>CM061175.1:1290000-1915000 GCA_030763345.1 Mythimna separata
AGCCCTACGCCTGCGCCACCTGCGGCCGCAGCTTCGCGCAGAAGGAGGTCATGCTACGCCACGTGCTGGTGCACGAAGGTAGGTGCTGTCTGCTGCGCCAGCAGTGGGCAGGCGGCTGCACGCGCTCGGGCGAGAAGCCCTACGCCTGCGCCACCTGCGGCCGCAGCTTCGCGCAGAAGGAGGTCATGCTACGCCACGTGCTGGTGCACGAAGGTAGGTGCTGTCTGCTGCGCCAGCAGTGGGCAGGCGGCTGCACGCGCTCGGGCGAGAAGCCCTACGCCTGCACCACCTGTGGCTGCAGCTTCGCGCAGAAGGTCTTAATTGATGGTATCTAAGGTACCATCATCATTAGCTTTTAAGCCGAAAGACGTCCACTGTTGGACATAAGCTTCCCCCAAGTGTCGCCACAATGAACGGTCCTGTGCGTCTCGCATACATCGGATTCCCGCAACGCTTACCAGGCCATCGGTTCAACGCTGCACGATGAAGGTATCATAATGACTGTCACAAGCAATTAGAATCAAGAGGTAACTACAGTATACCGCTACACACACTTAGGCGACGGCTGTGTTATACGTAGTACCGTCTAATTTAGCTCTATATGTCAACTAGACTTGTTATTTGAAGAGTAAAACGATGATGGAGTTAGCGAGCTGCTAGGGACGCGATATGTGCAGAAGTAGTCATTGCCAAACAAGCGTGTCTTCAACGTAGTCTTTAACCTTGTAACATGCTTTCTTCAGTCTGGGCTTATAACCGGTTGAAGTCTTGTCAACTACATGGAACTTAAAAATAGGGCTGCACTGTTACACTCCTCTGTCTTGCTACTAGAATAGACATGTTTTCAAAAAACTGTCTACACTCTTTACTTACACTATGTAAAAACGTTTGCCAGAGGACCGTCCGCACAAGTGCTCGGTGTGCGACAAGAGCTTCACGCAGCGCGGCGCGCTCGTGTCGCACGCGCGCGCGCACGCTCCGCCCAACGCGCGCCCGCTCGCGCTGCACCGCTGTGACCGGTGTCCAAAAGTCTTCCTTTATGCCTCAGGTGAGATATCTACATGATACACACACACTCGATAGTCTTGGTAAATGTGGGCTTACAACATGCTTGTCATGAGGGGAGCAGAAGCGGTAAACGTTTCCATCGCGTTGTTGTAAGTGCACTTGGCCCACGTTGTGATCTTCCCGTCCGTTTTTTTTAAAGCTCACAGTGAGTAGGCATCTAACGCTTCACCATCAACAATTGAATCACTACTTACCATCAGGGTGGATGGCAGTCAAGGTCTAGTTTATCATTATCAATTAAAAATAAAAAACAATCTTTCTAATTTAATTAAACAGAATCTTTTCCTGTGAAGAAATAACTATAACTTCATAATTGAATGGTTTTACAGAAAAGGTAATAGAAATTGTATGAGTTACGTCTATTCAAAGTTATTTTGGGTTGAAAAGTGCGAAATGTCAAACGACATTCTTTGATTTGATGGCTTTTAATTTCTTCTAATAACCTACTTTCTGGCTCCAGGTCTGAGCCGGCACATGATGATGCACAACGGGCGCGTGTACGTGTGCGGCGCGTGCGAGCGCCAGTTCAAGGACAAGAGCTCGCTGATGCGCCACCTGCGCAACGCCAACCACGAGCCGCGCGCCAGCTCGCCCACCTGACCACCTGACACCCTGCAGCACGAGGCACAGCATCACAGGGCTCCAGTTCAAGGACAAGAGCTCGCTGATGCGCCACCTGCGCAACGCCAACCACGAGCCGCGCGCCAGCTCGCCCACCTGACCACCTGACACCCTGCAGCACGAGGCACAGCATCACAGGGCTCCAGTTCAAGGACAAGAGCTCGCTGATGCGCCACCTGCGCAACGCCAACCACGAGCCGCGCGCCAGCTCGCCCACCTGACCACCTGACACCCTGCAGCACGAGGCACAGCATCACAGGGCTCCAGTTCAAGGACAAGAGCTCGCTGATGCGCCACCTGCGCAACGCCAACCACGAGCCGCGCGCCAGCTCGCCCACCTGACCACCTGACACCCTGCAGCACGAGGCACAGCATCACAGGGCTCCAGTTCAAGGACAAGAGCTCGCTGATGCGCCACCTGCGCAACGCCAACCACGAGCCGCGCGCCAGCTCGCCCACCTGACCACCTGACACCCTGCAGCACGAGGCACAGCATCACAGGGCTCCAGTTCAAGGACAAGAGCTCGCTGATGCGCCACCTGCGCAACGCCAACCACGAGCCGCGCGCCAGCTCGCCCACCTGACCACCTGACACCCTGCAGCACGAGGCACAGCATCACAGGGCTCCAGTTCAAGGACAAGAGCTCGCTGATGCGCCACCTGCGCAACGCCAACCACGAGCCGCGCGCCAGCTCGCCCACCTGACCACCTGACACCCTGCAGCACGAGGCACAGCATCACAGGGCTCCAGTTCAAGGACAAGAGCTCGCTGATGCGCCACCTGCGCAACGCCAACCACGAGCCGCGCGCCAGCTCGCCCACCTGACCACCTGACACCCTGCAGCACGAGGCACAGCATCACAGGGCTCCAGTTCAAGGACAAGAGCTCGCTGATGCGCCACCTGCGCAACGCCAACCACGAGCCGCGCGCCAGCTCGCCCACCTGACCACCTGACACCCTGCAGCACGAGGCACAGCATCACAGGGCTCCAGTTCAAGGACAAGAGCTCGCTGATGCGCCACCTGCGCAACGCCAACCACGAGCCGCGCGCCAGCTCGCCCACCTGACCACCTGACACCCTGCAGCACGAGGCACAGCATCACAGGGCTCCAGTTCAAGGACAAGAGCTCGCTGATGCGCCACCTGCGCAACGCCAACCACGAGCCGCGCGCCAGCTCGCCCACCTGACCACCTGACACCCTGCAGCACGAGGCACAGCATCACAGGGCTCCAGTTCAAGGACAAGAGCTCGCTGATGCGCCACCTGCGCAACGCCAACCACGAGCCGCGCGCCAGCTCGCCCACCTGACCACCTGACACCCTGCAGCACGAGGCACAGCATCACAGGGCTCCAGTTCAAGGACAAGAGCTCGCTGATGCGCCACCTGCGCAACGCCAACCACGAGCCGCGCGCCAGCTCGCCCACCTGACCACCTGACACCCTGCAGCACGAGGCACAGCATCACAGGGCTCCAGTTCAAGGACAAGAGCTCGCTGATGCGCCACCTGCGCAACGCCAACCACGAGCCGCGCGCCAGCTCGCCCACCTGACCACCTGACACCCTGCAGCACGAGGCACAGCATCACAGGGCTCCAGTTCAAGGACAAGAGCTCGCTGATGCGCCACCTGCGCAACGCCAACCACGAGCCGCGCGCCAGCTCGCCCACCTGACCACCTGACACCCTGCAGCACGAGGCACAGCATCACAGGGCTCCAGTTCAAGGACAAGAGCTCGCTGATGCGCCACCTGCGCAACGCCAACCACGAGCCGCGCGCCAGCTCGCCCACCTGACCACCTGACACCCTGCAGCACGAGGCACAGCATCACAGGGCTCCAGTTCAAGGACAAGAGCTCGCTGATGCGCCACCTGCGCAACGCCAACCACGAGCCGCGCGCCAGCTCGCCCACCTGACCACCTGACACCCTGCAGCACGAGGCACAGCATCACAGGGCTCCAGTTCAAGGACAAGAGCTCGCTGATGCGCCACCTGCGCAACGCCAACCACGAGCCGCGCGCCAGCTCGCCCACCTGACCACCTGACACCCTGCAGCACGAGGCACAGCATCACAGGGCTCCAGTTCAAGGACAAGAGCTCGCTGATGCGCCACCTGCGCAACGCCAACCACGAGCCGCGCGCCAGCTCGCCCACCTGACCACCTGACACCCTGCAGCACGAGGCACAGCATCACAGGGCTCCAGTTCAAGGACAAGAGCTCGCTGATGCGCCACCTGCGCAACGCCAACCACGAGCCGCGCGCCAGCTCGCCCACCTGACCACCTGACACCCTGCAGCACGAGGCACAGCATCACAGGGCTCCAGTTCAAGGACAAGAGCTCGCTGATGCGCCACCTGCGCAACGCCAACCACGAGCCGCGCGCCAGCTCGCCCACCTGACCACCTGACACCCTGCAGCACGAGGCACAGCATCACAGGGCTCCAGTTCAAGGACAAGAGCTCGCTGATGCGCCACCTGCGCAACGCCAACCACGAGCCGCGCGCCAGCTCGCCCACCTGACCACCTGACACCCTGCAGCACGAGGCACAGCATCACGGGGCTCCAGGCCCTACAGAGCCAGCCCAGCCCTGGACCAGCTCTCAAACTTACTCGCTCGCTTTAACGTAAACACTTCTTCTTCTTGTGTCGATCTAACTCACGTTCGATCACGTTGTCGAAACCTCTACGGTCCGGACTAAGCGTTTCGCTTCATCGTTTATACCGCGTACATCGAGGGACTGGAACAATTTGCCTGCTACGGTTTTCCCGTCCGATTATAATTTGGGTGTCTTCAAGGCTAGAGTAGCTCTTAATTAGCTAGTGCACCTCACCGTCAACGATTGCATCACTGCTTACCATCAGGTGGGATCGCAGTCAAGCACTAGTTTATAACAATAAAAAAAAAAATCTAACTCAAATTTTGTCCGACCAATATTTAGCCACCTGGACAGCTTTGTCGTTGGCCTCGTGTAGGTCGTTGTGCATGCTGGGCAGGAAAGAAGATGACGCATAACCTGTGAAGGGGCTCGACACTGGCACGGTACTTGCGACGTAAACACTGGCTAATGTGAAATCGTACGGAAAAGGTTTTGTTTTTGTCTGTGACAATTATCGGCTTACCAACGCAGTACCTCAGTAGTTTTCAAAAGGATTAGACTTCGTAGATGGTAGTCAATTC
Source organism: Mythimna separata (assembly GCA_030763345.1). Lineage (NCBI taxonomy): Eukaryota > Metazoa > Arthropoda > Insecta > Lepidoptera > Noctuidae > Mythimna > Mythimna separata. The sequence continues at coordinate 1,294,868 of CM061175.1, forward strand.
CGTGTTAGCAGAACCACCTAGACAAAGAGATATAACAGCCATTCTAAGTAGGCTAATTAAGTACTAATTATTTACAGCTACAAGCGACAAGCAATGGTGGTCCTGCAGTAGTCACGGGCTTCAGTTTAAGTACAAGTTTACGTTAACGCGATCGAGTGCGTTTCAAAACCTGCACTAAGGCTACTTGGCTGGTTCAACTTGGTTCCTACTTAGCAATAACTTATGAACAATGTTACTTAGTTTGTGGTACACAATATGTGCATAGAAACGCTTTGTCAAGGGTTTGTTTTGGACCAATTCTGAAATTGGCACCGGTTATTGTAGACCTCTGAGGGTTAGCTCAGACTTGCAGATTATTCCTTGGTTTAGCTGAAGATTTGACGCTTATTATTATATCCATAAAGATCTAATTAAATGTATTCAAACAATGTGATCTAACACGTAATCGTAAAAGAATTTATGTTGTGACAAATGAAATCAAACTTTAAATAAATAATAAAATTATATTAGTGTGTAAGTTTGTTTAGAATGTATTGTTGATAAATGCAATATGGAGTGTATGTATGTGATCATACAGTATTTTGTTATAAAGAGATGGGAACATTTTTAAGAAATAAAACACTATCATTTATTTACTTAAATATTTTTATTGGAAAAAAATTTATATTAAATCCAAGGCAACGTGGTATTGTAAAATTTTAAGAAAATAATGACAAGAAAATATCGGAATACTGGTGCCGCTCGCCGCCGGCACCTCGAGCTGACGTGACACTGACGGATGGCACTTATATTAAACAAAATACGAACAAATATATTTTCATAACATTTTAATTTTCATAAAAACCAAGTCGACGCCACCGCATTGTAACTTATGGAATGCCTTCTATTCACTTAAAATTATATACTCCCTACAAGCATACATTTTAGTATCTATTTCAAATTTTGTTCAAGAAACAAGTGGGAACAGTTTCGTAGGCCGATTGCATGTGTCCGGAGGCCGTCGGCGGCCCCGGTGTGACGTACTATAGTCGCGCGATCACTGTCTCGAATATAAACATAATATCAGGATAACAGACCGACGTAATAACCGTTGAAACTGAACTGAAAATAATAATTACACTTGCAGCTCTAACTCCTACAACTAGATTATAAATGATTATAAAAATAAATAAGGGGCGTCGCCCCCTCCCTTTCACCGCATCGCGTTACACAACACACGCAGGACATTGTTACTGTTTGAGCAAAACTCTCACGCTGTCAACAACGTTACAGGTGTTTGTCGCAGTGCGTAGCGCAGACTAGCGCAGCGCAGCGCACTAGTGTACTAGCGCACTCTAGCGCAGCATAGCGCACTAGTACACTAGCGCAGCCCGCTAGTCCCGAGTGGCGAGCGGCGAGCCACACTCCCGTCTGTCCACACCTTCACACACACATCCGCCAAACACTAAAATAATCAACAGACAAATTATAATAACCGAATCAACTACCACAAATATAATATAGGCCGCAGCACACAGCTATGACTCGCACTGGCTCCGCCCGTACGACGCTTAACATACATCTAGATGAATAAAATCCAATTATTTTTAAAAATGATTATTATTAATAAAAACAATTCTGTGTGCTTTGATTTTATGATTTATCTGGCTATTGTTAAACATACATCGCTGTAGCAAGTGATTCCTAGAATGTTCACATCATTAGGTTATAGCACAACGGTCTAAAATAAAATTACTAATAAGTAATAATAATCAATATTTACAGTTAGTTTCGACTACGACGCCCGACATCGGCGAGTGCGACGCTTCGCACACATATGTAAGCACCGCTGAATCGTTTGACCCTTTATAAGTTGACAATCTCTTGACATAGGCAAAAGATACATATGCCTGGACGGTGTATAAAATTATATAAAAATATCGTTCGATCATCAACAACTATCACGATCGTGCTCGCACGCGGCCGCCTGGCTCGACGACTCTCCATTCGATCTCAATACTATACAATGAGCGTTTGATTCGCGAAAGAGAACGGAATGTTTGAAAATACATTTTTGGCACTTCAGATAGTGTTGGGGTCGGTCCGCGTGCCGAGCGCGACTCAATTATAAGCTTTACGCGTGTGGAGTAAAGCCTATAATTGCTAGACTAATCCGCTTACAATGATTAGACGGGCTCGACCGGGAGCTGGTGGAGGTCGGTTGCAGGACAGGTGAGATGACTACGTGGATGCTGGTTGGAGAGTGGTCGAGGCGGCAGGGGCGCCTACATGTTCTCGAACTGGTCGACGCGCCGCTTGGTGTTGCCCTTGCGGATCTCGCGCAGCGTCTTGTACTTGTCGCGGCCCTGGCGCACGTTCTCGCGGTGGATCTTGTCCATGGCCGTCTCCATGGTCTCGTCGCGCGACTGCGCCAGGTCTTGCTTTAGCGCCTGTTGGGGATACACATACCAAAATATAATCATTGTTTACAGGTAAAATGAAATGTAAAAGTTTGTGAGGATGAATAAAGTAATTAGTGGATTTTGATGTTGTGAAACTACATAAATATAGACCACAGAGTGTATGGAGTAAATAGACTCCAGGGAGGTACGTAGTAAAACCTAAAGGAAGGTAAGTAGTAAAACCGTGCGAATGGCAGTTAATTTGCACTAAATAATTAAAAAGTAATACATTGCATAGAACCTCATAGAACCCAAAAAATAAACGGTTTTATGTTATGGTAAGATAATATTTTTATAATAGTTTTGATAGCAAGGTTGTTAACCGGAAACAAAGTATGAAAGATAAAATGTGTCGCGTATTTTTTTACATTTGGCTGTGCTTTTTGATAAGATTATGTATTGTATGTATGAGTGATGTATTAAGTAATTTTTTCGTAAGTTGCTTAGTTTTATTAAGTTAGGGGTTGATTTTGATTGAATTATTTATGAATATTATATTTGCGTTAAGAAAATAGTAAATCATCAAGGTAAAGGATAATTCATATGTTTTACTACAAATGTATTATTTTTTTAAATTAAATAAAAACTTTAAGAATTTTTAATTTCATGTTTATGAAAAGGTGAGGAATTCATTTTTAAAATTGATAAAAGTTTCATCTGCTTTATGGTAAGACTGTTGGAAGATTAAGTGGTTTGGTTTTTTGTCTATTTGTAATGTATTTGTAAGATTTGTATGTGATAGTTGTAATAAAGTCTTATATATTTTTTGTTGTAAGAATTTAATTTAATATGAATTTGAGAAAATGGAATAAATTCGTATGTTTTTTCCCGCGTGCGAAAAAAATATGTTTTTTAAGTGTGTAAACTTACTCATGATAATACTTATGTGAGTAATAAAGTATAACATTACATTGAGGTAAAGTTAGAAAAAATTATGTTGTAAATTATTGATGAGTTAGCATGGTCACATATTAATTTATCAATAATTTACAATAGGTTTGATGTGACGAACTGACCTTGAGTTGATTATGCAGACGCTCGTTCCTCTCGGCCAATGTGCGGCGATCAGCCACGGGGTCGACTAAGTCATCGGGCCCGCGCGCCAGCTCGCCGCCGCCGGACTCGGAGCCGGCGTCAGACGCGGCGTCGCCGTCGGCGCCGTCGCCGCGCTCGTCGCGCTCCGCCACGTGGTGGTGCTGCGGCGTCGTCGCCGCCGCCAGCAGCGCTGCCGCCTCGTCCTGCACACCAAAATAACGTTACAACCTGAACTTAATACATCACACCGACGCGCATGTTCCACGCCAACACCTGACTTGCATGTACAATTACGTCACCAAGTGTAAGTAATATAACTCTACAAATTTAGTTGCTATATAAAATGTATGGAAACCGACATACGTAGCTAATGCATGCACAATATACTTCTATCTAAACTCGACATGTTAAAACCTGACCTATCGCCAACTTTACTTACGTCTCGAGCACACATAAATTCACCCTAGTAATCTTTATAAACTAACTATTAGACGGCATGGACACTATTTAAAATGCCTTTTCGAAAGCCTTTGACAAGGTTAAGTATAAACTACACTCAAATAAAATCGCGTTTATGTGTGTAATAAGTATATATGATGATTTTTTATATAATTTACTTCCTACGTTTTAAATAAAGATTAGATTATTGTTATAAACAGTTGCATTTTCAAGTGTTAAGTTTGGAGTGCCTCAGGGCTTCCTTTTAGGGCCACCTTTATTCCTAATTTTTATTAATGACATCACTAACGATTTGCTACTATATGCAAAAGATCCTAAAACTGGTATGTCTATCAGAAATTTGTAAGAGAAACGAAAGCATTCATATGTCTTATTCAGAAGCAATGTGCTAAAAGTTTCCAACTTGATTCACTCGCACTTTCACCTACAAAATTGTCAAACTCTGTTCAACTCTATGTGCTAAAATGCGTCCCCCTGTAAATAATTCTGCCGACACTCCTAACTGTATAATCCGTTAGTGTGGAAAACTTACCTGCTTGCGCCTGGCCTCCTCGACTTCCTCTTGCAGACGGCGCGTCTCCGTGTCCTTGATCTCCACCTCCTGTTGGATGCGGGACACTTCCTCCTGCTTGGCGCGGATCTCGTCCTCCAGCTTCTGGCGCTCAGCGGCTTCCATGTTCTAAACGGGCAAACATTTCGAATTAGAAATCAATATTATTCATCTATCAATTACAAGTCTTTGATGGAAACCAGAACAGCATAACTCGCTAAGTTCCAACATTGAATTTACCAAAAAAAAAAACGTTCTATATGTATAACAGACACATATTTTTTGCAATCTAAGTTCAATTCCATACAAAAGACGGTAGGATTGGGAATCACATGAAGTTAGATTTTTTTATGTAACATAAACTAGTGCTTGACTGCAATCCCACCTGATGGTAAGCAGTGAGACAATCGTTGATGGTGAGGCGGAGTGGTTTATTAAGAGCCTATTCACTTTAGCCTTGAAGATACCCAAATTATAATCAGAAGGGAAGACCGCAGCAGGCAAATTGTTCCAGTCACCACAACCCAGTAACTGGCGACTCTTCGGGCTGTTGGTAAGCTTGATTCTGACAACATGTTAGTTGTCAAAACCTAATGCAGCATTGCATGATTATCAGCTAAGAGCAATGTAAAAGCTGTCCAGCCTACCTTAGTCTCCTCGAGGCGCTGCATCATGGCCTGCAGCTCGTTCTGGCGCTGTTCCAGCTCCTCCTTGGCGGCCTGCAGCTGGCGCAGCTGCTCCTCCAGCCGCCGGATCATGTCCTGTGCCTCCAGCAGGTTGGCCTGCGAGCGCTCCATCTCCTCCTGCATCTGTCTCAGCCGGTCCTCGTATTCTTGCTGTTTCTTCTCCGCGCGCTCGCGGGCTGCGATCTCCAGTTGGAGTTTTTCTCTGGAATTTTAGTGTTAGATGTTGAAGTTATTGTGTTTTAGGCAGTTATTGACTATTCTTTTCAGTTTCAGACTTTTTTGTGGACAACCTTACACCACTGGCAGGATCAGATCGGCGAATAAAATTGGCAGTAATCGGACGTCGGACAGTGGTTCTCACCGCTGTCCCATGTCCGTGGGACAGTGGTGAGACCTGGGAAGAGTGGTGGGACGTAGGACAGTTGTGGAACGTGGGACAGTGATGGGATGTCGGACAGAGTTGGGACATGGTACAGTAGCGACACATGGTACAGTAGTGTGAGAGTGTTCGTACCTCTGCGCCTGCTTGGCCAGCTTCTCCTCGCGCGCCTGCGCCTTCATCTGCTGCACGTCGATGGTGTCGGGCTTGCGGCGGCGCATGTACAGCTCGTGGTTGCCCATGCACAGCGCCAGGATGCGCTTGTTGACGCGCACGCGCGGCGCGAAGAACACGAAGTCCGGCGCCTTCTTGTCGATCGGCTTGATGATGAACTTGCGGTCGTTGAACGAGATGTTTCGGATCTCTGACCACGGGAAACCGATTTTTGGTGTTAGTCTGTAATGTAAAAGAGTGGCTTTATTAGTTTATATGACTGCTACCCAAGTAGACCGCTGCAAAGACAATCTGGGATCCCTCCGATACCAGATCTGAGCGAGTGTGATGCTCCTGATCAGATGATGGCCTACTTATTAGAGTGCCAGTGTTCACTAGGGCATTTTTAGGGCCTTCTTAGGTCCTCCAAAGTGCAGATATAGCTATATCTGAATTTCGGAAGACCTGAAAACGCCATCGGCGCCGTTAAAAATTGGGGCCAATAACTTTGAGGGAAAGAAAAACCAATTCTTTGCCCAAAAACCATTGACTTAAGAAGAAAGACTACTCAATTTATTAATTAGACCGTCTATTATATCTGTAAGACAGCAGATTGAACTGCTACTTGTAATGTAGTATCAGGTAAACCAAGCACTGAACAGATTGAATGCGAGAATGAGTCATATTACGACGAGTTGATCTACATTACATGGAGTCTCAGTTAAAATTTAATAACAATATAATTAGGTGATCAATTTGCCTATCAATATTAATCCTCTGGAAGAATTTATGAATGATAGTTGCAAATCAGAAACAATGAGGACGGCATTCTAATATGACGTACTGAGGCCTTAGGTCCAAGCACCTGTTAAAACGCTTATGTAAACGACACAAGTTAGATGTCAACGTAAAGTGTACGTTTTCAAAAGAGAGACCTGACAGCTCAGTGCCGTCAAGTAGTGGTGTGAATTGTAATGAAAACCCTCATTGAAAGCTAATTATGAAAACACATTAGAGATTAAATTTAGCTTAACAATGAATAAGTAAGTACAACTAACTTGTCATCCTTCTCATAGATGTTGAGTCCCAACGCGTCGACTCCCAGCCAGAGCTCGGTGTTCTTCTTGTTGCGGATCTCGAAGTAGTTGACGCCGTACATCTCCAGGTCCTGCGCGATCTTCAGGTACTCCATCATGGCGTCCTCGCGCAGCATGCCGCGGTGCTCCTGCCACCAGTTCGTGATGCTCTGCTCCCACTCCTCGCGGGACATCTGCACGTCCACACGCAACATTAGTTAACGCTACAGTACACGCACCCTGATTTTCTTATGTTTTTACTTGAGTGAGGTGAATATTAAAACCAATTTCATTTATCTATCTTTTAAGTTAATTTAGTCACATATTTACTAAAAATATTATTACTATAAATAATATGCCACCTTTATATTTTAATTAAATAAACACGAGGCAAAAAGGATTTGACAGATTTATGGTTTTTTATTATTATTACAAATATGTATATTTATTTTGATAACAAATTGAGCAAACTAGGATTTGATAATCCGGACGGATCTATTTGCATATTTTGGGGAATTTTGAGGCAGAATGATCGTATGATGTTGAACATTTTAGGTTTTTTTTTTGTGTGCGCCCTCGTCGCTGGCCAGAAATATCTTAAACCTTGTTTACTTACGAGGATAACACTAAGCGACGCAATCTTTAATCAAATACTTAATATGGATATAAACAATGGTCTGGGGCGAATATTCACCCCACGCACGCGTGTGTGTAGTGTTAAAACAGTTTTCGCTTTTATTGTCAAGAAGTTTTAGTTTCATTGAGGATTTTGGAGTTGTGTATTGTAAGTACAGACCTTGTGCTGGTCGGTGACTCGCTGCGGCAGCAGACGGTCGTTGGCGAGGAAGCCGGGCCCGTGCATGGCGGGGTTGTGGTCGCCGTGCCGCGCCTGCACGGCGTACGACGCCAGCAGCACCGACGTCTCCGGCGGACAGTAGATCTCGTCCGATAGGATCGCGTTCTTCACCTGTAGGAGATAAGAAGGTGTTAGAATCCTCTGTACGTGGTCTATAGGTCGGTCAAGTCCAAGTCAAGGGCATTTTTTTTTTTCAAATAGACCATTTACAGGCACTGTTGAATAGTCAAAATGTCTGTCAGTCAAAAAAAAAGGGAAATTAAATTGTATATTCTAAAGCATAGATCTTCTATGGAGAAGAATGTGCAAGAAACTCCAAGGGCACTCTTTTAAATATTTAAAAGAGAAGAATGAAACCAAGATTATATAATCTTGGTTACATTTTTCTTGTCGCTTCTATTATATGAACACAATGTAGATAGGTAATAAAAAAAGTAATTAAATAAAAAAGAAATTGAAATAAGCCACTGACAACTAAGAGATTACTAGTTTCAACTGACAGCAACCGTTCAGCTCTAAGCTAAGGGTAGATTTGCGAAAATTTTGGAAATGTACCGCTCATTGACATCATCTTCTTCCCTATTCCATACATCCACAAACCTAAAATAGGTTTTATTTAGTCTCAATGCACAGCTGCATTTTAAAACCAAATGCAAATTTAGTTCAGCAGTCACCCGCATCGATTTTAAATTAATTCCCACAAAATTGAGCACATCCTTTTTGAATTCAAAAGACTTCCAATTTAATTTGCCAAATAGCGTACTGAGAAAGGGGTTACACAAATTGCTACCGTGCTGCAACCTTAGCGATTGACCCACTGTGCCCTTCCGTGGCGCGGTGGTCACGGAAACGGCTACAAGTAGGCAATTATAGAGTATATAGTAGATGGAGGCCTTCCAACAATGAGAAGCAGGGCTTAAACACTACAATACAAGTAATGGCAGGTTGCGTCCCCGACCCTTCAGGCATTAACTATAATTTATTGTGTCGGTAAACACATAAGTGGTCGGCTACATAGAATTATTCTATTAAGTTTGCTTAACAGATGTTAGTAAGAAGTTTCTATGGCAGCTAATAAAGCATTTAAGTTGAACTGCCTATATGAAATAATAACTGAAGACAGCCAATCACGTCGACGTAAGAATTGTGAATAGTATCTGGACAATGACAATCAGTTTTAAACTTTTGTAACTGGATGTTTCAATTGATTTGTCGTGGGTGAGGTCCTGGGTTCGATTTCCGAGTCTGGCAGTTTTATTAGTATTATCTATTCTATATGTTCTCATTAGCAACTCAGTCTGGATTTCTGCTTGGTTGATGGCATTAATCTCGTCCACTGTCAATAGGACTGAAAATGTGGATGTAACGATTAGAGGAAGATTGATATAACAACTTCAGGGGATCGAAATAGGCACCCGTTAAAGATCATCCTTCCGCTCTAGAAAGAGAATGCCAGATATTTACTGATAAAAACCCCACACGTGTCCCTTCAGTTGCCCTTTGAGTTTCAGTGCCGTAGTATCTCTTTCGAACAACCAGCTCTGGGTCACAGGCTTCATTTCGTGTTTCGATTTTATAAGTTCTCATAGTAAGCTTGTTTTCCCAGGCACTAGGCAGTAATATGATGGGTTTCCTTACCTGAAGGTAGAACAGTTTGAGTGTGATCTCCTGTATGAGCTCGTCAGCCACGTCCTCGGGGTAGAATTTGGCGCGGAACTTGAACTGCAGCGGGTTTTCTTTCTTGACGTCTTGTTGCATCACCTGCCAAGGCAAATTAGATGTTAAGACGAGAGATAAAATCACAACAATAATGGGTGATAAGATCGACCATTGTTGCACCTTAATTTAAAGCCGCTACAGTAATTTTTCTTTTTTTTTCTATGGCGTGCATATATATTTATGGCCGCTGATCTAGTGGGGTAGTTCAGATTTAATTTTACGGATTATTAGGAAACTACCGCATCCACACATGGTACCTACACGTCAAGTCTATTCACAAAATCTGAGGACAGCAGCTCTCAGTTTTATTTTTACTTCAAATAACAATTGGGACAGGAACTAATCTATAAAAGGTGTGTAAAACACATATAATAGGGGTGATTCTTGTATTAAAAAATAATAGTGGGGGTTTGTGACGACAGTTCTAAGTAAAAGTGTACCAAGGCGTGTCGACACGCGAAATTCATGGATTCATTCTTCTTCTTTTTTGAAGTGTCCAATATTTTTTGGTAATCAACCTGACGGATATATTTTTTAGGAATCTGCCCTCCAGGCATAGAATACAAGAATATTGTAGGATACAGGCATTCCTGCGTTCAACAGTAGGCAAACCAAAAGCACACAGAACACAGTCACACAAAACAAACCAAGGGTAAACAAGTATACGGTGAATCTTACCCATCTCGAGAACGGTAGCGACCCTGACTTCGTTGTGTGCCACGTAATCCAGGGGAAGCGTTAAAAAGGCAACAATTAATTACAATTCATCGCCATTTTCTGGCTTAAGTGCTTTTAATTTTTCATCAACACAGGGTAGGACAATAGGTACTAGTTATATTTACAGGAAGTATTTTTATTTATTTATTTAGCATAACAATTAGCTAATTACTACTACATAAAATCTGTATAATATTCTAAGTAATCAACTTATTCCTCTATTTAATAAAATACTGTAACGATACGGAAGGACAATTACTTCAAGGTTAGCGTATTCTTAGCTTTTTCTCACGATTATAAAAATTTTGTAATTATGCAGTAACACTTTTTTGTGCTCATACTTCTTAGCTAATAAACTGTGGATTATTTAATAAATGAAATAATCTTATCTTAATGTAGGTAACGTCACAATTAATCTACCACCTATATCTACATCTCTATATCTATGTCTATATGTCTATGTGTCTGTATGTCTCTATGTCTATATCTTTATTTAGCTTAGCCGACGGCGACGTTGCCAGATGACCAAGAGTCGTTCTATGAACTGTACTAATTAGAGCAGTTAGCTTAAATGGTCTTAAGAAATTCAGTCCAAATGCTGAGTCATGGAGTAGGGACCTTTAACCGAGTTATAGGATTCTTCACCCTTTAACTGCTTGCGTCAGATTGGTCGCTGTGTTTTCGTGTCCTATTCCCCAGGGTCGTGTGTTAGCGACTGGGTACTCCATCTTGTTTAGCCATTCAATCCTGATAGGTTTCAGAAGAGCTGACGAGATGGAGTATATGGTCGTGTATGTGCAAAGCTAGCGGAATAAAAGTGACAGTTTTTGTCGTATATAACGTTGATACGGCTTTCCTTAAAAAAAGGTTGTTGTACTCATCTATATGAACGACATTTACAAAAAAAACAAAATTCGCAGCTCCATACATTTTCTCACATTATGTGGACATAAATGTATGAAGCAGCGGATTTTTTTTCGTGATTTCAGGTGTCATAGTAAAAGTTGTTCATATTGTTGAGTACAACAACCCTTGTAAAGGAAAGCCCCTCTGCCGTATAAATGTTGAATATCGGACGTAGGCGGCTAAAAGGTTAATAAACTATCCCAACGCACTAACAGGGTGACCATATTGACCATTGTCGTAATAAATCATTCCATCCAACGTTACCATAAGAACAACAGCTATAATTGCCAGTGAACCGTTTAAATAGCGTAGAACGAATTGTAAATGGGTACTCATTTTACAGGCACGTCAATTTGAAGGTACATTCCTAAGTGGGTTAATAGAACTTCATCGTTTAAGATTTCTGTTAATAAAAGGTTAGTGACCGCTATGGGACAGCTGTAAATTCATTGAAGACTACTAATTTTTTATGAAGAGTTATTAACTAGGCCTTATTGTCTTAAGGACTCAAAACGTCTCGAATCTTAATTTAGTGCTACAAATGGCAGGTTCTCAAGGTAAAGAAGACATTATTGACAAATACTCAAATTCAAATTCTTTAGTCAGAAATTGAGGGTTTACGTAGACAGAAAATGTCCAAAATTGTTTTTATACTGTGATGAACAAAGTAAGGTTTTCAAATATGTATTTAAATGTTTTTGCTTTCGCATTCAGCAACAGATTGAACTCATTGTACCGGAGTTACCTTTTAATTTGTTCGCGACACTATAATCCAATAATGTAGAGCTGTATGAACTGCATAGGCAGCTTGTAATATGTTGTTAACATTATTGTTACTACACGACGAGAAACAAGAGCAACCACTTCACGTAACATTACAACTGTCCTCCTCCTCTTTGCATCATGTATCCTAAATGCTGAGGGTCGTAACCTCGACGAAATTCTTGTAAACTAAGTATATTTCGCCATGTTATCCTATCTTCGGCGATTTAAGTGGCATCGCAGACTGTAGAGTCTACAGTGCAGCACGGATTGGTCTGAATTGGTATCGGACTCCAGCCACTAAGTCTTTTCCCATCTACTTTCCCTTTTAAAATTCCGACAAAAAAGTGTGAAAATCAATTTCCTAAACATTTCGAAGAAGTACTTAATAAAAATACACTCAAGAATTCCGGCACATCATAGCAACCGAGATCAGCGATAAGATAGAGCGCGGTGCGATATGAAACACGACGAGTGCGATAATCGCTAAATAAATATGAAGTAAACTTCGCACCCAATGTGGGAACTATGGGAAAGTCGAGGTTCGTGACGTGATCCAATGTTTTTGGGCGATAAGCAGGACGCGGGACGGTCACCTTATTAATTTACAAACTGGGTTACTACCGGGTTTAATTGAGGAAAATTAATGGACAGTTTGAGTAAGCAAGTATTATTTAAAAAAATAAAATAAGCGTGTTTGTACGATAAAAGTGTTTAGACCTAATTAAATTATGTTCATTTACATTACACCTACTGAAAAGTCATAGGAAAAAAAAAACCAAAAACGTTTTATCGATTTAAAATAACTATCAACATTATCAGAAACGTTAGAAGACCTACTCTATGGTGGATGACCTGTTAGTCTGCGGAAATTAGCTAGATACGAAAAGCGCTCTAGTGCGTCAATGGACGTCTTTTAGCAGAAACGATTCCTAGACTTAATACATTCTTTAGTTAAGAAAAACACCAGATAACTTGGCTTGATATCTCTTAGTCATGTCCTGTTACTAAGTCAAGAATCAGTCTATACAAGCTAAGTTTTTAATCTCTTCAATAGATAACGTTAAAATCATATTCTTTTAAAGACGTGACCTTAGTAACAACAAAACTAAGTTTACATAACAAAAATATATTAAGTAAGAATGTTTTCTAAATATATGTTAAGAATATTTCAGGACTCGCACGTTCAAGTAAAATTACTAGTCATTCTGATAAGACGTATTATTTCAGATGTTGAAGTATCAGCCTTCATAGTAACTTATGTTTACAATACGTGATAAAATTATATTATTAATACTAGCTACTGCCAGCGGCTTCACTCGCGTTAAAGTAGGTTTTTCCATACAAACTTTGGCCTCCGTTTCCTTACCTACTCAAGATGAGTCCTCATAGGTGATGAATTTTGAAAAATCCTCTCTGTGATCGCCTACGTCATAAAAGGAAAACTTGTAGAAAGTTTTACGGTCCTAGTCCCAGTAGTTTCGGTTATTCGTTGATATTTCAGTCAGTCAGTTTCACCTTTTATTTAAATAGACTAGCTTTTACCCGCGGCTTTGCTCCCGTCAAATGTTAAACCTTCCCTACCTTCCCTACACTACCCTACCCTACCTTCCCTACTTTACCTAACTTTTTTTTTATTATTATAATTTTTCTCGCCGTAAAAAACATCTTTGATCTTCAACGAACATTTAAAAAAAAGAATTGGCCATATTGGTCCAGGTGTTGTTGAGTTATGCGCTTACCAACACATTTTGCGATTCATTTTTACATTATAGATTAAGGTTATGTCCTGTTCATCAACATAAAGCTGTTAAGGAATAAATGATTTGTAGCCACAATAAAACTTTACTTTTTATCAATAATAAAAAAAAATAGTATCAGCATGACCAAGGCAAGTTATCTCCGTCTAATTCATGTCATGGTGATATGACTACATTAATGAAAATTGGTAATCTGTTTAGTACTGAAAAGATTTCTATGCTTTTAATTTTTTTTTCAGACATTTCGATAAGACAATCAGTCTTCTTTGTAATATTATCATCGCTGACTTAGTAATCAGTTATTAGTTTTACTACGGCATACTTTTGCGGATACTCACGACTTCTGTTGGTATGGCTGCACACCTAACAATTTCAATTATTTAGTGCCGGGTTCAAATTCCAGTAAAGGGTAGTTAGTGTTTTTGTTTCCAAAAACATGTTTATTACCTACTTCATGTATTTGGAATGAAAAAACCCCACAGTATTCATGTTATTTTAATTATACATAATAATACCGTTATAGTACCAATTAAATCCATTATCAATGCAATTACGCTGACCAAAGTAAAAACAAGAATAAAAAATAGTAAAAATAAATATCTTCATCAACTCAGGTCACAATATTTTTTTCTTAAAACTATCCACTACTAAACGCATTCCATGGATTTGCAGATTGACCGAACAGAATCGTCTAACTAAACGCGACGAATCAAGTTATGAATTGGTACTATTGAATTATGATCAAACGTGAATGATACTTATTAGATTACAAGTAACCTAATATACTGTAGCGAGGAATGGTACGGCTGCTACAGTTACAGATCCAATACAACTTATAGAGCCCTTTGATAATAAATAAGAAACGCAAAATGCAAATGATGATTCTTCAAACGGTAAAAAAGGCTTGCTAAACGATGTACACACTAAAATTTCAAAGATTACGTAGTTATGATGTATATAAGTTTCGAAACTCGTAAAAAAGCAGAATATATTTCGATATCAGTAGATAAAACCACCTTAAATAATATTGACGTAAGAATTGACGTCACAGACACTTGCGATAATTCTACTCCTACCACACACTTAGTACACCCAGATATAGCTTCATCAAATTCAAGAGCATCGAGTACATTACATTGCTGTAATACTAGCATATCTACTATTTTCAGTTTTAGCACTAAGACGCCCTGGCCTTCAGTGGATCTAGCATGATCTTCTACAGTTCCTCTAGCTTCAAGACCTGGTCTTACCAAATCTTCGGCTCTGTCATAGGCAGCTTCTTCATCTTCCTCCTCAGGCGTCATTAGTTTCTTAACCGCAGATGAAAGTACCTTGCTCGTTTTCTCCACAATCGACTCAGGCTTGCAACCACATAAATTGTCAGTATGGATTGTATGAAATATATTCATAATAACCAGATTATATTCAAAACAAGTTTTGCAAGCTAGCTATAACAGTGCAGTGGTATATTTGCGTCATCATTTTATATCATCATTATACGATGTAACTCCGGTTTGCAATTTGGAAAAACATCAAGATATGTAGAAATGTGGCAAAAATACTCTTCAATGTCAAATAGATGCGAACATTGTGAGAGTCCTCAATAGCTGTCCGCCACGACACTTGAGTTAACGATGTCGGGCCGCTAAGATGGCTAGCACAAGTGTGTATGTGACTATGTGCTCCGAGATCAGCGTCTCAGCGTTGTCTTAGAGGCTCGTTGAGCAACGAGCGTCGTGGGAGCGGCGAAAGTACGGTCGTCGACCCCGCCAATGATCGGCGCACAATCAGCTGTTCTTGTGCGCGAATACCGATGATAAAGATTGCATTGGTGTCAATCAATTTTAATGGAATGTTTGGATTGTCGCATAGGCGGTGCCAGATCAATAAAACATACTCAAACAAGCACCATGTTGGTTTTATGGAGCAAATATTTGACGTGTGCAGATGGAAAAGCATTGCTTTCGATTGATTTTCTGCCAAGCGACATAAATTGAAATGTAATATCAAATACATCAGAGGAATGTTTTCCATGGGAAATCGCAAAATATTATAAAAGCATGCTGGTATAGCGTGAATTCTCCGCGAACGCGATGCGTACGTGATTACATCAACGACAGATTGGAAACGAAAGCGGCTCTAAGACACTCCTCAAAGCGTGGTAATGGTGGCTGAGAGTGCGAACGACTCGATAAGGAAAATTTTGTGAAAATTGATTACGTCAACGTTGATGAAGTCACAAGAAGTTCCTACCTATATGATAATAGGATCAGAAAATTGATCACGATTGTTCGTACTACTGATGCTTGAACGTCAAAACTGCGGTTAGTACAAGGAAAAGTTAGACAACATGGAAAAATTAAGTCGGGGATTTTATCAATAAGGTCTAATCATGAATGCATTCGCGCACGCATCTCCGTGTCCTCCAATAGGCGAGATGTGGGACAGAGATGACCACGCCGCCGTCTCTGTCTCACATAACCCAGTTCGCGGACGTCGCCATGGGCCGCCACCTTGCTCGACCCTTCTCTCAAGAGTTGCATTGGCACAATTGCGTTCATTAAGAGGAAAATTCTTTAATGTGGTTTTAGCAAGAATTTTGTCTCTCCTTGAAGTGAACTGGCGAAATACTGATATATGTATCGTGATCGAGGAAAAACCCTCTTGGGGATAACCAGAAGCACAAATATATTTTTCTAGATGTTGTGCGTTTACTCAGCTGTTGTGCCAACTTAATATTTCTGTTCTTACAATATTTCTCATCAAAGAAAAAACAACAAAGCAACAACAAAGCAACAGCTGCAAGGTATAAACGTGGTAAACATGGCTGAACTCGATACCACGTGAAGTTCACAGCTCGACCCAAGTACACGTCGACCGCAAATCGGGTTCTCTATACACCGCGTATGACACCCGACACTATTGTTATGCATTAAGGAGACAGGCAAGGTCGTCTACAGATGCCGTCATGGCACTTTCACCCGTCTATCGTGCCTTATAGAAAACCTCGTCAAGCTACTAAACGAAGTCATCAAAACCGTTTCTTTGATGTGCGTCACCCATCAGTTTGAGAATAAAGTTTAACGTTGTTAAATTTAGCATAATGAACACCTGTTTAACGTAGTCAAGGGCATGGTATTGTATGGTGGCTAGTCGTGATGATGGCACCTGGTGCTGGCATTCGGCGTGGGAACGAGGTCACGCGGGCGCACTGTTGCGCTTGGCTGGCCACGCTTCATGTACGTTTGAACCTGTCGGCTGTAGCTCCGAGATAATAACAAACATACTCTTCAAGTACTACGAACTACTAAAGTACTTAAAGACCAAAATTCACGTCAAAGTCAAAGGAATTCCGCCGACAAGTGTGAAGAAAGTGGGTGATGTCGGCGAGCGGTCGAAACGGAACTTCGCGAGTTAGCAACCGGCTGACCTAGCAACGTGTCAGCGTTGATGTATGATAAGAGAAGACGACAGCGAACAACGAAAGCAAAGGCCGACGCTATAGGAATTTCTAAACGGAAATCAATAAAGGCTGTGATGATTCAGAATAGAACCAAGGATTCAGAAGGAAAAGGTTTAAAGAGTATACTTCATGCAATTCCGAATTAATTCTATTACCATCCCCTGCTACACCCTCGAACCCTCTGATCACGTGTCTGTTACCCTCATCGTAACACAAGAAACGTTGCTATGCTAACTACCTGATCAGAGGATAGATGATAAGTGGTTAGCTACTTCAACTACTATATCGTAACACTTATCGGAACTCAAGACACAGTTGTACACCTACAACTTGTACATCACGTAACCGATAGACAAAATGTCTTCTGAATTTGCAACCACACGCTTCAGGTTAAGACGATAGGAAGGCAAAATGATTACGTAATCGTTGTATTCTAGGCTCTATTCAGTATCTATGATAACATTCCGGCGACGCTCGACGTCGTGGCGTGTCGTGACGCAACGCTAGCGTCACTGCGGTAAGGATGGCACCTGGCTTCCTAACCAGTTTTGAATGTATGCTATGAAAGCAATACAAATATTCTACTCTTAAAATATCCAAATACTAACACGTTTGCAGAAAGTAAGTTACTAATAAATATAAAAGTTTCTAAAAAGAACATAAGTATGAAAAACAGGAATGAAAAGTTTTGGATAGTGCCTAGAGCCAAAACCGATCTTGCAAACCTAACTTCCGAACCCAACGACAAACTGCTTCGAGCACCCCTACAGATATCGGGGCCATGTCTCATACGCGACGATAATCATAATGATCGGGCGCGACAAAAAGCAGCATTCCTGGCACGTCGAGAACGAGATCGCGTGCCGTGGACGTAAGTCATGCTGAGAGATACAGTCTTTACTATTAACTCATATATTAATCATTAGATAAAGAATCAACGGCCACCATCGAAAAGCAATCTCAAAATGTAGAAGGCATATGAGAAAAAAACGAAGAACAAAAACTACTTCGACAATCGAATAATAATATGTCATGTAAGTGACTAGATAAATAGACAATGTTTGTTTTTAAAATCTGTGTTACTACGTGACACATCTAAGATAATTGTAAAGACTAACAATGAACAATCTATTTTAAGATGCGTAATCGCCAACAAAAATACTGCAGCGTCGTCATTGCAAGCATCGTTTGCTCCCACAACGACCGCTTAATGACGAAATGATATCAGAATAAAGGTGGCATCATGCTAATTTAAAGATTTTTATTGCTCTTAGAAAGCGAATTGCGAACGGCAAACTATAGATTATAATATAGCTGATGAATCTTATTTGCATACAGGTAGAATTTGGAACAATGTATAAGTAGACTCATTTTTTGTATGAGAATGATCTCACCGCGATATGGACTATGTAGACCGATTGTTAAAACAAATAAAGTCACATTGGATGACTTAGAAAATCTATGCAGTCAACAGTATGAATCAGTAAGGCACATAAGTAATTTGGACTACTGAAAAATCTACATGCGCAATGTTACTCATGGAAATATAAAAGAAAATATGAAGTAGCTACTTAAAGTCACCTATTTCAATGCTATAAAATACGATAACGAGGGATGCGATAAAACTAGTAGTTATAAACGGAGCTAAGAATAAGTAGGCAGGTAAGAGTACTAGAACATTACACATATAGTTCGAGTGCAGAACAATGAGTTGGCAACTTGACGACCCTCGTGTTTAATGGTGGACATTAAATCCAACGTTACTGCTGCATGCATTACGTCTTGAGCATCTCGTGTTCTCCGTACTTCACGGGGCAATAAAGGCTTTACACGTGACAGTTCATAAAATCGTTGTGCTTAGTCTTAAGGTTCGGTTTCGGTCAAATATAATAGTTTAAGCTAAATTTTGGTTTCGGCCAAAGAGAGGCCTAATATTCAGCTTAACCGAATCTAGAGTTTTTAAACTTTGTCCTATTTTAAGAAAGTTAGGGCTGCTTTTGTATAAAGGGTCTCATAACTATTTCAAGACAATTGTCTTTATCCCAGTTTTTTCGTTACTATATGACATTATTTAGGACGAAATTGGAAGAGGAGTCGAACATTTGTTTCCACAAAAATCATGTATCGGTCAGGCACTACTTGTGATATTTAAACCTTTTCAGACCAAACATAGCTAAAGAGGAGTGCTTCACACAATCCTTCAACATAACTAAATCGCTGGTATTTCAGCAGGCGTATCTGCGCCAGGTAAGCGTCCGACCGTGGCATTTTACCTATGAGAACCGGAATCTGACACATGAATGACTATGACAAATACGAGACAGATGGGTGATACAAGTGAAGATACCGATGACTAACTCGACGTGTGGGAGGCTTTGTATACAATATCTATGCAAGCTATTAAGTACGAACCAGAATGCGCAAACCCAATCTGATCAAACCTTGGCAAGTGCAAACCAGGTGTAGAAGCGATTTATGATCAATAAGGTAGACTCGTCGATTTAAATAATATGCCGGAAGAACTTCAGCAATTATTTATCATTATACTCATCAGAGTTCAATTAGATCGCTGGGTTCAGTAATAACTGACATATACAATTGCTACTATTCAGTCTGCTATCAGATACGTTTCATGAGAAACACTCGATAGAAATCAGATAATCGATGGTAGATAGAAGATCTGTTGATATGACTATAATTAAATTTTGCTATCAACTTAGCTGTATATCTAGACCTTATGCAACAGCAGATAATAAAATTTTATCTGAGAGCAATAAGTAATTAGGGATAATAGTGCAGGTAGTTATTATTTGAATAAATAATAATGCCAGGCATGAGAGTATTGAAACAGGAATTGATGACAAAATAATGATGTTTCAGCTGAAGTATTAGTCATTACTTGTTTAGTTTCAGCTTAATTGGAATTAAATTAATCAATTTGATTATTTATTTCCAGCTACATTCTATATTAATACTTACTCAACTTGTAGAATTCTCCGTATAATGGGTTTCTAGTAATAAAGAACTATCGTGAGTAATGATTTTGGAATTTGTTTAATTAATACTGGTTGGAGTATCAAAGTTATCAGGCAGTGTTTAGTCACAGCGACTCGCGCCGGAAGCCAACAGATGAATCAACACGACCATGCAAATACGTTCAAATTAAGTATTTAGCATTGTTTAAAATAAAATATAGATGAAACATGGAACTTCAATAATGAGACTAAAATGGTTCGTACCAAGGACATCGGTGGCGTTGAAAACAGATTTAAAGAAAATAAAAGAACCAAGTAAAACAAGGCATGGATGGGGTACTGTAAGTACGTAATAATAAATCAACAAGTATATGTTTAATAGCACAACAACAGAAGAAAAGAAAGCGAAAGGTACAAGTTTCTCAACACACCCAGTCAGACACACAATGCCTCATCTACAGGAAAACTTGAGGAAACAAGCAGCACTTATTGTATATTTTCCTACTAAATTCTATATTTTAATACCCTTGTACAAGTAATATATGGGGGTGACATCATGAGGCCGTCATCATCATAAACATCTTGTGTCATTTATTGAGTATGTTATGAAGAGTGTTGATGAAAATTAACAAGACGCTAAAGATAAGATTACACATCATATAATAGGCTTAATGGAGATGGGAACATTGAACAATATGAAACAATATTTGAAAATTCTGAAGAGGATGATGCCATCTAGCCGATTTCGGTCAAAGCGAAAATTCTACAGTTATAAGAACAAGAAAATATTGGCCCATGAAAGTTGATATCACCAAAATTGTGAAAAATGACGTTGGCGATACAGACAGAAAGAAAATATTCTTAGGAATAAATACATTTTTTAATAAAAACTTTGGGAAGACTATAATATGTCATAAGAGACACCATCTAAAGGGTGGGGATGTAAATATGTCGAGTAGAAAAGCGATTGCCACACAATGATTATCACATGTCGCACGAGGCCGCAGGTACCGGTTACGTAAGTGCGATACACGACATGTATTATAATATAGTATGTGGATATGTGAGCCCGCTGCGTAACAGCGGAAACCCTTAAACAGTGTGACTTGACTAGGTGGATCTAGGTTGTAGCACTAGCTTGATATAGAAGCTGGTTTGACAGTTTTAGTCATTAGTAAACAAAAAGGATTGTGTAGATGTAGAATCATGCTCCTCAAGGCAGACGAAACAATGGTAATGAAGGCATTGAATTCAGATGTATCAAAACATTTAGCTAGTCTCAGACAAGCTTCAGGTGGTATCGTTGTAAATATCCTTGAGAAAACGGCATCCATGATTACGATTGATCGATTCAAAGGCTTACAGTCAACTTTATTGTGATTTGAACAACCAGTATTTCTAGGTGCTTTGGCAAAGTGAAAAACTTGAGTTAGCTTTCCCGCGCATGTAATGAAATAGAGTCACAGCATTTGTAGGCAGCAGATATTAAGTTGTCACTTCTTGCATACTATTGCAGTCTCTCTATCTAGCACGTTGTTGTTTGTTATAGATGTTTTGAAACCGTTTCAACATTAGGATTAACTAATGATGATACTATATTGAAGTAGCTTGTTATTGGGAATTTGTTATCAAAGGCCATTTCTGATGACTACAATTTTGATAACCGTTTTCATTAGTTCATTAAAACATATTCGATCATGTACTCGTATATATTTTTGCATGCTTCGGAGCAACGAAAGGAAGTGTACGATAATATTTATACTGAATATGAAATAAATGAACCAAGCAGAGGCCAAGGATGTTTCCATGGCCCGATATAATCATTGTGATGAGAGCAATAAAAAAGTTTCATTTGAATAACTAGTTTTAATCTGAATATTAAGTCTCTTATTTAAATAGCTTTTAATTTTAATAATTTTAGGATAAATAAACATTCCAATGATGATGAACAAATATTACGTATTTAAAGTAACAAATTTAAGAGTTAAATTATATTTCAGCCTTCTTTTGCAACTAACATATTAGAAATGATAAATCATTGATAGCCGTTAATTAGTTGAAAAAGTAGTCGTACCACTGCCGCTTTTGGAATGAGCATTCGCGGTAGAGAAATGCAAATCATATTGATATTCAAGAGCCAGTTTTAAAACTAAGTTTCAAACATTATTGGCAAAGTTTTATTTCAATATAGAAATACGGTATGCAGAACAGTATTACGGATTTAAGTAGCTAATAAATTCTTGATGCTAGCCAATCCGGAGCCAACACGGCACGCGAAATAGCGACACTTGAGCAAAAAATTCTAACGATTACGGGAAATAGATATTGGTTAAAAAGCTCATTTTAGGAATATTATTACTACAATAATCAGCGTCATTGACATTGCTAAAAGTTTGGCGGCTGTCTCGCACATTTATCAATTATATTATAGTCAGGATCCGATAACCACGCTGTTGGCGGCTTCCGACCATGACTCATACTTCCTCGCTTGCCTACAGCCAGTGAGTCCTTGTGGGAATATCCAACCGTTTTGTGAACAATGCTTCGAACATTACATCACAATTTATGACCAGACTTCAACGGATTTTCTCGTCTAAGCCACATGTGCGCAACTATATTCTAAAATAATTTTTAGCTACTGTTTGCTCTGCTTCTTTCAATATACACTCGTTCAAAATATAAAATACATACCTAAGTAGAGAATGTTTAACTATTACTTTATTTTTTAGTTTCTACCATTTCGCAATAATTATATTATCTTTAACAATACATTTTAGATTGCACATCAGCGAAAATACAAGACCCTGGTCAAGAACGAGTCTCGAGTTCAATTTCACGTTTTTACGCGTGCCAGGTAAAATAAATGCCTATGTATTTATTCTACCTGTTTGGTTGAATGGAAAGCCGCTTGCTCACGTTCCACTGACTCACACCTCTATTGGTTATGGAATATTAGATGTAGGTGTAGGCAAAGAAACAATCGCCCGCAATAAGCATTAAAGGTCGATGGCAATAATATATTGATGTTTTGTTCCGCTCGTACTTTATTCCTAGTTTTATGTGTTTCAATTGTACAAAATACTTTATAGCTTATTCCTTCACATACAGAATATACCTGAGTATTTATTTTAGCATAGTTATCTCCAATTGCTACATCAATCCTGCCTGCAGCGACACTTTAACCAATATTTCATTGTATACAGTTGTCCAAGATTTCTATTGCCATGACGAGTATTTGCTGCAATTACATAGTTTTAGTCAGGTTTTCTTTCTGCCAACAGTGAAAACCGCTAATGTTAGCTAAACGACTGGTCCCTGTCACACGTGTTAAGATGACCGTATGACAGAGAGGGATAGCCACATATACATCTGTTTACGTTGCTGACCGTGTGCATAGGAGAAATTAGCGACACGCAGCCGTTCAAGCGAAAGGTTTGTAAATGTGATTGAGGTAAGTAAGGCCGAGTGTCTATTGAGTCGTATCGTCAACTGCAGATGAATTGAATGAGAGCGAATATTTGAATAAAGTAAATCATAAACATATTGTAAAATTAAATAGCTCTAAAATCCACTTGCATGTCTGAAATTGTAATTCTCTTCACACATAAGCTGCCGTACAGTGCCAGCCAGATGCGTGCCAAAGTTCATGGTGCCAAGCCTTTATGGGGGCGGGACATGCTATAACAATGCGAACAGTAATGCAGATTTTGCGCCGTCCTTGTGTTGAAGGACATAAGACTTCTGAACATAAATTACAAAACGAGGTCGAGAATTTTGCCTACATACCAGACACTGGTTCTAGTGCCGCATAATGAGAGGGCTATAGATAAGTAAGGTTAGCTATAGTTGAAATTGAATATTTCTGTAGAATTAAAGAAACCATCTAGGGCAGATTGGATGCGAGAACTTGCAAATTTGGGGAAACTTAGTAAGGACACTATCTGGTACGCACAACACAATATCTGATACAAACAAGTGTGTCTTGTCTGTCGTTAGTATCTCAACGAAACCATCTAGATTTCCTATCTTCTACCAATGATTAAGATGATACAAGCCGAGTTCAGTGAACAGTATTCCTGAACAAATTATTTATCAACACGCCAACTATCTGCGCGACAGTTCGGTTTATCAAACATTGTGAGTCAATGAGGTTGTTTACTCTGAGGCACGTGGGATGCCGGATAACGACCGGAGACAGGACAGCCAAAGATTTAGGCAGTGGGACGGCTCGGGCCTTTGAACCGAGATAGATCGCCGACGGTCAACTTGAGAGCAAGTGTTATTGATCTGAATGTACCTAAGTCATTCTAAAGCTTTAGTGCGTCATAATGTCTTGTCACTATTGTAGATAGAGCTTATAAAAAAAATTCTTTCTGATGTAGCATTGGAAATATTTATGTACCTAACATTATTACAAAAACGTTATCCATAAGGAAATGATACATTCTTAAAGACTGATAGAGTATCAAAATAATCCTTTATTATTAGAAGACGAACCTAATTTATACATAAATGACTATCCGGATTACGACATTACAAGAATTTGGCAAGTTTTGTCCGAAAATTTTTTGATAGTAGAGAAATAATATCCAGATAGTCAATACCAATTAGTTCGTGTAATCTTATCTGACAGCAACACATGTAAAACTAATAGCAAAGTGATAAAGGGCGCTCCTAATTCTGGCTAGAACATAAATAGAAAACTGTTGACTAAGACAAAATGAGCACAAATCAATAATATTATTAGACAGGTGACTACAATGAGAATAGAAATTGACGTACAATACATTCTTGACGTATCAACGAACGAGGAAAACCTTGCAGTTTTGAGAGCTGCAGACAGCAAAAACTAGAGTTCTTTAGTCGAGGATAGATTCAACGGTAGATTCAAAAGCATCAATCGAATTACCTAGACGATCGATGTCATTGCTAAACGCTTTTGAGCGGAAAGAAAGTAATATGACCTCATTGAATATTTATGATATTTTAAGAGTTGTGCATTTAAAATCAACCAGTTGACCTTACTGATAAAATACGTAGGCTCGGTAATGAGATATTCGGTAATGTTGAGCACACGTTGACATTGCAATACGGGGTCAGTGTCACGCAGAGGATAAGGGTAAAGGAAAACAATTTCACAGAATCGTTTGTTTGTAGCACAGCATGACGGAAACGTGTTTCGAATCAATGAGAATTGAACGTCGCCAAGGCAGGCGAAAGGAAACGGACGTTTATGTGCACATCGACCAAGACTATTGGGTGAACATATTTTTAGATTCGATGCAATTAAAATGATGATTGCGGTATCAGCATTCATCAAAGAAGTTAATAAGCAAGAGAATACTAGTTTATCGAGCGAGTATCTCACGAATAAGCAAAGAAACAAAATAAGAAACAAAACGATCTTGAACTTGTTAGGCGCACTGGTTGTTCTAAAAATAATCGTTACATAGCATTTGGTTCGCGGCGGGCAATAGCCGCCCCCTCACGACTCGCAGTAAACACACACAATTTATACGTGAATGCAGTATCCAAGAACATTAGCGATGGTTTTGCAACGCAAACAAACGCAGATTCATCAGTAGTGTATGTTACGGAGCAGCTGATTCAAATAAACGATGCTACTGCTAGATTTCTTTATCCATGTATGTAGTTTAATATTGTTGATATTTAAAAAATTATATTAACCAACGATTAGTGCTTCTGGTCTAGTTCAGGCTGCTATCGCTACTACGACATAGTGAATCTTGTTTCTATTATGACCGCATCAATAATGACCTCGTTATGTAATCAGGTTGCATTTTTATAAAACTGTTAACTAATTGATAATTTCTCCATACTTTGAATAATTTCCATTTCTAGCACGTTTATCTTTTGAGGTTAATTTTAGAATTGTGACATTTAATATCAAGGTACAATCTTTTGTCGAACCGTTCTACATTGAAGTAGGACTAGGGAGTGACTAACCTTTTTGTAGAGTTTGATCCAGGTGAGGTCGCCTTTAGAATCGGTGTACTGGAGTCCGAAGAACCAGACCTCTCGCAGACCGATGGTCTTGACGACCTGGTCAAAGAGTTGTTTGCCGGTCGTCGTCTGCTGGATCGCGAACTCCAGCTCCGCGTCCATCGTCGTCACACGGACGTTCATCTGGAATTAGAAGAATATTGTTAACATACATATATCCTTAAATTGTTAAATATAAATTTTGTTTAAGTAGGTCACACTACAGGGGAAGAAGATTGACTAGTTACTAATTTCAAGAATATCGATCAAATACACATTTTGATGTTCAAGAAACCAACAGCTAAGCTAATACATGTGATAAAATGATTTATTAAACAATATTACAATAAATTTTGTATAGGTAGTTCTAGTTACATTACAGGGGAAGGAAAAGATTTACTGGTTACTCATTTGAAGCATATCAATCAAATACAAATTTCGAAGATCAACAAACAAACAGCTAATGCATGTGATGAAATGATTTAAGAGACACTTGGTTGATCGTCTCATCTTCTAAAAAAGATCTTGAGTGATTTACATTTAATTATTGTCTCGAGAATGTGCAAATTAACATTGATGTTAATTTACGCGTGAATCACACATATTTGGTATATTAATGAAACACTAGCGCGAAAGAGCTAAGCTTCGGAGAAATCTTTAATCTTGATGGGAGATTTCTCTGCCTGCTAAATTACTTATATTTCATTTTGTAAGTATAGTTACATTACTTGTTTTTGTTGTTTTCATATTGTATAAATAGGTACGTGCGTCCTTGTTCCGACGTAAAAGACCTTAAGTGTCACATCGAATATGGCAAAGAAAATTGTGGAACGGACGCAAACGGCATTGTACACAACAGATGTGTGCCAAACGACTTTGTTATACCTATGGAGCTAACAGTCCGTTTACCTGAAGGTAGTTTGTGCCATAACAACCTATACAGAACTTGATATAGTGGAAGAGATATTGATAAAATTACGAGTAGATAATAAGGCCTAACTACATGGAATCGATTTCGATACTTATTACGTTATAGTTCCTATTATAATGATGGTACTTTTTTAGACAAATATTGGTCGAAGCCTCGATAGAGATCAAATAAATCGCCTGAATTTGCAATTCAAATGCTTTGATGAAATCTCGCTTTATCCACGTGAGCGATGCGAATATTTTTTTTTTACTCAGACAATCAATAGCAAGGTAGGTCCAAAACTTTTTCTGGTTTACCTTCAAATTTTTATTTGGTACTTTTATTGATAAATTTACAATGCTTAACCTTTAAGTAGGGACACAGGGTCTCACAGACCTTGGTTACTTGTCGTTGACGTGAAATAAAGTACTTCCCCGCGCCCCCCGTCGCTTAGCGGCTCAGTAGCTTCGAGTTTAGTCGCGAAACCCCCAACGAAGGAAAAGGTTGCGTCGTGCGGTGCAAAATACGTAAGTTATATGAATTTAAAGTTTAGAATGGGTCTGTGAGACCCTATGTCCCCAGATCTCTTATAAAATAAATTGTATAACATTTTTTTGTTTGTACTAAATTTTATATCCAAATGGCCGAAAATAGTGAACCTAGTACTTCTGGTTTGAAACGACCATTGCGAGATGTACCTAGGGAACAACAGTCGAATAAAATATTGGAAAGGATGTGCCCCCTGATGATGAACCAACTCCTGAATAAAATCAAAATAAGAAGAAAAGATGCTACATCTGTCCATCAAGACTTCAAAGGAAAACTTCCTACAGCTGTGTTGCATGCAAAAAGCCTATATGTCTGCAATGCTGCCATCCACTATGCAAGGAGTGTCAAATATAATGGAGTAATTGACCCCCTGTCAATTTTTTTTTGTTTATTGTTAGAGTTACAAAAACTTTTTTTTCTTATAAAACAAAGATTACTTTTTAAGGGAAATATTTAATTTTGTTGATTATTTAGGAGAAAAAATATTTAGTACATCATAAGTGATCTCATTGCGAATTGAAACTGAACTGTACCTATTTTTGTTTAGTTTGTGTTTAAAATAATAATTCTTATAAATAAAATGCTAAAATGTTCAAAAGTCTATTATTTATAAGCCTATCATTCACACTGATTAATTAAAATATGATTTATTTTGTTATTTCATATTAAAATAATAGAAATATTACAGGGGTCTGTGGGACCCTATGTCCGTTCTAGTGTTCCAAAAAAAACATGTCCCTAGTTAAAGGTTAAGTAATTTCTGCTGTAGTAAACTATAACGTAATTTATCTGGAAATACGTATTCAATTCCGTCACAATATACGCCTCCAGTGACATAAGGCCAGATGCTTTATTAAATATATCGCCAGATGCACTTATGTCAACAATTACTCATCTGTATCAGATACAACAAAAGAACAAGGAATATTAACATAAAACAGCAATATATACAAGGATAAAAACCAAAAACGTAGAGTAGATGCATATCAAAATAATACCAAAGCTCAAGGCAATAAAATTTCATTCATAGAAACTGAAATAAACATAAATAATGGAATCATAACAGGAATAGAAGAAACGTAAACGACGGTATCTAATGCTGTACAGTTGGTGGCATGCCAAGCGGATGCGATGTTCCGGGGCGATTATGTCATGGTATTACTTCAACTGTCGCTCTTTATCAACGTCCGTTTATGATCTGTTTTAGTGCAGTTCGATTCTTTACTTTTATGGGACGATGAAAATAAAGAAGGATGTTATTTGACTGCTTTGCTTAATGTTATGGGGCCACGAATAATTCTAAGGATAAACTCTTGTTCGGCCTGTGCTGGAAGGAAAGGAAGAATGTGTTTGTGTGTAGGATGTTTTAACGTTGGGATCAATGATAACTATAAATAGGGATTTATGTTTCAGATTCATGGCTGAATTAATGACTAAAATCAATTGCCCAAAAAATGGTTTGTTGCACTTTGTGGTTGACTTATTTATAGTTGTACTTTAAAATCAAACGAAGCTTTCAAGAATTCACGAAACAACTCTAGACGAACATTCATAAAGCATATTCAAATGAAAATTCTAGTAAACGATCGCAGTCCACGCAAATGAAATTGCTAAACAAATAGTTTCTATTTATTTTGCAATTTCACAGAAACCGCTACAATATTTTTTCATTATGGCCAAGGTCTTCGTTTCCTAGAAATTCTGCATTTATCCACTTCATAAGCAGATGGGAAGGGGGACGGGCAGAACAATGGATGAGGTTGACAGGGCCGTGAAGTACATCGGTACAACATGATTAGGTAATATAGGGAACTCAGAGTAGATAATCATTCTCTGATTTAGATATCTATAATATTATTTTGTCTTATGATCTTATTAATGTAAGGATTATAATTATATTAGCCGGAGAAGGCCAATGAGAGAGATATGGAAGTCTATTAGATACAAAAAAGACAATGTCATGTCATTGCTTGAGATGAAATAAAAAGAATTTAAGACAAAACAAAGATCAACGTGGGGAAAACCTATGTCCAGTCCGGCAAAAGTATAATATCCGTATACATCTAATTTTGAAATGAAGTGAGAAGTTATAAAGTTATAAACCAACTCAGAACCAAAATAGACTAAAGTACTAGAGCTAAGGCATTCACAGTAGCCGATGACTCTACATCGGATCCTAGTAATGAAAACATGATTACACTAACAATGCTAGCTACGGTCGGAGATATTATCTGCAAAGTGGTAACAATGGATGTACACACCGTTCATTCATAGTATAGTTCTAAGCACGATAGTAATGAGACGATACAACATTTTTAGAGTATCGATAGATAATTTAATAGCGGTTTACGCCTCGCTAACAAACCATTAGTCTCGGATTCGATGCTGACCCAAAACCAGTCCGTGATGAATATATTGGATATATAATTTCAATATATTAGACTGTAGAAGTAGTAATCGACGAAGAATTCAATATTTAACTATTTATTAATTTCAAGTGATAATAAAATATCTAGAATTGATAACTTCATGTTACTTATCTTTAATTGATTTTTAAGTACATGATAACATAAATAAATACTTTCAGTGAAGGTCAAAGTTCAAAGAGCTGAAGACCGGAATATAATCAGAAAGCGCAGCTTGGCGCCGCGCCAGCGCAGAACATTAACAGCAAATAAAAAGCAGCCAACCAGGATCTCTCATGTTTACGTTCATGAGTGGGAAACCTTGTTACCACACAGTTTATACTTTCGTGATTTTATTGCTATTTAGTATTTTAAGTACAAATTATTTTAAAGATGCTGTCACATTTTTCACAATCTCGCTTTATAAAATAAAAATCATAGCCATCGATAACGCTACTCTTAAAACGCATCCTTATTTCTATGCTATTATTCAGCCTTGGTTATTCTCGTCTTCCCCTATAATTATATATATAGCTTGTCAAGCAGCCCGCATGGTTGATTATTTAAAATTGTAACACAACCATTCATAACCTCCAATAATAAGGTTAAGGAAAGGACAATGATAGTGTTCATAAAAATAACTCGAATGTTCTCAATGTCGTTAATTTAAAGTGGACTAGTTTCTACTGTGAAATGTATGTAAATGTGATCGGTGTAAAGTCGCGACTTTGCTCTACAAATGATGCATATTTTACACGCTTGGAGAAGATTTCTAGACAATTCGTCATCATTATGTCAACACTTGTTTTAATCTGTTCTTGTGTGTTCAGTAAATCCCGGCTGAAGCACAAAATATCTGAGGTGTATGCAGTGAAGTAGAAATAAACTGAAAAATATTCTGACTAGCTCCAAAATTAAGTGGCTAAAATAAGATATTACTCGATGTTTGGTGCCGAGCAACTGATCAAGTGTTACTTTTGTACAATGATGTAACTCAAAAGGTTTACGTAAAGAAAAAAAAAGTTAGAAGGTCATCTGTCAATTTGAAATATTTCCTCTACCACAAACCAAGTTAGTAAACCTGTTTTATTCATAATTTTATATAATGGGGACACGAACGCACGAGTAAAGTTATATTTACGTTCATAGATGCGTAACTAAAAGCTAATGAACGTACGACACGGCCATCAATGTCACATGTTGATGATTCCACGGTTTTGGATATAGTGTATCGATGAAACCGACACATGGCAACGGAAATAGCCGAGACAAGTCCCGATAGACGAATCTAATTACTTCCGATCGGTGTAAACGCACTATGTCTGTTCGGTATGATCTGCTGTCAGAGAATCGAATCCCTAATATCAGTTTTGTAAGTTAGTTTCATGTTTGCTTTGTCGATGACTTGATATAGCAGCTAAGCAAAACCTAAATCTAAACAAAATAATGGCACACTTTCTAATTAACGGAATTCAGGCTACCTTTTTTGGAAAGTAACATAGTTATATAGGCATTCCGAAGCCAAGGACAGCAACGATGATAATGAAGTAGCTAATAATGCAGCTGAGTCATCAGGGCGAGATTGAGAAACCAACGCGAGATAAGAAGGCGGTGTTGCGACTAGAACGTTATCGCCTGTGTAAACGACGGATGTTTGTATAAGCTACGACCAATTTGCTCGCTTTGCTTTGCACGCGAAACTTGCCTTCAAGAAAGTGAGCATGTAATTTCTTAGATCTATTATTATGAAGAAACATGTGTTGGAGAGTGAGTTTATATTTTGTTCAGAGCAGATGCTCTTGATAAGAAAGATATCGATGCAATACTTTAATCTGAAGACGCCGAAAGACACAAAGTACGTTACGCATCATGATAAAGAAACCTCTTACAAACCACTCGCGTGTTGGTTATTACTAAATAGCTATAGACGATATGAGATGCGCCATTAGCTGGCCTGATGCCCGACCATTACCTGATTAGAAAATCTTGAATAATGGTGGCTATAAACTACCAATAAGCAGTGAAAATAATTTTGTATTATAATCACGGTCCCTGTAAGTGTGTCATGCGGCATGCGACTTGCGACAGGAAAACGACCGCTTGTTAGTAGGAAACTACAGACTGACAACAATTTGTCAGTACAATATGAGGATATACGTAATTTTATAATAATATTGGCTATGGATGCACCGTGTTTATATTTAGAAAATGATTCATGTTATATCGGTAATAAGACGTCTTTAGCTCGAGAGGTCAGTGTCACATTGAATAAGGTTACAGATCTGAATGCAAATCCTTTTATAAATTGCTATATGTCAATAAAGCATATGGTTTAAAGTATTATTAGCGGCATTTATTATAAGTTTCCATTCTCCTTTCGTGACACTAACTCCAGTTGTTTAGTGAATCGATACTTTAAAGGCCATGTTGGCCAGTAATCACGTATTAACTGTAAATCCAGTCGCATGTCAAGGAAATCCTATCCATATTCCGATCAATTCTTGTTATCCTATGAATAAATTAGTTTCGCAATGTGGTTAGTTTTTATATTATAAGGATAAGGAATATTTTAGATGTACCTAAATTGCTATACAATATTTTTGGGTTTCTCAATGTTATGCTTGTGACAGAAAAAACAAATTAATAAATTAGCTTATCTTCTATATGCACTACAGTTTTCCATTTCAATTTCTATAACTTCGCGGAATGGCAATCTCGTACGATTATCTTTAACGATCGAAAAGTTAAATGGAACCATATCGTAAACAATGCCAAAGGCAACTCTATCATAATCGACTGTCTAGTTTTCGCATTTTTGCAAAGATATTGATCGATAACATAAAATTTTAAATAACTGTCTTTACGTCTGAGTCGACATTCGGTGGTCATGACCACATCTCTACAAACTAGGGAGACATGACATCACCTAAATACACAAGTAACATATTATAGATAGTGCTATGATTACCGCGTATGGCGACCGTATGTGCTGCGGATTCTATAAATAGGAATACAAGCGAAGGATTGAATAATGCCTTGAAGACGCTTATTATATTTAAACCCAAGTTGGAAGCTTTGTCTCGAAACATTTTTCTTCCTTTTTTGGTTCAGAAATCTGATTCTAGATCGAAATGATTTGCATTATTATTTGCTTGCGTTTTTAGTCTTTAAAAAATAATTTAATCAATAGCGTCATTTGTATCTTTTATTTTGTCGTAATTACTTTTGGCAACCTCTACCCATACGACCAGGATCATTTTTTCATATTGTAAGACAATCACTTCTGTATCATCGCGAAAAACTAAAAACTACAGATTTTAATGTGAGACAGAGTGACACACGAAATAGATTTAGGAATATAATTCATGTATATTATAGTAGAGACAAGTCGATAATTTCAAAGATTTCTAACTCCTGTGTAAAGTTGGAGTAAATCGCTTGATTCCTTAATTTCAAAATATTGTAAGTCTATTCCTAGACGAGGACCACACGCCTAGTTCACAACATACATAATTTATATTGAGACATTGTTTAACATCTGCTTCTAACATCGAAACAACATGTTGGCATCAACATCTTGCTCTAAACAGAAGCAAATTTTGTTTTCATCTCACTAAGACCGTGAAAACGTAAATTATACACTTATTTGAAATGTACTTGTCCAATATGTTAATAACAACAACATTTTTACAAAGACTCATTCTATTGTTTCACAGACAAAATATTCAAGAATCAAAAATATGGTAGGATGATGTCCTTGCTGTTTCTTAGCTAAGTAGGAAGTAACATGAGGTGACCAAGGTGAACTGATGATAATTATGAAGATACATTAAATATACTTGTTGCAAGTACGTTTGACGACATAATTATTAACTTTGAACTAGGGTCGCGAGGTCGGCGCGAGGAGGCAAAAAGTTGAAAGAACCGGTATTTTGAAAACTTGTACATATATTAGTAATTATTATTAATACGGGAACTAAGTTACTAAGTAATTAATAAACTGGATATTGATTTATGCAATGACACCACAAAACTCAAAGGTGAATTTCCAGAAAAACCAACAAGTAATTAAAATTACAGTCCCTATGAGCTACAAAGTCGCTAGATTCAAAACAAGTATATTAAGCTAATGTACATAACCGTCCATAATAAAGCTGGGCATAAACCTACCACGAAAAGCAAACAGAGGGTATAACACATGAGACATTAGGATAACTACTGCAAGATAAGTAATATTATAAAAAGGGGAACAGAGAACAAACTTGAATGTAAAGTTGTGTGCACAAAAAATCCCGCCGCCAAGGGAAGTGGCAAAGGGGAGATAGATGAGGGTGGTGTAACAGGTGCACAGACAGATGGATGTAACACGTGGCTAAAGTGTATACGATCAATTCTGTTCACCTTACGGAAGATCCTATATCCTGTTGTTTTAAAATAAACTGAAGACATTAGAGTATCTATAGAAGTATAACTTTTCTGACGTCAATCGCACCGTCCGTACCAAACAAATAAAATTTATTTGGTATTGTGTGCATTGGACTATTGTCGGAACCGAAGTCCAAATTAAACCTACAATGTACGTCAAGTGAAAACTTAACAAAATCCCCACGACGTTGCTACCTGACTCAATTAAAATGCTACACCTCCGCGAATCTCACGAAGTTTCGTCAAAAGCGAGACTCAAAAAATCCGAGGTGATAGAAAAAGAAATTCCGCTGTGCTTTAGAAATCGCAATAGTGTGTGAGTAAGTGAAACGGAGTGAAACGGCACTACATGGGCATAGAGCATATCGACCGTCAAATTAAATTCAAGTACAGGCTGTAATGAATGAGGGGCTTATGGCTTAATGGCCTCCACGAAGATCGATCGATGCATCAGGTGGGGCTGAGTTTCTATAAGTCTAGACATGGATGAATTGCTTTTCTTTAGAGACTTTAGAGAACTTAAAGCATTGGATGTTCTTAAACACATTAGTGTTAATCAGAGACCTATAGATAGGGATCTTCTGTTCATTCAACTGATTCATGCTACCGGTCTGTTTCTGATTATACAGGCATCCACCAATAAACTTGCATAACGCTAGAAGTAATTCTAGCAAATAATAAACTGCACTGTCACGTGCAGCGATTGTGATAACGTGATGTTGCAGCTACAATATACAGGTATCAATTATTGTCTTAACGTTGCATGTCTTGTGTCTGAGTAAGGTTCTGTCTATTGTATGTTCATTAAGCAAAACATCAGCTGCTGACCTTTCAGCTCAACACTTTATTGTTCTTCTCTATTCTTTCGCTGCCTTATTGGAATATTTCAACGCAACGGCCTTTACTTGCTAGATTGAAACTATTTATGCCACATGTTTCTTTTAACATAATCGTAAAAACTGCTTCAGTAAATAGCTTCCTGTTTACATTAGGATATGCTGTTAATTAAAATTTCTAGCCTTAATTAACATTCTTTACATTTTTGAAAAATCGAATTCGTTTTTCTTTTCTGACTGACGTGTAATACGCAACTAACGCGGTTTTATAATACAAATTGATGACCCCCAAGATACCTCGAGTTTAGCAGTTTTGTTCTCCAAAGATAAAAAGTTAGATATAAATAATTCTAAAATATTTCTGAGAAGATATAACGTGCTAAGTCTTCAAGCAAAACTAAGAGAATGAATTAATTTCGAAGCTAAGCCAAGTGAACGAAGATTACTTTAATAAGTATAAAATTGTAAAACAAGAAGTGATTAAATGTTTTTTCTGAAC
Source organism: Mythimna separata (assembly GCA_030763345.1). Taxonomy (NCBI): domain Eukaryota; kingdom Metazoa; phylum Arthropoda; class Insecta; order Lepidoptera; family Noctuidae; genus Mythimna; species Mythimna separata. The sequence goes on from CM061175.1 coordinate 1,330,432, forward strand.
CCTAACAATCTAACAGATGAGGAAAACCTTGAACATCTTCATACATTAGTAATACGTGATTTAAGTGGCGCTGATGGGGCAAGTTTTATAATCAACTAGTGCTAGAATGCGCCCAACGCTGTAATGAGCCCGTTTAATGATAACTCAGCATCTGCATCGCGTGACACTGCTACACAGCACACAGCTACATTTACGTAAGATCCAGTACTACACTAAGTACTTTTATGAATTTTTAACAAATTATTGGCAACCAAAGCCTGTACAGTATTATAATGACGATAAGATAAAATTCATTACAACTCATTGTGTTAATTTCGATAAAAGTAATCAAGAATTCACACGTTTATATTGTACTACATTCGTATCGGTGATAAACACAGTGAAATTCTTTATAAGTTTACCTAGTCATAAACGAGCTAGATCGATAAAAACATTTGAAAGAACTATATTGGATTTTTTCATCACGAGCTTGGAAGTTGATTCAAGACAAAAGAAGCCAACGAAAGCGAGAGCACCAGACCCTTGGCGAAACAGGAAAGTGATTCTATCTCGCTCCGTCACGCGCGTGGGACAGGGATGGGGAACAAAAAGACGGTTACGACCGTTTGCATGATGCAAAATAAATAATAAAGCCATGACCGACTCCATCTTGGAGTTTGCGGGTTTACGTTGCGATGACATCACCGTAACTTATGATTTCAGTCAACATTCTCGACGATCTCTACACTAATGTTATTTATTCGTTCGACGAAACGTCCTACCAAGGTGACCACCTGTTGCTATGCTGACTTCACACTTTTTGAGATCGTGATAGCTGTGACGCATCCACTTGTTTGAGGTACTACTTAATTATGCAGTACAGGTGACTAAGGCACCTGGACAGGATACCCTCCAAATCAAGTAGGTACGCGGACTTTGGACGATATATTGAGAACCAGTTTTTGAGGAGGACTATGTCTCAAAGGATTTTGTATTGCATTAAGCACTAGAAGATTCTCTGCGGTTTTTGCGATCTTTGCAAAAAGTACGTTGGTACGTCATCGGTTGCCGATGGTAGAGTCGTCCTGGTTATGTAACTGACCTGTTTGCCGCCGGCAACCATGGTGGCTGTTGTTGGGTCACACGCACTGGTAATGTCACTTGCACAAGCTTGTTTATAAGATCCTGTGGTAGCACATGAGCCGCGTCTGGCGGACGCGGCGGTACAGTTTGAACTGAACGGCCGGTCGCCGCGGGGATGCGCGCGCGCCCCGAGCTCAAGGCCGGCGCACGCGCTCACCGGCGCGCCGTCACCTCGCCGTCCTCACACACCTCACTCGCACGGTCTCACCGCCTACAAACTCGACACTTTTTTCCTTCTTGCATCTAATTCGAATAGTGATCCAATCGATGAGTGTATTACACATTACGTGTAGTGCAAGCCGCGCGTTTATCAGCACAATTAAGTACCATTTATATGTAATGTAAGTAGTTTACGTTAATGCTAATATTCCATTTATGTACACATAAGTGATAATCTCAGATTGCCCCAATCTTGCTCAATTTAAACACCTGTGTTTGTTTAGTTCGTTATATAAGTGGCTAAGTTCATCAGTGCGCGAAGGTTCTATTGGCTCCCCTCATCGTTTAAATTCTTTCTTATTACGTGTATTGCTTTCCAAGTTAAGTTTGCCTCGCTAGGTGTTGATTAACAGCTAATTAACACTTGCGTGAATATATTCATAGGAGCGACTAAGCAGTAGCTTTTAATTTATCCCCTGGCTAAATAGGAAATAACAAATTAATAAATGAGTAGGCAACTAATTAAAACAAAATCAGAACTTGGTATCATATTAATTAAGCTTTGCAACTAAAATTGCAGAAAAACATTGGTGACTAAACCACAATAGATTATGGTAGTATAGTTTAATATTTTCCGTTTTCCCGTTTTTAATATAATATAGGTACGTATGTATTTTAATGCCTTAGCCTTCCTTAACCGTATATTGAGAAACAAGAAGTAATAACGTCATGGTGGATCTTCACCTCTGTGTCAGCTAGCTGAGGTCGGTCTGTGGATCTGTCATCACATCCTCTATGATATACTGAAAGTGAAGACTCAGCAGCCTTTAAGCTCTAGGCCTGTGTTCCCTATTGTGATTCGATGATATTTGACAGTGGTTAAGGATCGTCAGAAGCCAGGAAATCTGACAACCTTGCCAATAGGCAGACGCTCTATGTACAATACTGGTACTCAGTTGTATGATCCGGTTAGATTGGAAGCCGACCCTACATAGTTTGGAAAGAATATTTATTATATTCAACTGTTTTTGGCCTGACTTCTCCCTATCTCTCCCATAACTTTATTACAAACATTTTAGGTCGTACTATGAATTACGAGTACGTTTCAGTAACTATCAATGTTCGCCGTCTAAATTCAGTCCGGCGTTATGATTAAACATTTTTAGCTTGATTCTAATTAATTATTTTTCGATAAAATGTGCTAAAAATAATGAGCATACTTACATTATTTGCTTTCAACTTGATGTTGCCTTTTTCATCCACTCGATACATCGACATTTTTTAAATTAATTATTATTTATTTTTCTAAGACACTTTTTTCAAATAGCACTTTTGGAATGCTTTTCACAAGTTAGAACACTATATTTTCACTAACTTTGGAGCACAATTTCTAAAATTTAAATTGAATAATATCTGTAGTATAAAATATTATTGGACCGGGAATTGTTCTCGTGTCACAGGACCGTAAGAGACTGAACCGTTTTCCTGAACTCAGCTATAATGGAGGCTATTATAGGCACATACAAAGGGGAAAATGATCCTTTTTCCCCCTTCTGACTGTTCCTATTGCTATTTTTATCCCTGAATGTAATGATTGTTTTAGTTTTGACCTAATTAATAATTCGACAAAGTTTTGTAGGTTTAGACAGGATCTTTGGATTCTTATCACTAACACTACGTACCAAGTGGTTACCGTTGGTAGCCCCAGACACTACGTTGACTTTGCTTTGTCTTTAGTAAGGGCGAGATCGACAACTTGCATTGGTTATCTCATTCTACGATTTTTTTTTGTACTGTTTTGATTACAAATCATTGAATGCAAAATACCATTGCAACTCATACTTTTCAGGGTTTTTTTAAATGAGCTTTAAAATCAACTTCAAATATACGGTGCTTTGTTGGAAACGGGAAATCATTAAATAACCTCTCCTTTTCCGGATGGAGTGAGAGGGAGATTAAAACCTACATGTGTTCCTTCAGTTGCTCTTTGCATTTCAAGGGCACGGTAATTCTTTCGAACATTCCCGCAGCAGCTGTTACCAGAATGCATCGAGGTGCATGTGAAATACTACGTGCCTTACACATGGGCTTGGCGGACGACCGGATGCAAGACCGTGGTTACACGCCCAGAAAAAGCCAATAACTGGGTAATACGATACCTCCCGGCAAGAGTGGTACTAGATTTCCTGGCTTCCGTCTCTAGCCGAAAAAACAACCGCGATCAACGGTTTGATATTTTCTTCCGTGTTAACAAAAGTTTTCTCTGCACTTAACTCGAAAAGCCGAGGCACGGAGAGGACTTGGCAGGAATGTCAAAAAGCTTAATCTTGAACACGCGTGCGGTAGTCATCATCTAGCAGCAAGCTTCCAATACCTGCTTCTAATTTACCCTAATTCAATTTTTTTAACACTACGAATAACTCCTACAATTTAGCTGAATACCCTTATTTTACGAGGAGCGGCTGCCTACTGGAACTCTACAACCCATTAACTGGGGTAACACGGTAGTTCATGGTAAGACTGAAGTCAAATTTACTGGCTTCTGACTATCCGTAACGACTGCCAAAGATCTACAAATGACAGCCGGGACCTACGGCTTAATGTGCTTTCCGATGCACGAAGAACCCATCCACAGACCAACCTTGGCAAGCATTGCTTAACTTTGAAGATCGACCCATGCGGCTGTTATTATCTAGCCACGAGCTGCTAGTAAAGGTATAACATAAGTAGAAGTATAGTACAGTCATGTCATACAGTAGATATATCATCGGCCTCTCGGGTTCACCGCCCGCTTAGCTCTAACAAGATAACACGCGCTCCACTTTACATCTTCAGCTAACTTAGTCTGACCTTATCGTCTCTTGCTAAACTAAAACTTCTACAGTCTTTCGTCGACCAATCGAATAGCTAAAAACACTCGCTGAAACCCTTTTTTCTGTAAGTAATTCGGAAAATAAATCCTAACAAATAATGTGTCCACTGGAACTCTATCTAAGTATAGTTTCTCCTAACGGTTTTTCTTTTTGTGAGAAATCAATTAACGTTTGAATCCCCGACCGGTCCTATGAGACCGCGCTGTTATTGTTTTACTATTGTGTCTCGTTTCGCGGGTATCTGAGTAATTAATGACTTCTCCCGCTCTAGGGAGGACGTGTAAGACTTTTACTGAATAAAACCCACTTCTATGCCTTCTGAACCTTCGCGTTCCTGAACCACGGGTTTCTCTTTCGGAAGTCAACACATAGCTCCAGTAAGCTTCGTCCCTGCTGGGCCTCTACGGTCGGAAAGACGGACGACTCGGGTTCGGTCCGCATGAATCCGGAGCAAGAACCTTCTGAGCTTACCATGTCCGGTGAGGACCTCCGACATATCAATCAATCATACGAAATGTGAGGATACCGTGACGTCTTTCCAGCCACTCCTCAAAGAAGGGAGTTACCTCCATAATTATGGCATGCCTAACGGACATGGGTACTCAAAGAAGGGCGAAAATTACCTGCTTAAGATTTGTTGGTTTATTTTACTGGTCTATTAGCGCCTAACTTTCAGCAGTAGGTCCCACATGAAACTACCTTTACGTGTGTCGTAAACTCGTAATCGGCGGAAATGAATCGCAGGCGGAGTTTGCTTATCTAGAGCCGCATTGTGATAGTAATAACATACACAGAGAACACAACAACACACCTCACTTCCCTGGACTGGACAGACGTGTGTAGTTTAGATAGCTTTAGTACTTACACCTAGTTGTGGGCTTACACTTAGGACTTGTGGTCGTTCTCCTTTCTTACCGAAAGGCGACGTTACTTTGTCCCCTCGAAAAATAATGTAAATATCGTATTTACATTGGATAAGTTTGCCATCGTGGTGAAAGGATTTGCCAATCGACCGGAGTCGATTGCCCAGGGTGCGCCGGACGTAACAGGGATTCGTATGGTACGTCACTCGGGGAGGCTGCTTTCTGACTAGATTTGCCATCGACACGCTAAGAAGACATTGGATATTTTTAATCCATTGACAACCACGAGACCAACTACGATATTTATCTCGTAGGACTTCTTTCTCCTCTACTATGTGATAAAGGCTTTAATTGGATAATCCATACTAATATTATAAATGCAAACGTAACTTTGTTTAGCTGTTACGCGATGTTTGGTACGGAGCAAGCTTGAAACTCAAGGATGGAAATTGGCTTTTTATGTCTTCGACTTCGCGTCCGGTATAACGAACATTCACGCAGACGAAGTCGCTAGCAGAAGCAAGTAAATAATATTTTACTTAATTTAATGTGTGTGACAGAGTGCACGAAATACATCTACGTCACGCTTTTCTATACTGACCCTTACGCTCTACCTGACCCGACGGTAGCCCACTTGTTGAACTGCCTAAAGCATCCCTATATATACCTCTATATATTTATTTTCTACCCTCTTTGGTGGACATACGAAATGCTACTAAGGCTACGATTAACGTGGTCATTTACTGACGCAAGTAGTTACCTACAGAATTTAACCATCGAGTTAAAAGAAGAATTAAACCGACACTGACGATCCTTTCGCCATTTAGCTAACGTAGTACCGTAACCTAGCTCCATGCTGCAGGGTATAACGTGGCTGGCAGGTAACACATGGTATGTGTCGCGAGTCGCGGGTGCAGCGCGGCCATCGCCCGCTAACCAGATAACGTCGACCCACTTTCCCGCTTCCTTCCTATGACACACTTGAGCTAGGCTTCTTACTTACATTATATCACAAGTTATTAGATTTACGACACCCTTCGTGACGCGAAATAACTAGTATTTCGTTAATTTGAAACACAAAGGAGTAAGTTTTGTGACATATTGTACAATGGAATAACTTTGCAACATAAAGTTACTAAGAATTTTTTGTAATTTTGTACCGTAACGGAATATTGATAATTTAAATTATATTATTAATATGTTCGTCACACACAAAGTTACACACCATGCATAAAATTACTATTCCATTCACAGCAAAGATAAAGACAGTCACATTCAGTAATAATAGCTTCGGACACAGACCACTGCGTTACTTTACTGAATGAGTAATTAATTAGTTCATGTCTGCCGCAATTACAAAGACATCCAAGATCACATTTCGTGATCCTCCTCCCTACACTCAGTTGAAGAACTAATCAAACAAAAGTTACAGTACGGCCGTTATAAGTTGGCGAGTGTGAAGTTAGGCTCTGCGAATTTTAGTGTTTGAAAACTCGTACAAAAAGGTTTTAAAAAAATAAATGCCAATAAGTTTTTAACAGTAATAACAACAGCAAATTGTATTTATTTTTTAAAACCTTTATTTTATTACGAGTTTTTAAGCGCCAAAATTCGCAGAGCCTAACTTCAGACTCGCCAACTTATAACGGCCGTACTGTAGGAACATGAGAAACTCCAGTTTTTACAAATTGGCTAACACACAGATTCAGAGAAAAAATAATTCATAATCACAATCTTCAACCACAACCAAGGGTAGTAGTAGCATTATTACAGAGAGAAATTTTAATTGATGATTATTAATAAATAATATTAATAGACAGACATTATAAAATTGGTATTATTAAATAATATGTAAAGGGGGATGTTTTGTTTTCTTGTAATCTGTTGAGCCCCGAGCGGACGCCGGCGTCCGCACACCTATTGTCTTTTTATTATGTCTCTAATTACGGTACTCAAAAGATTAAAGGGGGCAGTAGTTTATGAAGGGTAGGAAACTATGGGCTAACAGATCATAATCAATTGACACGACTTTGAGTCCCCAAATTCAGAGTTTGAAGTTAAAAACATGTCAAATTCTAGAACTAAACTTTGGCAAGTTCTCCACTTCTCTCTATTTAAACATTGAGAGTCATTCTGTTTTGGTTGTTTTATACTACCTTTAGAAAAATCTATAAACCTATCTAGTTTCTCACAAGCAACTTAGAATGTTTCACACACACCACAAAAACCAAGGAGAGCAAACTAGAATGCAATCATGCTAATGGAATTTACTTCATATAACTACATTACATTTTAATAGACTGCGCGCCATAGTGGCTTGTGGCAAATGAATGGTGTAGGTCACCTACAGATTATACTCCAATGAACTTGGGACTATTGTGTTTCTATAAGGATATCTATTTATAAGGCATGCAAGGATTCAATCTAGATGTCTTTCCGAAAACTAGCTATTGCTAAGGTAACATTTTTAAAGGAATTTCAACTATAACTTTATTTAATATACCACTGCCTCAATAAATACTCTAATAAGGGACAAATCAAACAACAAGGGGTTGCAAAAAAATAAAAACTACAGGTTAAAAAAAAACTTCAAAAAAAGGGAAAACCAAACGCAAACTTTTTGACTAACCAAGGCATTATCATTTGCGCCTAAATCAAGCGCGTTGCTTATATAACCCAGTATCTGTAAAATAAAATGGATACAGAAAACAGGTTTTAATTTTTGTGTTGTCACAATAAAAATAAAGTGTGAAAGAAAAATTATGAATATAAAAATTGATATCATAGTCAAAAACACACAAAAAGGTTTGTTATCCTATCCTATCCCTAATTTTTTTTTTTAAATTCTGATTGAAAATTCTTATCAAATTCTGTGTTTGACTAACAAAATAATACATGGTTTGGGTTATTTTTGAATAATTATCTACATAATAGTGTATCCAGGGGCCTTGAAAGGAACAGTTTAATCACTCCGTGCCAAGCAGGATGTGTTGATAACAAAGTCAATGTCATAGTGAACTCATTAATATATGAGGCTGAATCATGAATGCCTCTGCCATCTCATTTTTTAAACTGTGGTTTATTTTTTTATTGCTTGACTCACAGTTTAAAAATTCCAAATTTCAAAAATCAAGTCAAATACTAACTTGATTTTAAAAATGGAACTGTGAGCCTACACTAAAAATTTATTTGTTCTTTAACTTTAAATGAGATTTGATAAATAATTAAGACTTTTTTTTGTTAAATTTGGATTGAAAATAGTTGTACATCTCATCAGTTATGTATAGCAAATATTTAAATGAATCATATTTACAAGCTTTTGTAACTTTATCCAGTGTTTATGAGTTGGGAACTAGAGTGACACTTGATAACAACAAATACCTACTTGTAACAAGTGTGATTGCATACATTTTAATGAAACATTAATCAGGCATCCAATAGATTGAAGAAATAGAAATTGACACACTTTCTTACAATCACCAATTCATTCAGTTTGTCAAGGTCATCAGTGATAACATCTTACACACATTCCTTCCTTCTGACTAAATAACAATTTTGCAGGTGGAAGCAAGCTATAAATTATGAATATTGCCAATTGAAATAAACTGCATTTTTATAGTATTTATCATAAATTTCTATTGTTGGTTATCTCAAGCATATTACATCTTATATTGAATGTCATATAAAACTCATATTTTTATGTGTTTCACAATAATGACATTTAAATTGAGTAACAATATTAATACAAGGCACCTTATGTATTGATGTCATTATAATCTACACCTATTCCTTATTGGACAAGCTTTAGATTTCAACACACTCAGCACCACAATATGTATTTCTTGTTATCACAATTTTTAACAAGATAACTGGTAATGTAATTCCTTTATATTACGAAATACTCTTATCTTCAACACAAGACAGGTACTTTTACTTTCCAAAAGAGATATATCATAAATATTTATAATGTCACCTCAATATGATCAGAGTAACACATCTTATAAGCTGTGACTAGAGTTCTTGCACAAATGTTTGTACTCATCTTAGTTGTTCAACATTTTCACATTCTTATCAATGTAGAAAGTCAATTTTGTATGAAAAATGTCTCCTCAAAGCTTATACAGCGTCATACATGTGTCGTTTGATCACATTGCGATGGTGAAATCAGTGGGCTCGCGTATCCACGACACACAAACTGTACAGATTAGCAAACAGTAACCTAACTCAAGTTATAAACAAATCAACGTAAACATGAGTACTCACCGATTTCGGCATCTTGGCGGTTGGGGATCACAATCTGCAACGAGACAGAATACATGTAACGATAATTTTGTGCACGTACATTTCCAGCGCGGCTGACGGCTCTTCTGCCGCGTGACATTACTTGGGAAATTGTGACTGAACGCCTACTTGTACGGCCCCAGAACGTTCATCAGACGCTCTATTTAGTGCCATTAAATACATTTTCACACAAAATAATCATAATCAAACGATGACAATAAAATTGTGGTCACCGGGCAGTCGGCAGAGCACTCAAAAACGTTACAGAAAAATTCGGAATGTTACTTCGGAATATGAAAGTGGTGTTTTTCGTTTATGCAAAAAATATGTTTAGACATTAACTTACCCGGTAAAAAGAAGAATATCACCTAATAATCCACATAAGTAGAACAACACACATAAAGAATGCACACACCCTTGAGTCACAAAAATATCGCGATGTGACAACTGCCTGCGTGACGTGGTAGCCGATGTTGTTATAAAAAAACTGCCATAATCTTCTTACCCTTTTTTGAGAAAAATATAAGTCTTACGTTACCATTGACAAGAGAGTAGCTTATTTAGAGTTATCCATTCATAAGGTAACTATAAACTGCAATTACAAAATATGTTATTATTGCAGAAAGAGTACTGTTGAGTACTGAAGGAAATTATAAACCTACCATAAGTCATAATTTTATGTGCAGCGGCAACACTGGAAAAAGCCTATTCACGCAGTAATTATGTCTAAAAGCATTGAATATTTGACTACTGTATCAACAATCATCCTAAAATTATAATAGATCGTCAATAAAATGTTATGTTATTTCACACATAAAATAATAAGATTTTTAATTGATCACTTTAAGTTGCTTTCTGCTATACATTACGTTTATTGAAACGGTTTTCGTTTCGTTCAGAATTCTGAAGTTCAAATAGATTACATTTTTTTTTAACTTCGTTACAGCTTTTTATAGTAGCATATTTAAGTGATTATTTGTGACGATTACATGTGCTAATTAATTATTCTAGTATGAGTAATTACAAGTAAATCTAAAATAAATACGTATATTTGAAATCATGTGATTTTGAAAACTGTACTCGTTTCAAAACGAACCTATATATGTCAGGTCAGGAATTGACAGGCAATCAAAAATAAATGTCATTGTCATTGTAGCTGCTTAGCGTTATTTTGCTGTTTCGAAAATCGTGAAAGTATTAAAATTACGTTTGTAATATAAAATGATATAATATGCAAATGTATTATGTGTTAATTTGATATTAGTTTTACATTTTATATATACCATAAGTGGTCTTTAACCTCATCTAAATGGCATCATCGCCCTTCCGCAGATTGCTCCACTGGGGTCCATTATCGGTTTTATGTGAGTTTCTATAATTTCTTTGATAAATTGACTTGATTTTCAGTCTTACGTATTGCTAGGGTGTAACCTGATTATTTTTGAAACCTGGAATGAGTCAAATACATAAATAACTTATGCTGTATCGTTTACCGGGAACTTGTGAATGTGTACGAATATAAACAGTCTGTTGCTAATGGGTGTGTTTATGAGTGTACTGTGATGGCTGTTAATGAGATTTTTAATGTCAATTATTGGATTGCCATAACAATTGGCAATTATTTAGTACTAGGTATTAGATTGCACCAGACTGGTACAGAATTAAACTTTATTGTACACCAAAAAAGTAGTTTGTAGGTTTGTAAGTTTGTATGTAAGGGGTAAACTCTGGAACTACTGGTCAGATTTGAAAAAAAATTTCAGTGTTAGATAGCCCATTTATCGAGGAGTGCTATAGGCTATATACCATCACGCTACGACCCACGGGAGTTGAGCAGTAACGAAAAATGCGAGTAAAACTGCAGGGGACAGTTAGTAATATAATAATATAATGAAGGTAAACTGAATACATAGGTCTCCACTGCCTGCCTCTGGATTCTAATAATCATCATCATCATGATCATTTCAGCCAAAAGACATTCACCACTGGATAGGCCTCCCCCAAGCATTACTACAAACACTGGTCACATCTATCGGATTCCTGCGATCCTCACCAGGTCATCGGTAGATTCTAATAATATCTCTTTATTGTTGCAGGTATAATAAAGTTAATAACATGGGCGATGGTGCACTTGCTCGGCATGTGGTGGCCGCCGCATACCTCGCTAGCTGCGGCTCTTCACGCGGCCCTCTTCCTAGGGCTGGCTGCTTCTACTCTGTATTACTTCCTGCAGGCGTTACTTGAAGGACCTGGTTTTATACCTTTAGGATGGAAACCCGTGAGTATGACTATTGTAGCATTCCACAATAGGCTGAATTAAAAACCCATTTTTTTTCTGTTTCTTAAAGAATCTTTGTGATAGTGGCAACATTTTGCTTTTTTTGGCAAATTTTTTAACATTTAGGAATGTCATTTTGATTTTTTATTAACTTTCCTACATACTTTAATTTCCCATTTTAATTTTATACATCCGACCCCAATATAGTTGGGAAAAGGCTAGGCAGATGATGATGATGATGATAAATTTTATACATCCCAATTCTATGTTAAGCTTGCCTTGACATAGAATTGGGATTCGTTTGTTGCACATGAGTTATTTTTTATATTATGTGTTTTCTGTGTGCAACAAAGAATAAAGTCGTAATTATGAGTCTTTTTCATAGATTTGTGTGCATTTTATTGTATTAACAACTAATGTTATTTATTTTTCAGGAGAAAGAAGAAGACACTCACAACCTACAGTTCTGCACAATTTGTAAAGGTTTCAAAGCACCAAGGTCACATCACTGTAGAAAATGTAAGTCATTCAACAATTCATTATTTTACCAAATATTTTTTTGAAAGGAGTACCGGTAAGAAACTCCATGTTTCTTACCGGTTCTTCTCCATTGGAAGCAACCAATTTGGAACCATGCACTAGCTTCTGACGTTTTATAAGTGCCCAAGTAGGCCTATGTAAAATGAAAACATTTTTGGTTTTGATAGTAACTTCATAATAATATGATTAATTAATAAATAAATCTTATATATAAATTAATAATAAAAAATAAATACGTGGCTGCGCAAAATACGCGCTTTAGACATGTTAACTCCTTGGAGTTGTGAACTCAAGCCCGAAATACAATACAATGATTAATTTAGCACGTCAATGTGAAATGTTCTGAGTGGTTTCTAAATTAGTACATTTTACCTACTGCTTGTATTTTTCTGTGATCACAAAAAAATAACTTTAATCTATACTAATATTATAAAGAGGTAAAATTTGTAAGTTTGTAGGTTTGTAAGTTTGTAGGTTTGTAAGTTTGTATGTAGGGGGTAATCTCTGGAACTACTGGTCCGATTTGAAAAATTCTTTCAGTGTTAGATAGCCCATTTATCGAGGAATGCTATAGGCTATATATCATCACGCTACGACCGGGAGCGGAGCAGTAACGAAAAATGCACGTGAAACCGCAGGGGAAAGCTAGTCTGAAATATAAAGGAACTATCGTCTGTTTTTTATACCCTGAGACTGAATTGACACAGGTAATGTCGAACATAGGAATGGTGCCAGTTCTTTTGTGTTGTAATGTCATTTTAGTCTCAGGGTATAAAAAACAGAAAATAGAGGCACTCAGCAACAGTGCTTACTCTCAGTAAAATAATTTTCGAAATCGTGCTCATGGTATGGTCTGGTAAAACGGGCTAGCAAATACTATTTATTACAACTCCACGACTAAAGCGCGTATTTTGCGTATCTCACCCATACTTCTACAAATTATCCATACAATCAATTTTGTCCCATATATACTACTTAATACACACGAACGACATATAAGAAAGTACATATTATCAGCCTCAACTTGAGTTGTAATGATAAATGATAAATGATATTTATTTTGCAAATAGGTTTCACGAAACACTTTTACACGTCAATTTTTTTTTTGTCATAATTATTAATCTAGATGAGGCCGGTGTTTCCTATCTGACTACCCTGAGAAGAAACACCGAAACAAACTCAGGGGTCACAGTCTCTTTAAAAAAAAAAATTCATACAAAATGTATTGGTCAAATCATATGCGAACTATGCAGATTAGGGTCTGAAATGGCCTTTTAAAGAAAGAACCATGCAGATTTGAGTGGACCTGTCCAGTCAGTGCAAGCATTTGTCATTCGTCGTAAAGCTCAACTCAGGACTACTAAGGAGCTCAACGTCTTGACGAACAATACAAAGGAAAGGACATTTGGTTAGGCCGCAAAAATACTCAAATTGCCAGACATAAGTTAAAATTACTGAAAAGAAAGGAAAAAGAAAGCTATCCACATAGACCTCACATTCACAAAAAAAAAAAAAAGATATAAATAAAATTTACAAAAATTGTAAAAATAATATGTCAGATTGTAAAAAAAAAATGAATATTAATGTCAAATTGAAATATAAATTGTGCACTACTCCATTAAATTTACAATGGAAAAATGCAATCAAAAACAAAAATCCAAAAGAATAAACGACAGTACAGTGAGTACTGGAGCAGGTCAATCCCAAGCCTTATTGTCCTCAACATAGTCCTTTATAGTATAAAAAGCCTTTTGGCAAAGTTTACGCTTTACAAATGATTTAAATTTATTGAGGCTTAGTTCTTGAATATGACTGGGAAGTTTATTATAGAAGTGTACACATTGACATCTAAATGAGCCCCCTATTTTTTTGAGCCTAGTTGCAGGAACTACAAATTTGTGCTTATTTCTAGTATTAAAATTATGTATGTCACTGTATTTTTTAAAGATGTTTTTGTTCTTATGGGCATATAAGATATTCTCATAAATATATTGTGAAGGCACAGTCATTACCTTGATCTCCTTAAAGAACAACGTTCAAAATGTTCGGACACCGTCCCCACCCTTGTAGCACTTTATAACCTATATCAATCGATCGGCCTTGACCGTCTCATCATTTTATTGTATGACGGCAAAGCTGAAATATGCATCCGAAAAAAGTTATATCGAAATGAAGTAGCCGAAATCAGTCCCAATTTATGTTCCCATCTACTACAATTATTACTTGTAGCACTATAAATCCTATATCAATCCAACGGCCTTGACCGTCTCATCATTTTATTGTATAACGGCGAAGCTGAAATATGCGTCCGAAAAAAGTTATATCGAAATGAAGTAGCCGAAGTCAGTCACACCGTTGGATTGATATAGGATTTATAGTGCTACAAGGGATAATTGTAGTAGATGGGAACATAAATTGGGACTGATTTCGGCTACTTCATTTCGATATAACTTTTTTCGGATGCATATTTCAGCTTCGCTGTCATACAATAAAATGATGAGACGGTCAAAGCCGTTCGATTGATATAGGTTATAACGTGCTACAAGGGTGGGGACGTTTTGAACATTGTTCTTTATCTCTGAGGGAGTATCTGGGACTTAAATTATAAATGGAACGAATAGCCCTTTTCTGTAAAACGAAAATTGTTTGGATATCGGCGGCATTTCCCCACAGTAGAATACCGTACGACATCACACTATGAAAGTAGCTAAAATAAACTAAACGGGCTGTTTCTAAATCAGTTAAATTTCGAATTTTTCTTACAGCATATGCTGCAGAGCTAAGTTTTTTAGATAATTTGTCTATATGTGGGCCCCACTGAAGCTTGGCATCTAAAGTTATGCCCAAAAACACTGTAGTATCTTCAGGACTCAACTCCTTCCCTTTTATTAGCACACTAGTGTCAACTTGCCTAACATGAGGCATGGTAAACTTTATGCATTTAGTTTTCTTTTCATTCAAATGTAGGTTATTTACATTAAACCAGTGTACTATTTTAGAGACTATATTTATATCGTCAGTAACCGACTGCTGACGTTTCAATTTAAACAAAAGTGAAGTGTCGTCTGCAAACAACACTATATTATCGTTATCCTTCATGAGGTAAGGTAAATCGTTAATATAAACTAGGAACAAAAATGGGCCAAGAATTGAGCCCTGAGGGACACCCATTTTTCTACAGACCCAGGAGATCTTTTTCCGTTTACGTCAACTCTCTGAATTCTATCGCCCAGATATGATGCAAGAAGATCCAGGGAGGAGTTCCGGATTCCGTAATGGTGTAGTTTCCTGATTAATGTTTCATGGGGAACACAATCGAAGGCCTTAGACAAATCGCAAAAAATACCCAGGACATCGCATTTGTCTTCCCATGCATCAAAAATATGTCCTAAAAGTTCAACACCAGCATCAGTTGTTGAACGACCCCTTGTAAAACCGAACTGTTTGGTATGCAACAATTTATGTCTATTAAAAAACTTTTGTAATTGCTCTAAAATGAGTTTTTCAAATATTTTACTAAAAGTGGGTAGCACTGAAATAGGTCTGTAATTCGTGGGGTCAGATGTACTACCCGTTTTGAGCAAAGGTATAATTTTACTATTCTTCATTAAATCAGGAAACTCACCGCGATCGATACAATTATTAAAAATAAACGCTAAAGAAGGAGCTACAATATGGATTATAGACTTAACAACATCCACAGAATTACCCCATAAATCAGCAGTCTTTTTTACATTTAAGGACTTAAAGGTCTTAACAATATCTGCACAAGTAACATGTTCGAAATTAAAAACAGAATTGCAAACTTTAACGTTTTCACTACTAACTTTTATTACTAACTGTGTATCCTAACTGGGCCCACGTGGCAGATTGAATTTGTCCCATAGTCTCTTCTAGATGGTAGGCCTGTGTCTCAGCAGTGAAACAATATAAGGTACAGTCAGATGCAAAATTGCATGGATAGTACAGGAAAAAATCGTGGGAAGCGAAAAATGACGCGATGAGTATTTTTCGAACACTTGAACTCAAATGTTCACGGGAAAATAGACATTAACGTATCCATGCTATTTTGCATCATACCTTACATTATGCTTAATTATAACTTCTTCAGGTGGGTACTGTGTGAAGAAGATGGACCACCACTGTCCGTGGATCAACTGCTGCGTGGGGCACAACAACCACGGCTACTTCACTCTGTTCCTCATCTCAGCCGTGCTCGGCTGCTTCCATGCTTCTGTCGTAAGTTGCCATTCGTTTTGAACTTTCTACTATACTCTATTTACTATAAGAAAAGAAAACAAAAGAATCTTATGTTACTGTCCGTTCAACCGATTTTAACTTCCATTCCGTAGACATAAGGATGACATTAAAAGCAAAAAACGTGGTTACCAGTCGCGAAGCCTTCATATAACTCCATTCCTTTCGAGTTCACTTTGAAACAGAAATCTATAGGTCAACAACCCTTCTATTGTTCAATTACTTCGATTTTTTTAAATTGTTTTTTTTTTCATTTGTCGTCAATGCCAAAATCATAAGTCGAAAAATACCGGATTACCTTTTCAAACAACTAAAACCCATAATACGCATCTATCTCTTTCTTTCCTATAAACTAACGCCTATTACTCCAACTCTTGCCGTCTCGTTTTCGCACGTAGAAAATTGAACTCAATATAACTCGATCCGGACCGAGTTATGAGGAAGAAGACAGTAAACATTGCATAGGTGCAAGCGAGAAAGAAAAATTCATTCATTGTGCAATTATAATGATTCCAAAATAAGAATGAATTTCACTGCATAATAACTGATATTGGCGAGTAATACATCTTATTTGGTAGGGTTTTTTATACAACCGAATTATCATGGCGGTTATCTTTCATTTTCTGTTTTGTAGTTGATTTTTGTAGTTGTTTTTTTTTGTTTTTAACGTTACTGTACATATATTTCGTGCTATTTAGTAATGGCATTAATTCATGGTAGAGATATAATATTGTTAATAGATTCTTTGTATTGCAACGAAATCCTGTTCCCAAAATTAAGTTACGAGTGTTACGACAATTAATAAAAACGCCGGTTTTTTATTATTTATTGCATCATTGAGCGAACTGCATTTGGTGAGTGGACTTTAATAATATATTTTACATACTATTTTTAAAATTGCGTTTACATAAATATTGGTTCACTGCGTCATCTTTTGAGGAAATTGTGAATTTGTGAAAAAAGTTGGGAACGCGGTCACTAGATGGCGTTGTTAGTTGAGCGACGGTTTCTGAATCTCGCAGTTAAGATTCTCCGTCGCTTAATTAGGTCAGGTTTATAATATTTTTTGGAATAAGTAGCGGATTAACTCGCACGCAAGTCTACCCCTCGCCACTGGTGGTTACAATACCAACTTTTTCTGCAGCCGTCATTTGGCATGTCACCAGCGCAATAAAAGTCAAAATCGGTTGAACGGAGGGTAAAACAAGTTTCTTGAAATCTCTTTTCTTATAGTAAATAGAGTATAGTGCGTAAATGGTCAAAATACCTGTAGAAAACTGTTTTAGGAATCCTAGACAAGTATGATTGCCAGTTTGGAGATAATATGCTCGCGTATTTTCTTGTAAGAAGGTCAAATCTAAAATGATATACCATGACAGGGACGTGCGCGCAATAGAAGTAAATAAGCCCAGCTTTTATGTAAAAATACCTAATACCTAAATCGTAGAACATTACAAATGAATAAACATTGTATCGAATCGTAAACGTTTTACCACGCGAACATTATTAGACGCTAAACTTAGATTCATTCATAAGATAATGCGACATTACCATCCTGCTACGCTCGCGCACATTGCACGACAAATCTAGCGCAATCTGCTATCTCTCTCTAGCACTTAACAACAAAAAGAGATGAATTGTAGTGTATTTTTTCTCTATCGACGCGCTGGCTTCTGTATTTTATCTCTTTTTTATTGTAAAAAATGAACAATATTATTCATTTTTCATACTATTTAGTCATATGACTAAATAGTATGAAATTGTGTATGTGTATGTAAATAGACATTTCTTCTAAAAAAAGCTCAGCTTCGGATACATTATGAATGAAATAAAGTTTACGAAAAATAGTAAAAAAGTCGTTCAAACTACAATTTAGATCAAATATGCTTTGAGCAGTTTTCGTTTTGTATGTAATTGCTTTGATAGATTTACGAACACTATAATACTGACATTTTGTCACATGTCCAGGTGCTATCAATCTGCATGTACCACGCAATAAACCGCGTGTGGTACGTGCTCAACGGCACGGGACGCGAGCCGATGATCTACCTCACGCTCACCACGCTGCTGCTGACGCTACTCGCCATCGGCATGGCCGTCGGCGTCGTGCTCGCAGTGGGAGTACTGCTGTACCTACAAGTAAGTGTTGATCTACCTCACGCTCACCACGCTGCTGCTGACGCACGACGCCATCGGCATGGCCGTCGGCGTCGTGCTCGCAGTGGGAGTACTGCTGTACCTACAAGTAAGTGTTGATCTACCTCACGCTCACCACGCTGCTGCTGACGCTACTCGCCATCGGCATGGCCGTCGGCGTCGTGCTCGCAGTGGGAGTACTGCTGTACCTACAAGTAAGTGTTGATCTACCTCACGCTCACCACGCTGCTGCTGACGCACGACGCCATCGGCATGGCCGTCGGCGTCGTGCTCGCAGTGGGAGTACTGCTGTACCTACAAGTAAGTGTTGATCTACCTCACGCTCACCACGCTGCTGCTGACGCACGACGCCATCGGCATGGCCGTCGGCGTCGTGCTCGCAGTGGGAGTACTGCTGTACCTACAAGTAAGTGTTGATCTACCTCACGCTCACCACGCTGCTGCTGACGCTACTCGCCATCGGCATGGCCGTCGGCGTCGTGCTCGCAGTGGGAGTACTGCTGTACCTACAAGTAAGTGTTGATCTACCTCACGCTCACCACGCTGCTGCTGACGCTACTCGCCATCGGCATGGCCGTCGGCGTCGTGCTCGCAGTGGGAGTACTGCTGTACCTACAAGTAAGTGTTGATCTACCTCACGCTCACCACGCTGCTGCTGACGCACGACGCCATCGGCATGGCCGTCGGCGTCGTGCTCGCAGTGGGAGTACTGCTGTACCTACAAGTAAGTGTTGATCTACCTCACGCTCACCACGCTGCTGCTGACGCACGACGCCATCGGCATGGCCGTCGGCGTCGTGCTCGCAGTGGGAGTACTGCTGTACCTACAAGTAAGTGTTGATCTACCTCACGCTCACCACGCTGCTGCTGACGCTACTCGCCATCGGCATGGCCGTCGGCGTCGTGCTCGCAGTGGGAGTACTGCTGTACCTACAAGTAAGTGTTGATCTACCTCACGCTCACCACGCTGCTGCTGACGCTACTCGCCATCGGCATGGCCGTCGGCGTCGTGCTCGCAGTGGGAGTACTGCTGTACCTACAAGTAAGTGTTGATCTACCTCACGCTCACCACGCTGCTGCTGACGCTACTCGCCATCGGCATGGCCGTCGGCGTCGTGCTCGCAGTGGGAGTACTGCTGTACCTACAAGTAAGTGTTGATCTACCTCACGCTCACCACGCTGCTGCTGACGCTACTCGCCATCGGCATGGCCGTCGGCGTCGTGCTCGCAGTGGGAGTACTGCTGTACCTACAAGTAAGTGTTGATCTACCTCACGCTCACCACGCTGCTGCTGACGCACGACGCCATCGGCATGGCCGTCGGCGTCGTGCTCGCAGTGGGAGTACTGCTGTACCTACAAGTAAGTGTTGATCTACCTCACGCTCACCACGCTGCTGCTGACGCACGACGCCATCGGCATGGCCGTCGGCGTCGTGCTCGCAGTGGGAGTACTGCTGTACCTACAAGTAAGTGTTGATCTACCTCACGCTCACCACGCTGCTGCTGACGCTACTCGCCATCGGCATGGCCGTCGGCGTCGTGCTCGCAGTGGGAGTACTGCTGTACCTACAAGTAAGTGTTGATCTACCTCACGCTCACCACGCTGCTGCTGACGCTACTCGCCATCGGCATGGCCGTCGGCGTCGTGCTCGCAGTGGGAGTACTGCTGTACCTACAAGTAAGTGTTGATCTACCTCACGCTCACCACGCTGCTGCTGACGCACGACGCCATCGGCATGGCCGTCGGCGTCGTGCTCGCAGTGGGAGTACTGCTGTACCTACAAGTAAGTGTTGATCTACCTCACGCTCACCACGCTGCTGCTGACGCTACTCGCCATCGGCATGGCCGTCGGCGTCGTGCTCGCAGTGGGAGTACTGCTGTACCTACAAGTAAGTGTTGATCTACCTCACGCTCACCACGCTGCTGCTGACGCACGACGCCATCGGCATGGCCGTCGGCGTCGTGCTCGCAGTGGGAGTACTGCTGTACCTACAAGTAAGTGTTGATCTACCTCACGCTCACCACGCTGCTGCTGACGCTACTCGCCATCGGCATGGCCGTCGGCGTCGTGCTCGCAGTGGGAGTACTGCTGTACCTACAAGTAAGTGTTGATCTACCTCACGCTCACCACGCTGCTGCTGACGCTACTCGCCATCGGCATGGCCGTCGGCGTCGTGCTCGCAGTGGGAGTACTGCTGTACCTACAAGTAAGTGTTGATCTACCTCACGCTCACCACGCTGCTGCTGACGCACGACGCCATCGGCATGGCCGTCGGCGTCGTGCTCGCAGTGGGAGTACTGCTGTACCTACAAGTAAGTGTTGATCTACCTCACGCTCACCACGCTGCTGCTGACGCTACTCGCCATCGGCATGGCCGTCGGCGTCGTGCTCGCAGTGGGAGTACTGCTGTACCTACAAGTAAGTGTTGATCTACCTCACGCTCACCACGCTGCTGCTGACGCACGACGCCATCGGCATGGCCGTCGGCGTCGTGCTCGCAGTGGGAGTACTGCTGTACCTACAAGTAAGTGTTGATCTACCTCACGCTCACCACGCTGCTGCTGACGCTACTCGCCATCGGCATGGCCGTCGGCGTCGTGCTCGCAGTGGGAGTACTGCTGTACCTACAAGTAAGTGTTGATCTACCTCACGCTCACCACGCTGCTGCTGACGCTACTCGCCATCGGCATGGCCGTCGGCGTCGTGCTCGCAGTGGGAGTACTGCTGTACCTACAAGTAAGTGTTGATCTACCTCACGCTCACCACGCCGCTGCTGACGCACGACGCCATCGGCATGGCCGTCGGCGTCGTGCTCGCAGTGGGAGTACTGCTGTACCTACAAGTAAGTGTTGATCTACCTCACGCTCACCACGCTGCTGCTGACGCACGACGCCATCGGCATGGCCGTCGGCGTCGTGCTCGCAGTGGGAGTACTGCTGTACCTACAAGTAAGTGTTGATCTACCTCACGCTCACCACGCTGCTGCTGACGCACGACGCCATCGGCATGGCCGTCGGCGTCGTGCTCGCAGTGGGAGTACTGCTGTACCTACAAGTAAGTGTTGATCTACCTCACGCTCACCACGCTGCTGCTGACGCACGACGCCATCGGCATGGCCGTCGGCGTCGTGCTCGCAGTGGGAGTACTGCTGTACCTACAAGTAAGTGTTGATCTACCTCACGCTCACCACGCTGCTGCTGACGCTACTCGCCATCGGCATGGCCGTCGGCGTCGTGCTCGCAGTGGGAGTACTGCTGTACCTACAAGTAAGTGTTGATCTACCTCACGCTCACCACGCTGCTGCTGACGCACGACGCCATCGGCATGGCCGTCGGCGTCGTGCTCGCAGTGGGAGTACTGCTGTACCTACAAGTAAGTGTTGATCTACCTCACGCTCACCACGCTGCTGCTGACGCACGACGCCATCGGCATGGCCGTCGGCGTCGTGCTCGCAGTGGGAGTACTGCTGTACCTACAAGTAAGTGTTGATCTACCTCACGCTCACCACGCTGCTGCTGACGCACGACGCCATCGGCATGGCCGTCGGCGTCGTGCTCGCAGTGGGAGTACTGCTGTACCTACAAGTAAGTGTTGATCTACCTCACGCTCACCACGCTGCTGCTGACGCACGACGCCATCGGCATGGCCGTCGGCGTCGTGCTCGCAGTGGGAGTACTGCTGTACCTACAAGTAAGTGTTGATCTACCTCACGCTCACCACGCTGCTGCTGACGCACGACGCCATCGGCATGGCCGTCGGCGTCGTGCTCGCAGTGGGAGTACTGCTGTACCTACAAGTAAGTGTTGATCTACCTCACGCTCACCACGCTGCTGCTGACGCTACTCGCCATCGGCATGGCCGTCGGCGTCGTGCTCGCAGTGGGAGTACTGCTGTACCTACAAGTAAGTGTTGATCTACCTCACGCTCACCACGCTGCTGCTGACGCTACTCGCCATCGGCATGGCCGTCGGCGTCGTGCTCGCAGTGGGAGTACTGCTGTACCTACAAGTAAGTGTTGATCTACCTCACGCTCACCACGCTGCTGCTGACGCACGACGCCATCGGCATGGCCGTCGGCGTCGTGCTCGCAGTGGGAGTACTGCTGTACCTACAAGTAAGTGTTGATCTACCTCACGCTCACCACGCTGCTGCTGACGCTACTCGCCATCGGCATGGCCGTCGGCGTCGTGCTCGCAGTGGGAGTACTGCTGTACCTACAAGTAAGTGTTGATCTACCTCACGCTCACCACGCTGCTGCTGACGCACGACGCCATCGGCATGGCCGTCGGCGTCGTGCTCGCAGTGGGAGTACTGCTGTACCTACAAGTAAGTGTTGATCTACCTCACGCTCACCACGCTGCTGCTGACGCTACTCGCCATCGGCATGGCCGTCGGCGTCGTGCTCGCAGTGGGAGTACTGCTGTACCTACAAGTAAGTGTTGATCTACCTCACGCTCACCACGCTGCTGCTGACGCACGACGCCATCGGCATGGCCGTCGGCGTCGTGCTCGCAGTGGGAGTACTGCTGTACCTACAAGTAAGTGTTGATCTACCTCACGCTCACCACGCTGCTGCTGACGCTACTCGCCATCGGCATGGCCGTCGGCGTCGTGCTCGCAGTGGGAGTACTGCTGTACCTACAAGTAAGTGTTGATCTACCTCACGCTCACCACGCTGCTGCTGACGCTACTCGCCATCGGCATGGCCGTCGGCGTCGTGCTCGCAGTGGGAGTACTGCTGTACCTAGAAGTAAGTGTTGATCTACCTCACGCTCACCACGCTGCTGCTGACGCTACTCGCCATCGGCATGGCCGTCGGCGTCGTGCTCGCAGTGGGAGTACTGCTGTACCTACAAGTAAGTGTTGATCTACCTCACGCTCACCACGCTGCTGCTGACGCTACTCGCCATCGGCATGGCCGTCGGCGTCGTGCTCGCAGTGGGAGTACTGCTGTACCTACAAGTAAGTGTTGATCTACCTCACGCTCACCACGCTGCTGCTGACGCTACTCGCCATCGGCATGGCCGTCGGCGTCGTGCTCGCAGTGGGAGTACTGCTGTACCTACAAGTAAGTGTTGATCTACCTCACGCTCACCACGCTGCTGCTGACGCACGACGCCATCGGCATGGCCGTCGGCGTCGTGCTCGCAGTGGGAGTACTGCTGTACCTACAAGTAAGTGTTGATCTACCTCACGCTCACCACGCTGCTGCTGACGCACGACGCCATCGGCATGGCCGTCGGCGTCGTGCTCGCAGTGGGAGTACTGCTGTACCTACAAGTAAGTGTTGATCTACCTCACGCTCACCACGCTGCTGCTGACGCTACTCGCCATCGGCATGGCCGTCGGCGTCGTGCTCGCAGTGGGAGTACTGCTGTACCTACAAGTAAGTGTTGATCTACCTCACGCTCACCACGCTGCTGCTGACGCTACTCGCCATCGGCATGGCCGTCGGCGTCGTGCTCGCAGTGGGAGTACTGCTGTACCTACAAGTAAGTGTTGATCTACCTCACGCTCACCACGCTGCTGCTGACGCACGACGCCATCGGCATGGCCGTCGGCGTCGTGCTCGCAGTGGGAGTACTGCTGTACCTACAAGTAAGTGTTGATCTACCTCACGCTCACCACGCTGCTGCTGACGCTACTCGCCATCGGCATGGCCGTCGGCGTCGTGCTCGCAGTGGGAGTACTGCTGTACCTACAAGTAAGTGTTGATCTACCTCACGCTCACCACGCTGCTGCTGACGCACGACGCCATCGGCATGGCCGTCGGCGTCGTGCTCGCAGTGGGAGTACTGCTGTACCTACAAGTAAGTGTTGATCTACCTCACGCTCACCACGCTGCTGCTGACGCTACTCGCCATCGGCATGGCCGTCGGCGTCGTGCTCGCAGTGGGAGTACTGCTGTACCTACAAGTAAGTGTTGATCTACCTCACGCTCACCACGCCGCTGCTGACGCACGACGCCATCGGCATGGCCGTCGGCGTCGTGCTCGCAGTGGGAGTACTGCTGTACCTACAAGTAAGTGTTGATCTACCTCACGCTCACCACGCTGCTGCTGACGCTACTCGCCATCGGCATGGCCGTCGGCGTCGTGCTCGCAGTGGGAGTACTGCTGTACCTACAAGTAAGTGTTGATCTACCTCACGCTCACCACGCTGCTGCTGACGCTACTCGCCATCGGCATGGCCGTCGGCGTCGTGCTCGCAGTGGGAGTACTGCTGTACCTACAAGTAAGTGTTGATCTACCTCACGCTCACCACGCTGCTGCTGACGCACGACGCCATCGGCATGGCCGTCGGCGTCGTGCTCGCAGTGGGAGTACTGCTGTACCTACAAGTAAGTGTTGATCTACCTCACGCTCACCACGCTGCTGCTGACGCTACTCGCCATCGGCATGGCCGTCGGCGTCGTGCTCGCAGTGGGAGTACTGCTGTACCTACAAGTAAGTGTTGATCTACCTCACGCTCACCACGCTGCTGCTGACGCTACTCGCCATCGGCATGGCCGTCGGCGTCGTGCTCGCAGTGGGAGTACTGCTGTACCTACAAGTAAGTGTTGATCTACCTCACGCTCACCACGCTGCTGCTGACGCACGACGCCATCGGCATGGCCGTCGGCGTCGTGCTCGCAGTGGGAGTACTGCTGTACCTACAAGTAAGTGTTGATCTACCTCACGCTCACCACGCTGCTGCTGACGCACGACGCCATCGGCATGGCCGTCGGCGTCGTGCTCGCAGTGGGAGTACTGCTGTACCTACAAGTAAGTGTTGATCTACCTCACGCTCACCACGCTGCTGCTGACGCTACCCGCCATCGGCATGGCCGTCGGCGTCGTGCTCGCAGTGGGAGTACTGCTGTACCTACAAGTAAGTGTTGATCTACCTCACGCTCACCACGCTGCTGCTGACGCTACTCGCCATCGGCATGGCCGTCGGCGTCGTGCTCGCAGTGGGAGTACTGCTGTACCTACAAGTAAGTGTTGATCTACCTCACGCTCACCACGCTGCTGCTGACGCTACTCGCCATCGGCATGGCCGTCGGCGTCGTGCTCGCAGTGGGAGTACTGCTGTACCTACAAGTAAGTGTTGATCTACCTCACGCTCACCACGCTGCTGCTGACGCACGACGCCATCGGCATGGCCGTCGGCGTCGTGCTCGCAGTGGGAGTACTGCTGTACCTACAAGTAAGTGTTGATCTACCTCACGCTCACCACGCTGCTGCTGACGCACGACGCCATCGGCATGGCCGTCGGCGTCGTGCTCGCAGTGGGAGTACTGCTGTACCTACAAGTAAGTGTTGATCTACCTCACGCTCACCACGCTGCTGCTGACGCTACTCGCCATCGGCATGGCCGTCGGCGTCGTGCTCGCAGTGGGAGTACTGCTGTACCTACAAGTAAGTGTTGATCTACCTCACGCTCATCACGCTGCTGCTGACGCACGACGCCATCGGCATGGCCGTCGGCGTCGTGCTCGCAGTGGGAGTACTGCTGTACCTACAAGTAAGTGTTGATCTACCTCACGCTCACCACGCTGCTGCTGACGCACGACGCCATCGGCATGGCCGTCGGCGTCGTGCTCGCAGTGGGAGTACTGCTGTACCTACAAGTAAGTGTTGATCTACCTCACGCTCACCACGCTGCTGCTGACGCACGACGCCATCGGCATGGCCGTCGGCGTCGTGCTCGCAGTGGGAGTACTGCTGTACCTACAAGTAAGTGTTGATCTACCTCACGCTCACCACGCTGCTGCTGACGCACGACGCCATCGGCATGGCCGTCGGCGTCGTGCTCGCAGTGGGAGTACTGCTGTACCTACAAGTAAGTGTTGATCTACCTCACGCTCACCACGCTGCTGCTGACGCACGACGCCATCGGCATGGCCGTCGGCGTCGTGCTCGCAGTGGGAGTACTGCTGTACCTACAAGTAAGTGTTGATCTACCTCACGCTCACCACGCTGCTGCTGACGCACGACGCCATCGGCATGGCCGTCGGCGTCGTGCTCGCAGTGGGAGTACTGCTGTACCTACAAGTAAGTGTTGATCTACCTCACGCTCACCACGCTGCTGCTGACGCTACTCGCCATCGGCATGGCCGTCGGCGTCGTGCTCGCAGTGGGAGTACTGCTGTACCTACAAGTAAGTGTTGATCTACCTCACGCTCACCACGCTGCTGCTGACGCTACTCGCCATCGGCATGGCCGTCGGCGTCGTGCTCGCAGTGGGAGTACTGCTGTTCCTACAAGTAAGTGTTGATCTACCTCACGCTCACCACGCTGCTGCTGACGCTACTCGCCATCGGCATGGCCGTCGGCGTCGTGCTCGCAGTGGGAGTACTGCTGTACCTACAAGTAAGTGTTGATCTACCTCACGCTCACCACGCTGCTGCTGACGCACGACGCCATCGGCATGGCCGTCGGCGTCGTGCTCGCAGTGGGAGTACTGCTGTACCTACAAGTAAGTGTTGATCTACCTCACGCTCACCACGCTGCTGCTGACGCACGACGCCATCGGCATGGCCGTCGGCGTCGTGCTCGCAGTGGGAGTACTGCTGTACCTACAAGTAAGTGTTGATCTACCTCACGCTCACCACGCTGCTGCTGACGCTACTCGCCATCGGCATGGCCGTCGGCGTCGTGCTCGCAGTGGGAGTACTGCTGTACCTACAAGTAAGTGTTGATCTACCTCACGCTCACCACGCTGCTGCTGACGCACGACGCCATCGGCATGGCCGTCGGCGTCGTGCTCGCAGTGGGAGTACTGCTGTACCTACAAGTAAGTGTTGATCTACCTCACGCTCACCACGCTGCTGCTGACGCACGACGCCATCGGCATGGCCGTCGGCGTCGTGCTCGCAGTGGGAGTACTGCTGTACCTACAAGTAAGTTAAACTCATCATCTGCCTAGCTTTTTCCCACCTGCATTGGGGTCGACTTCCAGTCAAACCTTTTTTTATTAGCTGAATACCAGTATTTTACGAGAAGCGGCTGCCTACCAGACCTCCACAACCCTTTAACTGGGGTAACACGGTACTTCATGGCAAGACTGGAGTCAGATTTACTGACTTTTGACTATCCGTAACGACTGCCAAAGATCTACAAACGACAGCCGGGACCTACGGCTTAACGTGCTTTCCGAGGCACGGAGGAAACTCGATATGTTAAGATGCTCACCCATCCACAGACCAACTTTGGCAAGCGTTGCTTAACCTTAAAGGTTGACCCGTGCGGCTGTTATTATCTAGCCACGAGCTCCCGCAAGTAAGTTAAACTACCTCACGCAAATCACTTTCTATTCTAAAGAAAACTGTACCTTATGTTAATTTAAATAAAGTACAAAACCCAAAACCACTAAATCCTCATTCACTATCTCAGATCCGAGGTATACTCCGCAATCAGACCACGATAGAAGACTGGATAATGGAGAAGGCAGTGAGCCGTCGCGAAGAACAGGGGCTGCCGGAGTTCGTGTACCCGTACAATGTGGGCTGGAAGAACAATGTCAAGCTGATCCTGTATGGAGCGCAGTACGATGGCATCAAGTGGCCTGTTCGAGAGGGCTGCGGGGAGTATGATTTAACGGTGAGCCCTTATCGCTTTTTTCTATTGCTTAGCGTATCATCAGCCTTACAATGTTCCCACTGCTGGGACTTAGGCCTCCTTTATAGAAAAGAGAATGGGTCGTAATCCACCATGCGGGCCCAGTGCGGTTTAGTGGATGGCACACGTCTGAATGTTTTGGTTCTAGAACCAAACAGACGTTATCCAACCGGCAAGTCCTAGGACTTGCTGGTTTTCACACGAGGTTTTCCTTCACCGTTTTGAGAGCATTGGTGATGAAATATATTGTTATATACACACTTACTTACATATTTCTAGATATATATTACAGCTAAATTACACCCAGACACTTAACAAAGCAAAGTAATATTTCCCAGCGGGAGCAACAAGCTCAGAAGCAGGACAAGCGTGTCCGCTCGCGGCTGTACACGGCGACGGAGCGCTACTCAGGCCGCTGGGTACCCATCTGCAGCCGCCCGCGCGCCGCATTAAACGCACCCTGTACAGATGAGTCCCGCCTGCCGCTACAACCTGGAGATGTTATTAGGGCTACGCGTCAGAGAAGGTGAGCAACTAGTTTTCATTAATTAATTTACTTCATTCGTTCATTTACTTCATTCGTTCATTTACTTCATTCGATCATTTACTTCAGTTGTTCATTTACTTTATTCGTTCATTTACTTCATACGTTCATTTACTTCATTCGTTTATTTCCTTCATTCGTTCATTCATTTTATTTGTTAAATTACTTCATTCGTTCATTTACTTTATTCGTTAATTTACTTCACTCGTTCATTTACTTATTTTGTTAATTTACTTCACTCGTTCATTTACTTTATTAGTTTTTTTACTTAATTCGTTTATTTACTTCACTCATTAATTAACTTTTAGAGTTTTTTGACATAATCTGTCACAGATAAAAGCGAGAATGTTGGATTATTCAGTTCTATTCAAAATAGTTGGTGGTGGCAACGACACGACGATGTCGACTGAATTTCATAGTTTTATATAATTCAATACCGGTGCGATCCATCGTTGAAATCGGAAGCGCCTGCACTGTACGCGGAAATTATTATTTAATTTACGCCGAACGCGGCAAGCGCCGCTGCCACCATGCGTTCGGAAGAACTTGTGGCGAACGAGGTCCTGGCATTCCTGCAGTATCAGCTGGATGTCATGGACGAGGTCAGTGTGACCCAGCTCTGCACGTCCGACTTCAAGGAAGAGGAGATTCGCAGCGCGAAAAAACTGCTGTACGAGTCGCTATCCATGAGTGACTGACTGCCGTCCCGTAGGAAGGATGACGTTGACGAATACGCGTCTATGAAAGCTACGCGTTAATGGACAGTGATCCTAATATTTGTGATCTCCTGTATTTCCAGACACTGGTTATTCGGCGAGAAGCTAGTAGGAGACGGCGAGGCGTCTCGCGGGCCGCGCGGCTGGTTCCCGCGCGACGCCGTGGTACCCAGCGACCTGCTGCACAAGACCAAGCCCGACTAGCCTCCACGCGCCTGCTGCAGCTGCCAATACAGGCCGGTATGATGCAATGTGTGGAGTAGAGAGGAAATGGAGTGCTTTTTTCTAAACTAGCGGCGCTCTTTTTATACAACACCATCTAACAAGGCATTAAGTATCAATCAAAGATGATTTTTTATGCCTAAAATTCTATTAAAATTCGTTAAAATTTATTAGGTATTTTTTAAATATGTCCTGTGGTTCCAGGGATTACCTTTCCCATGTACATACACTCACAAATTTGACAATATCTTTATATAAATAAATTTATATTAAGATGGTGTCAATTTTGAGAGTGTATCCTCTATTATAATACTAAATTTGGTGCTACTATCCAAAACAGACATCTTTTCCAATTATCAATAGCTGGGATTGGCAATGTATGATATAAGTTCTTTATTGCTGTTTATTTTCTAGTATCATGGCATCTTATGAGGTTTCTGGCTGCTTAATCCGACTTTCCTGTGGTGAACTTTGCTAAATTTAAGTCAGGCCAAAATTTTTATAAATTTAGCGACTATTCAGCAACACTGTTTGTGTTATGGGTCTTAAAACAGGGCGTTGCTGCTGGAATTCAGCGAGGGTAGCGAGGATTTTGATAATTTACAGGCATGTGTTGGACACCCGAGCACTCCATTTATAAAGTACCTACTCTGTGTATAAATGTATGTATGAATCATGTTAAACATGAATAGAATCAACTCTTCGTTAAATAGTCATATTTTATATTATTAATTTCTAGTTACTTTTTTAGTCCTTTTTGCCATACACAAGTAGGGCTTGTATATGCCTAAAAGAACTAAAAAAGCAACTAGACCATGCGATATTTTTTATTCCAATTTGCTTTAGATTTTTTTGTTTTATAGTTTATATATTTTACTGGCAAAATCAGCGTTTATTTATATTTTTTTAATATTCAATATCAATGACATAAAAATAAAATTTGATATTATACTAAATTAATCGTTTTCTTATGATCAGATAGCATAATGTTCCTACTTCTATTTCACCAAAATATGTTCTTTTCCAACCACATGAGATCTCAATGAGTGAAGTATTACACTGGTTTAAGAAACGTATGTGACTACTAATGTAAATAGCTAACTGTCTATGATATAACAATGGGTCACAAAGTAATGGCTCCCGTTCACAAAATTGTCTATTGGCTATCGGATGCACAAAATTTGGATTTTATTGAATCCCTTTTGATTTCACAAACTAGATATACATTATGTCTGAATTTTCTTGTTAAAATCTAAATTGGCTTGACTGTACATAACAGTTTTTAACAGCAATAACAACTGCAAATGGCATTAATTTTTTTAAAACCTTTATTTTTGTACGATATTTCAAGCGCCAAAATTCGCAGAACCTAACTTCAGACTCGCCAACTTATAACGGCCGTACTGTACGTAGTTTTTATTCCGACATTGATTTTCATATATTTCAAGCGACTGTACAATCGACAAAACAGATAGGTATGCAGACTGCCAACCAACTATGACTTCTTTAGCTGTTTTGTAATTAGTACTTAATTTATTGACATTGTTCGTCAGTGGGACAGTAATTTGCATGACATAACTGGATATTGCCTGCAAAGATAATCATTCCTTACCTGCATGGACACCAATCTTTTATGTTTACTGTACTTTAATAAACCAAAATGACTACGCATGTACAGTTCCCGGCACGTAACTTGGCAAGACTTGTTACTTGCGCTGAAATCGGTTTTGAGATTTATTTGGTGGTCAAACGGGACGCGGGGTATGAGGTAGCGCCGATCCGGCGCGCGATTGCTGCGGTATTATTATTAGTAGTCTATGATCGGTGCGTTAGTCGACTTTTGCCCCCGCACTGCGGTACGTCCCGTTCGCTCATTCGCTTTTTGTACCACATGCGCGAATTTATCCTTACTACGTCAAAATCTTGCCAATTTACGTGCCGGGTACTGTAAAAGGAAACAAAATGATGGCATTTAACAATTAATTATGTTTTGTAAGAATTTATCAGTCATAGATTACGAAGCCATGTAATAATTGTTATAGGAATTTTACTGTTAGGGTCTTATACGGTTGTCTGTTGTTTTGAGCAATTTTTATAATATTCATACAGTGACTTAATAGTTGTGATTGTAAAAATAATGTTTTGTATATGAATAAAAAATGAATGTAATAATTTTGACTTTTATTTACTAAGGAGTTTTTTCTCCATAGAGATCTATGCTTTCGAACCTGCAATTTAGCTTAACTTTTTTAACTGACCGACATTTTGACAATTCAAAAGTGCCTGTTAATATCTGCCCTAGCCTTTTCCCAACTACATTGGGGTCGGCTTCCAGTCAAGCCGATTTAGCTGAATACCAGTATATTACGAGGAGCGGCTGCCTACCAGACCACAATCCATTAACTGGGGCAACACGGTACTTCATGGCAAGACTGGAGTCAGATTTACTGGCTGCTGGCTATCCGTTAATAGTCCATTTGAAATTAAGTTTCTGATTTCTGAATCAGGGATGAAATAAAACTAAAGCTTTATGTGTAAAAAACTTTATTGTGCATTAAAAATAAAATATTATTCTCAAACACACAAATCCACTTTTCCGAAGCATAAAATTAGTAGTCAATAAGTTAGCTTACGATATCAACGCTATGAACTATACATCTAACTCCGAATGTTAGACTATCACGAATTGTTTTAAATTAATAAATGCAAGTTATTTTGTTACACTCAGTACCACAAACTTTAAGTTTCAACCTGTTGAAAGTATTTTCTCTAAAGTTTGTACTGATCTCACATCACTCCACCTCGCTCACATCCTTAGGTACTAAATTACGTATTTTATTATTATAAAACTTATTATTTTATCGGCATCAAGTTAAAAATGTATTGATGGAATATAAAAAGGCTCGATCGACTAAAGTTGGTATTGCTTAATCGACTAAAAGGACCAGACTAAAACTAGCTTTCAATTTAGAAAAGTTCTATCAAAAGTAAGCTCTTATTCGACCTATGACCTGGTCCTTCAGTCCAAACTTTTACATAGACTGGACATACAGGTGATGTAATAAGTTTGACCAAACAGAGATGACAAGACTATACTTCTAAAACGCCGTACATCCAGCTGTAGCCGACCAGTTTAGGTCCTCTCTAGTACTCATTCTCCTCGTCAAGTTCTCCCTCAGTGGAGTCGACGCCGACCTCTTCGTAGTCCTTCTCGAGGGCCGCCAGATCCTCCCGGGCCTCGGAGAACTCTCCCTCCTCCATGCCCTCGCCGACGTACCAGTGGACGAAGGCGCGCTTGGCGTACATCAAGTCGAACTTGTGGTCCAATCTGGAATGTTTCAAATTGGTTGGTAAAAATGTCTGGTAGTGTGAAGTGAAAATTTCGAAACAAAAGTGGTTATTTTGTCTAAAAGAAGGAATAAATTCTTATTTTACAAAAGAATTT
Organism: Mythimna separata; assembly: GCA_030763345.1. Taxonomy (NCBI): domain Eukaryota; kingdom Metazoa; phylum Arthropoda; class Insecta; order Lepidoptera; family Noctuidae; genus Mythimna; species Mythimna separata. The sequence goes on from CM061175.1 coordinate 1,363,493, forward strand.
AAACCTAGCCAAAAGTAGGTAAACCTACGCCTCAATTTCTCAGGCAAATCATACATATTCGTAAACGAATTACTAAGGACCAATAGGAAATATGCATGTAATTTTTTCAATTTGCTTAATTAAATACTTTTTTAGCTCTAATAAACAAATATTTAAAAAAATACATCTTCATCAATAACGAAGTTATACGTAAAGCTTCAAAGCTGCTATTATGAAAGACAAGTCCGACATGGTTTTGAAATAAAAATAAAATAAAATGGTTTTTGATGTCATCACACCCGTAAACCGCCATAGAAAACGGGCGTCTTGACGAGAGAGATACATTTGTTTAAAGTTGTTATAACTCGTTGGCTTTCCTACCAATTTTTGTATGTATTATTTTCATGATTAGTCGTTTATTTATGAATATTTTAAATAGATTTTGTTTTTCATGTATATTCCCTATTAGTGCGTTCACATATTCGATACATACCTTGCCCAAGCCTCGGCGATAGCGGTGGTGTTGGACAACATGCAGACTGCGCGCTGGACCTTGGCCAAGTCCCCTCCAGGGACCACGGTCGGAGGCTGGTAGTTGATGCCCACCTATGCACAGAGATACAGTCAAGTTTGTCACATTCACACACCATGTTTCATAAGATTCACAGCAGTTGTGGTCTTAAAAAGTGCGAGTAGACACCTGCTATGAATTTTGGCGTTTAGTTCGTATACTTCTCATAAGTCAACGATTTAAAGAAAGTTGTAATGAACAGTAGAGTAGACTCGCTAAATAGCTCACCGAGACTAAGTAAGCTTTTTGATGTTTGAAATCATGAAATGTCTTCTCCCGCTCTAATTGTAATGAGAGGGAGTATCAATCTTTTAGGTGCTGACTAAGACCCGTGTTCCTTCAGTTGCCATTTTCGAAGGTGAGTCACGGTCGGTATCAGCACTAACTGACCTTCGCTTCACTGGAGTTTTGCGGTGATTGATTTTCAGAGTTAACCTATACCTACTACTAATTACTTTCATGTAGGTAGTTCCCTTTATGAAGAACTGAAGTTTCAAAAACAATTTCGTGATCTTACCTTGAACCCTGTGGGGCACCAGTCCACGAACTGGATGGTTCTCTTGGTCTTGATGGTAGCAATGGCGGCGTTCACGTCCTTGGGCACCACGTCTCCTCTGTCAAAGTAATATTTGGAATTAGAACAGTGCTTCACTGGTCTTTGAACATGGTACAGACTGTGCCTAGTATATCTGACCCACCGGAATTATAATATCTTGTTAAGCCATTTTAATCCTTGTCTTGTGATCATTAAAGTTGAATGTCTTTCATGGCTACTACCTACATATAATTACTACTGCGAATTTGGTCTTATGAGAAAAGGTAATAGAGAATATACTTCTAACAGTTAGTTTACCTGTACAACATACAGCAAGCCATGTATTTGCCGTGGCGGGGATCACATTTCACCATCTAAAACAGAAAAGTTAACTGTAGGCTACTATATAATTTGAGAAGACGTTTAGAGAATTATGTTTTCTATACAGAATATTTCATCTAACAATTGGAAAACCCTTATAGAATAACCTAATAGTTTTGGAGGTATGCGGAACAGAGTGTAAAGTCCTGCAAACCTCCGTTGTAAAGGGAGGATCGAGGAGACAGAAGAATAGATAACATCCGCTTCCTCTTTGTCTCTCCTCTGGGCTCTGGTGCTACTATTGAAGACTTGTGGAGAATGCAATCCTGCATCGCGCAATTAAACCGCATTGCAGGATTTGATGTCGCTACGAGAACATAGCAGGTAAATATTATCATAAAAGGTTTGGCTTCCAAGGGTTGTGGGTACAATCAATTAATCCAAGCCATTCCTCGGCTTAAAATAGAAGCTTTCAGAGTCCAGAAGAGCTATTCGACATTGATCGGTTACCTGGTTGGCTGGCTCGAAGCAAGCGTTGGTGATCTCAGCGACGGTGAGCTGCTCGTGGTAGGCCTTCTCGGCGGAGATGACGGGCGCGTAGGTGGCGAGCGGGAAGTGGATGCGCGGGTACGGCACCAGGTTCGTCTGGAACTCCGTCAGGTCCACGTTCAGCGCGCCGTCGAACCGCAGCGACGCCGTTATTGACGACACGATCTGGAAAATGGGAAATAGTTATTTTCTTTAAAGTCCTTATCATTAGAATGACTTCTCCCACTCTTGGGCGGAGCGTTCGGGACTTTTACTGATTAAACCCGATCCCGTTCCTTCTTTGCGTTCTTTCCAGGGTCCTGGGTTTTCCTTTCGGAAACCAATGCATGGCCCCAGAGGCTTCGACCCTGCTGGACCCCTACAGTTTGCAGACAAAAACGGGAGATGGTGAGTTGGTTTACAGTCAGAAAGTGGTAAGATAATAAGATTAGATTCATGAAGACATTTTAATTTTAAGATCAGTATTGTTGGCCACTTCTGGAAGCGATTTAATTATTCATTAAAACATTAGAAGACTTCAGAAGTAATTCTTTCAGAAGATTTAAAATGACTACGAAAGTTCTACCCTTTATTACAGCTTCATGCACAATGAATGTGTTGAAAAGAGCTTTTGTACGTAGGTATGGGTGGACTGTCCACCATGTATCGGTGGCGCAACGGTATACGTCTAGTGGTCCGATGATGAAACGAGCTTAAAGATAAAGATAAACTTAATAAGCTTGACCATTTTAATCCCAGCTCTTTCTCTTGTTTTCAACTGTCTTAAGCCCGTTTTCAATAAGCTATCTATCTACAGTTGCAGGTACTAAAGATAAACAAATCTATCCTTTTGCCCTTACTTGTTTTCCTATAACCTACCGACTGATAGCATTTCCTACCAAAAGTTGTGGATTGATAGATAGAATCTTACTGTTTATGGGGTATCCCCCATAAACAGTAAGATTAGCTATCGCTATGAACTACGGTAGGTTATTGAAAACGGGCCTTAGTAGGACCCTGTCCCTACCCCTTGTTTAGTTTAACTTTATCCTTTACCATTTTTTGGTTTGATGATAGCTGACTAAATCCCCTATCTCCATACCTGGCCAATAAGCCTGTTAAGGTTGGTGTAGGTGGGTCTCTCGATGTCGAGGTTCCTCCGGCAGATATCGTAGATGGCCTCGTTGTCCACCATGAAGGCGCAGTCCGAGTGCTCCAGCGTCGTGTGCGTCGTCAGGATCGAGTTGTAGGGCTCCACTACTGCGGTGGATACCTGGGGAGAAATGGCAGTTGGTGAGATACTGGTGGAGGTAAAGCAGGTAAAACATTTTGGAGATTAAGAGCACCTAATTGACCTACATAGCTTCGTTTCACATTATTGTTGAGACAATTTTTTCAGGAAGTCGCTAAAACGGCCCAGAAGGTTAGAACCCATAAGTACCTATAGATATCTTTTGCTAAACCGAGACTATTGTCCAGGTGTTCTTCAAAATGATGTATCACAATCCTAAAATTTGTCAGTGCTGCGACTGAGGTATCAAGTCGTAGGTACATTTATATTTTCAGAATGATTAATTTCTATGTCTGCATATCTTTGTATCCTTCAAGACTGTTCAAGACCCGAAATGTTAAGTGTGGTACCTGAGGAGCAGGGTAGATGGAGAACTCGAGCTTGGACTTCTTGCCGTAGTCGACGCTGAGGCGCTCCATCAGCAGCGACGTGAAGCCGGAGCCGGTGCCACCTCCGAACGAGTGGAACACCAGGAATCCCTGCGGAGTAAGGTTACTGTTTAAGCACAAATTTGGTCCTGAGATCCGAGGCTAAAGTGTAGCCACATTACTGCAATTTCACATCAAAATTTACGATACTCATTATATTACGCTTACACTCCCCCCACATTACCCCTATAGACTTTTTCCCCATCTCTCCCCCTTTAAGGTTTCGGCACAGTCTGTAAAAATAATATCATCGACATAGCCCGGTTCTATTGAAAAACTTAACTGACATATCTAGAAGTACCCAGAAACGACAGTTCATGGGTACGTATACGGCCAACAATCGAACGAACGAAGAATAAAAACGACACGAACGATCGTCAGAATCGAGATAAACAGAAAGAAGCTCTGTGCCTTTTGAATCCAGGAATCTTACGTCGATTTGATGTGGGGACCTTAATGATTGTAAGAAGGTTTGTTGCAGCTTTCAGTTATAAGGTTCATTCTTCCTCACCTGGAGTCCGGTACACTGGTCGGCGAGCTTCCGGATCCTGTCGAGCACGACGTCGACGATCTCCTTGCCGATGGTGTAGTGTCCGCGCGCGTAGTTGTTGGCAGCGTCCTCCTTGCCAGTGATGAGCTGCTCTGGATGAAACAGCTGCCGGTACGTGCCCGTGCGGACCTCGTCTGGAGAAGGGAAGTGGTGATTAGTCATCATCGTCATCTACCTAGCCTTTTCCCAACTATATTGGGGTCGGCTTCCAGTCAAGCCGGATTTAGCTGAATACCAGTATTTTACGAGGAGCAGCTGCCTACCAGACCTCCACAACCCAATAACTGGGGTAACACGGTAGGAAGTGGTGATTAGTGCGGTCATATTTTCTTTTCTTTTTATACACTTCAAAATCTTCTTTTTATATTGCATAAGCTCGCGTTTGACCATCTCACCTGATAGTAAGTGTTGATGTGGTCGACGATGGAGCACGCTTGCCTAGAAGTAACCTATTCACTCTTAACTTAAAATCCTCTAGGATATAGATCTAAGAAAATACAGACATAGGGGCAGAAAGTTGCCGTCATGCCTAGGACGATATAAATGACACTGGTTTTAACTTTGTGAACTGTCTTTTTGTTTTTTTAAGTGTTAATTCATCAAATTATTTTTCCCGCTCTTGGTCAGAGCAGAAGATCATCAGTAACTATGACCGAATTTCTATGAAATGAGTGTTTTGTGTTAATATATTTTGCTTAATTAAAATTTGAATTGTCTTTTACGTTAAAGTAAAAAAAAATAACCAATTTTCATACTAGTTTAGACTTAATTTCAAAACTGTAGGAATTATCATCTTTTCAACGAAATACAGAATACAGTAATAGCTGTTCATATAATTCTCAGAAATGAATCATATTTTTTTTAAAAAAGAATGCCCACTTTAGACTGAAACTCAATCCCGAAAAAAACCACGATAAAACAAAATGATTCAGCGACCACATGGCCTGTTCCAAGACAAAGTTTGACTCACTTTTGAGTCATGAAAAATACAAAAACGACTAAAAAGCAGCAAGAGAGACTGACCAATTTGATGGAGATGTGTGCTGTACGAGCAATAACCACTTGAGAACTAATTACTTTCATCCATCCAAACGGATGCCAATTACAGAGTTATAGCAAAGAGCTTCTTAAGTGTTAGATGAAGCTTCCTGTCTTCAAACGTGGAGTTTATTGATAATTATATTTAGTTGTAGACGATATTTTGATTTGACTCATGAAATTACTCTTAAAATTTATTGAGCTTCAGTTTTCTACTATTGTATAACGAACCAATAACTATGTAAGATATCTACCAATTCTGAAATGTTTTCGTATTATTAAATCAAAGTCAAAATGGTTTTTAATTCACATAGGCCTACGTGGGCACTAAAAAACAACAGAAGCTATTATACGGTTCCAATTGGTCGATTCCTAAAAGCACAACAAACTTGGACGATTAGCACCACATGTGACTGTTCCGAAATTACCTTAGGCTGATAAAATTTTCATGTTTCCTTATTTATGTTAAAATTAGTGCTTAGGTAGTCCATTTCTCTCTTATATTTAAGTCTCCGAAGTCAAAGACCTGTCAAATTGTTAATTCATAGAGGTCAATTTGGTAGTCAACATCCTAGACTGGACTATGTTGCTAAGCAAAGCCTATGTAAAATTATTCGTTTCGACAATTTTTGTCTAAAAGTTCCTCCGACCTCCACTTAGGTTTAATTTCATGCTATTATTCCGACATTACCAATGTATGAAGATCGTGTATTCGTGTGTTGACGTCAGATCATAATTTGGGATTATTGTTTTCATATGTATGTGTTGGTTCTCCTAGTCCATTATACCTACGAGTTTCCTTTTATTCTAGTCTCAAGTATGGCTAAAGAATCGTGTTCATAACAGTTTTATTCTCATCAGGCAAGGTACTTTCTTCACGGCCAATTTTGTCTAACAATGCCGTTCATTTCTAGTTACCTACATGACCAGAAAGACGTAACCCACAAGATCTAACCAGCAGCTAAAATAATGACTAATCTCCTTGACAGATGTTCTTTTATAGTGGTGGAGTGTAATGATAGACCGTCAGCCGAAGTAATAACGGAGCGGTCCGGGGTTCAATACCCGCCGCCCATTATAAACTTCTATTACAACCGAGGAGAAGCCTTCAATTTAGAGCCTCACGGTTTCTTTAACATGTTTTTTGTATAGGTCTTATTTTTAGCAGGATTAGTAAGCTGAGAAAATAGGATGGCTAGCTCAGTAAAATATTCATTATATTCTGATTCAAAGTCTTACAAAAACCCTAATGAATGTATTTGCATGTTGTAGGCTAAGAACTTGGCATTGTAGACAAATGTAAACGTTCATAAATATTCATTACTTGAAAAATTAGCTACAGGCTACGCATTAATTTGAAAAATCTGGTCCTTCGAGCCGGATTCCTTCCGATCAATCACCAACATTCTTCATACTATTACGCAATCCATTCAAGATCCATTTCTATCACCATCAACATCATCACGCTCTATCAGTTCCTACTTCTCATTCAACTGTTCTTTGGTTCCTACTCACCAACTACGGTAGGTTCCAGGTCGACGAACACAGCCCTGGGCACATGCTTGCCCGCGCCGGTCTCGCTGAAGAAGGTGTTGAAGGAGTCGTCTCCGCCGCCCAGGGTCTTGTCGGAGGGCATCTGGCCATCAGGCTGGATGCCGTGCTCCAGGCAGTACAGCTCCCAGCAGGCGTTGCCGATCTGCACGCCGGCCTGGCCGATGTGGACGGAGATGCATTCCCTCTGCGGAAGAAGAGCTTTTGTTAGAGGAGTTTAGGTAAGTAGATCTTTGAATATTGGTAGGTCAAAAGAACCAGCAGGCAGGGGTAGGTAATGGCAGGTATTGGTAGGTTGGTTGGCTTTATTAAAAGGGCCTATACGACTGTATTCCCAAATCAGAAGATTTGTGGCAGTTACTTGGTGGGTAGGTAAAGTAAAAATCTATTTCTTTTTAACATGTATCTTCTTATCCGTTCTCCTCCATAGGAAACGACCAATAGAAATCATGCATCAGCTTGCGAGCGTTAAAGAAGAAGTAGATCTACTAGAACATCTTCCTAAAACAATGTTGCGAAATCGATGTTTGGCGATGATTAAAATGATACTAACCAACGCCCTAAAAGTTAACATAAAAATATTAATATACGACAGTAACGCAGTGTAACGCTTTGTTTGCATACCTAATCGTAGTAGACTAGGAACTTAGGAACACGTAGGTAACTTTCTTCCAACAAAACATATTATAGAATTAGGGCCAGAAGTGGCGGCAATCCCATCAGAGTCCACAGGGGCTTTAACCCGTCTATCATTAAGGGTTATTTATGTCCATAGCCATAAACTAGTTAACAAAACATGAAACATTGTAGTGACAACATAATGATATCGGTTTCTGTATTTTAGGAAATATGACGACGATAAAACCTATTGCTTGGTGTAGTGACCTTTATTTAGGAAGGTGAGAGACCTCGTCGAATTAAAAGTTTAGCTACAAATTAGGTTCGTCGATTCATCAATCAGAGTTTTTGTGGCTAACAAAGGTATAGATTTCCATGGAGACACGATCGATTAGATATTTCATTTAAAACGTTTGCCCCATACTAAAAATTACTCCTGTATAGGCATACGTGGTTCACAATCCTGTAATCTCACGCACTGTGGACAATCACCCGGAACAACCATCTGTAGCCTAGGTTATATAAATATTTACCGTACCTAGGGGCCCAACGGGGCCTAAGCCTACTGGGGCGATGGCTTGGCTTTCAAAAGAAACCAAGCGTCCTAGAAAGCAAGGCAAAGAAGGAATATACACTCGAGAGCAATAAAATCGCACATTATGACTTCTTATGTTAAGGCTGATTTTGTCACGAATATGAAAAGATTTTGAAAGAAATGCATACACAAGTTTAAAGAACATTTCATTATCTTTTTAATGATATGAAATACAGTGTAAAAAAATACCCTTGAAAAGTTTTAGAGCACAATATCCAACATAAGGATAAAATTTCCAAATTTTGCTTAAGAGAGAATGAGAGTCACACTTAAAATTCTTGGTTAACCAGTTTATTAATAAAGTGTATTCCCTCTCTTAGCCTTAATTACAGCTGTTAATCGAAGTCTCATGGACCGTATTAATTTTACCATCAAGTTTTATGGTATAACCCCACACCTCGTCAATGATAAATTGACGCTCTTGGAGTCGCGAAGAAATGAGTTTTTTCCTGTAACTCTTCTTTTAAGATCATGTGTTCAATTGGATTAAGATCAGAACTATGCACAGACCTTACTATCGCGATGATTTCAAAGTTTTCCATGTAGTGAAAAACTGTTCTAGCGACATGCGATCTGGTATTGTCATGCGTTAAGATTTTTTTTTACCGATAAGCTACACCAACAGCTTCACAGATTCTCCGAGCATTTTTTCGACGTATCGTGAAGCCATCATCCCTTTCGATATCGCGCAGGTATTAGCTCCAGTGTATGAATACAAGTCAGTTTTACTGTATAACATTATGCCACCCCTAAACGCCTCGAAAAGCAACATGATTTCTTATGAAGCATTGATAAAATTAGCCTGATGACTTTCTGTAGATCCTAAAGCGTCCATCGTGGTCATGTAAGTCATTCTGCACTTATCAGAAAACACCACAGCCGGCCAATAGTCATACACGTAATTTAAGTGATCCGTGATAAATTGTCACCGGGTTTGTCGGGGAGCTGTGGTCAATTTTGTACCAATTGTTGGATGATATGCAGTCAGACCTGCTTCATCCAGTCCTTTTCTAATTGTCCGCTGATTCATACTGACATTGCAAACTTCTAAAAGCTTTTGTCTCAGTTCAATCGCGTTCGATAGCCAATTTCTCAAAGTACTTGTTAAAACAAAGCGATCATCACGCCCTGATCCTATGCGCCACCGGCCAGGTCCTGGTCGCCGAATGTACCCACTGGTCTCTTGAAATCTTTGGTATACCCGAAGATCAGGAAAACGGCCCAATTTTGGCTGTCGAGCCACTTCATTTGTTTATGGCCTGTTTTGGGCAAGGTAATAACTTGAACAGTTTCTGCGGGCGTGGTATCCATATTTTTCCAGTAAATTCGTCTGTTTCCAATTGAGACGTTATCGTGTTGACGGAAACAGAGTCAAATTTTAAAAAATTACCCTTTTTGTAGCTTTGGGTAAAGGTGAAAGTTGTGAAATGCGAATGAGTCAATTTGGGGAATTGGGTGTATGGTTGATTTTTGTGAATTACGTGAAGGTCAATGATCTTAATTTTGTGTTTTTTTAAAGTTAACCTTATATGCTTTAATTTTGCTTAATAACTTATACTCCATTTCCTTAGATTTAAGGGGATATCAGCATTAAACCAAATTACAAGCCATGTGCGATTTTTTTGCTCCCAAGTGTAGGAGTAGGTTTTAGTCAGTAATTGTGTGACACGCCCTACCGCTCGGCCCTAGAGCAGGAGAAGATATTGGATAATGTCCCACCTAAAAAAATGCTACATAAATAATGGTTTCGTGCGAAAATCGATCTCACGATAAACTATAAAGCTTATCACTGCCTCAGAATATTGTAAGTCTAGATGTTGAGTCGGCTCCAAAGTCCACAACTTAGAATTGTTTTTTTTTTCTCTGACTTTCCAAATTAGGTACAATTAACTTTAGGTGAAACATAATTGATGAATGTTTTTTCTGTGTCAGACATTTATACGCATATCGAGCACCGTACGAGGTAATCAGATATTACAATGGCCTCCTCACATGACCGAAAGGAACATCAGAATGATAAATGTATCGTTCGCCACGCACGAACTGCGACACGCGCCAATTACGAGAGTCTACGCCCTGTTGTCATTACGGACCGTACAGTACCGGACAGCACCGGAGCACAGAACTTAATTGAATGTCTTCGAGACGCTTGACAACGCAGCATACGTGTCTCTAGTCTAAAGTAAAGTAAAGTAAAGTTAAAATTAAACATTCAAGTAGCGATAGGTAATATCGACTGTTACCGCTTTAACCTATCAATACCCGCGAAACGAGACACAATAGTAAGACAATAACAGCGCGGTCCAATGAGACCGGTCGGGGATTCATGAAATAAAGAGCGTGAAAGCGCGTTTAAGGAAACACACTTTTTTGATGTAGGTACTTTTACGCAGTTTTTCACACTTTTAATTTAAAGGGTTTTTTTTAACATCCAACATTTCCTTGAAGCTTCAAGACTTGTTCGCAAAACTTTTTTGTCTTTTTGCTCATTCCCAAAATTATGTCATTCAGTCCATTTGTAGCGGAAAGGTTCGATATGTAAACATAGCAACGGAAACAAGAAACTAGGATTACAGGGAGCTTTTGAAAGTGTTACCGTGATCCTGGAACGCAAAGGGCAACTGACAGACATACGTGGGTTAGCCAGAAAAAGTCTGACACGCCTTTTCGCTCGCCTAGAGCACGAAAAGTCATTTGATGATTAAGCAGCAAGTAAGCAACAAATAGTCTGACATGTACCTAGGTACATATTATGGGATTGACATGCGAAATCGAAATAGCACGTGGTCATTCTCAAAGATATTAAAGAATTAGAAAAGAATAGGGTTTTTAAGAATTAGAAAAGAATAGAATAGGGAAATTGTGCTGTAAATATTATAAAAAAGATGGTGGATGACTCATCACTGCTTTCAATGTTTTTCTTATGCTATGAGTTCTATCGAAACGTGAAAGAATGTTGCAAAGTTACCAAAGCATAGATCGGAACTAATGTTGATTATACCTACCTATCAGTTTTTAACGAAGCTGCGAAGTTTTAAAGGAACTTTTAATATAAAAGTAGTAAAAAAGCCAACAAATAATAACAGTCGATGCCCTCCAGACATGTCGATTTTTATTTGAGCAAGATCCTCACTAGTTACGATTCTGGGGTTATGTAGAATTATCCTTCACGTCCCAGACTTTCCCCTGTTCGGTCATAAAATACGGATTATCCTCGCCGTCAGGGGACGCTTTTATACCCCGAAACACGCGAAGTTCAATGTTATTTACATGCTCCTGAAATATCTAATATGGATGTATAAAAGGAGATATGGATGTAAAGAAGGAGATACTGATTGACATATTTGACTGCACAACCGAATCTACAGGGCCTAGGAGCGTGAAATTTTGCACAAGGATTCAGTTTATGTCGTAGGCAAGCTATAAGAAAGGATTTCCCAAAATTCACACGCTAAGGCGATGAAATGGGAGTCCAAAGTTTGTATGAAGAAACCTAGGAAATCAAGGCTAGAGTGAATACGCTCTTAATAAAGTAGTGCGCCTCACCGTCAATGGTGTTTACCATCAGGTGGGATCGCAGTCAAGCATTAGTTTATGTTACATAAAAAAAAACTAATATCACGCGGGTGAAGCCGCTGGCAGAAGCTAGAGCTAGTCCCTATCTAGTATAGATGCTGAAGAAAATTTGTATGTAGTTGAGTTCACAGACAATAATCTATTCAAATATATTTTTATTAGTCTGCAAGGATAAGATAAGTAGACTCTACACCTAATCTCTGTGTGCATCTGGATTGAGAGCCCATTTTTTAAATCCTTACGAAACGAAACCAGATTTACAGGGAATTTAGTAAAAAATTAGTAAAACTTAGAGCAATGATCCATAAATTTCTAAAACGTAAACTAAAACTTTTATAGCTAAATAACGTGGGCTCTCAATCCAGACGCTTCGTAAAGAGGCATAGTCTAGATCTCGGAAAGTACTATGTCTAGGTTAATAATGTTTATTTAGGAATTTAGTAAAGAATTTCTAAAATATTTTAAGAAATTCCCAAATTTCTAGAAAGTCGCATTACAGATTTATAGCGGTTTATCTTGGGCCCTCAGATCGTAAATGTCATTTCTCGAAAACTGAATTTATGTGACGAAATACATATCTACGACTTTAAAAGATGTTAGTTAGATACCTCTCTGAATTCGTAAAAAAGAAATAGTGACCCAAAAGTTAATCGTTAAAAAGTAAATGAAAGTTGAATTTTACCGAAACGTCTGAACTGAGGGCCCAAGATTTTCGGCTTTTTTTACTAGACTTAACCTCATAGATAAACGCAAACTAGACTAAGATGTTCTACTATTTTTTACTAAATTTTAACGTATCGTCCGTTCTTCTAAGTGCTATACTTTAAGAGAAAATTGATTTTTAAATTTGTATAGGAAGATGTCGTGTAGGGTGACCATAATGTTTTGAATATCCTATACCTAGGAATATACCCCTGGGGATTGTACGAGAGGATACATACTGATCAGTCCAAAAAAAAATGATTTTGTCCAAAATTTATTTTTGGAATCTCTGGTAGGTACTCCAGATCTTGGCCATAGATACGACAACTAATTAAAACATTTATTTATTTATCTTTATCTTCCATCTATTTTTACAGGTTTTATTTAAATTTTAACCCTCAATGCGAAAAATGCACCCCCATATGAACTGACGGACTGTGCGAAGCATAAAACCCAGGTTTCTATAAGCTCTTCTTTTACAGCACCGCGTGACGTGATCAGGTGTTAAATCTCCAGATGCACACCTAATCTCTTATGAATCAATGAATTAGGCATCAAGTGATACCACATAGCTGAGTGTCTGCCAACGAACATTAGTTTAAGAAGCGCAGCTGCAAAGTCTGTTGTAGGGGGCCGGCAGGGACGAAGCCTACTGGGGCCCTGAGTTGAACGAAAGAGAACCCCGGGACCCTGGAATTAAGGCAAAGACGGTGCAGGAGTGGGGTTTTAGTCAGAAGAAGTCTGAGAGCAGAACAAGTCATTTTGATGTTTTACCTCTGAAATAAAAAAGCTGCAAAGTCTAGTTAGATGTTCTTCGTAAACCTATTTGCGATAGCTAGTTAATTAATTTTACTACCGTCCGAATAAAAAGTAATGGTGTTGGGTCAAAGAATCACAACCAAAATAGGGAAGCAACTAACGAGTCAATAGATAAACGCCATATTTGGATGAAGTTCGTAACAAGTTTGGCGAAACGAAACAATGCGTAGGTGTACTAATCAATAAAATAATTAACTTGTTTCTTTAGGAAACGTACATGGAGTTTAACGAGCAATCTATTGTAATGCTAATGATCTTTTATAAATGATTCCACAACGAAATGAAAAATCTTAGGTATACCAAATAATAAAAGCTGCCCAATTTAAATGGGACCGGGCAGGACATGTTTCCCGCATGTTTGAAGAACTGTGGGCCCGTAAAACACAAGATTCGTGCCCTGATGAATTTGATTATAATGTTACGGGGGTATGATGGCGGGACGATGCGCATAAAATGTTCTTTAAGAATTGCAAAGAAGAAGCGAAAAATAGTGACCGTAGAAAGGTATGGGGGCAAGTATTTGCCCAGGAGTGGGACAGAACAGGCTAACAAAAAAAAATCTAGTACACACACAATTGGTAACTACGACCATATAGGTAAAGGTATTTTCATATATTTCAAAAGAACTGGCCCCAAACTGCCTCAAACAATAAATCACAACATTTTCAGGCTCCCCTGAAAACTTCAATTTAAAATCAACCTCCTTCACAATGATAATAGCACCGTAGGTAATACCCCCGTTTTAAAAAGCGAGGGTACGGAATGGTACGCGCTACCACCAGGCCCGTGAATGAAGGCCCATCAATCAGCAGCCAGTGAACGAAGGAGGTTCGATATGTGGAGGCGTGGTACATATGGTACAACGTGTAGAGGATTTATGGGTATAGGTAGTGATGTGAAATGATAAATGGGTAACATCATGGGGTGTTTAAATAGAGCTGTCGTTGAGTTTACAGACATTCACATTGAGTTTGGAGAATATAAGGTAAACGACCTTCTTTATGAAACTTAAATGAAAAAAAATATAAACGCCACTTATCCACCATATTTTTTACCCCACTTGACCGTAGTTCCCAAACATGTGGTTGCTCATTCCATCCCCCATATTTTTTAAATTAGCATTAGCATTATCGGCCTTATAATGTACCCACTGCTGGGACTCAGGCCTTCTCTCTTGGAGAGGGAATGAGCCATAATCCACCGCGCGGGCTCATTACGGATTGGTGGATATTTTATATTGTTTAAATGGCTGAACCAATTTAGTCAATCATGGCTAGATAACCTGCTTTGAAATAAAATAAACAGCATCGAAATTGGTTCACCCGTTTAAGAGCCTTGGTGCCACAGATAAACAGACACTAGCGGTAAAACTTTTACAGTGCGTGTGTAAACTTTTACACCCTGTTTTTCACTGCAAAAAACGGGGTGTAAAAAACAAATCAACTTCAATTAAAGGGTTGGCAAATATTTACAGCAAGATGGTTCCTAATATTAATGCAAATAAACATAGTAGATGCAGGTACCTACTTAGCTTAATCCAAATTCTACAGTGACATAGACATTTTCTTTCATGGTTAAGCCGCAAATTACACGGCCTGGTATATCAGGAAATATTTCATGCAGTGCAGTGTCATTACTGCGATAATGGCTGCCAATCATTGGCCCGTTAGTCTACGTGACACGAGACGGCATAGATATAATATACTACAGCAAGATTTCAACCATTCCATGGATACTTAAAGGTTGATGTTAGGATATTTCTTTACAAGGTAATTAAGATTGTTTTCTAAAGCTCTGCCACTGCTTTTGCAAAACCAATCGATGCAAATCAATGACGTATAATAGGGTATCTATATGAGTACCTAGACATATATTTAATTGATCTCAAGCCTGATTATCCAGCGTTGTTGCAATATCAATTAAGATTCATTTAAAATCTAATAAGTTTTGTAGAAGAGCACACATTATGTATGTATTTAAATAACACATAAAAACAAAAAACAAAACATGTAGCTACTCCTATTCGTTTTGTAAAACAAAGTAGAATTACCATTTTAACATACAATAAGGAAATCCCACGCGCGCTTCCAAACAAAATGATTCAATTTTTCGTCCAATTACAGTTTAATTCAATTCGTTTATTGTTTAAGTGGTACTATTATTATGTCCGTAAGGATTGAGGAGCCACATCAGATTTTTTAAATCTGATCTCACCATTATTTTGCAGCAGTGTAGATTATTTTGCAGCACGAATTCTAGATTTAGCAGCAAAATATATCACTAGTTATTTTAATGCAAAGGTGGCTCCTCAATCTAAACGTCTGGATTGAGGAGCCACCTGAAAACTCGTTAAGTAATGGATGCACATTTATGAAAATTTAGCAGCATTTAGCAGCTATTTAGCACATAACCGTCTAAAAATTTCGCTTCTGTAGCACTAAAATGAAAGAAATTACAATACTTTTAATATGGCTCCTCAATCTAAACGTCTGGATTGAGGAGCCACCTGAAAACTCGTTAAGTAATGGATGCACATTTATGAAAATTTTGCAGCATTTAGCAGCTATTTAGCACATAACCGTCTAAAAATTTCGCTTCTGTAGCACTAAAATGAAAGAAAATACAATACTTTTAATATGGCTCCTCAATCCTGACGTTCTAATTATATATGTTTGACTGTAGCCACCTGAAATCTCAAGGTAATCTAAAGCCAGATATACTAACATTTAGCAGAAATTTCTGCTAAATATACCAGTACAATTCAGCAATGTATATGCTTTAGATTCTGAAAAAACCATCATTAACTATTTTCTTGTAAATTCAGTGTGTAGGGTGACCACATTTTGGGGGTACCTACAAATTAATATTTCACTTACGTACGTGCATACACACAATAATATTTCAAATCTGACACAAAACCAAAGTCAATCCGCCAAAAGCGGCTGAATAATGTTGCCAATTAAATTGAAAAAAAAAACTCCAGGTCGCGCTTTCATTAATCGCACTCTATCAAACTGCACCTAATTATCAGTCACTGCACGATATTATTATCCCCACAATTTAATTATGATGACAGAAATATGATGATTAACTTTATAATATAAGAAATCCAAGTTAATTATTTATTTCGTACATTTTTTTTTTTTTTTTTTTTTTCTGGTAGGGGAATCATCAGAATGACTTCCCCCGCTCTTGGGCGGAGCGGGAGGGCGTGTCAGACTCTTACTGACTAAACCCCTACCCCGTTCCTTCGTTGCCTTCGTTCTGGGGGGGACTCGGTATCAACCGTTAGGAATACCACATGTTCCCCCCAGAGGCTTCGGCCCTACCGGGCCCCTACAGTTTGCTGACATCTCCTTGAGGCGCGCGTGGAACAGAACGCGCCGTTGACGACTGGGCTCGGTCCAGATTATTTCCAGACTGCCGGACGGCGAGCTACCCAGTGCTCGCCGTCCGCGAACCCGCGCCTACGGTGGTCGGAAATCGGGATCGGGATCTCGGCGGCGGCGGCGTGAGGACCGTTCCCTCACGCGCTCGCGGTCAGCAGCCTCCTTCACGAGCATTACTGCTTCGCAGAAGGAGGCGACCGCATGCCAACCCTCCTCGCTCCGGACCATGGCCTGAACCAGGGCCCGGCGCGAGAGGTTCGTACATTAAGGATTGAGAACAAAAACCATGTCGCATATATGGACCAAAATGCTAAACGTAAACATATTTACCTATATAAAAAAAAAAGTTATAAAATAACAATATTAACTTCTGTTACTTAATTATAAATCTTATGGAACAATTATAAACTTTAATATCGTTTGCTTTATATTTGTATTTAAGACCTTCTATATTTAAATAGTAAGTAGAATCATTCAATTTAAAAATTACATTCGAAATTCAAACCTCGTTTTTAAATGTGTTCAAAATTATTTATTCCAAAATTAAATCTAATTGTATGTAATAAGGTTTAAAATAAAATGTCAACAATGGTGTTTTTTTTTTGTTAGCCTGTTCTGTCGCACTCATGTTTCAGGGTACCAACTTTGTGTTAGTTTGTTTATATTTTTTTACTAGACGATGTAATTTATAAAACTTAGAACAGAGTTTTAATTATTATTTTTTATCGAAAGTACTTTCTTTTTTGTTCAAGTTGCAAATATTAACTTACCGGTTTAAATATTTTAAGGATTTTAATATTTTAATGGTTTTCTTTAAATTTGTTTATCTACATATAAATAAAACGTCTGAAGAATTAAATGCAGCGTCTTTGTAATATGAAAGTCTCCGCCTGTTCCAGCTTATTTCCGAAACGGCTGGACTGATGTTGATGGAAACAGCTGATATGTTATAAGGAGTACATAGGCTGCGAAAAAGAATTGGGCCTAGCACTTTTGGTGGAATGTGGTGCGTATATTCTACCGTACGGTGGAATAAACGCATTCACGGAGCAAGCACTGCGGTGAAACAAACGCATTTTATTTTATTTATTTATTTATTTATTTATTAAACTTTATGCACAAACATTGTACAAAGGCGGACTTAATGCCTTAGGCATTTTCTACCAGTCGACCTTAGGGTGGTGCAGAAACATGGCGTAGTAGGTGCAACTGACAGTTAAACAAACAAAAACTAATATTAAATAAAATATATACTATAATACAATAAAATATAAACTAATATTAAATAAATTATGTAATAAAATATATAATAAATAAAATATATAAATACATACATACATATAACCAAAATTAATAAGAGAAACGAATCCGATAAATCAGCGCTGTAATGAAAGAATTGTGTAGATGAAATGAATTTATTGTTCCATTATATCCTGTCAACCTCTACTAAATAAATATTATTGTGTGTATGCCGGTACGTAAGTGAAATATTAATTTGTAGGTACCCCCAAAATGTGGTCACCCTACACACTGAATTTACAAGAAAATAGTTAATGATGGTTTTTTCAGAATCTAAAGCATATACATTGCTGAATTGTACTGGTATATTTAGCAGAAATTTCTGCTAAATGTTAGTATATCTGGCTTTAGATTACCTTGAGATTTCAGGTGGCTACAGTCAAACATATATAATTAGAACGTCAGGATTGAGGAGCCATATTAAAAGTATTGTGTTTTCTTTCATTTTAGTGCTACAGAAGCGAAATTTTTAGACGGTTATGTGCTAAATAGCTGCTAAATGCTGCAAAATTTTCATAAATGTGCATCCATTACTTAACGAGTTTTCAGGTGGCTCCTCAATCCAGACGTTTAGATTGAGGAGCCATATTAAAAGTATTGTATTTTCTTTCATTTTAGTGCTACAGAAGCGAAATTTTTTGACGGTTATGTGCTAAATAGCTGCTAAATGCTGCTAAATTTTCATAAATGTGTATCCATTACTTAACGAGTTTTCAGGTGGCTCCTCAATCCAGACGTTTAGATTGAGGAGCCACCTTTGCATTAAAATAACTAGTGATATATTTTGCTGCTAAATCTAGAATTCGTGCTGCAAAATAATCTACACTGCTGCTAAATAATGGTGAGATCAGATTTAAAAAATCTGATGTGGCTCCTCAATCCTTACGGACATCTATTATTGGTATTGGATTACTGCAATAAATATCTGTTTAAGGAGAGACATTCGTAGGTGGTTAATTACGAAGCCACCGGGAACGCCCACTTCTCAAGTTAACCAGACCGCATTTATGGCACCTACACCGTCAATTATTTGGTAGTGTACTGAAATTGCTTTAATTGTACCAATTTTGGACCGGAAATTAAATGAAGATAATTTCTTTAAAGTTTAAAATAGTTTCCACATCTACATTCCGAAAAGATTATCAACACAGCCTCTGTGACTAATTTCGTAAAACTTTTTTGACGTAGTAGGTATTCGCAGTAGATATATTTTCTCGTCCCCCATTTCTGATTTACGCTTGAAATTGAATAGTTCTCAAATTTTACCTTAGTCTTTTTGCTCCGAATTTTCACTTCAGTAACCCACCCTTAGGCATGTAAGAAGGGAGGATTTTTTACTCTTCACTCGCAAGCAACGAAATCGACTAGGTCAACGTAAGTACACACTTGCAGACGTGTCTTCAGAGAATACTGAAGTGATTAAAAATAAAACCATGTAACGTAGAAAAGCCTGAAACTTCAGCTTTAAATTCATACCATAGCCATTTTTCAGGGTTTTTTTATCTATTTAGCAGTAGGTAAATACAATTCTTTAACAAGTGTATAGGTACCTAAGCAAGTATTCCTTTTCAACCTTTTCACTTTTCTCATCATGTTGAGAAAAATGAAAAGAAAGCCAAAGAAAGTTTTAATAAAAGTGAAAGTGCTGACATATTGCATACGTTTGTGAATAATGCTTTTATCGCAAATCTCGTCCGTGATCAATGATCGTATCATCAATTTCGGTAGTTATACAGTCATGCTACAATTGCCAGAAACAATGGCCGGCCGATATCTCAATGATCCATAGATCCTTGAAGATCGATGAAGCGTCCTAATATTTACATCTTGTTGCCTCTGATGTTTATTGCTTTGTTTGACTGAATGTATCCTGAGGACGTAGGTATGTTTTTTGTATGTCGTCAAACTGATTTATTATCCACAAATAATAACTTCTTACTTTTGTTCTCAAAGTAAGTAAAAGTAACAAAAATATATCATCCGAATCAAGGTGCTTTTGTATAGCAACGTGTTGCGGATACAATTTTTTTGAGATAGCTCTAAAAATATCGTATTTGTCTATTTACATTCTAGTACCCATCACATTATTTACAAAAAGAAGTTTTGGTACCGTGCTTAACCGGCCCGTTACAGTCAATTATTACAATAGTTTGATCAGCAATAGAAAAAATACAACACTAGGTATTCGTATTGTATTTCTTCTATTGCAGTTTTATAAAAATAACTACCAAACAATCTTATTCAGGCATCGACACTTTCACAAGTACCTACATCGGATAATTAGCGGATATATCCGCACTAAAGTGCAACCCTACACTTGCGGATATCAGTATCCGATTCGATCCGCCCTCCGGAAGAGAGCTTTTAAGGCGTCGCGGAAATGAACCCTTCATTAATACTTAGTTTAAGTTACTTCTAGCTTTATACCACATTGTCTTTCGGAGGGTTGGATAGGGAGCCGGGAATTTTATGTCACGGTTAGCGTAGTGGGTGATTCGAGCGATTGGTAAGGTGTCCTACGTGTTACAGGTTCGATTCTCGCACGGAACTAATATTTCTTGTGTTTGTGGGTTTACATGTTTGTGAACGCATTCACGATACAGGAATAATTACTAGTGGGGCTAAGTTTATAAAAAAATCATTTGTAAATCTCTAATTTCCAACCTACTTTAGGGTTTGGGAAATATTTTTCACTTTAGTTCCTGTGTGTCAAGTTGGTAGACTTGATTGTGAAGCTACGCAAAGAGGTGAGGTTTTTTTATATCTCCCTGACATTAATTTATTACTACCTATTAAATAAGAGGATTCAAAGCCCAATCGCTTCAAGAAAAGTTAATAAATGACAGAGATCCCCGTTTAGGTACTAATCGTCAAAAGAAAACATGAGTTGTCAATCAATCACCATTTTAAATTGTAAAAAAGGACCCTTAGGTCGTATCTATCGATTAGTAACATAAACTTTTTGATTAGACCATATGCTAAACCACAATTTCAATAGCGAACGCATATCGCGGTATCAGCGGCCGGTATCACAGGCTATCATTATCAACACGCTTGCACCGACACGCCAGGCCTCGGGTCAACGAACCCACACTAATTCCCCCGCCATTTTGACTAGAAACAATAAAAAAAACCTGACCATTTTTAGTCTGTGGTTCCGACGGTCATTGCGTTGTTTTTTGTTTGACGTTTGTTAGTAAACAAAGTTGAAGTCAATAGTTGAGTTTATATTTTTATTCGGTTTTTAAGTTTATTCCAAACCTGTAGATATTTTAGATCTTGTCTTTAACCATGGTTTAATCATGAATTAAAGTTTTATTGGTTGTAAACCGGTGGCACTAATAAAACTCACATTAAAGTTTAAATCACAATAGTGTAGGGAAGTAAGCTATTAAACATCCCTCTACGGTAAGAAACCGTATTTTTATTACAATAGCTATAAAAACTCCAACCAGCCACCTTCCACGTCCACATGAGTCTTTCCACAGTCGTTTCAGTAGTTCTGAAGTCTGAAAACTAATCCAAACGTTGGTCATTGGACTCAGAACTTAGTCTTAACTAATTAATTGTTAAACTAAATAAACCTTGTAAGCGTGGGCTTGCGACGGCGAGCAATGGATAGCTCGCCGTCTGGTAGTCCGGTAACCACCCAGACCAAGCCCAAGTCATTGACAGCGAGTAGTGTTTCACTCGCGCCTCAAAGAGATGTCGGCAAACCTGGGGCCGTAGAACGCAAGGCAAAGAAGGAACATAGCACATATAGTCAGTAAAATCTGACATGCCTTTCCGCTCCGCCCGAGAGCATTAGATTAGATAGCTTTCCACCTAAAAAAATAATAAACCTATTCAGCAGCGTTTAATTGCCAGCCCTTAGAAATTCATTAGATTACCTCACGACCACGGAACTCCAATTAAGAAACAAAAAAAGGTGAAGATTTAGCCAGCATTGTGTGCAAGTCACGGCCAGCATACAAACTGACAGATTGCGCAATGAACACTGACTCATTTGGCTACTGGGGCTTTTTAGACAGCAAAAAACTTATGGTCCAAATTCCTTTGGTAGGTACCACTGTTAAAAGCGATTTGTTAGTAGACCGCCACAAAAAATGAACTTGCCCTCAAAGATGAACTTAGGTGTAATATCTTTTTAGGTGGGGATTCATCAGAATTCTCCCGCTCCTGGGCAAAGCGGGAGGGTGTGTTATAGTTTTATTTACTAAACCCCACCCCGCTCCTTCTTTGCCTTCGTTCCTGGGTCCCGGGTTTTCCTCTTGGCAGCACACCCATGGCCCAAGAGTCAGTGCCTCACCATCAACGATTGCATCACTGCTTACCATCAGGTGGGATTACAGTGAAGTACTAGTTTATGTTATATAAAAAAAAGTGTAATACCTATACCTACTAGCTCTTGGTGATGAACGTTTCAATGTTTATTCCATTATGGTCTAGGTTCTCACGGTTACCTACTTCATTGCAGGCTGTATGCCTAATATCGCCAAAAAGTATTGCTAAATTCTAGCCAAACACGCAGCGTGAAAGATAATTAATTACTTGATGACGTCATAATTCCCAGTGCTTCAACACGGTCTCGTGATGCGAGGGATGTGTGGCAGGGAGCGACTGGTGACGTCATCGCCGCGCCCCGACTGACTCAGTGCCTAAAAGCTCATGTTTCACGTATTGGCTCTAGAGTTTCGTGTTACGCACTTTTCAGAATCGTTGCTAATTTTATAATGTTCAGTTTTTTTTACACACACAAACGACTTCTTTCGGGAAATACTGGTGTTAATTTACATAATGGTAGTAAAAAAATAGTTTTCATGAACCCAAAGAAACTCTACATTGACTGAAAACAAAATATAAATGATACATAAGTAACCATCTACTCTACGCTATAATATACTGATGAAACCTTCCCTCTATTTGATGATCCCAACAATCGTACCTACCGTACGTACCTACTCCTGAATACATGTCACAAACGCTTGGAATTTCCTACCGGAGTCTGTTGTTCCTGATAGAATAGAATAAGAATAGAATAGAAAACATTTATTCGGGACAGACACAGCACAACGATTACAAACACAAAATAAATAAGGAAAAAAAAAAGATACAGAATGCGCCGAGCGTGCCCGTACCGAAAGGGTAACCACCTCAGCATTTGCTGGGCGTCAGACACCCAGCGCTGGTTTTCAGTTACAACCTAGGGCTCTTTCAGCCAAGTATGAAAAGGCTACGTACTTCTAGACAAGTGTGCTCCATCGTTGACCACGTAATAGTTCATCATCAGGTAAGAATATAGTGGTTAAACGCGATCCTATCATAAACGAAAAAAAAAGTATTTCCCGAATCTATAATGTAGTGCATGACGGTGAACATAAATTATACCTAAATACGGTTCTCCAATTTCAGATTAGGCCTAGAAACAAAATGAAATACAAGTAACGGCTCTTAAATTACATATGTACATTATCTTTGTTTCTGTGTTCTTGTATCAAATGACTCTAGTACCTAACTTTAATGATCTACATTACAAAACGTAGTGTAGGAATAAATGAAAAGCTTAAAATAAAGTCTGTTTTTCAATCCCGGAGACTAATATGACATTACGTGAGTTGTCATACTTGTCAAAGCATAAAAGATCATTAGGTACTACCTATTGTAAGTCTGACATTTGCCTATGTCAATTTAGTCTCAGGGTTTAAAACACAAACTCTCATTTGGAAGATAATCAATTAATTAATCTGAAAGGCGTGTCAAATTCTAGCCTAATTAACTTTAAAATAAAGTGGAACAACATAGCACCATGCTTATTTTAGTTACTTAACAAAATAATAATTCTGTGTTTTATGTGTGCTCAACTGTTCATCGTAGCGTAAAGATATGGTCTTAGTCTTATATTCATATTTCATCATAAACGAACACCAAAATAGGTGTTCGTTACAAATAACTAAGTTAGATAAGTATATCTGAATCCTAAACTTATAAATTAAAAACGGAAGAATTTCTTGACGCCATATTTTGGGTTAGAGTAAGAGTTAATGTATATGTACAATATGTAGTTTTATTTATAGTTAAGTGTTTTTATTGTTCATGGTATATCTTTGTTACAACCCCAAACTCCAAACTTGAAAACTACTTCAATCAAACCTATTACAAGGCCGATTATGCTAAAACCCACAAACAACAATTTAATGTACTTACTCGTACTGTGCTCTAAATAAATCTAAATGACCTTAAAACTGAAATGTATCTGTCTTAGACTGTCGAAAAAACGTAGCTACTAAGTTCTTTTGTCAAACTATAGTTTAAACGGTCGTAACGTACTTATAATTACATAATTATAGTAATTTCAGTTCTACTAAGCTTCTTATATTATGTTTCGTCATAGCACAACTTGTAATGGTAATTTAATAAGGCTTTGAGTAGTAGAGTCCATCTGTTAGTTGTTTATCAGCGCGAGCCACTTTTTGTACAATAGTAATTATTTTAATTAGTAATGTACCTGTCTATCAGCAGTTGTATTTGGGCACTTTTTAGTATGGGTATTATGATTCTGTGTTGTAGTAACATATAGACCAGTAGGTAAGTCATGCTATTTTGTAATGAAGAGAACCATAGCAAAACCATCATTTGAAACTTTAATTTGTAATCTTGAGCTAGATGCACACCATATTTGTACGCCTCCTGACATAACAAAGCCCGCTATACATCGAATATAAGATCTGTATTTCTGTATCTGTGTTAACAAAGTAAAGTGATTTGATTTACCAGACTTATGGTGATGTGTGCCACCGGTAGACGGTGGACATATTCCCCTCATACGAATTAAACGTTTTCATTGTGGTGTACCTAAGAAGTGGAGTCACCATCGTTTACCACCACGTGATATAGTACCTAGTCAAATGCGAGATTATCAATAATAATAAAAAAAAGAATTGGCCCTCACTCCACGCGACAGACCACAGATTGTCGTTTTTCATTCCATTAACTTTCAATGTCTGATTGGTAAGTATTGCTTTCATAAGTTTTGTATCTTCGTCGTGCATTGCGCATCGCGTGCATAACCTAGCATTTGGAAGGCAGATTAATTTACTTTGATTTCTATTGGAGGTTGAAGAAAGTTTTCGAAAATATTTGTCAATTTACATTTCGTGTTATCTTAGATGGCACAGTTCCAAGGTTCATCACGAAATGCAGAAATAAATTTTTAAGGTAAGCTTTATTTTAGGGTGGAAAAGTCTCCTTTGTCTAAAGCCCACCTGTGTTCCTTCAGTTGCTAGTTGCTTTTCAGGGTAATGGTGATTCTTTCGAGCAATCCAACTGCCAATAGGTGTGAGTTAATGTTAGCCTGGAGATTAGAATAGCTAATGTGGGTACACTAAGCGCCCTCTTGTTATATTGACTAGCCTGTTGGTCTAGTGGGTATTAGTCCTGACTACTGTGCCGATCGTAGGTTCGATTCGTACCCAAGATAACATTTTGTGTTTTGAGCACGATCATTGTTTCTGTCTAGACTGGGTGTAATTACTAATTAATCTACATATAATATGCATGTATTTAGAAAGATATAACTAAGTATGTTTATCAGTTGTCTAGTACTCAAAGCACAAGCTCTACTTCATGTGAGACTAGATAGCGTTGTGTGACAATTGTGAAATATAAAAAATAACCATATTAGGTTTAATTCAGGTCTAAATTCAGGTGTTTATAAAAGAACAGCTCAACATAATGAGTGTTAACGTTTTCCCTGTAGCCAGGCGTCGCGCCCGCCGGTTCACTCACCTTTCTATTACAATTAGTTTTAGTTTTAGTTGCCTACAAGGGCAATGGCTACGCTTGAGGTGTGCCGTAGTATTGGACTATGTTACTTTTAAATTAAAAATACAATATTACGGCACACATTAGGTATATCTAATACCAATAATAGGTACCTAAATTATTAAAAAGTTTAAATAGATTACTTAGATTGGGATCCGGAAGGTTGGGTTATATGTAACCTATATTTTTAATTGGCATTATACACTAGCTATATTTTTTTTTTCAAATTATTCCGTTACTCTGTAAATAATGAGTATTAGAATAAACTTCAAGCATATTAACCTATCAATACCCGCGAAACGAAACACAATAGTAAGACAATAACACCGCGGTCTTATGAGACCGGTCGGGGATTCATGAATTAATTAGCTTTTCGCAAATACTCAAAAATTTTTGCCTCTTCAGTCTGTTGAACGCTCCAGTTTTTTCGTCTCCAAATGAAGATTCTAGAGTAATAGAGTCACGACAAAAAATATTGTTACGCTGTAAACTAGTAAAACTAGTTATCTTCATAACAGAGGCATTGTCTTAAAACTGTTTGTTACTTGGATCATTTCTGAAACTAGAACAATGATAGAAATATCTATATCTTAATCGAGATATCTGTGCGTTGTTGATGTTCCGTTGAAAAATTCAGTCGAAAATTGCACCAATATGAACGTATCGTACGTCCTAATAAAAAAAATATCTTAACCTATCACATACACCCAAAACGAGACACAATAGTAAAACAATAACAGCGCGGTCTCATAGGACTGGTCGGGGATTCATGAATTAACCTATCAATACCCGCGAAACGAGACACAATAGTAAGACAATAACCGTTGAAAAATTCAGTCGAAAATTGCACCAATATGAACGTATCGTACGTCCTAATAAAAAAAATATCTTAACCTATCACATACACCCAAAACGAGACACAATAGTAAAACAATAACAGCGCGGTCTCATAGGACTGGTCGGGGATTCATGAATTAACCTATCAATACCCGCGAAACGAGACACAATAGTAAGACAATAACAGCGCGGTCCTATGAAACCGGTCGGGGATTCATGAATTAATCGGTTCAGAAATGAGTTCCGAGGTTACAAAAACAACAAAAACATAGGTTATAGACCTACAACCGAATTAAGATTCTCCTCGTTTTTTTAAAGTTGGATAAAAAGTAGCTACCATCAAATTAAACTTTTAAAAAGTGTTTTCTGATAGGCCTATGAACAAGCCAAACACACCAAGTAAACAGTTTTGCTCATATCCCTACCGCGGCCCGGGGTGAATCATGTCAGTAATAGGATAATGGCGGGATTGTCTGTCCGCTGCGCCTACGCATCGATTGTTTTAATCGATCATAATAATACGATACCTACCGATGGCCACCATTGTATTCAGTACTTATAAAGCTACATTGTTGTCGGCAAGTTAATTAAAGAGTTTATTCACTAATTACTATAAAGTTGCAGCTGGCTGTCAAAAATAACCTCAATTATATTATCCTAGATGTAACTAGACTTTGACGGCTCGGTTGGAACAGTGGTACGAGTCGTGAGTTCGATTCCCGCACAGAACAAATATTTCTGTGGCCTACAGATGGGTTTTCCGGGTACTTATGGGTATCTTGTGTATGTGAGTTTACATGATTGTGAGCGCACCGACGATACGAAAAATAAACCCACGATACAGGAGCAATTCCTAGAGTGGTACCTTGTTGGGCAAAGTTTATTTTTTAATATTCAGGCATTTTGACCGCAAACTATCGTCTATTTTTTAAACCCTGAGACTAAAATAACATTTCAACACAAAAGAACTGACGTCATTCCTATAGTAAATTTGACATTACTTGTGTCAATTTAGTCTCAGGGTATAAAAAACAGACAATAAAACTTAACCTAAATTAAATTGGATAGATTAATGTAGTCTTAATTATCTGAATTACCTGAACGTTTACAATGTAGATACTATCTGCTACCGAGGTTCAAATTGTATTCTGTACAAGTCCGTTACATCTAATCCCACTAAGTTACGCTCCATCCATCGTATTAAAATAAACGCCTTCCAGTCATCGATGGCGCGGCGGTGGTACCGTTTGTTAACCCGCTACGTTTTGTTTTACTTAATCGAACCTTCCTTAATTATTTTACTGAAATTTGAACTCTTTTATCAAGCTATGAAGGAGAAAAAAACCATTAAGTTTTGATTTCATGCCTTGATTAGTCGATTTAAACGAAACTGTAAAGTTTATTTCAGCTGATTTGAGTCATCGTCCCAGTACTAATAAAATAGTTAAAGATTGAGTCAATAAGTATAATCTGTTTAAAAATGACTATGAGATTTAGTTATACTTATAGACATGTCTTCGCTCAACTATTGTACCTAATCCCAAAGGAAAAAACAGTCAATTAACTTTTTATAAATCTTCTACTACCACAGATCCGCAACAACGATTATACCTACCTAGATACTAGAAATAAATCAATAATAGCAGAAACTTCGATCCCAATATTGTATTTATATTGATGTCCGGTGAACCATAACTTTTATTAAAAAAAAAATACACGAATCGTAACATTCGTAACTAATTCTATTGACAGATTCGATAAGAAATTCATTTTGACGTGTTATGTCACATCACTAGCCGTAGCCAATGGGGTGTCCACATCGATATGTCGATAAAAAAGTAAGTGGACGTCACTATTATCGATGATTGTTTTCATTACACGGAACACTTCAGAATAATATGAATATGATAGGGTACTAGCTTCGATAGAGGCTACTGGCGTAATATTAGATCAAATTATGATTTTTATCGTACCAAATTGGTTATCGACATTAACATTATTCAGTCTAAATTGAAAAAATAAATACAATGTAGCTTCTAACAGCGGCTTCACCCGAAAGTAGGTTTCTTTATACAATCTTTGGGCACCCGTTAGATTACCTTAGGGGGTGAACTTCTGAGAATCCTTCCTTAGCGCATACATCTACGCCATAATAACTACCTATTCGTATCTAGTCTTTCAGCACAATCCATTCAGTGTTTTAAGCTGTGTGTTGGTAGATCAGTCAGTTAGTAGATTACTAACTTATTTATCAGCTGTTAGAAGGTATTTAATTTTAAAAACTTCTGGTGTCTTCAATGCAAGAGTAAAAAAGATCTTAATAAACTAGTGCGCCTCATCATCAACGATTGCATCTCTTCTTACCATTAGGTGGGATCGCAGTCAAGCACTAGTTTATATCTTTAAAAAATCTTCCGTATTTTCCAAGCTACTTATGAAAAATTGCGAGTTTTACTAGAAGAACTGTATTATGTAGTGTTGAACGCAGGCTTGATAACTAAATATGCTAACCATCACTGAACAGACTACAGCTGTCACCTTCTCAATTGTCAGTAACAGTTGGCTTCACAATAATTATAATTAATAGGTATTGATTGTTCAAATCGATAAACTGCGCGGATTGGTCAGAAGCGGTAGGCTGCATTGATACCATATTATTATGCACAGCACTAGTTTCGCTTTTATTTGTAAGGACAGAGGAATTGATGGTTTGTGGTCGTATCTGCTAATTAGTATATAATGGGGGTTTAAAATTTAAAACTCCAATCAATTAAATTTATTTATTATTTAGGACGATCCAATAAGTAAAATGTTAAGAAATAAAGTTGTGTAACTTATCGAGCTTTGTAGGAAGGAGTGTTTTATTTAGTAATTTAAAAAGCATGATAATATAGTTCTAAAAATGATAGGACTACTACTAGTAGGGGAGCCCCAGAAGGGATTTCGGGATTTACTAAAGCGCGGCAGATTAATATACAGGGGGATACCTTGCACCCAGTTAAGTACCTCCACCAAATATGAGGCCCATATATAAAGCCGCCCGTGAAGGATACAGGATCAGATTAGTAAAAAAAAATGACCCTCAGACATTCTCGAGCGCGTCAGATTAAGGTAGGGTGAGTTAATTACATCCTAAAAAGTGTATATTCCACTAATCTGACAATTTGAGAGAGACGTAAAGAAAGGGGAGGGCAGCAAAGTTGTAAAAAAAAAACGTCATCTCGACATTCTCGAGCGTAGCTAATTTTTTTTTTATTTTGAAGGAAATAATTCAAGAATAATGAAAAATATATAATCTGACGATTTCCGCAAGCCGAAATAACAAAAAATCATCGATAAAGTTAAATGCGTGCAGTTGTGTGATGGCTACATTACCTTCTCCGGTTTTCTAAAGAGTTCCCTCAAAATTAGATTTCGTGGGAATTTGAACTGATTCGGACAGTTAGATTTTGAGACATTTGGAAAAATCTCAAAAAAATAAGTTTTATATTTTGAAAGTGGTTTTTTTAAAATAACTTTTAAACGGCTTTATCGATCAACTTCAAAAACTAATTCGCCTTTGAGCTTGAAAAACCACGTCGATCGCTACCAAGCTGGTCAAAATCGGTTGATTCGTTCGAGAGATATCGTGAACGAAAGAAACCCGAAAAAGTGATTTTTCGGGATTACTCCGAAATTTTTGGTTCGATAAATTAAAACTAGAAAATAACTTATGAGGATGATAAAACTGCGTTGAATGCCGCAAACCGCGTGAAAATTACTTGATCCGTTCAAAAGTTATTGCGGCTTGAAGATTCCAAAAATAGTGTTCTATGAAACTTTTATCAGACTTTCGAGCTGGGAGAGCTCAAATATTATCTCTTTGAACTCAGCGAGCTCAAAATATCACATAAAATATATTTTGAGCTCAAAAATGATATAAGTACAATTTTAAGCGCCCAGGAATGGAATTAGCTGGAAGTTGCAGGGGTTTTTTTGTCAGATCAGGCGAATCCCTCTAGATAATCGTCAGATTATGAGACAGTACGTTTAGAACATAAAGATGAACCATATATATCTTAATCTGACGCGCTTGAGTATTTCAAAATGGCGAATTTTTTTTGCACTTTATGAAAGTGGCCACGAGTTTGCGTCCCATCGAAATGGTCAGATTAGTGAATGAGATCTTTTTTTTTGGTGCACTTAACACTCCCTTAGAAAATCTGACGCGCTCGATTAAATTATTTTTTTTTCCATTTTCAACCCTTCCATACAACCACCCCCATCATGCAAACGATCAGATTAACATACGTAAATTATTAAAAATACGTAGGGCATTGATGCTATCAATATCTGACGCGCTCGAGGATGTCCATGCAACAGTTTTTTTTTACATATTTAAAAATCTATAGCTGCTTCCCCCACCGATGAAAAGGTATAATCATAGAACATTTTTTTCTTCTTATCATCTAAGCTTTGCAACCCAATAGGTCTCTACGACGCTCGAGTAAATCCCCATTTAGCATCGTGGCCTCCCCTACTATACTATTACTATTGGCATATTATCATAAATAATTTTTGATTAGGGAAGAAAAACAACTTCCTGCGGAAATTACATGAAAATGACCTCAACTCTGAAAACTTACACCTCTCTACCAAACATACACGTTATCATCGTGAGAGACCTATTAGCCTGCCACGGCATCCTGGCCTAGCCCACGACGTCCACGACACTTGACGGTCGTGGCTCGTCAACAGTACGTGACAATTGTTAAACTATAGCTCGATAAATAATTAATAAGCCGAGCTTTCCCGCGATAATTATGCGAGCTTACATGCCATAGGGATAGTGTGGCCAGACGTCGGGATAAAGCCCGACACGGTCAGGCTTACAGACTTACAGACAGGTTACGAGTCCTACCAAATCAAGCGAAGCAACTGAAATAGGTTTCTTTTAAAATAGAACATTTACGGGCACTGTTCAATTATCCAAATTTCGAGCACAAAAAAAGTGAAGCTTAATTGCACATTCTAAAGCGTAGATCTCTATGGAGAAGAACATGCAAGAAACTCCAGTCGAGTCAGGAGTCCGGTCAGTCCGGTTTTTGTTAGGTTTTTTAATGTTTGAATCCCCAACCGGTCCTATGAGACCGCGCTGTTATTGTTTTACTATTATGCCTCGTTTCGCGGGTATGTGATAGATTAAATTCAATTAGATTGTTCATGTGTTCTGCCTTACTTTGCATCACAAGTGCAAACAGAGCAGACCAACAATTACGAGCACCTCTACAAGAATAATAAACACACTTATCTAATTTAAAACTATATACGAGCTCTATTATATCATTCAATTTTATTGTTGTTTTGTTAAAACTGAAAATGTTACCATGGCCATATGTTCAAAAAAATCCGTAGTTATTTGATTTTTTTTACACAAGTGTCCGGCTATAATGGCTGGTTTGTTTGGCATTTAGATTTGAAAACCTAGCGACCCTACCTAGGGTTTCATGCTTATAGCTAGCTACTGGTCAATATAATTGCTGTGGTGGAAAAGCGAACAGCTGTTGACATTGATAACTACAAGTTATATTAGAACTGGTCATGGCTTCATTTTTATTGTTGTACTTAATACTGTCATTTATAAACGGCTTTGGTGGTTAATCCCTGATGGTAGCCACAACCAAGACTAATTTGTTAATGCGATGATCATATCTAACTGACTTTGCTTTATTGGTCTAAGTAAGAACTTACACAAACATGCGACAACGCGTTTTCAGAGATTTTTAATAGGCTAAAATTTATTGATAGGCTAGCTTTTGACCACGACCTATCTATCTGATGGTAAGCCATGTTGTGGTCGACGTTGGAGCAAGTTGTCTAGAAGTAACCTATTCACTCATATCTTAAAGGCTATCAGGAAGCACAGACTTTGGTAGGGAATTCCACTCAGCCGAACGCACAATTAGTGTGATCTCAAAATGTCTTACCTAATTATTCTAAATTGACTTTCAGTGTAAACAGTTTCTATGATCAGAATCTGTTTTGTTACCAACCAATCTTAGCAACCAATTAAAGACATGCAATAAGAAGCTCTATTAAAACTTTGATCAAGTTCACCAAACTTCAATCAATCTGCCAACGATGAAGCAAAACCTTTGGAAGCCAGCCAACAGGGCCCAAAGTCTGCTATTAAAATTGTATCAGAATTGTCGATCACTGGCTTGATTTCGACAAGTCAAAACTGATAGTCTACCAAACTGTCAAAATCAACAACTATGAGGCCATCTCTCTCTACCTAGGCCTTTTTTCCCAACTATATTGGGGCCGGCTTCCAGTCAAGCCGGATTTAGCTGAATACCAGTATATTACGAGGAGCGGCTGCCTACCAGACCTCCACAACCCATTAATTCATGAATCCCTGACCGGTCCTATGAGACCGCGTTGTTATTGTTTTACTATTGTGTCTCGTTTTGCGGGTATGTGATAGGTTAACTGGGGTTACACGGCACTTCATGACAAGACTGAAGTCAGATTTACTGGCTTCTGACTATCCGTAACGACTGCCAAAGATCTACAAATTATGAGGCCAATGATCGACAATTCTAATAGCAGAGTTGAGGCCCTGCTCGTCAACCGTATCCAAGTTATAATAACTATCCCACTGATGCAGCCTGCTTTAAGAGCTGGCCCTAGTTGGTCGTGGATGGTGGAGTTTGCGGTCAGCGCCGGTCAGCCCGGTCAGCCGGTCAGCCGTGACCGAACAGCTCAGGTTCTAGTGTCACATGGAAACTGAGATCGATCAGAACCTTGCAAGTGAACGAGGATATTTTGAACGATAGAGTTTCATTTGCAAAAGAATGCGGAGATCGGTTGATTATAAAACATGTGTTAGTGAGTGCTAAGTAGGTTTTTTAAAACGGTTTTTTTTTTCAATTCTTCGGTCAACAATACCAATACTGATCGAAGTTCCAATTAGAAGCAGGTATGCTTAGACTTTTTTCCAAATTGATACTTACGAATAAAAATAGACATTCAATAGACATAAAAAAAGTGTTTTAACTTTTCAGACGTTTAATTGTTATGTAATTTAAACTTTAAACAAAGTTAATCGGGCTCTATTTAACTAAACATGAATTAAGTACCTACCCAATCCTTAGCATTTCGGTATTAAAACCACCGAATTTCAGGAACTGGTATTGAAATCCAAAACCCATTTTATAAACGTAATTTTTCGAAACCTATTGCAACATCAGCCAAATACATTATTTTTTTATAAAATAAACTATAAACCTGTAAATTACTGTAAAGTGTTTTTTCCTTGAATTGTGCAGTGTGAGGATATCCTACCTACAGGTCAAAACCGCAACCGATATAATACCGCAGAATCAGCTTTATTTAGACCTAGACACACCTTATTTATAAGTTCTATAACTATATTGTAGGTACTAGGTACTTTGTGTGTATCAACATAATATTATGTAGATGCATTATTTTTCCTTTTTCCTATAAAATGCCATATTATATCATGGAAGATTTAGCCAGGTATACACGTATAGGATTATTTATAGACCGATTTATGATCCTGTTTCATTTAATAGTAAAGATATAGCGATTTTCTGATCAAATGTTTTATAGGAACAGTTTTCTTATATTTTTACTGAATAAGAGATACATTTCTATTAAATTGGTTTCATAAAAATAAATAACAGTACTACGAGGTACTGTAGAATGACAGGTGACAAGACAGAATGGAAAAAAGACATGATGCACCGACTCCAAGTAATATGGGACAAGGACAGAAAGAAGAATAAGAAGATTAACGAGTTACCTACCTACTTAAAAATTCCTTTTCGTGAAAAATCACTATATAGTATAAAACAAAGTCGCTTTCTCTGTTCCTATATCCCTATGTATGCTTAAATCTTTAAAACTACGCAACGGATTTTGACACGGTTTTTTAATAGATAGAGTGATTCAAGAGGAAGGTTTATATTGTATAAACATGCATAATACATATAGTAGAGTAGATAACACTGATAAATTTGCACCCGTGTGAAGCCGGGGCTGGTCGCTAGTTAAAAATAAATCTATAATGTTATCCGTGTTTTACAAGTTCATGTTAAACTGTAATTCGCAACATGAAGATCGCTTCATTACTCAGCTGTTACAAATATTCACTAAACTTTTCCCCGAATTTCTTCCAGACGATACGGAATGTATTTTTCGTGACTAAAAGTGATTTTCAACTGTAACTTAATTTAGAATTATCTTGAATCATGATCGCGAATAATAAAAAGTTTTCGACAAACTTTTTCGTTTTGTTACGTCTCTATTTAAATTGAGCGTTGTTTTTGGGTTTTTGTGGAACTAGAG
The DNA here is from genome assembly GCA_030763345.1 of Mythimna separata. Lineage (NCBI taxonomy): Eukaryota > Metazoa > Arthropoda > Insecta > Lepidoptera > Noctuidae > Mythimna > Mythimna separata. Next base: position 1,398,293 of record CM061175.1, read on the forward strand.
TCTAACTGAAGAGTAGATTATGTCTGTATTCGTGCCTAAGTTTAAAATCTTTTGTTTAGTCATATTATTAGAAAAACGAAATGAATCTAATATAAAAATATAGTTGTGATTATGTACATTTAAAAAATATACATTCGATCTAGGCAATGGAAGTGCGGTACCTAAAACTTTAAATGAAAAAAAAAATTGTTTTTAATTAAAAACTGAAAAAGGGAAAAGCTCCCAAAAATGCTCTAAAATCAGTCCCCACCAAGTAACAAAAAAAACCTCATCTCTGAAACCCTTTTTCACGAGCCCGATAATTCTTTCCCAAAAATAAAATAAATAAAAATAGGACTCACCATTGTTGAAGTTTAGAGTAGTTTACAAAAAAACGTGAGAAAAATGGAGCGATTGGCGTGGCGAGTCCGTGAGGCAACGCACCGGGCCGTACTGTGCCTGACTGGGCCAGACAAGCGCTTATATACGCCAGGCGACGCACACCTATTCTGAACAACCCATAAAACTATTATATGGAACAGATCTTGGGACCACTCCTAGTAGACTATATTTTTCAGTAACCAAGCTGAATTTTAAATGAGGCGCTCATATATTATGTCGCGGTCTGTCTTGTATCTAGCATAAATAATCTGCAAGGTAGAGCTTTTCAATCGTGTTCTTGCAATATTTTTGCTGCTTTTATTCAGTTTTAATTGAGGCCCAGATTTACCGATTTTACTAGATGTACTAGGAATTATGGATAGCTAATGGTCCAGTTAAGTTTAATTACTTTTCGGATTTTCCACAGTATATACTATGTAGACAGTTAACTACTATATCAGACACCTACTCGTACCTATTTCTAATATTTCAAAAAGGTATCACAAGTAATACTAATAAGTTACAGAACTGTTTGAAAGAATCACCATAGTCCGGAAACGTAAAAGACAACTGAAGAAAAGTGTTTAACTCCTGGTTTTTGATTTAAGTATTTAAAGTTAAGCATTTCTCAAACTCTACATTAGCTTGCCGAAATTAGGCACTTAAGTAAGGTTTGAGACGTTCTGCACTCAAAATACTCAGTTCAGAGAAAAACTAACACTCTCGCTCCACACAGAACAGGAAACGTTATTTGATTGATGATTTCACACTTCACAAAACAAAAATAATAATAATAAGATGCTTGCTTATCAGGTGGGATCGCAGTTAAGCACTAGTTTATATAAATTAAAAATAAAAAGATGTTCCGAAAAGTTAAAGAACTTGATCATCTCATTTGTCGTGTCATAACGATCGTATTTTTAAGATTTCAGTTAAACGTCCATAAATCACGATTTCTGAAACTTTTTCTTGGAAAATCATACTGCTGTTTTCGTTTATCTTGCCAAAACTTTAATTCCAATCTCGTTCGTTCGTGGTCAGTTGGTCATCGTATCCAGAATAGGTCTTTTGATTCACAAGACAGTAGTGTGTCCAGACTTCGCTCAATTTTTTAGTCTCAGTCGCCAACAGCAGCCGAGGAGCAGTGACTAAAGCTTCGTGACTAATGACTAATTATGTACACAAATATCAGATTTGAATGTTGAACTAGTGAACTGTGATGAGTTCTGTCTGCGGGAAACAAAGAGATATTAAATGTGGATATTGGCTGTATTTTTTTGTCATTCTGGGAAAATTTTATTTGTTAAACATAGATAGAACATGAAAAATACAAACACTTAACTAATTAAAACTACATAAAATATACACTGACTAATAGTTTAACCTAAAATATGGCGTCAAAAAGTTGGGTGTATTATATTGAAGTTTTGGACTATTACGAGTATAGAGGAAGTTTTAGTTACTTTATGTTGGTAATTTATTTTAGTCTCTGTATAATGGGCACAATAGGTAGACCTATTCAAGTGATTTCAAGATGGAAATGGGAAGAATCTTTTTTTACAGTTTTTGTTACCATGTAATAACTTTTCCCGTTCTAGGCCGGAGCTAGAGGGCTTGTCAGACTTAAACTGACTTAAACCACATCTCAGTTCCTTCCTTGCCATTTGACTTTCAGGATCCCGGTTTCCCTTTTAGGAAGAAAACCCGGGACCATGGGTCCTCTACAGTTTATTTCCATTCCCGCTATGATTGTATGACTGTCAGTTCATAGAATACTCCAACGAACTTTTTTTGCACTTTCTGATTCTATTGCAAAATCATATCATGGCCTCCCTACTCAAAGGGTTGGGATGAATGGCGAAGGGGCAGCACGGGGGGACCTTGACCATTTGCCTTTTTTGTGTCAGCAGTATCTACGCTGCATATTTTTAATAGACATAAATAATAATATCTGTACTTATAACCCCATAGAAGCTGTGAGTGCAATTTAAGCTAGGTACCATACTTTTTCCTTTTGTTAGGTATTGTTTTTATTTTTAGAGTGTTACCTACGTAGGTTATATGGCAACAATTTTCCCAATTGTATCTAAAATCATTTACGTGGCCATAGTTGCAGACAAAATTATTGACTCAGCGTCTCTGATCAAGTTACCTCTTTATGCACTGTGGCCCTGAAACGCAAACTGCATCTGAAGAAACACAGGTAGTAGGGTTTAGTCAGTAAAAGTCTGACACACTGTCGCTTCGCCCAAAGCTCCTCAAAAAGTCGATGTTTGAATACATTTTAAATTAAAACGGATTTAGCAAGTAGAGACAAGTTGATACGTGAATGTGTAACGGCATTGAATTTGGGGTGTGTCCACACCCCTCAGACCTAGACAGTCCGGTCTCATTTAAATTAGGGTTGTTTCATTATCTGGTATAGCTATATTGGCAGTATTGTGCGTTTATATGTGATGGAAATAATGGTGGTGGAAGGGGTTTTCGAAATGAAGCACATTTATATGATGGGATTTTGGTCCTGTCGTTCAATGGTTTGTTTTAACCTGATTGTTGCAATAACTTTTTGGTTATGGTTTGCTTTCAGAAGGTTTTAAATCACTAGCTTTCGCCAGCAGCTGTAGGAACACATCCATTGTGCGTACAGCTAAGGAGTAGAATTCTCTGCCAGAGTCAGTTTCCTGATAATTATAACTGAGGGATTTATAAATTGAGAGTGAATAGGTTACTTCTTACCGTGTTACCCCAGTTAATGGGTTGTGGAGGTCTGGTAGGCAGCCGCTCCTCGTAAAATACTGGTATTCAGCTAAATCTGGCTTGACTGGAAGCCGACCCCAATATAGTTGGGAAAAGGCTAGGCAGATGATGATGATGATGAGTGAATAGGTTACTTCTAAGCAGTCTTTACTCTATCCTCCTACTCGTATCTACATATACTTTTACACGTACTTTTTACAAAATGGGGCAATGATGCTACGTATATTAATTATTGCTGCTACACTTTTTCTAATTTCGTCGGTACAGGGACAAAACTAATAGTAAGCTACGGTTAGCACAGTTACTTGGCGATCGGTACCCTTCTTAGTACCCACTGTACAATCACTGACCCAAATGTAGTGTTCAACTTACTATCAGAAGAAGGGGGTCCTTTCTTTTAAGTGATCGTAAATTGAACACCAGTTTGTTAGCGAAAGTGTAGGTCAGAAGTCCAGAAGAAAATGGTTGGTAAAGAAATTATAGTATTACCTACTTACACAAAGTCACAGTAGTCTCCTTCCGCTCTGAGCTAACATGGCGGGTTTTTTCAGTCAAAAACCAAACCTCCCTTAGCATTAGCATTATCGGCCTTATAATGTTCCCACTGCTGGGACTCAGGCGTCCTCTCTTGGAGAGGGAATGGGCCATAATCCACCGCACGGGCCCATTGCGGATTGGTGGATGTTACACGTCTTTGAATTTTTAGTTCTAGGACATGCCGGTTTCCTCACGATGTTTTCCTTCACCGTTTTGAGAGCAGTGGTGATGAAATAAATTACACAAAGTAATGCGCCCGGTCAACCTCCCAAAGTCCCCAAAGTCAAATTTTGTGAAGTTTTCAGGCTAGTACCTAGAGTTTGAGAAATACGCAACTACAAGTATCTAAAGTTTAAATTGGGGTTAAACTTTTACTGAATAAACATGTCTAACTTAACTTTATGTTAGATCCATTGGATCATAGAAATCAACATTCTTTCTGTTATCGCGATTTACTTCTACTTCCATACGTCTCTAAAGAACACCCCTAGTAAAGTCACCCCTTTTCTTGCCATACCTACTCTTGTTCAGGTAGGTTGTTTTCGGGAACCAAATATTGTCTAATAAACGCTATTCAATCATACTCCTCCGGACTAAGCGTTTCGCTTCGTCGTTTATACCGCGTACATCGAGGAACTGGAACAATCTGCCTGCTGCGGTTTTCCCGTCCGATTATAATTTAGGTGTCTTCAAGGCTAGAGTGAATAGGCTCTTAATAAGCTAGTGCGCCTCACCATCAACGATTGCATCGCTGCTTACCATCAGGTGGGATCGCAGTCAAGCACTAGTTTATAACAATTAAAAAAAAATACTGAAACCAAACTCTACAGAAAACTCGCCTGGAGAGTTTACGATCAACACATTACTTATTTAGAAAAGGATGCATTAATTGCAACGATTACTAACATACTTAACGTTTGAATCCCCAACCGGTCCTATGAGACCGCGCTGTTATTGTTTTACTATCGTGTCTCGTTTCGCGGGTATCTGAGTAATTAAACACACGGCATACGTTCTCGTATTTTCTTTAAAATCACTAAGGCATATATGGTATACAGATACGTACATGCAAACAATAATATTTATCCCCTTCAGACCGCACTGCTGCGCCGTGCGTGGGACTGCCATTCGATTGGTAAACTATTTATAGATACGGTAGTCTGGTGAAACATTGACATATTTTTTTCATAATTATTGAGGAGCCCAACTTTACCAACCTACGTGATTTAGTAAACAAAGATCCAGCTTTTTTACGTATTAGAATGCAATAAACGGAAGAATATACGTCACGCAACCTCTGAAGGGGACTGAAAAAGCTCCTTATTATCCCTGAAAATGAATCCACGCGATGTTCCTGAAAACTAATATTACAGGCGGTTTTATGTATTGTTTGCTTATCTATTTTTATTTCCTGGTGGGGGAGAGAGGAATAATTTCATGGCAATGTTTTATGAAGCCCTAAAATGTAACCGCGTAGATCGATAGAAATATTTGAGTTAATAAAAAAAAAATCGTTGAACTACCGAAACGTCAATTTATTTAAGTACTAGCTGTTGCCCGCGACTTCGTCCACGTTAAGTTCGTAAAACTGCACAAAAGTTACTTATAACTAATCCTATACTTCCGAAAACATCTGATTAATTAATTTTACATAAAACTGTTTAAGTTAAAACTCCAATTAGTACTTTTTTTAGTTGGGAAATCATCTAATGACTTTCGCTCTTCTGTGAAGCGGAAGTGCGTGTCAGATTATTACTGGCTAAGACTCACTTCTATATTCCTTCCTTGCCTTACGTTCCAGGGTCTCCCTTTCAGATGCGAAACCATAGCCCCAGTAGGTTTCTTGTTTAGGTTTTATAATTCAGATGGGTAAACATCAGAATGACTTCTCCTGCTGTTAAATGGAGCGGGAGGGCATGTCAGACTTTTACTGACTAAACGCCACCCCCGTTCCTGTGTTGCCTTCAATTTTGGGACACCGAGCTTATCTTTTGGAATACCGATCCACGTCCCCAGAGGCTTCGGCCCTGCCACGGGCCCCTACAGTTTGCTGACATCTCCTTGAGGCGCTCGTGGAACAGTTGACGACTTGACTCGGTCCGGGTTATTACCGGACTGCTGGACGGCAAGCTACCCAGTGTTCGCCGTCCGCAAGCTTGCACCTGCGGTGGTCGGAAATCGTTCTCGTGATCCTGACGGCGGCGGGGGCGTGAGGGTCGTTCCCTTTCGTGCTCGCGGTCGGCCGCCTCCTTGGCTAGCATTACTGCTTCGCAGAAGAAGGCAACCGCCATACCTCTACCGTGTGCTCCACCGTGTCCTCCGGGCGGTCCAGACAGTGCACCCAAGTCTGGCTGGGGCGCCCTTTTCCCCTGAATCCGATGCAGGAGCCTCCCGAACTTACCGTGTCTGGTGAGCACCTATGGCATACGGAACGTGAGGATCTCTTTCCAACCACTCCTCTAAGAGGAAACTTACCGCCGCAATGACGGCGTGCCCAGGTTTCTTGTTTAGGTGGAAAATCATCAGAATGACTTCTCAGAAGGTGAGTCAGACTTTTACTGACTAAACCTTACCTCGTTACTTCTTTGCCTTCGTTCCAGGGTTCCGGGTTTTCCTTTCGGAAGCTCGCCCATGACCCTAGAGGCTTCGAACCTGCTGGGCACCTATAGTTTGCTAAAATCTCTTTGAAGCACGCGTGGAACAATACCCACGGTTGACCGTCTGGATTATTACCGGACAGCCAGATGGTAAACTACCCATTGCTCGCCATTCGCAAGCCACTCCTACGGTGGCTCTAAATTGGGGTCGGAATCCCAGCGACTGGGGCGTGAGGGGACTACTTGCCACTACTCCTCGCTCTGGATCATGGCCTGTACCAGTGCCCAGCGCGAGAGGTTGCTGTCACCGATCGTCCCCACAAGAACACGGTGCGTGGCCCACCGGTACTTTATGCTCTAACGTGTCCTCCGGGCGATCCACCGCACGACGTCAATTGCCTTAAAAACATCAACGAAGTACAGAGCCGCAGAGTTCGCATTCTAAATAGTTGCCTACTGTATGGGTAAAGTCGTTAGTTTAGTTCATATTGCGATAAAATCAAAATTAAAATGATTTGTTCTTCAAAAAACCAAATTAAGGCAGATAACCGCCTTTAGTATTTGCCTCTTTTTTTGTTGGGTAACCACCAAATACCTTCTCCCACTCTAGGTGGACCGAGAGAGAGTATCAGACTTTTACCAACTAAATTCCACAGTGTTTGGCACACCACGATTATTACTATAATAAATTCACTCTTTAAAGAGAGACTACAGAGTCATGACGTCCTCACCTTGTGCTTTACGCAGGTCCTAACCGAACATGAGTGTTTCGGGAGGTTGATGTTTTAGATTCGGCGGGAAGGCACGATGGACCTTACGATCGAAGTTATCCCGCTAGGGCGGATTACCGCCGTACCTACTGTTTGCGGGTCAAAATCAGAATCCTCCTGCCCTAGTTCAGATCATGGTATGAGCTGGGAGGAGGAATGGAAAGCAGTCACCTCCTAGAGTGAAGCAACGTGGCTGAAACCGTGCGAAACAGGACATCCTTAGGCCCCTCCCATCGCCCGCATTTATATGACCTGTTTATTGAGGCAGGAATTTTCTGGTGCGGTATTTGACTGACACCCTAATACATCAAATAAATGTTTTCTTTAGTGAGAATAATAAACGAACTCTTGTGTGCGAGTATTTTCACCTAGCCGACTTCACATGCTGATGATCAAACGCAGTCTGTAAACTCTCGATTTTTACGGGTAGAGCATGCAGAGCAGTAAAAAATACCCACTTTGTTCCTTTAGATGCCCTATACGAACAATTTTCCAGCTATCGAAGCCCGTTAGGGCCGTTCGCTTATGGTATCTCTTTTAGGTGCGCGTGGCACATAACGCAACGTTAGTCGACTAAGACCAGTCTTTATTCAACAGCGAAAAGCCAATAGTGCACCGTCCAAAACTCCGCGCTAACGGTAGCATGGAATCGCTCTGCGACTCGTAATGCCAAGGGCATCATCTTTGCGCTTTCTGCTACCTTCTTCGCTTTATTTGCGGAAGGAAGTGATGACTGCTTTCCATACCTTCTTTCTCTATACCAGGACCGGACGTGAGAGGTCGTTACTGCTGATCACCTCCATCCGGAGTCCTGGAACGCAAAGTGAAGAAGGAACATACAAAGGTGTGGGTTTTGGTCAGTGAAAGTCTGACATCCCCTCGTGCTCCTTCCTAGAGTGGAAGAAATCACATAAAATATAAATAGCCTGTTAAAAAAAAAAAAATGGATGTTTGTATTTTGAAAGGAAATCGTTTGTCTTAGTGTGGTCATGTGAAGAGGAGAAATTAAAAGCATGTTACTAAAAGAGTTCTTGAGAATGGAGAGGGAGAGGAAGGCCAAAGAAAAGATGGATGGATTGTGTAAGGATTGATATGAAAGAAAAGGGCAGATGATAGTGTGACGGACGACAGGACAGAATGGAAGAAGAAAACGTGTTGCACCGACCCCAAGTAATATGGGATAAGGGCAGGAAGAAGAAGAAGGATGTCATTGTTTGTATTTTGAAAACGGGGTGCAACTCCACAGTTGTAAAATTTGTCTCCATGGGTTTTTTTTGGTTAAACAATAATAATAATATCTTTTGGTAATATTTTTGTTTAAAAAATTGTGAGAATGCAAAAATATGTGAAAAAAAATGGTACAAAAATAAAAAAAAAGCTTTTTCTAAAACACCTCTTGGGATTCGAACCACCACCGTGTTACGTCCCAGTCTAGTCATTAATCGATCGCGCTGCAATGTTCGATGAAAATTAAGCAAAATAGACGTTCTCATATAAATGTCATAAATGACTGCCCCGCTCTTCGTCCATGATAGCGTGATGATTTTCATTTCAGTAGATAAATTGGCAGCTAAATGGACTAATGTAACATTGTAGTATGTGAATTTCGTGGACGCTTGGATTTTATAACGTGTTTTGATTAGTTTTTACAAAATATTTGGGAAAAATCAAATAGGAATGTTGATTTTCTTATGAAAAAATGGTAAAAGTATTTTTTTTTTCCAAAAACAATAAGATAAAACATTGACAGAAATATAAATTGTAGGTGGGATTCGAACTCGGGGCAACTCGTTCAAAACCGACAAAATGCAATATTGCTCACCCCCATAGCAAATAGCTTGATAAAATATAGGCTAAATCATTAAGGGTCCTATAAGGATTATGTATGCAAAATTTGAACAGGATCGGTTCAGTGGTTTTTGCGCTAATTAATGCTAACAATGTACAATTTTACTGTTTTATTATATGTATAGAAGATTATCTTTTCTGGCTATTTTATCTTTCTGAAAAAAGAACATACCTAGTGTTGTCATACGAGTTACTTATGTGTAAACATGTAAACTACCTACCTACCCGACCCGAAAAATCCACCTACTTAGACCCGGACCCGAAATAACTTTATGCCATACCTACAAATATTTCTTCTGTACATGAATCTACTCACGACATTCAGCGAACCTGTAAATCGCTGTAACCATAATATGCGCCAACCGTGCCGGCTACAATGTGTACTTTGGAATTTTCTTGATAGTCTCTCGGGACCACCAAATTCGCGATGATGTAAGTAGGTACCTATCAACAGCGATGTTAGTCCTGCTGAAGCATCACTTTTTTGAAGGATCAATATCATTAGTTGCTCAAGATTGATCAGTAACATGTTAGTACAACAGTATGGATTGCAAGTATCAATAAAGAGCAACAATTGATTGTGCAGATGTCAAGCGCCATGTGCGGAGCCATTGAGCTCGTCTGGACGACGCTGTGCCGATGAGCACAAGTTATAGAAGAAGAGCGAGTGAACCGGAAAAATAATAAATAGAAAAAGCTTTTAGGGGCTTAGTGGTTTTTTTTGTTTTAATGTGGGTAATCCTCTAATAACTTCGTCCGCTCTAGGGCGGGGTGGGAAGTCTTTTACTGACTAAAACCACACCTTATGTTCTTACCTTCTCTACCTTGCGTTCCAGGACAACGGGTTTCCCTTTCAGAAGTAAACCTATGGTGTCAATAGGCTTCGGCTCTGCTGGCTCCTACGGTTTTCCTGACATCTCTTTGCAACACACATGGAATGCTATGCGCCGTAGACGAATTGGTCTCTGTCTAGAAAGCTACCAGACGGCCGGACGGCGAGCTACCCATTGATCACCGTCCGCAAACATACGTCGACGGTGTCTGGGTATCAGGGATGGGATCCCGGCGTCCGGAGCGTGAAGGCCATTCCATCGCGCGTGCGGCCGTTTCCATCGCTAGCATTAAAGCTTCACAGAAGGAAATAAGTTACATAAGTTAGATTCTAAATTAACCTATCACATACCCGCAAAACGAGACACAATAGTAAAACAATAACAGCGCGGCCTCATAGGACCGGTCGGGGATTCATGAATTAAAGTACAAAAAATCTTTTTCTGTCACAAATCGCTATTCGCTTGTATCTCACACCGTCTACCTATACAAATATGGCAATATTTCAGTGGTAGCTACAGAGTTTGCAGTTTAAAGTCTGTCTGTAGGTCGTTCTGTACTAATTGCACGCCTACCATCACACTGTGGTTACTTTGTGGTCGCACTGACGTGGCTTGCGAGGTGTCAGCCGTATTTGGGGCTTGGTTTGGTAAATTAAATTGTTAAAGCGTTTAGATCTAAAAATAGTTGGCGTACAATATTGGTCAAGATTGGAGAAATAACAATAAAGCTTCGTATATTATTATCTACCAGGCTAGAGTTATTTCAAGTATTATTCTTACATGTTTTTTAAGAACTTTTCCGCATATTATAATTTTTCTTGTATTATATTAATCTATCACATACCCGCGAAACGAGACAAAATAGTAAAACAATAACAGCGCGGTCTCATAGGACCGGATGGAAATTCAAACGTTAATAAACTAGTGCACCTCACCATCGACGATTGCATCACTGCTTACCATCAGATGGGATCGCAGTCAAGCACTAGTTTATAACAATTAAAAAAAAATGGGTGCTTTTACAAGTCTGTAATGTAAGTTATACTCACAAGACTCTCAGACCCGGAACGACTACCTGTAGATCTTACAAAATAATATTTATTCCGTACGGGAATCGAACCAGCGACACGCAGCGCAGTAGCCAAATCACGTAGATGACTGATCCGAGTTTTTGCCATCGACATTTAGTTGTTACTTTGGAAAGCCAGTGTTCAATAAAGTTGATGTGAGATTAGTTCCTAACAGCCAACTTCAGTCTCAATCTCTCATATTATCATTGTTTCCTCTCTAAACGAAACGACGGCGGTGCCTGACTTTTACCATAACTTGGCGATCCGCGAAGCCCAAAGCTGGGCTTGGCGGTACCCGGCCGTGAAATCACCGATAATGTCTACCTCGATATCTACAGCAAGGTTACCAATACATCTACGCCTACTTGAAAAATTCACCCTGAATTTTTCAAGTAGGCGTAGATGGCTAATCCAAAAAAATGTGAGGAAAAGCAAAAAATATCAAAGGGTAGTGTTAGTCATATTAAAAACCATTATAAAAAATATGCTTTTTCTTATTTTCTCGTTTCTTTAGTTTGCTATTATTAATGTCAATACTTCCCAGAAATTTATCTTTATTGGCAATACTATCGGATGATGTAATAATACAGGATACCTACAGAGTCAGTGATTTCAATGTTCCCGCAAATAAAAAGTTTTTCTTTCTTTCTTTTTATTTTGTTCTTTCCCAGAACCTGGTCCGATTTCTGAATTTTCATAAATTTAATGATGTAGTTGTAGCTTCATCAAAATGTATTTATTTATTTAAACTTTATGTACATTGGTGGTACATAGGTGGACTTAATGCATCAGGGCATTCCCTACCTTTCAACCTTAGGGTTAAAAGAAAACACTGTGGTAGGTCTGCACAATAAATAAATAAGTGATTATTAAAATAGAGGTTTTGACGATAAAATCTGATTATAATTTATTATAAAATACGTATATATGCTAATAAAATAAACTAATAAATAGTGTAATATATACTAAATCAATATAAATAAGATAGAACAAAATCGTTTTTTCTCTTCATCGTTTTGGATTTAGCCACCCCCGTTCACCTGAAAAGTCCATCCTGTATAGAGGCGCAGTGTCGACGTCGCATGCCATACGCTAAACGAGCCTATCATTGTTTGTTGTGATTGGGAAGACGTTGTATACGTCTGTAGCCGATTTACATTACTTATTTTGAAGGTTGTTATTATGGGCTATATACTATCAGAATGGGTTAGTTTTGTCTTCCTGAGGTATAATTTTGGAGAAAATGTGGCAGTTACACTGAATATTGTCATTATTATTATTAGTAACAGTAGCGTGATGACACAAAATATAATTATATATTCGAGTTTCTTTTAAAAATCTTAAAGTATATTATGTAGATGATATCTCGTCACTGAAAAAAATTGGAGCGCCTGTTAAATTAATGGTTTTATCACATTACCATGAAAAGCGTCATGCTATCACAAAAATTTCAGGCGCTAAAAAAAAATAACTTTTCTCCTGAAGTCTATGTTTCCTGATAACTACAAAGAGTCACGACAAAATAGGTTACTTCTAGAAAAAACGTGCTCCATCGTCGACCACATCATCGCTTACCATGAAGTGAGATAGTCAAGCGCGAGCCTAATGGTTGTCTCATTACCATGAAACGCGTCTTGCTATCACAAAAATTACAGGAGCTGATAAAAACCACTTTACTACAGAAGTCTGTGTTTCCTGATAGATACAAACTGGGGATCTATAAGCCAGGACAGAATAGATTACATTCAGGAAAGCGTGCTCCATCGTCGACCACGTCAGCACATCATCACATCGCTTACCATGAAGTAAAGTGAGATAGTCGTCAAGCGCGAGCCTATCGGTTGTCTTATTCGGAAATGGGGAAAATTAAAATGCAAAAAATAGAACAAATACATTTATTTATTCTTACAATTGGAGGAGTAGCGAAAACTTATAGTAATTTGTTTAGGTAACGTTCGCTTACAATAACATTTGGTTCGATCGTAACGTCAATGGCACTAGCTACTGATATTACAGTTACATATTAGGCTAAACTTTACTTTGTCGCATTACATCTACATCACAACATTGAGCTATTGTTAACTTTAACTTACAGTTTAGTTTTTTTTTTTTTTTACAGTTTAGTTAAGAATTAAATTATTAAGTAGATAGTACAATTTGGAATCTGGTAGGAAATAGTTGTTATTTGGTAGGATGAACTGGATATCTTCCTTAAGAACCTATGACCTGATGAGGGTCACGGGAATACAATGGATGCGAGACCCAGAGGACCGTTTACTATAGTAACACTTGGCGTAGGGCAACAGTAGACGCCATTCGACGAATTAATGAAGATGATGAAAAGTCATGGCCTTTAGATGGAAGGAAAGGGGCCTTTACCCAGCAGTGGACAATATGGTCTAGTAGTAGTAGGACCTAACAAAATCTATACACATTTTATTAAGCATATAGGGCCGCACTCAGGGACATTCATTAACGTTAATCATCACTTAAGAAATTGTCACATTGACAGTTTTACACAGTTTTTCAGTGAAGGTTTGACAATACTTAACTTTAATGGACCATTAGCTGGACTATGAGTATGGGCGATAAACTTGTATCTAGTAAAGTCCTTAGTATGCTAGCACAGAAAAGACTCTACCATTCATTTTGGTTAAGAATAATAAGTACTATAGATTACCTCGAACTAAAATGAGACATATTTTAGTCTGATACAAAAATCGAATTATAATAAATTGGTCCTTCGCTACAGAAGCAAAAGTTTCCCATGCCTTCTTAGGTAAGTATGAGGTTTTAATTTTGTAGGGCCTGTGCACAGCAAGTTTTTTAAACGCGCCATTGACGCGCGTTTGTAGCGATACAAACGCGAAACGAGTCAGATGCAGCCTGCAGACCTGGAGGATAAAAACGCGCCGTGAATGTACGTAAAACGATGAAGGATAACGTCGTGAGGAAACCGGCTTGTCCTAGAACCAAAAATTTGAAGACATGTGACATCCACCAATCCACAATGGGCCCGCGTGGTGGATTATGGCCCATTCCCTCTCTCCAAGGGAGGAGGCCTGAGTCCCAGCAGTGGGAACATTACAAGGCCGATAATACTAATGCAAATGCAATCTACGTTACTAATACGCGCGCGTTTAAAAAACGCGCTGTGCACAGCACAAGCCCTAATATTATGTAAGTAATTAACTAACTAAATTATTACGGTACCTAAGTGCCATCAAAACATGACACAGTTATTTACAATAATTATAAACTCTATCTACACAATTATGTACAATATTATTTATTATAAAAAATCTACTTATAAATATTTGACAAGTTTTGTTTTCGAATCCTTAAAAATAACTAAATTATTACCTAATTCTTCCTTGTCATAGAAAAGGTAACTTTGTATTGCAAAAAGGCAGTTTTTATAGAGAAATTGCAAAAGTCATAAAAAAATATTTATTTCTAGATTGTTTTCTAACTTTCGTGATTCCACTAAATTAAACTAGCCTTATATTTGCTAATTTTTATTTGTTGAGCAATTTTCACCGAGTCAACAATTCTTAATTACTTAATCATATCCACGTTTAATGCTCATCAACTCATCAATTCATCATACATCGACGCACAAGCGAATATCATGGATCCAGTACATGATTCTAGACTACGACGAAAAATTCCACCACCTGGTAGTTTTTTTTTTATGTTACGGGAATCATCAGAATGACTTCTCCCACTCTTGAGCGGAGCGGGAGGGCGTGTCAAACTCTTACTGACTAAACCCCTACTCTGTTCCTTCGTTGCCTTCGATCTGGGGGGACACGGTGGACACCTTTCGGATTTCCCATGTTCCCCAGAGGCTTCGGCCATGCCGGGCACCTACAGTTTGCTGACATTTCCTTGAGACGAGCGTGGAACAGAACGCGCCGTTGACGACCGGGCTCGGTCCAGATTATTTCCAGACTGCTGGACGGCGAGCTACCTAGTGCTCGCCGTCTGCGAACCCGCGCCTACGGTGGACCACCTGGTAGTGGAATTTTTCGTCATAGTCTAGTAGTCTCATGATGACATCGATGCATATACGGATGTAAAAAATGTTTCAAGGTTACACACAAAACAACGTCAACACACGGTGTAGAGAGTCAACGTTCCTACTGTACAGAATCAACCGAGCAACATATAATCACTGATATTGCTCAACGTTGAAAGAGCATTTTCCGAGCAATGTCGAAAAGCAACTATCGAGCATAAATAAATATTTATAAAGTCCATTTGGTACACATGTTGAGCACATTCACCAACAGTCTTCTCCTAAATACAATCACTTTTGTTTTTAAGAAGACACTGCTTGGTCTCATAATAGTTCGTATCTAGTCTATCGTTGCATCATGAATCAATGTAACTCGAAAATTCTATAGAGACGTTATTGTCTTAATTGCCTCCAAAATCCTGTAATTCTTGCAGTCTTCTGATATAGCACCGATGACCTGTTTAGGGTCGCTGGAATCCGATGGATGCGAGACACAGGACGCGCAGGGAGGCCTCTTTCCAGCAGTGGACATCTTCTGGCTGAATGATGATGATGAGACACGACGTTCTTCTGCAGAACCTTCTTGATTGAGAATGAAATAACTAGGGTCTAGGCTTGAGACCACATGACCGCATCCTGTAGAAGATCTTGTACCTACGTGAACAGCTATGGAGATCGTCTTTTAACTGGTTGCCCTTGACGCCAGCAGCTGTTCCTGAAGACAGTTCATCATAGGAAGATGTCATCAGCACCGTCCTGCTTGCCGGTGATCATGTAGCTGCGCGAGTTCTTGTACGTGAAGAGGAAGGGCGCGCGTCTGGACGGGCAGCGGAAGGAGCGCAGCAGCACGGGAGGCACGTTGTCCGTCTTGTTGCCGATCGGCTCGAGGAGGTTGTTCCATAGGAGGTTGGCGGCTGGAAGATGAGAGAGCAAGGTTAAAGTTTTGGTAATATACTTAAAGTAAATCTTAACCTATCACGGCTATCACATACCCGCAAAACGAGACACAATAGTAAAACAATAACAGCGCGGTCTCATAGGACCGGTCGGGGATTCATGAATTAAGAAGTTTGTACAATTTCTTTAAAAGGGTCCACCGCAATCTGAACTCCACCTTGAAAGGAAAAAGTGGATGTGGGTGGCCAGGTATTTCTTTCCGACGAATCTGGTGCAGGAACCTCCTGAACTTACCATGTCCGGTGAAGACCTGCGTCATGCGGAAGGCGAGGACGCCGTGACATCTTTCCAAACACTCTTCAAAGAGGGGTAGCGGTAAAGAGGGGTAGGTTTTTATGGCCATGACCAGTGGGTCAGTGGGCCAGTGGGCCGAAGACAGTTTGACTCGTACCTAAGGCGTGTCCCTTCTGCGAGAAGTGGAAGCAGTCGTGCGTGATGTAGGACTGGTGGATGACGAGCGGCAGCGGCGCGGTGGGCGGCAGCGGCGCGTTGAACAGCCGCATGAACGGCTGCACCACCACTGTGAAGTCCTCACGGCTGTCGTATCTTCCACTATCAATCTGGAATAGCATAGCATAGCATCAGCCTTATAATATTCCCACTGCTAGGACTCAGACCTCCTCTCTAGGAGAGGAAATGGGCCGTAATCCAACACGGCACGTCCAATAACCAGAAATTCGAAGACATGTGACATCCACCACCCCGCAATGAGCCCATTTCCTCTCATAGAGGAGACCAAAAATAGAGTAATATAAACTTATAAAGTTTAATGTAAAGTTTATTCGAACTCCAAGTCAATTCAAAGTAATAAGCTAATTCCGCCGTTTTAGTATAGACTGCTGTTCGTTCTTACATGAGTACGTAAAAGTTTGTGTATTTAGTTCCTTACTTGTTAAAAAGAGAGAGATTATTTACATTAAAGCAGTTTAGTAATGTTGCAAGGGCACTATTTACATCGTCAGTAATGGGCCTAGAATTGAACCCTGGGGGACACCTATTCTATCTACACATCCGGAATATCTTTTATCGTTCTTATTCAACTCTTTGTATCCTAATACTCAAGTTTGAAATAAGTTTGAACCAGAAGAGCATTTTGGATACCGCAGTTATCCAATTACTTAAGTAATGTCTCGTAGAGATTGCAATCAAATGGCTTGGACAATTCGCTAAGCATCGTATTTTTCTTCAGATCCGTATCAAAATGGGTCCTAAAAGTGCAACAGTTGTTGAATGACTTATAAAATCATAAATTGTACTAATAATAGATACAACAGTAACCAGCGTAGTATGAGTAGGGTCTGCTATAGTAACCGATTAAACAACAGTATTATGTTACTGCATTTCATTCCACGTTCAATACAATATTATCAGTCTCCATTGCATCATTATACCATTTAATTTATTCTTCTTCTATACCTAATGTCTACAACCGTCATCACCATCACACTATCATTAGTACCCACTCCATAGCAACCATGTTCTCATGTTCACAAAATCCATACATAACTTTTCTTTAGTCTATTTCTGACAACCTTTAAGTTAAAGACCTACGTTTCTTTATAATCATATCCTACAATCTATGACTTACCAGCGCAACTTCAGCCTTTTGGTAGAGTCTAGCCATTCTGACGAGGTCGTACAGCTCGTTGCCGCCCTGCCGGTGGAAGCACGTGCAGAACAGCGAGTGCATCAGCCGACACATCATCGGCCGCAGCACGCGGATCGATACTGATACATCTGGAATAGAATATATAAAAAAACTTGTCAACAAGTAATGACTTCTTTTTTGATTTCGTTACCGGAAGACCAGTCGGTCTCTTTAGCATAATCGAATAGTATCATAATGTGTATCATATTTTTTATTAATATTTCACACGGATTATGACTCTGATATTAAATGAATTCAACTAATTTGTGCAACTATTTTACGAATATTTGCTAGATTTTTTTAAATTGATATAAACTACTAAGTAGTTTCACCACGATTCCACCTGATGGTCATCAGTGATGCAGTCGTTGATGGTGAGGCGCACTAGTTTATTAAGAGCCTATCAGAGTGAATAGGCTATCCTTGAAGACGCCTAAATTATAATCAGACGGAAAGACAGCAGCAAGCAAATTGATCAGGTCCTTCAAATCTTTCCAGCAAATTCAGGATATGATTTGCTTTTAGAAGAATTACTCAAAATGACCTTTTTAGGCCTGCAGATCGTTCAGTGACTTAAGAAAACTCACCTAAAACAGGTACCAAATTAACGATAGTCCTCGGCAGATGCTTGTGCAAGTAGTCGAGCGCGATGGACAGCTTCTTGGCGTGCGCTGCGGGAGACCAGGACACGGGGTTGAGGCACGACGCCGAGCACAGGTCGTTGGCGCCGATGAACACCGTCACCATCTTCCAGTCGTTCAGCATGTCGATGTCAGGCGATGCCCGCATTCGGGCTACTATTATCTGGAACATGGATGTATTATTATTATTTGTTAAAGTATGTCAATCATCATTGGATCACACAAATGTGTGTGTGTGTATAACTAATGAAGTACTTAATGTCCAACGACATTGATGAAATTTCTTGATTATTACTGTTTTGCATGCACTAGAAATATTTTCTCGACTGTTAGGTCGAATATAGTGAGTCTAAAATTGTTTTACTATGTTATTATGTTAGTACCTATATTCTAGCAAACAAACATTTCATTTCATTTCAATGAATATTACAGTAAAATCAATTAGTAATAGTATAATATTTGTAAATGGAATAAATTTGATTTAAAAAATAAATATAAAAGTATACAAGACACAAAAATTAAAGTGTATGATTTACTTGGTAGAAATCTGTAATAGGCATTACAGGGGAGTTTTAAGTGAAGAAATTGTGGTCCTTTGCCTTTCAAAGAACACAGGTAACCAACGTCATGATGTTATATGTTCAGTTATAAGTCAAGTAGGGGAAAGTGGGGTAATTGAGAATGGTGGGTAATAAAATTGGAAACACAATGATGTATTCGCACGTATGTCAAACATAGCAATTGTTTCGTCAAATAAAGATTAAACAAAGACGTTCGTAATTACCCCATGTGGGTTCGGTAACTAGAAATATTGTGTTTTTTTAATCTTTAAAGCTAGATTATCATAATTGCTTCAGCAACAAAAGATGGTTGTATTTGAGACTTTCTTGTATAACTTTTGAGTGATTTACGTTAGGTGTTCCCAATTACCCCATTTTCTCCCAGGGGCCATGACTTTAGCATATTCAGAATGCAAAAACTCAATTTAAAGTATAGTGTATAAGTGTAGTATAGTATAACGGGCTGGTATCCGCAACTCTACGACTAAAGCGCGTATTTATCGTTTGTAATCTAAAAATACCTAGAACTCAAACTGTTGGCAGTTTAACAGCGCTTACCTACTCCACATATTTGAGCAAACCAAACGAGTAAACTTACAAAATATCACAAGCAACACTGTATCAAAATAACCAAATGTAACATACTTGTGTCACACCCACATTAACTGATCAACCGTTCGTTTAATCTTCACTTAGCGTTGTGAAAAAATGAGCAATCTACAATCTACATACTCCGGTACGTTACCAAATCTCAAACATTTGGCAAGTAGGTACGAAGTGTAGGAGAAATAAGCAACTATTAAGTTGAAACGTTTATTAGTGAATGTTAATGGCTTAACAAATAAGTACAAAAGCTAGTATCATCAGGGTCATGGAGGTCGTTTAGAGTATTTTCTTTGTTAAGACGCGTTATAGAGGTAAAGGGCTTGTGTTAGTTTCATGCGATTGCTAAGATTAGAAATTGCGAAGGTTTTTGACCGTGCTGCCGCGCTAGCGATAAGAGCAGTAAGTACGTTTTGCGTAGTTTTGAGTAATTGACGCGCAAAGTTTTTGTTACAAATTTTGTTTATATCAATTGTGATGGTTGAAACGTATTGCCCAAATAATGCGCTTTTATATTCTTCACTCAATAAGGTTGTGTATATATTTGAATAGTTTTAGATGACGAATTTCCTTTTATATTTAGTGTAAGTTGAAGCAACTGAAATAGAGCTGCCGTTATTCTAAACGAAATTTACTGGTTCCCGATAACCTATCAAAACAGGTGTCAGCACATCTGGTAGAGCTCATTGCGCTGATTCGGGATCAATATTTAACTCATTTTGTCAAAAATTTGACTTACTGCTAATATCGCTAGCGCGGCAGCGTGCTTCTCAAAAGATTAAAGAGATTTGCCTCCGTTTGGATTGCTAAAATAATTGACCGATGCAACCACACCTAGGTTAGTTTATAATGTCTATTTAAGCAATATTATGTCTTATGGCATTTTGTTGTGGGGATCTGCAGCTGATCTGATGAATTTTCATCTTACAAAAGAGAGCAATCCAGGCGCTTAGTAAATTGATGCAGATAGTATACCTACTGTATCTCGTCCCGTAATAGGGACTCAACGGAAATAATGACAGAGAGAACTGCTGTTGTTGCTATAACAATTTATAAAAATTTCATTTAATTAAAAATCAAATAGGCTGTGGAGTGACTGTAGAACGCAAAAGGGTAACTGAAAGACACAGATGGGTTATAGTCAGTAATATCACGAAAAAGTATAATACGCCTGGATCTCTCGTTCCACCCACACCTCGACAAAATAAAATGGGATTCCTGTGTGCGACGCGAACTTGGCCGGTTAATATCATGATTAACCGGTTCCTCTACATTACAGTTCAAGAATCTTAAATCATTCAATTTGTAATAAATTGTTTTAAGTTTGAGTTTCCAAATAGGAAATTCAGTTGAAGGTGTGGAAACACATTATAACGTGTTTATGATGATGGTGAATAATGGTTTCCTTTCAGGTTTCGATAACAAGGAAAACTAAAAAATACACTAAGATATTTCGAAACGTAATGTTGTATGTTGGGTAATAAAAATGAAGCTAAACTGCTAATCTCAATTTTAATTATTTCAAAATCAAATCAAAATGAGACCGGGCCAGGATTAAATCAGAACACAAAAAATCGAGGACAGATACAAAATTGATTATTTAAACTTCATGCAACTCTGTTATTTAACACTTAGTTTTTAACTTAGCTAACCCCGAATTTCTAATAACCATTTTAAGCTGAGTAACTGGAGTTTGAAAAATACTCAACCTAGACAAAGACTAGAAGAAGACTTTAGCCTGAAAACCTAAGAAAGTTTGGCATACACTATATATAAATAGAGTTTGAGAAGTCCTTAACTCAAAATTCTCAATTCAGAAACCCTTCTTTTTTTCAATGTGGGAAATGATCCAACGTCATCTCCTGCTCTGGGTGGAACGGGAGGACGTGTCAGACTTTTACCGACTAAAACCACACCGGCACCTTATTCTTCCAATGCTATTTACGACCAATTTCAGTCGCTACCGGCACCTATAGCCACTCTATAGCTACACATACAACAGTGATATAACAGACGCACATCATTAATTTGTGGGCACACAAAATGTGGTAATGTGGCGTTTGGGTCACGCTCCATAAGCCAAATAAAAATGATTGCTTACACGCATTTGTAATTGTCCAAATTGGCAAATAAGTACCGAGTCGAGTGTAGATTTAGTGATAGTTTGATGTTTCGCGCCTTCGAGTTTACTTAGTTTACGCACCAATAAGTTGAACACACTTGACCATTTGCCTAAAGGCTTGTGCAATATGTTTTTGTAAAATAGATCTTTTATATATATATTTTTTAGATAAAATATGTTTTTACTGCCTTTTGTGAAGTAGTCTCGATCACTCTTGAAGCATTTCCTCAGAGTTACATGAATGCTACATAAGTGTCCATGCCATTTGCCTTATCGAAACGGCTGATAGCAAAAATTCAATTTCTTCAACGTCTGATCTTTCTGCGTTTAAACAAATAATTATTTTTGGGTTAAGTAAACATATTCTGGCGACTATTTCGACAGGCTAACTAATGCCAATACTGAGCTACTCATAGCAAGTACTGACAGTTCTCTAGATCTCCTTTATCCATCTGTAGCATAATTTGGTTGCAAAGGACATGCTTACCTTGGCCTGCTTCAAGGCGTCTTCATCCGACGCCACAGGGAAGGCCACATTGAACTTGGCGTTCCTGGTGAGCCACTCGCCCGTGCCGTGCAGTAGCTCGCAGTAGTTATGTGACGTCACAGATGTGCTTACCTTGGCCTGCTTCAAGGCGTCTTCATCCGACGCCACAGGGAAGGCCACATTGAACTTGGCGTTCCTGGTGAGCCACTCGCCCGTGCCGTGCAGTAGCTCGCAGTAGTTATGTGACGTCACAGATGTGCTTACCTTGGCCTGCTTCAAGGCGTCTTCATCCGACGCCACAGGGAAGGCCACATTGAACTTGGCGTTCCTGGTGAGCCACTCGCCCGTGCCGTGCAGTAGCTCGCAGTAGTTATGTGACGTCACAGATGTGCTTACCTTGGCCTGCTTCAAGGCGTCTTCATCCGACGCCACAGGGAAGGCCACATTGAACTTGGCGTTCCTGGTGAGCCACTCGCCCGTGCCGGTGGAGTACCCTCGCAGGTTGGGGTTGAACTCCTTCAGAATGTTCGGGAGCGTCAGGTATTCTCGCCATGTTGCGTCGCCGCCTGCAATTTAAAGAATGACAGGTTCTCGAATGAAGTCTCGAAGAATGAATACACAGAGGTGGTCTGAAAAGTTTCCAACAAAACAATTTACAATAAGACGGGATATCACTGCGTTTGTGCTTGTCTGAAGGGCCAATGATGGGCTGTGACCGAACCCCGATATCTCAAACTCTTATGCTTTAATTAGACACAAACAACTTAGCCTGACAAACATTGAATATGACTGCTCCCATTTCCTGTACCTATTAGTATTACGTACCTATCTCTATACTTTTTATTATTATATTCTATTTAGTCAGAAGCCAGTAAATCTGACTCCAGTCTTGCCATTAAGTACCGTGTTACCCCAGTTAATGGGTTGTGGAGATCTGGTAGGCAGCCGCTCCTCGTAAAATACTGGTATTCAGCTAAATCCGGCTTGACTGGAAGCCGACCCCCAATATAGTTGGGAAAAGACTAGGTATGATGATTCTATTTAACCTATAAGTGCTGTCCCAGCAGGATATAGCAGAGCTCTTCCTCCAATTCTTTCCATTGTCTCGGCTCTAAGCCAGTTCTTGAAATTCCTTTCTGCTATCTTCAGTTTGCCGTGCGTGCGTTTTCAAGGCACTAGATAGGTTCTACTAGATACCTAGACTATATTATGTATCATGTAGAAATTATGATAAACCATCGTGACTTAGTAGTCAGCTCACACAATTCTCAACGTCTGCAGCCTGCAAAGGAAGTGTGAAAAGTGCATAGATCTACATAATGTGATGCCAAAGAGCTTTATGTAATGTTTTGTAGTACCTTCTAGGAGGTAATGTCTTCTATGTTTACTTATGTACGTATCTACATAATAGAAATCACGACCTGCTGAACTGTTTGTATGACTGTTCACTGACGTGGTAAATACAGGGTTGTAGATGCATAAAGATTTAACATATCAGAAACTGAAGACATGGGAGAATTATTTTTTGGAAATAGCATTCTTATAAGCGGCTCAGGCATTCTTCAAAGCGATCTCTGATATGGTTGATGAATAATAATAATATTCGACAACTTTTTTACACAACGCGATCTAGTTCCAAACTAAGCAGCACAGCTTGTGATGTGAATACTAGACAATTGAGCAACAGGGCTGTCTGAATTCAGGAATTACTCTTGTACGTAGGTCGTAGGGAGTAAGTATAATTATCTTCAGATAACATCAAGAGCCAGAAATCTGAAGGTGTGAGGCTTGGGCTTTGTAAGGTCCCGCATGGGAACACAATGTATCTCACAAGTAATACATATAATATTAAATTAGATTGTTTAATGCGATTGACCATCAACTAAGCTATTCTACGAGTACATGAATCTCACAACATTTTACATTGGAAGAACAGAGTTGCGTGACTTGTGATTTTTTTTACAAGTTGTTTTAGATGGCATCATTATTTTCGCAAATATAGGTAAATATGCTATCCAAATCCAGAGATATTTCCAGTACATAAATAGGTCACCTGATAACAATTATGGTCAGTATGTTAGCGCATAAAGGAAACGGTTGCGGTCAGGAGCAACTTAGGCTAACCACAGGCAGCAAACTGATTGAATGTTATGGTAAATCGTATGGCCCATGTTACGTGCTAAAGTAGGTGGGTTTTGAAACCATAGTGTTTCATAAAAGGTACAATCCTTGCTAATTAAGGTGAAAGTATATTACTTTCTCTGTGTTGTACCAATGCAGCGCATATAAAAAGATGTTGCAATTCTTTAATTGTTTCTGTGCTTACTTAAATTCATATTAGGTACCTACTAACTGCAGATTTAATTTCTTTTTGTAGTTTTTCCCTTCTGCAAATTTAGATTTTTACTGTTGTGTGTGCCGTCCTGAATTTATATTTTCTTATTTAGGGTGCGGTTAGCACCCCAACAAATGATCGTAGAAATATTTACAATAAAATTTGTATTCTTCTTCTTTTCGAATCGATGGTAAACTCGTTAAATGATTTGTGCAGTAGGTTGCTACAGTTGCTACGTTAACTGCAGCATAGGAGGCTCTCATTAAATTAGTATTATTAATATATGTACTTGTATATCATCGCAACAAACTCTTCACTTGAAAGCAACTTCACAAACAGCCCTTACAGAATTAATGCTTAAAATAACATATTCTGAATTCATTGTTTCACAGTAAGTTATTATAAGGAGCAGAACAAAAGAAAACTACGCAATAAAAAAACAATCTTTCTAATTTCTAATGAACTGAATAGAACATCTCTTCTGCTGCTGCTGACCTTACACACCAAGCGGTCAAGTTTTTGGAAAACCATGTTACAAATATAAAAACCTTTACCTTTGATTGTAGCATTACTAGAATATCTCTCAGCTATGTTACCAATGCAAAATAAAAGAAGAAGACTCACCAGCACACCAGGAAACTCCACGATACTCCACAAAGGCTCCTAGCGCGAACTCTTCAAGCGCGCCGCTGCCCGCCACCAAGGAGTCTCCTATCGCGGCCACCACATCGATGTCCCCGGGCCGGAGCCGGTGCACCGAGGTGGGGCGCTCAGGGCTGCGGCCCCAGGAGACGGCGTCCTCGCAGGGGAACGGCACGGACGAGGGGATGGCGCGCTGCCGGCGGACGTGGGACTTGCGGGATGGGTAGCGGAGCTGGAAGTTGAAGATGGTAAATATCAGTAAAAAAGTAAACCGACCATAGTTATTTAGTAATACGACTGTACTGACAGAATCCTTTGTGGCATAACTACTCGTACATTAAGTAAAGGCGGACTGCGATTAATAAGGAAAAGAAATGAATAAAATAATATTTAGGAGTAGATGGCTAAAGTTCACTAAGTTTTGTATTAAGATGTTTGGTCTATATTCCCAATTTCACACTGGACAATGAACCAACGTTTGCAAATGTTGGTATAGTGCAAGAGATGGCAGTTTTTGGAGGTAATGTGGCACAAGGTGTAAAGTCTCGCAAACCTCCAATTAAAGAAGAAAGAAAAAATCAAAAGAAAGTATTTGTAGAACGGGCAGATTTTGTGTGTAAACTTGGTGACTGTCCGATAGTTGTTTTCAGCCTATATTATAATTAGGTATGTTGTAATCGCGTTGAGATCTTTTATATCGCGATGCAGGGTTTTGCCAATTAGTTCCTATGTGGCGGCATAGATGTCACTACGAGTTAACGAAGACTAAAATATATGATTGACTTGAAACCAGAGATGATGGGTCAAGTTCGCTCAGAACATTGTAAAACATAGTGCCATATAAATATCATTATTAGTACTCGTATGTTCGTCAAGCAAGTATTATATATTCTCACTGCACTTGGCCCGCGTGATGGATTACGGCCCATTCCCTATCCTAGAGAGGAGGCCTGAGTCCCAGCAGTGGGAACATTAAATGACCGATAATGCTAATATGTACTTAGGCTATATGTCTATGTGATGACTTTGCGCTTATCACATACACATACACATTTGTCTTGACTGTAATTGCGCATAATTCATGTTCACTTTCCATTTCACAACTAATTATTATTTAAGTACTTGTAATTAGCGAATCATAAATTTGATTCACGTAATGATATGATTAGCTGCTAGGTTAGCGGGCCTAATAACATAATTTTAGACTAGATGGCAAGTGGAGTAAAACAAGAAAGAAGTGGAGCACACAATTCATTAAAGACGATTTATATGAGAGTGGCGAGCAATGCGCAAGGTCGGTGGTTTCATTGCCGCGTCCATCGATTCCAGGCGTCAAGTGTAACGTTACGGTAACAGCGTTGCGTGGCCCACTCGTGCGCATTTGAAGCCTAGCTTGAATATAAAGTGGAGTTGCGTCATTGTGCGCATAAAAATGACAATCCTTGGGGTTTTTTGAACTAGAAGGATTTGGAAATTTTAAGGTTTGTTCTTATTTCTCTACCAACAAGCTTGTCCCGTCAAAAAATAATGGACGAGTAATTAGCTTGAAATGTTTCAAGTTTCTCAGTTCTCTTTTATTTTAGGTGCACTAGTAAAATAGGTAATGCTAATCTTCAAGAGATTAGATAAGATTACATTACTATTTTTTTTTATTTGCATTACAGATAGGACGAAATACACCTCTGTCACATTGTTTTGTTCTAATCAGTTGTTGATAGAACAGAAGAATGTCCTAAATCTGAAATACATAGTGTGATTGTGATTTTTTAGCAGCATCATCGTCCTATTTAAAATACAAATTATTTACCAGATTATCTTCAAACTCTAACGCCCGTTTTCAATAAGCTATCTTTCTACAGTTGCAGCTACTAAAGATAAACAAATCTATCCTATTGCCCTTACTTGCTTTCCTATAACCTACCAACGGATAGCATTTCCTACCAAAGTTGTGGATGGATAGATAGAATCTTATCTAATGTTTATCGGGGATAGCTATCTATCTATGAACTCCGGCAGGTTATATTTTTTTTCTTTTGACTAGACTTATTGGAGCCATTAGTAGATACCCTCTCCGTTTTCTGGTTACATGTGTGACCATTGTAACAGTCATGAGGATATAGAATTAATCGTAAGACTATAAAATTAAACCTATTTACGAGCAATAAACATTTACACTCGTAATAAATTCAATTGAATACGTGTTGCCAGTTAACCTTTAGGGAAATTATAAATTGCCATTATAATATAAAACGATCGACGAGGATTTTCGTCAAAGGTGACGGATATGGAATAGAAGATCTAGATGTGGAATTACTAAAGAAAATAATTTTAATTACAGGAAATGACGCAATCTGACTAAAACTATAGGGAAAATAAGACGAACGTAGAGTTGGCGTAAACTTTTATTGTTGGTGAGGCTGTAAGCTAAAGTACTAAACTCCCATCCGCACGCAGAAAACGTTTTAGGCACACATTCATCGTGTGTACAGCTAAGGAGTGAAATTCCCTGTCAGAGGCTGTATACTTACTCTTATTCAAGAGTAAATAAGTTTTTTTTCTTCCATTTTGTCCTGTTACTCGTCACGCTATCACTAACTCCCTTTTCTTTCATATCCATATCACTTCTCAGACAATTCATCCTCCTTTTCGTTGGCCTCCTTGTCCCTCTTCATTCATCCACATGAAGCGCACATTACCTACCTACTAAAATAGTTATGAGTTTACATACTTGTAAATATGTATTTTAGTAGGTAGGTAACGTGCACAATCACGCTCACATTGGGCCTCATCAGAAGGCTTAAAGTCACCCAAAGAGCAATGGAACGGGCTATGCTCGGAGTTTCCTTGCGTGATCACATCAGAAATGAAGATCCGCAAGAGAACCAAGGTTACCGACATAGCCCGAAGAATCGCCAAACTTAAGTGGCAGTGGGCAGGGCACATTGCTCGTAGAACAGATGGTCGATGGGGCGGAAGGTTCTGGAGTGGCGGCCACGTACCGGAAGACGCAGCGTTGGAAGGCCCAATTCCACCTTGTGGGAACAAGGTGGACCGACGACCTGACGAGGGTCGTGGGAATCAGATGGATGCGAGACGCACAGGACGGGTCGTTGTGGCGACGCTTGGGGGAGGCCTATGTCCATCAGTGGACGTCTTTCGGCTGAGATGATGATGAGGTAACATGCGCTTCATTCCTATACTTCACATGACCATACCAAAACAAACGACTTTCAGAGAAAGACCTATCAATAACAAAAAAAATGCAACCGACGCGACGCCAGAGATATACCTTTACAACAAAGCGCTATCAATTTCAGCAATAAATAACAAAAGTGTGTAAACAATGTGGGACATGCATGCGACAGTATTGCGAACTATTATTTAAGATGTACGTGAGATGGCTCGAACGCGGCGTGTTTACATAAATGCGGAGCTTTTTACCGGCGCTCGTGAAGGCACTCGATGTATTTGCCAATTCTCTTTATTATGCGTCGTGCACGAGGAAGTGTGCCACATTTTGAAGGTGAAGAATGGCACGGACACTTACTCCCTTTTGCTAGCACTTGGCAGATTTTGTAATGCTTGTTATAGTTGGTCACTGTGAGTCGTTGACACTGATTTGTGATCGTGTTGTTCTTTGAAAATAAACTTCTTTGTATAGCATCACTAAGCACATATTACACTCGAGTAACGATCAGTGTTACAGATGTAGTACAGCCTATCAACCCCATTTATCAAGTTGTCTGTCTGTCAGTTTAGATAGCCCGCTGAATGAACTAACTACCTATTGTGTTAAACCTAGTTACATATTAAGCTCATGTAAGCTCTCTAGCGACAATAGGTACATGTGTTACACAAATTAACACCTAATGGCTGGCCTCGTGGTTGGGAACAGTCACGAA
The DNA here is from genome assembly GCA_030763345.1 of Mythimna separata. Classification (NCBI taxonomy): domain Eukaryota; kingdom Metazoa; phylum Arthropoda; class Insecta; order Lepidoptera; family Noctuidae; genus Mythimna; species Mythimna separata. The sequence continues at coordinate 1,426,983 of CM061175.1, forward strand.
TTTACAACTCCACTTCAATCAAGCCATGTACTTGCACACAATTAACTAATTTGAAACATCTGCGGCTGATTCATTAAATTCACTTTAAACTAACGTTAAATTCATTCAATCTAATCTACTTCATGCCTGACTGGACTTCAAACACACAATTTCGTTCAAAAAACAATTACCGATTGCCTTTTTAGGTGTGATTTAATTCCCGAGCACATAACAGTGAACTAATTGTCAAACTCATGCGCAAACTGATTGTGATTCATTTGGCGCGTAATGAGAAAGCGTGCGGCTATCAAGCGTCGCGTTTAGATGCGGACACGCAATGGGACGCGAGCAGACGAACAATTTTGTTACAGACGCTGCGTGCTCGATGGCGGCTTGTATTTCAATTAATTAACTGCTTATAAAATTATCGTTATGTAATTATTAGCTAATGAATACTAAGACTCCTGTTAGTAAGCACGATAAAAAACATAAGTTTTCATTTAATTACACTATCATAAATGTGTCTATCGTGTTTATAAGATAAATATCGGTTTTAAGTGAAAGTATTTGAACTTATCATAATATTATGCCGACGGCCTATGAGTCAATAGGCCTTAAACAATACGCATTTATGTAAGTAAGTGTATAACCATGCTTTGAATGAAGAACGCAGCGTTTAAAACGCCCGCGTGCAGACATCCGTAGGCCGAATTTAGTGGGTCACCTGGTAGGTCAATAGGCCTGGCTTGTCTTGTGGTGGGTAAATCGTTTGCTTGATGAGAGATAGCTAATCCGTGTGTCACTGGACTGCTGTTATATGATAGCTATGCAAAGTTTACCTACATAGATAAAATAATTACTGCAGGTGTAAGTATACCTACTTTCATAAGGATATACTGAATGATGGCATACTTCTGTATTTAAATTAAGTGGCCAAGCAGAAGTTGTGTACACCAATTATAGCAATAGGCTCTATGATATTATTACAATCGATCCTCACTACTGGCTAGCATCTTTTGCGATCAATACTTTCATTCCCACGCGCTAAATAAATCGAGAGCTCTACCGAAGATACTGCACTGTTTGTAAACTTTATTGTTCATTTTAAAGTCTACTTCTACTTCTTTCACATTATTCTTCACTTGTATATGCCCTATCTACAGTTAATACTAGCTGTCCTCCGCAGTTTCATCCGCCTCTTTGCTCACTGCTCCACTCCTGTTGGTCATAGCGTGATGTTATACCTATAGACAGCCTATAAATTTCGTCGATAAATGAGCTATGTTTTGCCACTACATTTTTCCTGACAAATCCCCGTGTGGACATAAAAACTCTTTAGTTTTATCATATTAGTAGGTATAATTGTATGGAGTGGGAGAGGGAGGCCTAAGAAAAGATGGATGGATTGTGTGTGGAGTGAATGAATATGAAAGAAAAGGGAGTTGATGATAGCGTGACGGGTGACAGGACAAAATGGAAGAGAAAGATGTGTTGCGCCAACCCCAAGTAATATGGCGTAAGGGTAAGAAGAAGAAGGTATAATTTTTTAAATTTCATTTATTATGCGTACAGCTAAGGAGTGGAATTCCCTGCCGGAGTCTGTGTTTCCTGATAGCTACAACTTGGGAGTCTTCAAGTCAAGAGTGAATAGGTTACTTCTAGGCAAGCGTGCTCCATCGTCGACCACATCATCGCTTTCCATCAGGTGAGATAGTGGTCAAACGCGAATTAAAAAAAATTATAGCTACAACAATAAATTATCAAGCAAGTTCAAGCATATTTTCTAGCAAACTGAACATTAACCTACATTCGTGTACGTGCTACGCCGCCACAATAGCATCGGTAACCCTATACTCAATAAGTCAGCAATACAATTAAATGCGTAGCTGTCGACTAGCAAATATTTCAATTACGTAGGCCTTACATAAGGTTTACTACAAAGAAATAGTACGACGTCCTATTGACCTTCTAGCCTTAGGTCAGCTAAGAAGATACTTTACACCCAGTGTAGAGGATATTGATCTAATGCTCGCGTAATAGAGAAAGCTAGAAATCTATTTGAGAGCGAATTTTAACATTCATAGGCATTACTTTATTAGGGTTTTTTTAAAGGTATGAAATCATCTATATGTTTTCTCTCTCTATGTGCGAAGCAGGTGTCAGGGTCAGGTCAGGAAGGGAATGTCGGACTTCTACTGACTAAAACCCACTCCTGTTCCTTCTTTGCCTTCAGTCTAGGGTCCCGGGGTTCTCTTTCGTTCAACGCCTCAGCAGGCTTCAACCCTGCCGAACCCCTAAGTTGCTGGAATGTTTTTGTTTGACTCGAATATAAGCAAGGAATGCTTAGATTAAAATTATAGAACGATTACATCATCGAGATAGTCATCAAGCACTGTACTGGGCTTCTCCGTAGTCTCAGCCATGACTACTATGTCATCGGCAACACCGAAGATGAGTAATGTGGTCGCCGTTACCATTAATGCCTCGTCCTCTCCATTCCAGAACCTTGAAGACATCCTCCATTGCGGACATGAACAGTTTCGGAGAAATGTCTCCCTGTCTCACACCCCGCTGCAGGAGGACAAGTTTCGAAGTCTGGTCCTGAAGTTGAACTGATATAGTGGCATTTTTGTACAAGCAATTCAACACTTCGATGTGCCCATAGTCAATCTGGCACCGTCAGAAAGATTGTAGCACGGCCCAAGTCTCGATCAATGGAATAGGTACGACGCTACTTATAGCAACGACAATAAAAAGTAGCGCGCCTCATCATCAACGATTGCATCACTGCTTACCATCAGGTGGGAACGCAGTCAAGCACTAGTTTTTAACGATTATAAAAGATAAAGTACAGGAATTGAAATTAATTCATGAATCCTCGACCGGTCCTATAAGACCGCGCTGTTATTGTTTTACTATTGTGTCTCGTTTTGTGGGTATGTGATAGGTTAAGCAAAAAAGCTGGGCAAACTAATGTGGCTCTTGACGTTCTTGACATTGTGTTCTGTCTTCATAAGTCATGGTCTTGTTCAAGGAGATACTTATCATTAACTTTCATAATTAAATAGCTAACGCGGCAGAGTCATGCTTATATAACATTAATTTAATCATATGTGCAATTGCATTCATTTATGGCAGTAGCTAATTGAAAAAACTGGGCAAGTGCGAGTCGGACTCGCGCACTGAGGGTCCCGTGTAGGGAATGCCATCCGGACTATCCGTAATCCGAAAAATCCGGATATCCGCACTTTTTAACTCGACTTGTAAATCCGGATTTGAAAATCAAATCCGCGGATTTTCTGAATAATAATTTAATTCGCGATGATATTATCTACTTTTATTATTAGTTTAGCACTAGCTTGTACCCGTGGCTTCACCCGCGTCGAAGACGTATAACCAAGTAAATTCAGAAAAAATATATCGTAAAGTGGGTCCAATATAATTCGTGGTCTACCCGTATGACAAGTTGAAAACTTGCAATGCATGCGTGTCCAAAAAAGACTGAATGTCTTTTAATGCGCCAAGCGTCATCATGCTGACAGAAAAAAGTATGAACTAATTACCAACCCTATTACATTCTTTGGGCACGCCATAATTATGGCTATAAGTCCCCTCTTTGAGAAGTTGTTGGAAAGACGTCACTGAGTCCCCACCTTCCACATGACACAGGTCCTTACCGGACGTGGTAAGTTCGAGCGGTTTCTGCGCCGGATTTGTGCGAAATAAACGCCCAGGTGTTATTATTGTGCGGATCGCCTGGAGGATACGGTGGAGCTTATGGTTAAGGTGTGACGTTTGACTGTCTTGTCGGACGAACACTAGGTTCGTAAGGGCGAATGCTGAGCGTGGGTACTGGGCTCGAACTAGAGGTCTAACAAATAGTGCTATTGGGTTTTTCCATTAGGAATTACTCTATAGCTGCCCGGAGTTTGGAAGTTGGTGGTATGATACCCCCATGCCTCTGAAAACACGTCCAGCTGTGGGTCCTGCACCTGATCTCTCTCCGGTCGTGTTGAAGTGCCTTCCCATCTAACTATAAGATTAAAAGAACAGAGAGTGCGCCAGTGTCTACGTACACACTTATGCACTATAATAACTGCAGTTTATACATCAGGCTTCCAGGTTTCAGTAGGCATCAGGTCACCATGATCAAAATTCGGTCTGGAGGACTATTATTAAAGGTATGCTCCGTTTGGGCAATGACCACTCACGCCGGGTCCTGGTACGGCCCATGGACCGGAGCGCAAAGGAATGTGACAGGCAGACGCCTGCTTCTGCGAAGCAGTAATGCTAGCAAAGGAGGCGGCTGCATTGGATAATTTCCAACCCAAAAATGGAAAAAATATACATTCTTTGTCTTTACATGTTGGGAAAACGGCTTCTTGGAGAGGCCGTAATCCACCAGGCGGGCCCAGTGTGGGTTTGTGGATGCTACATGTCCTAAAAGTTTTGGTTCTAGGTCTTGCCGGTTTCCAAACTCTCAAAACGGCGAAGGGAAACATCGTGTGAAGGGAAAAATCATGTTAATAAACTAATATAAGTAGGTTTGTTTAATTTTCATGAAAAATCCGTAAAATCCGGATAATCCGGATTGGATCCAAAATCCGTTTGAAAAAATCCGGATTTTTAAAATACGACGGATTTGCATTCCCTAGTCCCGTGCAAACTTACCTGTTTACATAGGTATCAAAGATTTTTTCGAATCACCAAAAAAGTTTTTAGGGTTTCGTACCTGGAAGGGAAAAAACGGAACCCAAGGATCATTTTTTTGTCTGACTTTGTGTCTGTCAGTCAAGACCCTTTATCCCAGGAACGATCGACTTGAAATTAAAACAATTCAAAAATCTTCAAGAGTCGATTCGAGAATTGAACTGTTTTCATGGGTAAGTTGGTAGTTGGTACGGACGCCTTAGTGCGCGAGGCCGACTCGCACTTGCCCGGTTTTTTTTTGTGACGTAACTACTTATTTACAGTTTTCAGATTATTTTCTGTACTTGGGCTACGAGATCGTTCTTCATGCCAAATTTTTAGGATTCTAGGTCAACACGAAGTATCCTATGAATTTAGATTCTATTAAGAGTGTCGAAATATACGTTTTTTGCGACATAAAGAGCCACATCTTTATTTAGCTTGATAGTTTAATTTTTAACAGCATCAAAACCAGTATATGTGTTTTAACAAACTTATTTCTACTCAATACTTCCAAGCGTTCCCAAGATAAAATGCCTTGACAGACAGACAGACGGACAACAAAGTGGTCCTACAAAGATTTTTTTTTTCCTTCTGGGGTACAGAACCCTAAAAACAAATTAAAAGAGAAGTTCCGACCTAAAATGTGTAGAATTTCCTCGCTCTCATTACATGCGGATACAAACCATGATTAATATTATAAATCGTCGGTAGTCAGTTAGATAGTTAGAGGCACATGTGGTGCAGGCTCATCAATATTAATATGTAATTACATGTCAGAAATGTGGTTAATCTTGACATTTCATTACTTACTGTGTTTTGTTGAACTTCAGTTCTTTTGTACAAGATTTCCGGGAGTACATGATTTAAATGCAAAACAGATTAATTATATAACAAAACAGATATGCAGATCAAGGGCGTCGCCAGCTTATGCCAAAGGGGGGGGCAATGGAGCAATATTATGGACGATAAAAAATATGAACACCGAGAGCATGAAGCATTACACTTTGGAAGTCTTTGCCTCATTGACGTTTTTTTTTTTAAAATGAGGAATCATTAGAATGACTTCTCCCGCTTTTGGGCGGAGCGGGAGGGCGTGTCAGACTCTTACTGACTAAACCACCACCCAGTTCCTTCGTTGCCTTCGATCTCACGTAACGGAATTTCCTACAGTTTGCAGAGTCCTTAAAGGCGTGTTCTGTTTGAGAACAGAACTGGCCTTTGACGACTGGGCTTGGTCCGGGTTATTACCGGACTGCCAGATGGCGAGCTACCCGTGACTGTCGGTTCGCAGAAGGAGGCGACCGCCTGCCACCCCTCCTCGCTTCGGACCATGGCCTGTACCAGGGCCCGACGCAAGAAGTTGCCACCGCCGATAGCCTCCACGGGGACACGGCGGTACTGCGCCCAAGTGGGGCACACCTCTACCCTGTGCTCCACCGTCTCCTGCGGGTGGTCCACACAGTGGCGACACCCGGGTGTACTTTCCTCCTTGATTCGATGCAGGAACCTCCCGAACCTACCGTGTCTGTCCGGTGAGGACCTGCGTCATACGGAACGAGAGCTGAGAGAACGAGAGAGATGCCATAACCTCTTTTCAACCACTCCTCAAAGAGGGGAATTACTGCCGCAATGACGGCGTGCCCAGCACTTGGTTGCAACAGTCGCAGTCGCCCTGCCACCCTGAGATCCCGCCGAAACACTGTCAGCCATATCGCGACTTGTCGCAGCAGCGGAGTTTCGCCCCGGCGTTGCATCTCTATGCGCAAATCGTGCATGCGTGCAAGGCCTCCAGATCCAAAAGTGGCAGACCAGCAAGGAGACTCGCCGCTTTGCGGGAGATCGTGCGGTATTCCCGCACCATCCGGATGGCCATGACCCTCTGGCAAGCGTTCATTTTGGCCGCCGGTCGCTTACCAAGCTTCGGCGCCCAAACCGGCACTCCGTAAAGGGCCATGGACCGAACGATCCCCGCGTAGAGCCTCCGGCAGGGGAGCGTCTGGACCCCCTAGGTTAGGCAGGAGCTCCATCAGAGCAGCCCCAGTCCTGTCCAGTTTGGGAGCCAGACGTCGAAAATGCTCCTCGAAAGTCTACCGGCTGTCGAGGACGAGTCTCAGCCGTTTCAGGTACTTCATCGTCGACCCGACGCCGATTTGGGCCCCCCCTACCGATCTTTGGGAACCCGGTGATGGCGCGGTCCGAGGGCCATAAAAGCACATGGCCTCGAACTCTTGCAATGCCACCTTGAGTCCCAATTGCTGGATCCTGTCTACGACTGTGGCAACCAGTTTTTATAAGGAAGAACAGAAGACTTCCTTAAGAATTAATTGTTAAGGAAGTCAGTTGCTCGCACTTTGGTCGCTTTGCAGCTAACTACATTTGATCTCTAGGGGGGGGCAGCTGCCCCCCCCTGCCCCCCCTTGGCGACGCCCTTGATGCAGATAATAAAATTTGATTGAATCAAATCGTGTTCATTACAGGATATTGGTAAGTAGGAAAGCAGTAGGTACCACTTTCAATATTATCAACTTCAGATTTACTGATATTGAAAGCAAATAATGAATTGAAGGTGAAAACAAGCTTACAAATTTGACATTATTATGGTTTTTTTGCTCTACACATTTAGGCTCCAGTAGCCCATCATGTCCATCATCATCATTACAGGCAAAAGACAACCACTGTTGGACATAGACCTTTTCCAAACGTTGCCATAACGACTGGTCCTGCGCGTCTTGCGAGATGCACAGGACCGGTATTAGATTCCCGCGACCCTCACAAGGTCATAGATCTGCTTTGTGGGAGGCCCTTCAACGCTACATCTTCCGGTACATGGTCGCCTCTCGTGAACTTTTCGTCCCCATCGACTATCTGTTCTGCGAGCTTATGCTTGCTGCTTACTGCCACCTAAGTTTGGCTATTCTTCGGATTATATCGATAACCTTAGTTCTCCTATAGCCCATTGGCCACGATTTATTGATACGGCGGTAGCAGCCCTGTTAAAGTGAGCTGTACAAGGGAACCAGTGGATATTGAAATAACAATAGAGATTCATTTAATTTTCAGTACAGTACAATTTTTCAAAGGCACTGAAATTGATCAATAAACGAAACTGGATAATTTACTCATGCACACGATTAACTGAATGAAACTGGTTTGGTTTCAAGTTCAGATTTCCAATTAAATCTTTATTCGTTCTATACATGCAACATGCATTCATGAAATGGCATTATAAGAAAATCACACGCATTCATTATACGGAAGTTTTTTTTTAATTATTGATATAATGAAGATGTTAGCAATCAACGCTAATGAAGTATCCATGAGCCTTGTTAGACTGACGAATTAATGAAGAACTATAGATGACTGAACTATGAGTCAGTCATGAGGGTCAGGTATGAGTCATGAGGAGGTCGGGAACTCAAAATAAATAAAAACCACGGAAGATATCCCGTAAGTGACAATTTAAATAGTCATGAGGATTTAGATGATTTATAATATAGAATAGAATAGAATAGAATAAACTAGAGAGACACGAAGTAGAATAGACAATAAGCTTCGGTCCATAAAAATACAACTTTTGTATTGTCAAAATGTCGGTCAGTCACAAAAGAGTGAAGCTAAATTGCAAAGCTTAGATCTCTATGAAGAAGAACGTGCAAGGACTTCGAGGACACTCTTTCAAATCATATCATGTGTTACATAAATCTTATGTAAATAAATTATAATATAATAATCGTTAAATCAACTAAATATTTAAAATAACTAATAAAATAGTATTTCGATTATTCACTCATATATATATATATATACATAATTTATATTTTAAAATATTTCAACACGAAATAAAAAGAGCAAACAATATAGTATCGCGCCGGTAGGTATACATATACAGAGTTACTAGTATAGGACTAACTCCCGCGGCGGTTAGAGCTTGAGAGAAAAAAACCTCCTAACTAAACCAGAAGTGTCCAGGAGTATCTCTTTCTGAATCGAGCCCTTGCTACAGTGTGTAAAGTGAGCCACCTAAGCTGTTGGTAAAGGCTGATGGGTCATTAAGCCATTGGCTAACACGACTTTCGGTACAATGATCGCCGAGTCCACTTCTACATGTTATACATCATTATTATTATAAAATTCTGAGACCATCCTTTTATTCGGTTGTTGAAACAAAGTAATGCGGACAACTGTCCCAGATTGCAAAATGTCCCACATATCGCAAAACGTTTAAGTTCCCACACTAGTCGTCAAAGTCACTCACCTTTTTCTATAGGATAACCGCTATTGCCTAAACTAAACTGTTAGGTACCTACGATAAAACATTTAGTCGGTGAGACACCACAATTTTCGCGAGTGCCCTGAACAATAAAAATCACGCAACAATATAGTTCACCAATATATATTTTATACATTGGAATAGTTCACACAGGAATATCTCACGTGTATTAAAAACGACTGTTAGTTTTGTGAACAATTGTTTCGTCGTTAACCAATACGCCAGTTTCACACGATTGCAATACCTGATAGTTATAGAGTATAGGTAAAATCCGTGAGAAATGTGTGATTGGGAAAATGCTAAAACATTTATTAATTTCACGTGTCTCGCAACAGTTGTTCGGCCGTTGATTTGGATTGTGTTTCGTCATGTAGGAAAGATTTAGCATCAATCAATCAGCGAGATGTTCGCGCAGTGTCTGTATGTCTGTAAGTCACGATGCCAGTCACGAGTGTACGGCATCGGTTACTCGATCAGCAGTGACAGTGGAGAACTGGAGCGTCGTCGTGATTAGTTCTTCGCCTCGGACTTCCTTGTACAAATGAGAGAATGCAGGTGGCTCTATAACGTGGATCTAGATACGCGATAAATGTTTAGTAGACAAATCTCGAACAATATAACTTAGGCACTCTATCATTGTACCATTGAGTTATAATATACCCATTGTACTCACAAGTTAATCTATATGCATTTTGCAGAATCATAATTTGTCATGATAGATAAACTACACTAACATAACACTAGATTGTCAGACCTAAAGACTAAATTCTTCTGAAAGATCGTAAACACAGAGCTAGTAGCATATATTATATGCATTCAAAATGTAACTGTTTAAGTCTTGTTTAAGTAGGTATATATGCTGGTCAGTCACCTCGTGGGATCAAGTTTCATTAAAAAGTTATTACAACAAAACAAGAACGGAAACGACATTGGCATGTACATATTAGCAAATGTTTTATGTAACTGGTAAAATATTTGCACAAACGTAAGAAGAACTGTGGATCTATGTCGATAACCAATTACTATTTAAGTAGGTAACGGTTAACAAATCTACAAATCAGTTAGTAACTCATGTTGGTGGTCTATGCTGAGAAATAGTGATATACATTAAAACCAGTCCGTAAAAGAATTTACAATTTAAATATTGATTTAGAAGAGAAAGTTCAAAGTTAGTAGGTCATACACGAGATGATTCTCTATCATATTAAAATTAACGTAATAGAAATAGATGATGAAATATGAAATAACAATTTAGAAGATATCATTATCAGTTTATAATTTAACATAAATACAGGTCACGCAAGAACGAAAACTACTAGCATATATGCATTAATGAAGACGTAAGTAATTCGTCATCCCGTGAAAGCGTTCGCTGACTTGAGGGCGAGAGGTGACGGTGGTGCGTTGGCAATAGGCTAACCACCTTTGTCGTAATAGTCGCGGTGGCTGCTAGGTTAATGGTTAAAGATCATAACTTTAACCCCGAGCCAGGAAGAAAACTAAACAGCAATCTTCATAATATAGACATCAAGAATGAAAACTGATTTATTTTAAACTTGTTTTTATTTGTATTTATTTAGAAGTATTTACTTAACAATACTAAAATCAGGTAATCAAGTAGACACAGGAAGAAGCAGAAGAGTCAGTAAACATAAAAACGGGGTCAGAGAATCAACAAAAATTTTATACGCGCCAACCGGCCACAGGTCCGTTCAGGAGAGGTCCTATCACCAACCCCTGCAGAACCCCAAAGCTAATCTATCTATGATGAACTCACGTAGAGGGTAATAATGGATAGTAAACCTAGCTGAACAATCTGTTTACATCTAATTGCATCAGTTTCACTTCAGATAATCTTTCGAAAGCTTTGATGAAAGCTTTTAGAGGCGCTTAACAAAATGCGTATGTTTTAAAACAAGTGTTTTAGAATACATTACAACAAAAGTGCTTGAAAGACAGTGTCGTACACCTGGCTAACATAATCACGACTATAACGTGTAATCGGTGGACAGTCACTTAACTGCGGTATAGTGTGGTGTAGTCACGTAGATTGCCGTAACAAAGACGTGTTCCATCTGTTTATTGTCAAAAATTTAATCTGCAACGAGGACACGGCATGTTTTGTGTTCCGCGATGTAGGTTACATCCTAGAAACCGCAGTATGTCTTGCAATACCGCAGATAGAGTTGGTAAAGCTCCGTGAACTTAATTAACATTGTTTGCCAAATACGTGGATGTTTGCTCTTTCACACATTCGGCATTCCTACTTATCTAGCTCAAATTGTAACGCAATTTATTGTTTCGGAGATAGAGGACATTGCTACAATCGATCAACTCGTCCTATTGTATCCTTATTACCGTAAGTTTGCATCAGCATCCATGCTTCCTCATTCGTATTGAGAATCTTGCCAGCGGCGACGTTTCTGTCTGCAATTGCTTCGTCGAATATTGTACAACTGCATATCCTATTTGCTTTAAAAACTATTATTAATTCTTGACACAGACATGTAAAACTTGGACCTTGCTTAATTTTTTTTATATTCAAATTAATAAAAAATTTAATCTATGTAATAATCTAAAACACCGCTTAAATATTTATGGATGAACCAACATCCAATAAAGAGGCCTAAAATATTCAGTGCTTTTATAAAATTTCATAATTGCCCTTAATTACTGATGCGTGCATACATCAGACAAAACTTGCTAGACACTCAGTCGCCAGCAAAAAATGACCACGTAATATGTAAATGAAGGAGTGATGAGATGACGAAATGACCATTTAGCCTGCAGCTGACCTTGGGCAGTGATAGCAGGAGAAAGGAAGCGCACTGAACTGTTTCCTAACCTAAGTATATCTCAAATACGTGCTGCGGATATTTTTTCACAAACTAGTTTATATTTTTGCATTCGCATTTGAAGTATGAAGGTCAATTGCCAATAAAGTGATAAAAAACAATTTTAGACAGGTGTATGTAATCTCAATCTTAATGTATCATCTAAGTGGTTTACACTTAGTGGCAGTTGGTCGTTGTACTAAGTTGGCTACATAAAGTTTGTAAATAGACCAGGAAATGTAGCAAGTTAAACATGAAAAAGGAATAAATTGAACCAATAGATAAATGATCTTCTATGACTTAATCATGCTGTGATTTCAAGATGAATTGAACAGCATCTAGGTACAAACAAAGTAGGTTATACAGGCCTACATTCTTTCATTACTCTAACAGGCTTTATAAATTCCTATAAACATGTCGATAGATTGTGCCTCACACTTTATCTATCGTAAAGTTGAAAACTGGTTGGATTACGGTTCACACACTGGAACACGTTTCTTTAATCGAGCATAGCATGACGTGGAGTCAAATGCTCCAGTTAAACTGATATAACATTTGCATCTGCGTTCTCAAGCATTTGAGAAATTAACGACTACAGAGTAGGCTCTCTATAAAATAGGGAGTTATATAAAATAAACTATGAACACAAAATCTGTGTTTAATATGTTTCTGCATATCGATAGTTTTTAGCAGGCTTAAACGTAAAGAGTTTTGACGCTAAGCAGGAAAGGTATAAAAATTACAACATGAAAACCTAAAAAAAGTATACGCTCAATTCAAAGAAAATGCAAAGCCGAAGCCAGTAACGTTCTTGTCCTTAAACTTAACATTGTTCTGGCCTCGAACCTCTGCCCTCTTACTGACTTAACTGTTGTTATCGCAAGATGCTCGAGACAACCAGATTGCGATAACTTTTGATTAAAATGAAATCACACACAATAGAATCCAATTAAAATAAGGCGAAAAGAATTTTATCAAACCTGTTATAATAGAAAAGTGACGAGATATTGAAAAGGATATTGCATCGATTGAATCAACGGATAAGAATCTTACATAATTTGGCCGCTTCAATTAAATTCAAGCTGGTTGCTTCACAGTTTTTAAACGACAGTAAACATACAATTACAATAGTATTATTTTAATAACAATGCATGTTGAATTGTGAAGACGTAACTCAAAAGATTACAAGATAAATCAAATGCTAATAACTTGCAACGTAACGTAAGCTGACACGATATTCACACGCTTGGAATCACTTAAAATGTGTAAAATAAACCCATCTACTTAATCACTTAAGACTTGCAAACCAGTCATAAGAACTAATGACCCAATTACATGGGATTTCCAATCACACAGCCTCAACCGTAACCATGTAACAAATAGGATACACCTGACGATTGACAAGTAAAAATATCGAATTCCAAACTTACATAACAGACCTATAGAGTTAAAAATAACATTCGGAAAGTTCAATCACGATGGCCGTTTGTTTGTTATACAGATACTGCTACTTATTAATACAAATTGTATGGCAAATGTCAGAGTACATTGAGTCAATCAAGAATTAGCGTTTGAAAGGGCATGGGCTAGTGAAAACAATCATTACTCGTGAGAATAAGATGTTTTATTGGCCGCAGATGGCTTTCGACACGGGCCGGATTAGCATAAGATACGAGTTTAGATAAGTGATGGAGATGCTGTGTGCCGCGGCTGTGCCCGCTGATTGTATCGCTTTTTTTTGGATATCTTTTTTCTGCGCGATTGTATCTCAAACGCTAGTCGTTGATGGGGTGGTAGAGTCATCAGTTATAATCGCGAAGAATCGTCTATAATAACATTCAATGAGTCAATAATATATTCAGTCAGCCCGTCTATTCTAGCGTTCACAAGTCTGGTCAATGATACTTTAGTTCAACCTAACACTTCACTATAGAAACCCTGCATCAACATAAACAAATAGTAAACCTCTGTTACATGCGAGTACTTACCTATATTTTTTCTTATATCTACCACATAGGTGAAAGCATCGTAAGCATGTCAAGTGGATGCTTGTGACTGAAGCTACTATTTACCACTCAGATCTCTGTGCCTATAAGAAAACTTATAGTCATACCGCCGATATTACGAATGCAGACACATACAAGGTGGAACATTAAATTTTCAGTAAACGAAAATTTATAACCGACAACCAAAGCTACAAATCAAGTGTTGAAGTTATAGCTTTTGTGAAAACGATATAATGTTCACAATATTTGTAAAATAGTTCATAGAAAACCGGTTTAAGAAGAAGCTTCTTCTTCTTCTTCTTATCGTATGGTTGATGAACAACCTGGTGTCAGAGTTTAAACCGCCCGTAGGCCTCTGACATGGCTTCACACACCTTTGAAAAATCTCTCAAGAAGAAGCTTAAAACCAACAAAAAAAGTCATGTACCACAACAACAGTTAAAACTTGTGAGTTTAAACTTCCTCAAATTCATATGATGACCCGTCACGCCACTTTGGAAATCAACTCTAGGGTTGTCATGAATTCTAATTGATAATCTGTTATAGAAACAGCAGGACAAACAGACAAAATGTTGCTTGATATATCTAACGCACCGTAACTTTTACGCAGTACTTACGCAAGCCCTCGGCATTTTTATTGATACCCGGTTAAAATTACGAAAAAAGCTGGTTTGCTGGTCTTATTAAAGTTGATCTATTATACATATCTATTTTGAGACTTCCCCTCTTTACCGGAGATATTGAAGATGGAACTGATTTCTTTAATTGAGTAATAAAACTGTAATAGGCAGTTACGAACTCTACATGGAATTACGTTATGATTGCTAATTACAGGAGTAAAAGTGTTTAGTATTAAAGAAGATCAATCATTTATGTATAGATTATTATCGAATATTGAATCGTGACTGCTAGGTGGCCTTGTCTATGAACTACGGTCGGTCATAGCTGTTTTCCGCGTAAGTATTAATATTTTTATGTTAGAGAGTGTCTTCAGACTTTTATGAGGAAGTAACTTTGAGACGTTCTTCTTTCTCATCAGCTTCTTACACCGCTATACTAAATTTGTTATAGGATGGTTTCGGTGACAGCTGTCAGATTCATACAATGTAGCTGTCTATCCTGATCTCTCATCTTAAAGATGCATATTTCCGTCCTGCTGTCACCCAACCCATGCTATGTAAAAAGACTATAGTCTCAATTTAAGGTAGTTTTGATATCTCTGAATCTACGATCTAAGCTCATGTATTGCGATGCCGGCACAAAGTTTATTTCTTAAAGCTTGCAGAACGCCTCTTCATCTTGATATAAAGACTGACCTATAACATTCGTTTAATCCGCGGCTCGATAACGTAATGTACGACCAGTTTACATTAGATAAAGCATCCAATACGGACGTAAGAATGTAGGTCGAGCGGCCGGCCTAACTCGAATGAGGCTGGTAGCTGTTGGACCTGCATTGAGCCTACTACTGTGTTGCGTTACTTATCTGTAACAGCCCTATTACTTTCTTTATTAAAACTGTTTGAGCTATGTTAGCTGTGTGGTTGAAAGTTCAGGCTAAAATATTATACTAGCCTTACAGGTGAGCTCCTAAAATATCGTTTCAGTCTTCTACTACTTCATCAGCACCTATCCATCTTCTACTATTTGCCTTCATTACACCAAAAATTCTTCTTTCCTTTTTAGTTCAAAGATCTCCGATGATCTTTAGTTATTTAGCCTTCATATGAAAGATATTGCACTAAGCTTATTTCGCGAAGATTATAGTCGAAGCTCCTAGATCAATGACCATGACTGATACATTAACCTTTACGCACACTCAACGTCCATAAACTATTTCTAAATTATTGATTTTATATTGTTTTATGAGCTTTACATTCTAATGTTGGGTAAGAAGTTCTGGAAGGATTCAAGGATATATTAGCTTTCTCTTTTGTTAGAGCGAGGAGGTTCTGTCTTATTATCTATGTGCTTTTGTGAGGGTGGTTTGGGCCAAATTGTCTATGATTTTTAACTTTTTTTATAAAGAAGAGTCAAGCAGCCCTACACAAGCCCTACGATAGTGTCGTAAGATGCTCAACGGACGTCGCAGCGTAGGACTGTAAAAGTTACGTCGTCCATTGTCGGCGTAGCCATAAAATTTAAATTTATTATCTTTACCCGTATAATTATTTGCTAAACTACACTTTTGCGAAGTTACCACATAGACGTTGATCAATATACATAATTTAATAAGTAGGTACGTCAAACGTAGATTGCCAAATTTTGTTATTTTTGGTACCGGTTTTCGCCTTAATGTTTGTGCAAATTGCTTAATTGTGACATCTAAATACTAATTTAGAGGAAGAGTTTTTAGGTAAATGTCGAGGTTATGGCTAATGGAAGGCATCAAAGAAAAAATAAATGGCAGTGAATGTTCTTCAAACAGAGAATTACGACAAGTAAAAAGTTAGTGAATCTTAGTACATGTTAACAAACATTTTCGACGCCTACACGTCTAGCAATTAATTTCACCAAAGCGGCGTCGATTTTAATGGCGACGATTTCATAAACAGTCATAACTTTGGGCTCTAACTAAACGTAAAGAAATTACTTATTAGGTATATAATATTAAAATTTGTAATTCTGTCGTATATAATTCTATTTCCCGACGTCATGTGCCTCATTAATAGAAATTATCACCTATGATATTGTTATCAGTGAAACTGATAGAGAAACAAAAGTTATCAGAAGAGTATTGACAAAAGCTTCAAGTTATCTTTTGTTGCTCTAAAGTAGCTTTGGTAATTCGAATAACATTTTTTTACGGTTTTATGTTTGATTTTTTTTAAATTGCACTAATATTAAGTAAAAATGTACAAAGATACAGTATTTAGTTTCTGTTAGCGGTTTTGCCCACGTAAATGTAGAAAATTATCCAAAGGAAAAATACTCCAGATAAAGTCCCTTATGACCTATTCCAGGACACGGTCTACCAATGTGCTAATTTAATCTAAACCCGTTCATTCATAAAAGCGTTTGCGTTAACAAACTTACAGACGTTCATACAAGGTTTCGCATTTATAATAGTAGTGTGATTTAACAGTGTTAAGCAATGAGCAATTCATATTAATTTCATGCCATGACAGCTTAAAAGCTAACCGCCAAAGGTTTTCTGATGGCTCTACAATTAAAGTTATGAACTATATACCTTACAAAACATGAGCTTTTAAATATTTCTAAGACATTTATTGCTTTCGTGTCGAGACTTGGCACTGTTACGTAATTTTACAATTATTATTCGCAAAAATACGTTGTAAATTGCTAAAAAAAAAATAAAAAAAAAAGTTACTATGGCAGCAGTTTGTAGAGATTTCGATTGACTTACTAATTAAAGAAAAATATTTACTTACCAAAATTCGTAAATGAGGCACTAGTTGAAAAGTAGGTAAAAAATAGATACAAAAAAATAATTGCGTCTAATTGCGCTCAAGTGTGAAGATGCAACATACTGATAATGTCGCTATTCCTCTTAATTGACGAGGGTTATTGCTCGTAAATATTATGTAGCTATTTCTAAAGAGCTGTATTAAAGCCACACTAGTATTTAAGTTCCGTCGTAAAATGTATGAAAGTGTGCTCATAATCTGTACTTACGGCGTCGCTGAACGGCGCGATCAGGTTGCTGATGTTGAACGCGAGGGCTTCGCTCACCAGCAGCAGATGAACCACGGCCAACCACATCGTGGTCACATCACGTACCACTCATCACCGCACTACACTGTCACCACATGTATTTACTATACTACAACCAATTAATTTAACTATTCTTCCATTTTAATTTGAATGCAAACTATTATTTAATTTAACAAAAACAAAAATTTGATATTTTTCTATTATAATTCCATTTTTGAATTTTGCTACCATAAATAAAAATTTTGACATTAGTATTTTTTTTTTAATTTTGTTTTTCGTACGCGTCTGGACGCGTGCGGAGTTTGGCGGGAAAATGTGGGCGCATGCGCGGCGGCGCACCGCGCGCCTCATATTGCACAATAGATTAGCGTGAGGCCGACCTTAGAACTTGTCCCCTAGAAGGCTCCGCGGAGGATATCGCAAGGATTGACTAATGTGGACTTGGTGACGGGGTGGCAACCTGTTTCTAGTACAATCTAAGAAAGTTGACATTTTACCACCATACACTGAGTAATTTCTACCACACACTGCGTGTACGCGTCATACTTACTAAAGAGTAAATAAGTTCATAACGCGATTGTAATGTTATTTTCACTTTCAATAGTGCACGAATAAAATAAAGTCTTAGGACTAGGAAGATAATTAATAGAATAGAATAAAATAGAGTTTTTGTGCATCATTATTAAAAAATGCATAGAGAAAGTAAAGCTGTTGTTGCTCCAAAGTAGACATGATGGACTTAGCACAACATTCTTCAGTTGCTTCACAATAAAAATTGTTATATTCTTTTCCACTTAATAGTGGGTCGTGGTGAGTGTTTATCCTCTAACTATTTGAGATCTAGCCGACCAAGTGGCGCAAAGACTAGTAGCAGGAATGTTGGTTATCAACGAGATAGGCAGACGGCACTGCAACTGTTACTATTATGGGTAAAAATCAGTCCAGTAATTTAGATAAAGAACTAACATACTTACATAGGTACCTACATGAACCCTGAAAACATATCATAGCTTTTTTTGGGCAGTCATGTATAAACTAGATAACACTGATAAAGAAAAAGGGAAGTCAGCACATGAAAAAGAGGATAGGCCTCTCTTTCTTGTGACGACCTCCCTTTTCAGCAGCTGGCGAAGTCGGATTGTTGATGATGATGATCTGCAAACTTGTCAAGTTACACTAGGGCTGCCATCACCTAAATCGCCGACGGCGACAAAAACTTCAAAAACCCCGGACATTTGGATGAAATTCAGTTTTTCCCCGGACACCCAGAAAAAAATATTAAAATAAAAACAAAATGCATTCATTTAAACAGCTTGTTTGCTAGTTATTTAATTACTCAGATACCCGCGAAACGAGACACAATAGTAAAACAATAACAGCGCGGTCTCATAGGACCGGTTGGGGATTCAAACGTTAACAATGTTTGACACAATCAACTTTAACTACAGCTCAAATAAAATAGTCAAAATTTTACACTCTTCTATTTCTGAGGTAATAAAAAAAAATATAATTATAATTTTTGGTTTTTAGATTTATCGCTTATCTTTTAATTAATCGGGAATGCCCCTGACACTAAAAGCGTCCGGGTTTCACCCGGACACTTTTTGACTACCCCGCTCGGACGCTCCCCGGACGCCCTCTAAACTAGGACAAATCCGGGGAAACCCGGACGGATGGCAGCCCTAAGTTACACTATAGTCTTTTTTACATAGCATGGGTTGGGTGACAGCAGGACGAAAATCTTCTTCTTCTTCTACCTGGCGTTTAATCCCGGCCATTGCCAGGGTCCGCCTTCCGACTAAGTCTGCTCCACTTTGCCCGGTCGAAAACATCCTTCCCAGCAAGGCCATTGGCTCTCATGTCAGACTTGACGACGTCCAGCCAGCGCTTGCGGGGGCGACCACGGGACCTAGCCCCAAGGACAGCCATATCCATGCATCTCCGACCAACGTACTCCCTAGGGCGGCGCATGATGTGGCCACACCATCGCAGACGACACTCTTGCAGTTTTTCCCCCACGTCACGGACACCAAGACTACCTCGGATGTATGAATTGCGTATGCGATCGGATCGCGTTACGCCGCTCATCCACCTCAGCATCTTCATCTCCGTGACGCGAAGGTCCTGGGTGTGTCTGCCCAGTGCTGGCCAACACTCGCCGCCGTAAAGAAGGACAGGCCGTATGATGCATTTATATATCTGCCCCTTGAGCTTCGGAGGCATTTTGCGGTCGCATACAACGCCCGTAACCTCGCGCCACTTCGCCCAAGCCGCGCCTATGCGTGCTTGGACATCGTCGTCTACGTTGCCAGACTCGTGCAGCACGGATCCAAGGTACCTGAACTTATCGGACCTTGTAATCAGGTCCGAACCTATCCGGATGGTATTCGAATCCGTGCTGCCATAGGACATGTACTCAGTCTTCGCCACATTCAGTCTCAGACCACCGTTTTCCAGCGTGTCCTTCCAAACGTTGACTTTGCGCTCAAGTTGGGCTTTGTTCTGGTTAACGAGGGCTATGTCATCGGCATACATCATTAGCCACGGAGGCTGGTCTTGGATGTATGCCGTAACTACATCGAGCACAACGTTAAACAAGAACGGGCTAAGAGCCGAGCCTTGGTGAACGCCAACAGATATTGGAAAGACGTTGGATTCGCCAACCGCGGTCTGGACAGAGGACACGGAATCGCGGTACATGTCTCTGATAATGTCAATATAGGCCTCGGGCACACCCTTGAAGCGAAGTGCCCACCAGATGGACTGCCGAGGAATACAGTCGAAGGCCTTCTGCAGGTCTAAAAAGGCCATATGCAGAGCTCTCCTTCTCTCCCTGTACGCCTCAGTCAAAGTCCGCAAGGCGAACACTGCGTCCATGGTGCTGTTACCCGCCCGGAAGCCGTATTGACACTCAGAGACAGTACACTCGGTACGGAGCCTTGTGTCAATTATGCGCTCGAAGAGCTTCATAGTGTGGCACATGATCTTGATACCGCGGTAGTTACTACAAACCTGTACGCTACCTTTGCCTTTGTAGATTGGAATGATCAGGCTAGATCGCCACTGGTTCGGCATTTCCTTGGTGATCAGGATGCGGTTAAATAGATCCGTCAGAAGGTCCACACCACGTGAGCCCATCGCCTTCCACACTTCAATTGGCACGTTGTCAGGCCCGACCGATTTCCGGTTCTTCATGTAGCGAAGAGCAATGCGGGTTTCGTCGGGGGAAATAGGGGAAATAAGTCCAAGGTTAGGAGGCGGTTCGGAAGGAAGGTTATGGGGATGCTGTTTGTTTGACAGCTCCGCAAAGTATGTACACCATCTCTCCTTAACAGAGGGGGCATCGTAGAGCAGCTTACCCTCGGCGTCCCTTACACAGAGACATTTGCTAATGTCCCGTGTAGCTTTTTCCCGGGCACGCGCCAGCTTAAAAATAAACTTCTGCCCCTCCGCAGTTTCCAGCTTGTCGTACAAGGGCGACAAACTTTTGCTGCGGGCTCTGGCTACAGCTTTTTTGCAAGCGCGCTTAGCCGCTCCATATGCCTCCCTGTCCTCCGGAGAGTTGGACCCCTGCCACTTTTTAAATAAGGCCTTCTTCTTCTGGGTCGCCTCCTGAACCCCGTCATCCCACCACCACGTCTCCTTGTCTATGGTTCTACCACCACGAGAAGTGCCAAGGACGCGCTTACCCGCAGCGGTGATTGCAGAATGAATCCTACTCCATATCTCTTGAGCGGATTCATGCGGAGCACTGATCTCGAGATGCTCGACCTCCGCAATGAAATCCGACTGCTTAGGACCATTAAGCAACCACCACTTAGTGCGGGGTTTGCGTTTCTCGACCACTTTCTTCTTTGGTACAACTGCCAAGTCCAGGACAAGGA
Organism: Mythimna separata; assembly: GCA_030763345.1. Lineage (NCBI taxonomy): Eukaryota > Metazoa > Arthropoda > Insecta > Lepidoptera > Noctuidae > Mythimna > Mythimna separata. Next base: position 1,448,323 of record CM061175.1, read on the forward strand.
GGCTGTGTTGAGCCGTTAAGCTCTCCCCTGGGATGACTTTGCAGTTGGTAACCTTGCCAATATGGCACCGTCGCACCAGCAGGTAATCTATTTGGGTTGAGTAGGAACCACTACGATACGTAACAAGATGCTGGGGCTTCTTCTGAAAGAATGTGTTCGCGATGGCTAGGTCAGACACAGCGCAGGTCCTGAGTATACTAACTCCCTCTGCATTTACTTGACCATAACCAAAACCACCGTGAACACGTCCGTACTCTCCAGCAAACTGACCTACGTGACCGTTGAGGTCCCCCCCAACCAAAACATCTTCGGAACTCGGAATAGCGCGCAATACGTCCTCGAACTCATCCCAGAAGGCCTCCTTTTAAGACTCACAGCAACCAGTTTGAGGAGCATAGGCGCTGACTAGGTTCGTTACCGACCCTTCGATCAGCACCCTAACTCGCATCAACCGGTCGCTGTATCGGTTTACTTCAAGGAGTCCATCCTGAACGTCCTTAGACAGCACTACGGCCACACCGTTCCTGCCCGATGGTGATCCGGCGTACACTAGCCGGTACCCCTGCCCGATGTCACGGGACTTATTCCCCTTCCAGCGCGTCTCCTGAAGGAAGGCGCACTGGACCCGACGCTTCGCAAGTACGTCCGCGAGCTCTCTGCAACGTCCACTTAGAGAGCCAATGTTCCAGGTGGCAAAGCGGAACTTCCTTTTGGGTACTGACATCTTTAGCCGTGCCCGTACTTGACACGGTAGCCCTAGCCCACTTGTCGCAGGTTTAGGGCGATGTGCCTGCGCGTCGTTATGCGGCGACGCCCTAGCCCGAGTACCCATTCGCAACTTACTATCCATAATTATATGACTGATGTTGGTTTTACGTGGGGCGACCAGCCGTCTGACCCCCACAACCCTATGAGAGGGAAACCAGGATCGCCAGAGCCTCGTCCGTTGAACAGCAGGGTGCACCGCTAGCAGGTGAGGTTGGCTTGGGTCCTTAGGATGTAAACGGACCCCAATCACCCCAACAGCAGGACGAAAATATGTATCTTTAAGATGAGAGAAGAGGATAGATAGCTACATTGTATGAATCTGACAGCTGTCACCGAAATCATCCTTTAACAAATTTAGTATATTGAGTAGTGAGGAATACTTTACTACAATTTTCCTTGTAAAGCTACAGACGACCGTTGTGCATGACATAAGAACTTGACTTTCTTTCTATTTTAATGTTTTTATTCGGAAATCATTACTTACCTATTTTTTGTAAATTAGGCATTTTTCCTTCTTTATATTTTGTTTAATTTCTGTGCTTTCTATATTTATTGTTATTATTATTTCTGTGTAGAGTTTTAGTGTGTAGAGATTAGTAGTACCTATGTGCGTAAATTTTATTATGGATCTTAGTACCCTACCTAGGACAAACTGATTTTAGTTAGTTCAGTGGTCGAAACTGGATCAAAAAGGTTCGTATAATATGGTCCACGGTCGATGTCGTTCTTTTGCTTCGAGAACTTGGCCTCCTGCAAATACAGGAGGCAATTTTTGGACGGACGGCCATTTTTTTTTTTTAGTTCAATATTGGCGTAATTCAATGCAAACCTTGCAACCAGTAGTGTTCCACGCACGCCGCTAGGTGTCAGCAAATCGTAGGGGCCCAGCAGGATTGAAGCCTATTGGGACCATGGGTTGTACGAAAATGTATCCTTCCCCACCCCACGAAAATGAACTCATTTCTTGAACGAAGGCAAAGAAAGGAACATGAATGACATGAATATGTGTGTGTGTATAGTGTTTAACGCCCGTTCAATAAGCATCTATCTACAGTTGCAGCTACTAAAGATAAACAATCTATCCTTTTACCCTTACTTGCTTTCCTATTATAACCTACTGTTTATCGGGGATAGCTATATATCTATGAACTGCGGTAGATTATTAAAAACGGGCGTTAGTCACTAAAAGTTTGACACGCCCTCCGGCTCCGTGCGAGCGGGAAAAGTCATCAGATGATAGCCCACTTAAAAAAAGCTTTACATAAGACAAACCTTAAAATTATGTTTCTAATAGCAAAATTTAATTTACCACGCTCATAATTTAGGACAAGGCATCACGTTTTGTACTTACCACAATTAATTAGACAAAGTAAACGTAAAAAGTAATAAAATTGTAATTATTAATTATATAACAACGAATAGGCTTTCCGGTCCCACGGCTTTAAAAATGGCCGCCAATGAAATTTGCAACTACCAGTGGGAATAGAGAGCGGAAATTAAAATGTAACTAAAACCATGTGAATAATATCCCCATCATTAGGTAGGTACTTTTCTCAATGATAATTTTAATGTCTTGTAAAAGTTTCAACTGTACTCTTCATTAATTTCTTTTACGTAAATTAGGAAATTAAAAAAGTAGGAAATTAATTTAAATTATCTTTTGTTTCTGGTCCGACAAAAAAATACTTATTCTGCATTTTTTATGGTCTTTCTTGCCATAGCTTGTAGACAATAGTGAAAAGTCGACTTTCAGAGAATACCAAACTTTACTTAGAGCTAGTAGCTTTCCGATAAAGGAAAATTAAAAAAAAAATCTGTTCTTGCCATAGATACAGTTCGTCCGTTATAAGTTGGCGAGTGGGAAGTTAGGCTCTGCGAATTTTGTCGCTTGAAATAACATACAAAAATAAAGGTTTTAAAAAAATAAATGCCAATAACTGTTTTTAACAGCAATAACAACTGCAAATTGCATTTATTTATTTAAAAGCTTTATTTTTGTACGATATTTCAAGCGCCAAAATTCGCAGAGCCTAACTTCCCACTCGCCAACTTATAACGGACGAACTGTACCTAACCACCGATTCAGTGTTGAAAATGATAACTAAGGTTAACAACCTGGTGTACTTACACTAAATAATAAACTTTAGTGTAACTACACCAAAGTAGTATCTAACAAAAGCTTTAGGTACACAAACTTAAATATATTGGTACAATGGCGGTCTTATGGCAGCCAGACCGCGATATCTACCAGACAACCTTAGGTTGGACTGTAAGAACTTTAAATAAATAGGGTACCTACCTACCTAGACTGCGACGTACCTACTGCTAGCAAAGCATTTTTTTTACATTAAAACGATATACTAAACTATACATAAATATTAATTTATTTCATACATTTATGTATATTAAATGTCAAAAATACATAAGCCTACGAATATATTCAAAGGTATAATATATCTTTATTATATAATTCTTCTGTACGTGTATTTGTCACCTCACGATTATATAATGTATACCATCATATTTGAGTGACTACACTGAGCCGGTAGGTGGCGCTGCTATCGGGCTCTCGTTTTTTTTCAGCTTTCAGACAGGAAGATGTCTCTCGTGACCACTAGTATAGATATTTATACATATTATATTATTATTTATTGTACAGCTTCATAGAAGAAAGAAGGCGTAAAAAAGGAAAGGACAAACGCTACCATAAGTAGGCCTGCAGACAGCCTACCTACTTAGTTTAGAAATGATCAAAACATCAATTATCCATTATACGCACTATGGCATTACGAAGAATGTCGTATGATTAGGTGTAAAATAGTAAGTTAACATTGGCTGCAAAAACCCGTTCGAAATTCAAATATAATCATAGATTAGTTGAGCCCTAAGCAAACTAGCCAGTCTGTAATTCTATACTGCTCCACTCATGTCTATGGTTTCCTCGTGTAAATAGGTCTACCGGGAAAAGGAGGATAGCTTTCCGTGTTTGTCTTTGATGGTTGTGGCATGAATTTTTTGGAAAAGGAAAATTTGAGTTAGCCTAGCTAGGCAGGTCCCTTGGTAATCATGGTAATGTCAGATCACTAACAGCAAGCCCTAACCAAACCTTTTGATTTTATACCACGTCATTCATTATTATTCTAATTTGTTATAGTTCATTTTGACACCACATCGCTAGGTAATAAAATATTTATTTTGATGCCTAATGAGAAAAAGATTTATAATCATCATTAATACAAATATAAGATGATAAAATATTTACATTTTTAACGCGGCCAAACGGGACATCAAATACCTATGTATAGAGTAACCTATCCTATACATTATTTGAGTCATCTAGTCTATTAATTAAAATTAACATTTAGGAAATTTGGGTTTCAAAATACGGCCATGAAACTTATATCCTTATCCGCTTACTAGATTTGTAACGATAGCCATCTTTAGATGTTTCCATTGAGTCATAGCTGTACCAAGCCCCAACATAGTGACTACTTATTAGAACTGAATCATCTCTTGATGGTTAATCTTAGGTTGCGCAGCTTCACCACAAGGTTTCCTTACATTTGGGTTTTTACGTCAAGTCCCTGTAATCTACTACAAGAAAGATAAAAAATGTTGCAAGCTATAAGTCAGACATTTTGAAATCGCCAATGATTCTGATCAGCATACACAAAACGCCAATTTATTACGCAGGAAATTTAAAAACCAAAACTATTAACGTACTTATAGAAGAAAATAAACCTCAATTTCCTGTATTTGATCATATTTTAGAAAACATATATTAGAAAGTAGGTATGTAAGTACCTACATAAAAAAACCGCTTCCTTTTATCTTTACCTAGCTAATAACGATGATCGCTAGGATTATTGACAGAATGTGACGAAATCACACGTTTTGAGGTTTTTAGCAAACTAACGCGTATGGTAATCATTTCCGCCACGTTAGATAAAATATTGTTACTCAATCGTATAGAATTTAACCGACAGATGTAAGTAAACATTCTCACAGTAAATGAGAAAGACACTTTTACAAGAAACAATAAAACGGTCGCTTGTCAACACAATTAAATGATATTAACGTTACATAACGCGGCGCGTGTAGACACCTACCTACCAAACTGAGTTGGCCCCGACGAGGCTGGCATGTGTGCTGGCACTTGGTTACCTTACCAGGGATGTTACGAGGCTGGTTTTCTTCTTCGGCTAATGCCTCGTGCGTGGATGCCTTGTGCATGACAATCGAGCTGATCTGGCTAACTACAGACCCATCAACGTCCAATACGGTTTAAAAATTCGATCCCCTCCGGGTCTTCTAGCGTATGCCAATCACATCTAGATCGAGATGCATAGGAAACGCTTGCCGTCTCCCTCGATATCTCGAAGGCTTTCGATAGGGTTTAACACGTAAACCTAATTCGTAAGCTAACTTCCTTTGGCGGTGGGCCTACCGACTGGTTTGTGTCTTTGGACTGCAGACATTTTAAGGAATTGGAGTGGTCCTCGATGACTGCTCCTCCGATCAATTGTACCTATACTTGCGAGTATACCGGGGTCCTTCAGGGGTGGATACTTTTGGCAACATTGTTCTTACAGCAAACAAATTATCGTCGCTGTCATATCAAAATGTCGTATGTTTTTTTATATCATATTATGATATTTTGACACATTGAAGATTATGTTTCAAACAACGCATCACAGCTATTAACGTTTGAATCCCCAAGCGGTCCTATGAGACCGCGCTGTTATTGTTTTACTATTGTGTCTCGTTTCGCGGGTATCTGAGTAACTACAAAAAAACAATAAAAAAACATACGACATTTTGATATGACAGCGACGTTATGTATCATCTTATGAGAAAGGCTAATCGCGATCCTGTCAATATTAATAAAAAATAAGGCACACTTTGCCAGTTTAAAAAATATAACACGACTAAACAGAAAAATCAAAGCTTATTGCATTGATTTGCATATTATTATTGTTTTCTTACTCTCTTAAGACGACAAACACTAATTAGGTACTATACTTACAGATACTAATCTGTACAACAATAAATAAATAATCAGAAGTCATATTATTTCGTTTATTATAGAAATTACCAGCTGTAGGAGACCTGCTGAAACGTTTAAAGACGCTGATAGGCAATAAATATAGCTGTCGTAACTAATTACTGCGAAAAAGGCGAGTGTACCCGCGCTGAATGACAAGGATTTCTCATTAGGTAAGTGGTACATTGTCTGTGTCGTGATCATGGCTGCTTCTTCACAGTCGCACCACGTGCTGATCTGTGCACGTGCTTTGAGTGTACAAAACTAAATATTTGGCATAAGTAGGCTGTGCTCCAATTTTTTCAGAAAGGCGACAGCATTAGACTTTGAGTTACCTTATGAGTCGAAATCCAAAGGAGATCGATAGGTAGATAACCCACTCTTTATTGTACACTCGAAAATGTAGCAGCTTAAAATTGACAGGAGGGATATAAAGTAACCATAGCTACTGAACTGTAAAAGCCTAGCTAACAGATAGCTGATCAGCTATCTGTTAGCTAGGCTCAATTTTTTTTTATTGAAATTTAGTTTTAAATAGCACAAAATTCTATTTCATAAAAGTAAAACTAAATATAATTTTACGCAATGTTTTAATGTAAGTTATGCACGTTGTACCGCTCTAGCGTGGTCGGGTCATGTCGGGGACATAACGGACTGTAGTAATGTCAACAATGTTATGTCATTACTTAACGCAGTTATCTGCGGCCCCTAGAACCAACTTAAACACTTCACTTTAATACATTATTTATTCAAGAGAAGTTCTAGATTTAATATGATTGCCAAACGAAGTGAATATGGTAATTTCATCGTCACGCATAGTTGGCAATTCATCACCATCATTTCATCACCACTGTTAGACATAGGCCTCCTCCAAACGTCACCACAACGACCGGTCCTTTGCATCTCGCATCCATCGGATTCCCGCGACCATCACCAGGTCATCAGATCACCTTGTGAGAAACCTTCCAACGCTGTGCCTTCCGTTACGTGGCAATTGCTTGTGACAAAATTGCCAAAAGCCGTCCATCAGGAGGCAAAATAGTTGTGGGATATGAGGAGGATCTTGTCATATAAATACCTACAGAGAGGTACAAACTCATCGTGTGTAATCATGGCTGATGATGAGTGCATAGCAAATGCATTCGAAACTCGTATCCTTTTTAACTCATTAATGTAATAAGGCGCCAATAAAGGGAATGTAAAAGTTATGAATGATGGCCCTTAGCCAACATCCTCATACATCGACAGCATAATATCACACAAGCCGCTACTGGACACTGGTCGTCCGAACAAGGAGTCTCTATAACTGTCTTACCTCTAAACTTTACAGTCAGGCCTTCCAGCTATACGGACAGTTATTCTAAAGAGGTTATAATCAAGTAAGTAGGAAAGTAACAAATCAACAATTTCCAAGCTAGAAACTAATTAATTTATAGCCATAAAGCTGTCATCAACGTGAACTGACTTATTACAAGAAAAAATACGGTCCCACAGTCCCAGCTGTCCAACCGGATTCCGATTCGGAAAAAGGGCATTTAATCACAAACAACGGTGTTAGCAGTAATTAATACATGACATAAGTGTTCCATCGATCAGTTTCGCAATACATTACGCCATTAGAAAGCAGCTGCCAGGCTGGACGGGGTTCCTACTGGCATACCTTAAAAGACCTAAAGAGTTTGTACAGAGACGTACAGTAGGTAGCTATATAGCGATGGCCACAAATAAAAATAAAAATTCAAAATTAGAACGTTCTAATATGGACTAATCATTTCAGATTTTTTTGCTCTATGCTTTTTTTGTTTTTAATTTATGCAAAATAATTGTAATAATCCTTGGCCGGCCATGTTAGCAAGCATTCTGGCCTATAGCATTACGCAGGCTTTTTTTTCGAGTTTGACCTGGAAATTAAATCCGTAATCTCCAAGGTTAGAAGCAAACTATCACTAGATTCGAGCCTCGACGGACTAGGCTGACGAAATAAAAATTAATATCAATCATGATTTGGTTACGCTGAGTATTACCTATGCGCGATAAAAAAATAGGCTACGTAAATAGTGGAGCTTGCCCAAGACGTCGTGTGATATGTCTGGCATTAAAGATGAACACTAGTTATCGTATCTTGCAACAACAACACTAAAAACAGTTTCAGGTGTAAAAAAAGTAGAGGAGAGAAAGTTTTTTGACGGGATTTTTTTGTATAAAATTCAATATCTAACTTTTAATTAAGAATTTATAAATTATTTCATAGTGGGTACTGTAATGTAAAATTGGTGTAGTTTTGTCTCATGTTTTTATACTAGACAATTATGTTCAGCAGGGGCGGCCTTAACCATTACAAATAGGCATTCGAGTAGGGCTTTCAATACCAGTATTCCGGGATCCCATAATACCGTAATCAGAGATATACCTAATGTTGGTCTTTTCGGGGATGGCAAGTTATTCTTCTTGCCACCCCATAATGCAGCGGCATTGAATATGTGAAATCATATCCATCACATACCCGCGAAACGAGATACAATAGTAAAACAATAACAGCGCAGTCTCATAGGACCGGTTGGGGATTCAAACGTTAAACAGACGCAAAATGGAGTTTCGGAAAAAAAATTGGGTAGCAACGGAGGTTGTATGCCTCAGTGAAGCTTGCTAAGAAGGCTGACTCTATTTTGCTACGAAATAAACTCTAATAAAATTGACTATTTGCTGTAACTATAAACTAAATACTTTCTAAACTTGACACACGCTAAAAGCAAAAAACTTGCGAAGCAAAAAAATACAGTTTCACAACATCATAAGCCACAAACTAACTTTGAAATCTACAAATTAATTAATTTAAACAAAACTGAATTTATGAGATTATGTCAAAACACTATTACTGGCATCTATTTACGTAATTAGTAAATCAATCGTGTGCTGATCATATATTTGGTATTTTACCGAAAAGTTACATAATTAATTACTTATGTATAATTATGTGTGTTATGATTTTATGTTTGCTTTGATCAGTTTTGTATCTGTTGACTTTTTTCTCGAGTAATTTGTGATTTTATGAGTGCTGCTTCTGATTTGAAAAATATTTTCTTTCTTTCAAACACATTATATTTAAGCCAGCAAAGTTCTCCGCGCGATTTGAATACATACAACCGCCCGAAATCATCTGTCTTCAAAAGAGACTTTGACCTCTGAGTTTGCTTCGGAATTTGGCTACAGAGAGATACTGAAGTGAAAATATAAAAACACTGTCTCCATCTTGGATATGAATCCACCGCAACTGCGAGACCATCGAGGCAGACGATTGGATGTGGTCTGAAAAAACAAAAAGAATAAGGTACGTACAGGTACAGGGCTACTTAGAACTTGAGGCGAGTCGCTGTGCAAACGGTACTCAATTCAAGTGACGGGAGTGGAGTACTGCACAGCGAGAAGCACATGTCACGACCATCACTAAGTTTTTTTTTAAGGTGGCAAATCATCCAATGTCTTCTCCTGCTCCTGGGCGGAACGAGAGGACTTGCCAGACTTTAACTGACTAAAACCCACTTCCATGATCCTTCTTTGGCTTGAATTCCAAGACCTCTGGTTTTTTGTATTAATATGAATAAGCTCGGTTTTAACCAGAATCTCACCTGATGCTAAGCGTTGAGATTTCCCTTTCAGAAGCCAACCTATGGCCCCTCTGAGGGGAACACATGGTATTCCTAAAGGTTGACACCGAGTCCCCTCCAGATCGAAGGCAACGAAGGAACGGGGTAGGGGTTTAGTCAGTAAGAGTCTGACACGCCCTCCCGCTCCGCCCAAGAGCGGGAGAAGTCATTCTGATGATTCCCCTACCAGAAGAAAAAAAAAACCTATGGCCCCAAAGGCTTCGATTCTTCTTGATCGTACTCTATCGGTTGACCAGTTCAGTAGCACTGATTATTCTTTTTAGTATCTAGCTAAAGGGGAACCTCAGTCCTCAGCAACCTGACTTCTTTTCGTCAGCGTGGTGCACCGGGCGCCTTACTAACAGCCGTCCTAGCGCCGTCCCTGGCTCCTCCAGTTAACATTCGCGCCACGGCCTTGCGTGTGAAGAATCCACGCATTCATTTTGTTCGGAAACCACTTGACATATGTAGGCCGTGGCGCGCGATTCTATTTTTTTGAGACACCATTTTAGCCTGAATCCTTCCTCCTTCATATCGCACGGATATACTTAGCACATCCTTAAAACTATAGTTGTGGTAAATAAGCACATTGTTTCATTGTTGTCACAGACGGCATACCTACATTTCAAGTCATCACATTGTTGCTAGATAGAGCACAACTGCACAAGACCAAACTTTTAAGAACCATTAGTTGTACAAGAAACACACGTAGGCGGGTTAGGTACCTATACAATGTGTCCATCAATATCACTACTTGAGCGAAGTAAGTTGTACTGACCTAGTTTCTCCCCAGGTAAGGCTAGACAAGGAAATAACACACTGAACAGAACATGCCTGGAAGCTACTATTTTGTGAAAGAACTAAGTATTTAGATAAAGGCACTTTGCCTTATCATTTTCACTTATACCTAGTACACAAATCTTTGACTAACATACTAAAATTCAAACCTAACCGATTCCAAGAAGAAACCCAGAATCGGGAGCACATTGTTTGGGGCTTTCCAGAGATACCATAACCTAGACAGCAACTAACATTCTTCTATAATTGTCATAATTGATTAAAAAACCAAAAAGGCATTTATTTAAAAAAAAATTAGTTATTACCTATGTAAGGTTTTTTTTTCGGTAGGGGAATCATCAGAATGACTTCTCCCGCTCTTGGGAGGAGCGGGAGGACGTGTCAGACTCTTACTGACTAAACCCCTACCCCGTTCCTTCGTTGCCTTCGATCTGGGGGACACGTTGACTTTCCGATTTTCCGTGTTCCCCAAAGGCTTCGGCCCTACCGGGTCCCTACAGTTTGCTGACATCTCCTTGACGCGCGCGTGGAACAGAAATCGCGCCGTTGACGACTAGACTCGGTCCAGATTATTACCAGACTGCCGGACGGCGAGCTACCCAGTGCTCGCCGTCCGCGAGCCCGCGCCTACGGTGATCGGAAATCGGGATCGGGATCACGGCGGGCGGTTCCGTTCCGTTCCCTCACGCGCTCGCGGTCGGCAGCCTCCTTCGCTAACATTACTGCTTCGCAGACGGAGGCGACCGCCTGCCACCCCTCCTTGCTCCGGACCATGGCCTGTACCAAGGCCCGGCGCGAGAGGTCACCGCCGACGGTTATTATGTAAGGTGGAATACGTGTCGTGTTTCAGGATTTCCAAAGATAACCATTCGCTTGTATACCTACTCATATCAGGGAAACCCCTGTTATGAACGTCATCTATCTATATATATAAAAGAAAGTCGTGTTAGTTACTTCACTTATAACTCAAGAACGGCTGAACCGATTTAGCTGAAAATTCATCTTAATCAGGGAGGTAGTTTACAGCCAGGAGAAGGACATAGGATACTTTTTATACCGAAAAATTCTAAAAAAAAAATTATACAAAACTTTTGGTCTTCTATTTATCGATTAGTGTACGGCGGGTAGGGTAGTGTAGGGTAGGTAGGGTAGTGTAGGATAGTATTGGGTAGTGTAGGGTAGTGCACGGTAGTGTAGGGTAGTGTAGTGTAGGGTAGTGTAGGGTAGTGTAGGGTAGTGTAGGGTAGTGTAGGGTAGTGTAGGGTAGTGTAAGGTAGTGTAGAGTAGTGTAAGGTAGTGTAGTGTAGGGTAGTGCAGGGTAGTGTAGGGTAGGTAGGGTAGTGTATTAGGGTAGTGTAAGGTAGGTAGGGTAGTGTAGGGTAGTTTAGGGAAGGTAGGGTAGGATAGGTAGGGTAGTCCTTTGACGGGAGCGAAGCCGCGGGCAAAAGCTAGTAGTTTCATAAACAGCTGACTAGAGATCTGTGTAGCTTGTTCCCGATAGAACTCTCTCAACAACGAGTAACTCACATAATATAATATATTATGTGAGTTACTCGTTGTTGAGAGAGTCATGAAAGAGGTCATTGATTATGTACATATTATGTACATAATCAATGACCTCTTTCATTCAATATCTGCTAACCTCAAACCAAGAATAGCCTTCCACAAAGAATGCCGAACCCTAAACCTGACGTTGTATAACGGTCCAAATAATGATGTGTTATGTAAACGGATTGGTGATGTTCCTATTATTCTTGACCACACCTTTGCTTCGGTCCATTTTATCATTTAGAATCTTCCACCTTGTAAAATGTAGTTTATAAACTTTATTATGACTATCCTAGCATTGGCAATCTTTAGTATAACCAACAGGTGCAGATCTTGACAAATCTATACGCTTTGTAAAATGCTGAGTGGCCGAAACGTTTAGTATTTTATACACTAAATGGTTGGGCTTAGGTTAGTTATTATATTATTTGTATTTATAAAATGTAACTCGGTTTTTTCAACTTTTTTTGTTCTGTTAAGGTTTCTGAACTAAAAGCTATGATGACGTCAACTGTCAGTGTCATTGTCACAAATGTCAGTGAAGTGTCAGTGTCAGTGATTCACTGACTGACTTGATTATTTGTATTTGCATAGGTTTTCTGAGTTTTCTTAGCTAAAATAATCGTATAAGATGGCTTATTTAACACAGCCAGATTATGTGAAGTATATTTGTTCCTGTGGACAACTAAAACCTATAACGAGTCTTTATTTCTGCCGACATTGCTTGAAAATACGTTGCGGTTTTTGCATTTGTCATGAGGTAACCCACTTTTCATGTATTTTTGCTACATAAATACATAACAAAATTACAACATATTATTATGATTATATTCTATGATCTAGGTTATTGTTATTTAACATAACATTTTATTTTTAACTATGAGAGTCATAGTTAAATTATTCTAAAATTCTTCAACTTGACACACCTTTCCTTTTTTTTACTAAAGCAGTCGTTTATTATGTTTTTTGTTGTAATATCTAACCGGTAACTTTCTATGTTCATGTTCAGACAAAAGCCAGATGTCATCTTGTCTCTTTACTCATTAAAACAAACATTAAATTTCATTATTTGCCCTTCAGAAACATCCCACTCATATTAGAAATAGCAGAATCATAAAACCAGCTTAACTCTTCGTAAAATGTTTGCTAGGATTGCCTTGTTACTCCTCTAGTTTAGCCAAGTATTATAAAATAAAATGTATAATAATATCATTATAAACTATTATAGAATAACTCCATTAGATTAGTATAAAAATATAAATTACTGTAAAGTTCATATTATAATAACATAAGTTTAAGTAATTACAAGAAAACACAAATAAATAAATAAATGTAAACACACTTTTTCCACTTGATTGTACTAGTGGGCAGAAACTAGCAAACTGCCACTGTTCCTATTTTTATTTTAACCTATTACATACCTGTGAAACAAGACACAATAGTAAGACATTAGCAGAATGGTCTCATGCGACCGGTCGGGGATTCATGAAGTTTAAGTCACTATTCTAACCATTTATTCTTACCATTGATTACAACAGGTTGACTCCCACTACTGTGCAAACTGCCTGGAGAACATGCCATCATCCGAGGCCCGTCTCAAGAAGAACCGCTGCAGCAGTTGCTTCGACTGCCCCAGCTGCTTTCACACGCTGTCCACACGGGCCACCATGGCCCAGCCGCGGCAAGTGCTCCAGGACCCCGCAGCCGCTGGAGACACCAAGGTGGAGAGCAAGCAGCCTAAGAAGATGTACTACTTGTCTTGCTTTAATTGTCGGTGGACGTCTAGGGATGTTGGGATTCCAGATCAGCCTGTGGGTTAGTAAAACTGGTTTTGTTTGATAACAGCTTTATAGTAGTTGTATTCAAAATTTGCTGGACTTTGCATAGTTCATGGTTTTTTAACCCCTCTGGTTTGTTAAAAAAACTCTGTACTGGAAAATCATAACTAGGTACCGGAGGGACTGGCCTGCAATGGCTGAAGATAGGCGTGTGTGGAAAAGAGAGAGGGAGGCCTTCACCCAGCAGTGGAACACAACACACAGTATTCATCTGACATTTCAAATATTTTCTATACTAATATTATAAAGAGGTAAAATTTGTAAGTTTGTATGTTTGTAAGTTTGTATGTAGGGGGTAATCTCTGGAACTACTGATCTAATTTGAAAAATTCTTTCAGTGTTAGATAGCCCATTTATCGAGGAATGCTATAGGCTATATACCATCACGCTACGACCCACGGGAGCGGAGCAGTAACGAAAAATGCGAGTGAAACCGCAGGGGACAGCTAGTATTTTATAAACCTAAGGGCCTGTTTCACAATGTCCAAGTAGCCACTACTTCCCGAATAAATTCAAAAATGGAACAGAATTTGTATGAAATTATCTGCCAAGTGGAGGGAGGCCTTTGCCCAGCAGTGGGACAATATAGGATAGATATAATAATAATAATATCTGCCAAGTAAGCTGTAAGATATTGGCAACTTAATCATAGGTGGTGAAACAGGCCCTAAGTATCATACACCATTTATGAGGTTCAAAAAAGTTAGTGATAAATAAATGATAAATGACTAGCATGTAGTAACTATTTAGTAATCAGTGCTAGCACCAATAAATTATCTATTGTGACTGATGCATAGCATTCTAATAATGACTTAATAGTCATAGTACAAAATATTTATTTCTTCACAAATTACAATTAAAATATTTTCTGTAACTCATTTCCAGAGATTTACTTTTAAGAAGTGTGTATTTATCACATCTTTTCATGGTAATAATTTTAAAATGTAATATCATTCAATTAATTACTCAGATACCCGCGAAACGAGACACAATAGTAAAACAATAACAGCGCGGTCTCATAGGACCGGTTGGGGATTCAAACGTTAAAAGTGTTATGCCATCTAATTAAATTCTGCTATGCTCACCCTTCTGCACCAATGAGCACCTGCCAGAATTTACACTAATCTAAATGAGGACAGAACTGTACAGGTTGCCAAATACTGGTCAGAGAAAAGTGTTTCTCAGTAAAATGACTACTAAAACCAATTAAAATTGTTTGTTTAGCGTCAGGAGGTTGGCCAGAGCGAACGAACCCGCACGCAGCGCGCGTCAACCAGCTGCTCGACTACTACAAGGCGATCGCCATGCAGGAGAAACAGGAGAAGATCGAGCGCGAGAGGAAGAAGTTCAACATCCGAGGGAAATACATCACTCTCACTGTAAGTGTAACAAATAAAAATATTATTTAGCAACAGCAAGTCATATTGCTCGCATAATTGGATTAGAGTGCTTAAAGTCCTCCTAAAGGCCTTTGGATTCTCAGAGTTTCTTTGCGTGATCACATCAGAAACAAAATATCCGCAAGAGAACCAAGGTTACCGAAATAGCCCGAAGAATCGCCAAACTTAAGTGGCAGTGTGCAGGGCACATTGCTCGTAGAACAGATGGTCGATGGGGTCGTAAGATTCTACAATGGCGTCCACGTATCGGAAAACGCAGTGTTAGAAGGCGTCCCACGCGGTGGACCGATGATCTGTGAGGGTCCTGGGAATTAAATGGATGCGATGTTGGGAAAGGGTTATGTCCAACAGTGAACGTCTTTCGGCAGAATTTATTTATTTATTCTCTATGCAACACCAAGTACGAAGGCGAAATTAATGCCTTAGGCATTAAGGCAATCGCCTTACAGGAGAAGAGGATAATACATCATACTCACTATGCATGCACGACATGCACATTGCACGTAGTAAGCAAATACCTACTGATTCATCAGGTAATTAAAACATTTTTACTAGCCTCTGTAACATAATATTTGGCATAAAGCGTGCAGATATTACAGATCGATTCAAATTTAATGGCGGCTCGGAATACGAGGCAAGTTGCTGTGCAGGTGTGAGGCACACAGCGTGTAGCGTAGCAAAATGCTGCCTTTAGAGTGGCCGTTAAGTTTAATTACATCTATCATGTGAAGATAATACCCCTATAGATTAATTATTAGAGACATTCAGTGTTTGATAGCAATACACATCGAGATTGATATAACAGCTGTAAGCTGTAGTAAGCACAAATCAAAACAATAAAAATACAATTTAGATCTTTATCTGAAGAATTCACGTAAAAGTAATAGAATTTACATTCATCCATTTATCACAACCCCTTTTTTGTAAATTCTAAAGACGATTAAAATGCAAATATAACGCCGTCTAGGACGATCAATACGGTCCTCAAAGGCACGTTGACTCGCAACATCTACCTTCTAAGGAGAGTTAATGCCTAGCTGGTCTATTCAGAGACTAGAGAGTGAAAACCTTTTGACTAAAACCATGTCTTTCTTCGTAAAATGACATCAAAGATGACATCATTCTAGCAGGTTTCATTTAGTAAGTATTTAATAAAATTTGCGTTTATATTAAAGCCAATAAAATAAAAGAAGCAATCTATAACATAAAAGGAGAAACTGACAGAACACGATCCAAACTACTGGGACTAGGAACATAGAATTTGCACTTGGTTTCCTTTTATGACGTAAGCGAACACTAAGAGAGGATTTTCCAAAATACACCTCCCTAAAAGGATGAAGCTGATGATGGGGGTCCAAAGTTTGTAGGAAGAGAAGATCTACTTCCACGTGGGTGAAGCCTCTAGTTGTCGCATTTTTAAATTCAGGACGTCTACTCTCTTTTTCCGAAATACGAAGTTTCGACCGAAATTTCGCGTGTTTCGTCAGTTTGATGTTAAAATTCCGAAAAATCTTTCTGTCAAGATCATTTTTTTTCTCGGAATATTACAAATTAGAGTAGATTCAGAGATTAGAAACGTCGAACCATTTTCGTTCATTCAAGATTTCGGAACGGAATGGAACCGTGTTAGGAAACACGCGAAATTTCGGTCGAAACTTCGTATTTCGGAGAGAGTAGACGTCCAGCAGTCAATGAAGTAAGTACCTAACATTGAACTTTCACATTACCTTCTTTCCAATACTAAAAACAATAACACTATCTAGGACAAGACGGGCCTGACAGGCGCGATGGCGCGCAACATCGCCGGCCTGCCCTCCAGCGAGAGTTCCTCCTCCGCCATCGCGAGCTTCGTGCCCTCGCAGGCCAGCGCGGAGGTCGAGGAACTGCCCGAGGATATATTCACTAAGGAGGTCAACTTGAATCAGAGTTAGTATTGCGTTATTTATGCATTTATTACTGGCTGAAGCAATCCGTTCTGATCGATCAATGTTTTTCCTTCTAGGACTTTGACAGATGCCGGCCGTACAAATTATACAATGTTCTTCACGGCAATAGATTTCACCTCGATATTCAGCATTAATTTATAGTAATAGAGCTACATCGAGCACACAGTGACATCTCATTTTACCATGTACCGTACCTATGTGTGTTCCGCAAACTACTTGAAAGCAAGCTTGAAGCAACGTTCACATGACTAAATCGGGGCTGTTAACACTGCTCCGAAGCCAATCTAAAAGTATTGGTTGCAGTAACGAGCATGCCACAGCGGCTGGCGTCGCCGGAGTGGCAGCCGGTGTCGGTAGCGCGCCTGCACCCGCTGGCCAAGCTGCTGAGCGTGAAGCGCAGCCAGCGCTGCCGCGCCTGCGACCACAACCTCACCAAGCCCGAGTACAACCCCGGCTCCATCAAGTTCAAGATCGAGCTGCTGGCCTAGTAAGTTATATCTAGCTGAACTAAACACGCTGCCAAGCTGCTGAGCGTGAAGCGCAGCCAGCGCTGCCGCGCCTGCGACCACAACCTCACCAAGCCCGAGTACAACCCCGGCTCCATCAAGTTCAAGATCGAGCTGCTGGCCTAGTAAGTTATATCTAGCTGAACTAAACACGCTGCCAAGCTGCTGAGCGTGAAGCGCAGCCAGCGCTGCCGCGCCTGCGACCACAACCTCACCAAGCCCGAGTACAACCCCGGCTCCATCAAGTTCAAGATCGAGCTGCTGGCCTAGTAAGTTATATCTAGCTGAACTAAACACGCTGCCAAGCTGCTGAGCGTGAAGCGCAGCCAGCGCTGCCGCGCCTGCGACCACAACCTCACCAAGCCCGAGTACAACCCCGGCTCCATCAAGTTCAAGATCGAGCTGCTGGCCTAGTAAGTTATATCTAGCTGAACTAAACACGCTGCCAAGCTGCTGAGCGTGAAGCGCAGCCAGCGCTGCCGCGCCTGCGACCACAACCTCACCAAGCCCGAGTACAACCCCGGCTCCATCAAGTTCAAGATCGAGCTGCTGGCCTAGTAAGTTATATCTAGCTGAACTAAACACGCTGCCAAGCTGCTGAGCGTGAAGCGCAGCCAGCGCTGCCGCGCCTGCGACCACAACCTCACCAAGCCCGAGTACAACCCCGGCTCCATCAAGTTCAAGATCGAGCTGCTGGCCTAGTAAGTTATATCTAGCTGAACTAAACACGCTGCCAAGCTGCTGAGCGTGAAGCGCAGCCAGCGCTGCCGCGCCTGCGACCACAACCTCACCAAGCCCGAGTACAACCCCGGCTCCATCAAGTTCAAGATCGAGCTGCTGGCCTAGTAAGTTATATCTAGCTGAACTAAACACGCTGCCAAGCTGCTGAGCGTGAAGCGCAGCCAGCGCTGCCGCGCCTGCGACCACAACCTCACCAAGCCCGAGTACAACCCCGGCTCCATCAAGTTCAAGATCGAGCTGCTGGCCTAGTAAGTTATATCTAGCTGAACTAAACACGCTGCCAAGCTGCTGAGCGTGAAGCGCAGCCAGCGCTGCCGCGCCTGCGACCACAACCTCACCAAGCCCGAGTACAACCCCGGCTCCATCAAGTTCAAGATCGAGCTGCTGGCCTAGTAAGTTATATCTAGCTGAACTAAACACGCTGCCAAGCTGCTGAGCGTGAAGCGCAGCCAGCGCTGCCGCGCCTGCGACCACAACCTCACCAAGCCCGAGTACAACCCCGGCTCCATCAAGTTCAAGATCGAGCTGCTGGCCTAGTAAGTTATATCTAGCTGAACTAAACACGCTGCCAAGCTGCTGAGCGTGAAGCGCAGCCAGCGCTGCCGCGCCTGCGACCACAACCTCACCAAGCCCGAGTACAACCCCGGCTCCATCAAGTTCAAGATCGAGCTGCTGGCCTAGTAAGTTATATCTAGCTGAACTAAACACGCTGCCAAGCTGCTGAGCGTGAAGCGCAGCCAGCGCTGCCGCGCCTGCGACCACAACCTCACCAAGCCCGAGTACAACCCCGGCTCCATCAAGTTCAAGATCGAGCTGCTGGCCTAGTAAGTTATATCTAGCTGAACTAAACACGCTGCCAAGCTGCTGAGCGTGAAGCGCAGCCAGCGCTGCCGCGCCTGCGACCACAACCTCACCAAGCCCGAGTACAACCCCGGCTCCATCAAGTTCAAGATCGAGCTGCTGGCCTAGTAAGTTATATCTAGCTGAACTAAACACGCTGCCAAGCTGCTGAGCGTGAAGCGCAGCCAGCGCTGCCGCGCCTGCGACCACAACCTCACCAAGCCCGAGTACAACCCCGGCTCCATCAAGTTCAAGATCGAGCTGCTGGCCTAGTAAGTTATATCTAGCTGAACTAAACACGCTGCCAAGCTGCTGAGCGTGAAGCGCAGCCAGCGCTGCCGCGCCTGCGACCACAACCTCACCAAGCCCGAGTACAACCCCGGCTCCATCAAGTTCAAGATCGAGCTGCTGGCCTAGTAAGTTATATCTAGCTGAACTAAACACGCTGCCAAGCTGCTGAGCGTGAAGCGCAGCCAGCGCTGCCGCGCCTGCGACCACAACCTCACCAAGCCCGAGTACAACCCCGGCTCCATCAAGTTCAAGATCGAGCTGCTGGCCTAGTAAGTTATATCTAGCTGAACTAAACACGCTGCCAAGCTGCTGAGCGTGAAGCGCAGCCAGCGCTGCCGCGCCTGCGACCACAACCTCACCAAGCCCGAGTACAACCCCGGCTCCATCAAGTTCAAGATCGAGCTGCTGGCCTAGTAAGTTATATCTAGCTGAACTAAACACGCTGCCAAGCTGCTGAGCGTGAAGCGCAGCCAGCGCTGCCGCGCCTGCGACCACAACCTCACCAAGCCCGAGTACAACCCCGGCTCCATCAAGTTCAAGATCGAGCTGCTGGCCTAGTAAGTTATATCTAGCTGAACTAAACACGCTGCCAAGCTGCTGAGCGTGAAGCGCAGCCAGCGCTGCCGCGCCTGCGACCACAACCTCACCAAGCCCGAGTACAACCCCGGCTCCATCAAGTTCAAGATCGAGCTGCTGGCCTAGTAAGTTATATCTAGCTGAACTAAACACGCTGCCAAGCTGCTGAGCGTGAAGCGCAGCCAGCGCTGCCGCGCCTGCGACCACAACCTCACCAAGCCCGAGTACAACCCCGGCTCCATCAAGTTCAAGATCGAGCTGCTGGCCTAGTAAGTTATATCTAGCTGAACTAAACACGCTGCCAAGCTGCTGAGCGTGAAGCGCAGCCAGCGCTGCCGCGCCTGCGACCACAACCTCACCAAGCCCGAGTACAACCCCGGCTCCATCAAGTTCAAGATCGAGCTGCTGGCCTAGTAAGTTATATCTAGCTGAACTAAACACGCTGCCAAGCTGCTGAGCGTGAAGCGCAGCCAGCGCTGCCGCGCCTGCGACCACAACCTCACCAAGCCCGAGTACAACCCCGGCTCCATCAAGTTCAAGATCGAGCTGCTGGCCTAGTAAGTTATATCTAGCTGAACTAAACACGCTGCCAAGCTGCTGAGCGTGAAGCGCAGCCAGCGCTGCCGCGCCTGCGACCACAACCTCACCAAGCCCGAGTACAACCCCGGCTCCATCAAGTTCAAGATCGAGCTGCTGGCCTAGTAAGTTATATCTAGCTGAACTAAACACGCTGCCAAGCTGCTGAGCGTGAAGCGCAGCCAGCGCTGCCGCGCCTGCGACCACAACCTCACCAAGCCCGAGTACAACCCCGGCTCCATCAAGTTCAAGATCGAGCTGCTGGCCTAGTAAGTTATATCTAGCTGAACTA
The DNA here is from genome assembly GCA_030763345.1 of Mythimna separata. Taxonomy (NCBI): domain Eukaryota; kingdom Metazoa; phylum Arthropoda; class Insecta; order Lepidoptera; family Noctuidae; genus Mythimna; species Mythimna separata. The sequence goes on from CM061175.1 coordinate 1,469,131, forward strand.
AACACGCTGCCAAGCTGCTGAGCGTGAAGCGCAGCCAGCGCTGCCGCGCCTGCGACCACAACCTCACCAAGCCCGAGTACAACCCCGGCTCCATCAAGTTCAAGATCGAGCTGCTGGCCTAGTAAGTTATATCTAGCTGAACTAAACACGCTGCCAAGCTGCTGAGCGTGAAGCGCAGCCAGCGCTGCCGCGCCTGCGACCACAACCTCACCAAGCCCGAGTACAACCCCGGCTCCATCAAGTTCAAGATCGAGCTGCTGGCCTAGTAAGTTATATCTAGCTGAACTAAACACGCTGCCAAGCTGCTGAGCGTGAAGCGCAGCCAGCGCTGCCGCGCCTGCGACCACAACCTCACCAAGCCCGAGTACAACCCCGGCTCCATCAAGTTCAAGATCGAGCTGCTGGCCTAGTAAGTTATATCTAGCTGAACTAAACACGCTGCCAAGCTGCTGAGCGTGAAGCGCAGCCAGCGCTGCCGCGCCTGCGACCACAACCTCACCAAGCCCGAGTACAACCCCGGCTCCATCAAGTTCAAGATCGAGCTGCTGGCCTAGTAAGTTATATCTAGCTGAACTAAACACGCTGCCAAGCTGCTGAGCGTGAAGCGCAGCCAGCGCTGCCGCGCCTGCGACCACAACCTCACCAAGCCCGAGTACAACCCCGGCTCCATCAAGTTCAAGATCGAGCTGCTGGCCTAGTAAGTTATATCTAGCTGAACTAAACACGCTGCCAAGCTGCTGAGCGTGAAGCGCAGCCAGCGCTGCCGCGCCTGCGACCACAACCTCACCAAGCCCGAGTACAACCCCGGCTCCATCAAGTTCAAGATCGAGCTGCTGGCCTAGTAAGTTATATCTAGCTGAACTAAACACGCTGCCAAGCTGCTGAGCGTGAAGCGCAGCCAGCGCTGCCGCGCCTGCGACCACAACCTCACCAAGCCCGAGTACAACCCCGGCTCCATCAAGTTCAAGATCGAGCTGCTGGCCTAGTAAGTTATATCTAGCTGAACTAAACACGCTGCCAAGCTGCTGAGCGTGAAGCGCAGCCAGCGCTGCCGCGCCTGCGACCACAACCTCACCAAGCCCGAGTACAACCCCGGCTCCATCAAGTTCAAGATCGAGCTGCTGGCCTAGTAAGTTATATCTAGCTGAACTAAACACGCTGCCAAGCTGCTGAGCGTGAAGCGCAGCCAGCGCTGCCGCGCCTGCGACCACAACCTCACCAAGCCCGAGTACAACCCCGGCTCCATCAAGTTCAAGATCGAGCTGCTGGCCTAGTAAGTTATATCTAGCTGAACTAAACACGCTGCCAAGCTGCTGAGCGTGAAGCGCAGCCAGCGCTGCCGCGCCTGCGACCACAACCTCACCAAGCCCGAGTACAACCCCGGCTCCATCAAGTTCAAGATCGAGCTGCTGGCCTAGTAAGTTATATCTAGCTGAACTAAACACGCTGCCAAGCTGCTGAGCGTGAAGCGCAGCCAGCGCTGCCGCGCCTGCGACCACAACCTCACCAAGCCCGAGTACAACCCCGGCTCCATCAAGTTCAAGATCGAGCTGCTGGCCTAGTAAGTTATATCTAGCTGAACTAAACACGCTGCCAAGCTGCTGAGCGTGAAGCGCAGCCAGCGCTGCCGCGCCTGCGACCACAACCTCACCAAGCCCGAGTACAACCCCGGCTCCATCAAGTTCAAGATCGAGCTGCTGGCCTAGTAAGTTATATCTAGCTGAACTAAACACGCTGCCAAGCTGCTGAGCGTGAAGCGCAGCCAGCGCTGCCGCGCCTGCGACCACAACCTCACCAAGCCCGAGTACAACCCCGGCTCCATCAAGTTCAAGATCGAGCTGCTGGCCTAGTAAGTTATATCTAGCTGAACTAAACACGCTGCCAAGCTGCTGAGCGTGAAGCGCAGCCAGCGCTGCCGCGCCTGCGACCACAACCTCACCAAGCCCGAGTACAACCCCGGCTCCATCAAGTTCAAGATCGAGCTGCTGGCCTAGTAAGTTATATCTAGCTGAACTAAACACGCTGCCAAGCTGCTGAGCGTGAAGCGCAGCCAGCGCTGCCGCGCCTGCGACCACAACCTCACCAAGCCCGAGTACAACCCCGGCTCCATCAAGTTCAAGATCGAGCTGCTGGCCTAGTAAGTTATATCTAGCTGAACTAAACACGCTGCCAAGCTGCTGAGCGTGAAGCGCAGCCAGCGCTGCCGCGCCTGCGACCACAACCTCACCAAGCCCGAGTACAACCCCGGCTCCATCAAGTTCAAGATCGAGCTGCTGGCCTAGTAAGTTATATCTAGCTGAACTAAACACGCTGCCAAGCTGCTGAGCGTGAAGCGCAGCCAGCGCTGCCGCGCCTGCGACCACAACCTCACCAAGCCCGAGTACAACCCCGGCTCCATCAAGTTCAAGATCGAGCTGCTGGCCTAGTAAGTTATATCTAGCTGAACTAAACACGCTGCCAAGCTGCTGAGCGTGAAGCGCAGCCAGCGCTGCCGCGCCTGCGACCACAACCTCACCAAGCCCGAGTACAACCCCGGCTCCATCAAGTTCAAGATCGAGCTGCTGGCCTAGTAAGTTATATCTAGCTGAACTAAACACGCTGCCAAGCTGCTGAGCGTGAAGCGCAGCCAGCGCTGCCGCGCCTGCGACCACAACCTCACCAAGCCCGAGTACAACCCCGGCTCCATCAAGTTCAAGATCGAGCTGCTGGCCTAGTAAGTTATATCTAGCTGAACTAAACACGCTGCCAAGCTGCTGAGCGTGAAGCGCAGCCAGCGCTGCCGCGCCTGCGACCACAACCTCACCAAGCCCGAGTACAACCCCGGCTCCATCAAGTTCAAGATCGAGCTGCTGGCCTAGTAAGTTATATCTAGCTGAACTAAACACGCTGCCAAGCTGCTGAGCGTGAAGCGCAGCCAGCGCTGCCGCGCCTGCGACCACAACCTCACCAAGCCCGAGTACAACCCCGGCTCCATCAAGTTCAAGATCGAGCTGCTGGCCTAGTAAGTTATATCTAGCTGAACTAAACACGCTGCCAAGCTGCTGAGCGTGAAGCGCAGCCAGCGCTGCCGCGCCTGCGACCACAACCTCACCAAGCCCGAGTACAACCCCGGCTCCATCAAGTTCAAGATCGAGCTGCTGGCCTAGTAAGTTATATCTAGCTGAACTAAACACGCTGCCAAGCTGCTGAGCGTGAAGCGCAGCCAGCGCTGCCGCGCCTGCGACCACAACCTCACCAAGCCCGAGTACAACCCCGGCTCCATCAAGTTCAAGATCGAGCTGCTGGCCTAGTAAGTTATATCTAGCTGAACTAAACACGCTGCCAAGCTGCTGAGCGTGAAGCGCAGCCAGCGCTGCCGCGCCTGCGACCACAACCTCACCAAGCCCGAGTACAACCCCGGCTCCATCAAGTTCAAGATCGAGCTGCTGGCCTAGTAAGTTATATCTAGCTGAACTAAACACGCTGCCAAGCTGCTGAGCGTGAAGCGCAGCCAGCGCTGCCGCGCCTGCGACCACAACCTCACCAAGCCCGAGTACAACCCCGGCTCCATCAAGTTCAAGATCGAGCTGCTGGCCTAGTAAGTTATATCTAGCTGAACTAAACACGCTGCCAAGCTGCTGAGCGTGAAGCGCAGCCAGCGCTGCCGCGCCTGCGACCACAACCTCACCAAGCCCGAGTACAACCCCGGCTCCATCAAGTTCAAGATCGAGCTGCTGGCCTAGTAAGTTATATCTAGCTGAACTAAACACGCTGCCAAGCTGCTGAGCGTGAAGCGCAGCCAGCGCTGCCGCGCCTGCGACCACAACCTCACCAAGCCCGAGTACAACCCCGGCTCCATCAAGTTCAAGATCGAGCTGCTGGCCTAGTAAGTTATATCTAGCTGAACTAAACACGCTGCCAAGCTGCTGAGCGTGAAGCGCAGCCAGCGCTGCCGCGCCTGCGACCACAACCTCACCAAGCCCGAGTACAACCCCGGCTCCATCAAGTTCAAGATCGAGCTGCTGGCCTAGTAAGTTATATCTAGCTGAACTAAACACGCTGCCAAGCTGCTGAGCGTGAAGCGCAGCCAGCGCTGCCGCGCCTGCGACCACAACCTCACCAAGCCCGAGTACAACCCCGGCTCCATCAAGTTCAAGATCGAGCTGCTGGCCTAGTAAGTTATATCTAGCTGAACTAAACACGCTGCCAAGCTGCTGAGCGTGAAGCGCAGCCAGCGCTGCCGCGCCTGCGACCACAACCTCACCAAGCCCGAGTACAACCCCGGCTCCATCAAGTTCAAGATCGAGCTGCTGGCCTAGTAAGTTATATCTAGCTGAACTAAACACGCTGCCAAGCTGCTGAGCGTGAAGCGCAGCCAGCGCTGCCGCGCCTGCGACCACAACCTCACCAAGCCCGAGTACAACCCCGGCTCCATCAAGTTCAAGATCGAGCTGCTGGCCTAGTAAGTTATATCTAGCTGAACTAAACACGCTGCCAAGCTGCTGAGCGTGAAGCGCAGCCAGCGCTGCCGCGCCTGCGACCACAACCTCACCAAGCCCGAGTACAACCCCGGCTCCATCAAGTTCAAGATCGAGCTGCTGGCCTAGTAAGTTATATCTAGCTGAACTAAACACGCTGCCAAGCTGCTGAGCGTGAAGCGCAGCCAGCGCTGCCGCGCCTGCGACCACAACCTCACCAAGCCCGAGTACAACCCCGGCTCCATCAAGTTCAAGATCGAGCTGCTGGCCTAGTAAGTTATATCTAGCTGAACTAAACACGCTGCCAAGCTGCTGAGCGTGAAGCGCAGCCAGCGCTGCCGCGCCTGCGACCACAACCTCACCAAGCCCGAGTACAACCCCGGCTCCATCAAGTTCAAGATCGAGCTGCTGGCCTAGTAAGTTATATCTAGCTGAACTAAACACGCTGCCAAGCTGCTGAGCGTGAAGCGCAGCCAGCGCTGCCGCGCCTGCGACCACAACCTCACCAAGCCCGAGTACAACCCCGGCTCCATCAAGTTCAAGATCGAGCTGCTGGCCTAGTAAGTTATATCTAGCTGAACTAAACACGCTGCCAAGCTGCTGAGCGTGAAGCGCAGCCAGCGCTGCCGCGCCTGCGACCACAACCTCACCAAGCCCGAGTACAACCCCGGCTCCATCAAGTTCAAGATCGAGCTGCTGGCCTAGTAAGTTATATCTAGCTGAACTAAACACGCTGCCAAGCTGCTGAGCGTGAAGCGCAGCCAGCGCTGCCGCGCCTGCGACCACAACCTCACCAAGCCCGAGTACAACCCCGGCTCCATCAAGTTCAAGATCGAGCTGCTGGCCTAGTAAGTTATATCTAGCTGAACTAAACACGCTGCCAAGCTGCTGAGCGTGAAGCGCAGCCAGCGCTGCCGCGCCTGCGACCACAACCTCACCAAGCCCGAGTACAACCCCGGCTCCATCAAGTTCAAGATCGAGCTGCTGGCCTAGTAAGTTATATCTAGCTGAACTAAACACGCTGCCAAGCTGCTGAGCGTGAAGCGCAGCCAGCGCTGCCGCGCCTGCGACCACAACCTCACCAAGCCCGAGTACAACCCCGGCTCCATCAAGTTCAAGATCGAGCTGCTGGCCTAGTAAGTTATATCTAGCTGAACTAAACACGCTGCCAAGCTGCTGAGCGTGAAGCGCAGCCAGCGCTGCCGCGCCTGCGACCACAACCTCACCAAGCCCGAGTACAACCCCGGCTCCATCAAGTTCAAGATCGAGCTGCTGGCCTAGTAAGTTATATCTAGCTGAACTAAACACGCTGCCAAGCTGCTGAGCGTGAAGCGCAGCCAGCGCTGCCGCGCCTGCGACCACAACCTCACCAAGCCCGAGTACAACCCCGGCTCCATCAAGTTCAAGATCGAGCTGCTGGCCTAGTAAGTTATATCTAGCTGAACTAAACACGCTGCCAAGCTGCTGAGCGTGAAGCGCAGCCAGCGCTGCCGCGCCTGCGACCACAACCTCACCAAGCCCGAGTACAACCCCGGCTCCATCAAGTTCAAGATCGAGCTGCTGGCCTAGTAAGTTATATCTAGCTGAACTAAACACGCTGCCAAGCTGCTGAGCGTGAAGCGCAGCCAGCGCTGCCGCGCCTGCGACCACAACCTCACCAAGCCCGAGTACAACCCCGGCTCCATCAAGTTCAAGATCGAGCTGCTGGCCTAGTAAGTTATATCTAGCTGAACTAAACACGCTGCCAAGCTGCTGAGCGTGAAGCGCAGCCAGCGCTGCCGCGCCTGCGACCACAACCTCACCAAGCCCGAGTACAACCCCGGCTCCATCAAGTTCAAGATCGAGCTGCTGGCCTAGTAAGTTATATCTAGCTGAACTAAACACGCTGCCAAGCTGCTGAGCGTGAAGCGCAGCCAGCGCTGCCGCGCCTGCGACCACAACCTCACCAAGCCCGAGTACAACCCCGGCTCCATCAAGTTCAAGATCGAGCTGCTGGCCTAGTAAGTTATATCTAGCTGAACTAAACACGCTGCCAAGCTGCTGAGCGTGAAGCGCAGCCAGCGCTGCCGCGCCTGCGACCACAACCTCACCAAGCCCGAGTACAACCCCGGCTCCATCAAGTTCAAGATCGAGCTGCTGGCCTAGTAAGTTATATCTAGCTGAACTAAACACGCTGCCAAGCTGCTGAGCGTGAAGCGCAGCCAGCGCTGCCGCGCCTGCGACCACAACCTCACCAAGCCCGAGTACAACCCCGGCTCCATCAAGTTCAAGATCGAGCTGCTGGCCTAGTAAGTTATATCTAGCTGAACTAAACACGCTGCCAAGCTGCTGAGCGTGAAGCGCAGCCAGCGCTGCCGCGCCTGCGACCACAACCTCACCAAGCCCGAGTACAACCCCGGCTCCATCAAGTTCAAGATCGAGCTGCTGGCCTAGTAAGTTATATCTAGCTGAACTAAACACGCTGCCAAGCTGCTGAGCGTGAAGCGCAGCCAGCGCTGCCGCGCCTGCGACCACAACCTCACCAAGCCCGAGTACAACCCCGGCTCCATCAAGTTCAAGATCGAGCTGCTGGCCTAGTAAGTTATATCTAGCTGAACTAAACACGCTGCCAAGCTGCTGAGCGTGAAGCGCAGCCAGCGCTGCCGCGCCTGCGACCACAACCTCACCAAGCCCGAGTACAACCCCGGCTCCATCAAGTTCAAGATCGAGCTGCTGGCCTAGTAAGTTATATCTAGCTGAACTAAACACGCTGCCAAGCTGCTGAGCGTGAAGCGCAGCCAGCGCTGCCGCGCCTGCGACCACAACCTCACCAAGCCCGAGTACAACCCCGGCTCCATCAAGTTCAAGATCGAGCTGCTGGCCTAGTAAGTTATATCTAGCTGAACTAAACACGCTGCCAAGCTGCTGAGCGTGAAGCGCAGCCAGCGCTGCCGCGCCTGCGACCACAACCTCACCAAGCCCGAGTACAACCCCGGCTCCATCAAGTTCAAGATCGAGCTGCTGGCCTAGTAAGTTATATCTAGCTGAACTAAACACGCTGCCAAGCTGCTGAGCGTGAAGCGCAGCCAGCGCTGCCGCGCCTGCGACCACAACCTCACCAAGCCCGAGTACAACCCCGGCTCCATCAAGTTCAAGATCGAGCTGCTGGCCTAGTAAGTTATATCTAGCTGAACTAAACACGCTGCCAAGCTGCTGAGCGTGAAGCGCAGCCAGCGCTGCCGCGCCTGCGACCACAACCTCACCAAGCCCGAGTACAACCCCGGCTCCATCAAGTTCAAGATCGAGCTGCTGGCCTAGTAAGTTATATCTAGCTGAACTAAACACGCTGCCAAGCTGCTGAGCGTGAAGCGCAGCCAGCGCTGCCGCGCCTGCGACCACAACCTCACCAAGCCCGAGTACAACCCCGGCTCCATCAAGTTCAAGATCGAGCTGCTGGCCTAGTAAGTTATATCTAGCTGAACTAAACACGCTGCCAAGCTGCTGAGCGTGAAGCGCAGCCAGCGCTGCCGCGCCTGCGACCACAACCTCACCAAGCCCGAGTACAACCCCGGCTCCATCAAGTTCAAGATCGAGCTGCTGGCCTAGTAAGTTATATCTAGCTGAACTAAACACGCTGCCAAGCTGCTGAGCGTGAAGCGCAGCCAGCGCTGCCGCGCCTGCGACCACAACCTCACCAAGCCCGAGTACAACCCCGGCTCCATCAAGTTCAAGATCGAGCTGCTGGCCTAGTAAGTTATATCTAGCTGAACTAAACACGCTGCCAAGCTGCTGAGCGTGAAGCGCAGCCAGCGCTGCCGCGCCTGCGACCACAACCTCACCAAGCCCGAGTACAACCCCGGCTCCATCAAGTTCAAGATCGAGCTGCTGGCCTAGTAAGTTATATCTAGCTGAACTAAACACGCTGCCAAGCTGCTGAGCGTGAAGCGCAGCCAGCGCTGCCGCGCCTGCGACCACAACCTCACCAAGCCCGAGTACAACCCCGGCTCCATCAAGTTCAAGATCGAGCTGCTGGCCTAGTAAGTTATATCTAGCTGAACTAAACACGCTGCCAAGCTGCTGAGCGTGAAGCGCAGCCAGCGCTGCCGCGCCTGCGACCACAACCTCACCAAGCCCGAGTACAACCCCGGCTCCATCAAGTTCAAGATCGAGCTGCTGGCCTAGTAAGTTATATCTAGCTGAACTAAACACGCTGCCAAGCTGCTGAGCGTGAAGCGCAGCCAGCGCTGCCGCGCCTGCGACCACAACCTCACCAAGCCCGAGTACAACCCCGGCTCCATCAAGTTCAAGATCGAGCTGCTGGCCTAGTAAGTTATATCTAGCTGAACTAAACACGCTGCCAAGCTGCTGAGCGTGAAGCGCAGCCAGCGCTGCCGCGCCTGCGACCACAACCTCACCAAGCCCGAGTACAACCCCGGCTCCATCAAGTTCAAGATCGAGCTGCTGGCCTAGTAAGTTATATCTAGCTGAACTAAACACGCTGCCAAGCTGCTGAGCGTGAAGCGCAGCCAGCGCTGCCGCGCCTGCGACCACAACCTCACCAAGCCCGAGTACAACCCCGGCTCCATCAAGTTCAAGATCGAGCTGCTGGCCTAGTAAGTTATATCTAGCTGAACTAAACACGCTGCCAAGCTGCTGAGCGTGAAGCGCAGCCAGCGCTGCCGCGCCTGCGACCACAACCTCACCAAGCCCGAGTACAACCCCGGCTCCATCAAGTTCAAGATCGAGCTGCTGGCCTAGTAAGTTATATCTAGCTGAACTAAACACGCTGCCAAGCTGCTGAGCGTGAAGCGCAGCCAGCGCTGCCGCGCCTGCGACCACAACCTCACCAAGCCCGAGTACAACCCCGGCTCCATCAAGTTCAAGATCGAGCTGCTGGCCTAGTAAGTTATATCTAGCTGAACTAAACACGCTGCCAAGCTGCTGAGCGTGAAGCGCAGCCAGCGCTGCCGCGCCTGCGACCACAACCTCACCAAGCCCGAGTACAACCCCGGCTCCATCAAGTTCAAGATCGAGCTGCTGGCCTAGTAAGTTATATCTAGCTGAACTAAACACGCTGCCAAGCTGCTGAGCGTGAAGCGCAGCCAGCGCTGCCGCGCCTGCGACCACAACCTCACCAAGCCCGAGTACAACCCCGGCTCCATCAAGTTCAAGATCGAGCTGCTGGCCTAGTAAGTTATATCTAGCTGAACTAAACACGCTGCCAAGCTGCTGAGCGTGAAGCGCAGCCAGCGCTGCCGCGCCTGCGACCACAACCTCACCAAGCCCGAGTACAACCCCGGCTCCATCAAGTTCAAGATCGAGCTGCTGGCCTAGTAAGTTATATCTAGCTGAACTAAACACGCTGCCAAGCTGCTGAGCGTGAAGCGCAGCCAGCGCTGCCGCGCCTGCGACCACAACCTCACCAAGCCCGAGTACAACCCCGGCTCCATCAAGTTCAAGATCGAGCTGCTGGCCTAGTAAGTTATATCTAGCTGAACTAAACACGCTGCCAAGCTGCTGAGCGTGAAGCGCAGCCAGCGCTGCCGCGCCTGCGACCACAACCTCACCAAGCCCGAGTACAACCCCGGCTCCATCAAGTTCAAGATCGAGCTGCTGGCCTAGTAAGTTATATCTAGCTGAACTAAACACGCTGCCAAGCTGCTGAGCGTGAAGCGCAGCCAGCGCTGCCGCGCCTGCGACCACAACCTCACCAAGCCCGAGTACAACCCCGGCTCCATCAAGTTCAAGATCGAGCTGCTGGCCTAGTAAGTTATATCTAGCTGAACTAAACACGCTGCCAAGCTGCTGAGCGTGAAGCGCAGCCAGCGCTGCCGCGCCTGCGACCACAACCTCACCAAGCCCGAGTACAACCCCGGCTCCATCAAGTTCAAGATCGAGCTGCTGGCCTAGTAAGTTATATCTAGCTGAACTAAACACGCTGCCAAGCTGCTGAGCGTGAAGCGCAGCCAGCGCTGCCGCGCCTGCGACCACAACCTCACCAAGCCCGAGTACAACCCCGGCTCCATCAAGTTCAAGATCGAGCTGCTGGCCTAGTAAGTTATATCTAGCTGAACTAAACACGCTGCCAAGCTGCTGAGCGTGAAGCGCAGCCAGCGCTGCCGCGCCTGCGACCACAACCTCACCAAGCCCGAGTACAACCCCGGCTCCATCAAGTTCAAGATCGAGCTGCTGGCCTAGTAAGTTATATCTAGCTGAACTAAACACGCTGCCAAGCTGCTGAGCGTGAAGCGCAGCCAGCGCTGCCGCGCCTGCGACCACAACCTCACCAAGCCCGAGTACAACCCCGGCTCCATCAAGTTCAAGATCGAGCTGCTGGCCTAGTAAGTTATATCTAGCTGAACTAAACACGCTGCCAAGCTGCTGAGCGTGAAGCGCAGCCAGCGCTGCCGCGCCTGCGACCACAACCTCACCAAGCCCGAGTACAACCCCGGCTCCATCAAGTTCAAGATCGAGCTGCTGGCCTAGTAAGTTATATCTAGCTGAACTAAACACGCTGCCAAGCTGCTGAGCGTGAAGCGCAGCCAGCGCTGCCGCGCCTGCGACCACAACCTCACCAAGCCCGAGTACAACCCCGGCTCCATCAAGTTCAAGATCGAGCTGCTGGCCTAGTAAGTTATATCTAGCTGAACTAAACACGCTGCCAAGCTGCTGAGCGTGAAGCGCAGCCAGCGCTGCCGCGCCTGCGACCACAACCTCACCAAGCCCGAGTACAACCCCGGCTCCATCAAGTTCAAGATCGAGCTGCTGGCCTAGTAAGTTATATCTAGCTGAACTAAACACGCTGCCAAGCTGCTGAGCGTGAAGCGCAGCCAGCGCTGCCGCGCCTGCGACCACAACCTCACCAAGCCCGAGTACAACCCCGGCTCCATCAAGTTCAAGATCGAGCTGCTGGCCTAGTAAGTTATATCTAGCTGAACTAAACACGCTGCCAAGCTGCTGAGCGTGAAGCGCAGCCAGCGCTGCCGCGCCTGCGACCACAACCTCACCAAGCCCGAGTACAACCCCGGCTCCATCAAGTTCAAGATCGAGCTGCTGGCCTAGTAAGTTATATCTAGCTGAACTAAACACGCTGCCAAGCTGCTGAGCGTGAAGCGCAGCCAGCGCTGCCGCGCCTGCGACCACAACCTCACCAAGCCCGAGTACAACCCCGGCTCCATCAAGTTCAAGATCGAGCTGCTGGCCTAGTAAGTTATATCTAGCTGAACTAAACACGCTGCCAAGCTGCTGAGCGTGAAGCGCAGCCAGCGCTGCCGCGCCTGCGACCACAACCTCACCAAGCCCGAGTACAACCCCGGCTCCATCAAGTTCAAGATCGAGCTGCTGGCCTAGTAAGTTATATCTAGCTGAACTAAACACGCTGCCAAGCTGCTGAGCGTGAAGCGCAGCCAGCGCTGCCGCGCCTGCGACCACAACCTCACCAAGCCCGAGTACAACCCCGGCTCCATCAAGTTCAAGATCGAGCTGCTGGCCTAGTAAGTTATATCTAGCTGAACTAAACACGCTGCCAAGCTGCTGAGCGTGAAGCGCAGCCAGCGCTGCCGCGCCTGCGACCACAACCTCACCAAGCCCGAGTACAACCCCGGCTCCATCAAGTTCAAGATCGAGCTGCTGGCCTAGTAAGTTATATCTAGCTGAACTAAACACGCTGCCAAGCTGCTGAGCGTGAAGCGCAGCCAGCGCTGCCGCGCCTGCGACCACAACCTCACCAAGCCCGAGTACAACCCCGGCTCCATCAAGTTCAAGATCGAGCTGCTGGCCTAGTAAGTTATATCTAGCTGAACTAAACACGCTGCCAAGCTGCTGAGCGTGAAGCGCAGCCAGCGCTGCCGCGCCTGCGACCACAACCTCACCAAGCCCGAGTACAACCCCGGCTCCATCAAGTTCAAGATCGAGCTGCTGGCCTAGTAAGTTATATCTAGCTGAACTAAACACGCTGCCAAGCTGCTGAGCGTGAAGCGCAGCCAGCGCTGCCGCGCCTGCGACCACAACCTCACCAAGCCCGAGTACAACCCCGGCTCCATCAAGTTCAAGATCGAGCTGCTGGCCTAGTAAGTTATATCTAGCTGAACTAAACACGCTGCCAAGCTGCTGAGCGTGAAGCGCAGCCAGCGCTGCCGCGCCTGCGACCACAACCTCACCAAGCCCGAGTACAACCCCGGCTCCATCAAGTTCAAGATCGAGCTGCTGGCCTAGTAAGTTATATCTAGCTGAACTAAACACGCTGCCAAGCTGCTGAGCGTGAAGCGCAGCCAGCGCTGCCGCGCCTGCGACCACAACCTCACCAAGCCCGAGTACAACCCCGGCTCCATCAAGTTCAAGATCGAGCTGCTGGCCTAGTAAGTTATATCTAGCTGAACTAAACACGCTGCCAAGCTGCTGAGCGTGAAGCGCAGCCAGCGCTGCCGCGCCTGCGACCACAACCTCACCAAGCCCGAGTACAACCCCGGCTCCATCAAGTTCAAGATCGAGCTGCTGGCCTAGTAAGTTATATCTAGCTGAACTAAACACGCTGCCAAGCTGCTGAGCGTGAAGCGCAGCCAGCGCTGCCGCGCCTGCGACCACAACCTCACCAAGCCCGAGTACAACCCCGGCTCCATCAAGTTCAAGATCGAGCTGCTGGCCTAGTAAGTTATATCTAGCTGAACTAAACACGCTGCCAAGCTGCTGAGCGTGAAGCGCAGCCAGCGCTGCCGCGCCTGCGACCACAACCTCACCAAGCCCGAGTACAACCCCGGCTCCATCAAGTTCAAGATCGAGCTGCTGGCCTAGTAAGTTATATCTAGCTGAACTAAACACGCTGCCAAGCTGCTGAGCGTGAAGCGCAGCCAGCGCTGCCGCGCCTGCGACCACAACCTCACCAAGCCCGAGTACAACCCCGGCTCCATCAAGTTCAAGATCGAGCTGCTGGCCTAGTAAGTTATATCTAGCTGAACTAAACACGCTGCCAAGCTGCTGAGCGTGAAGCGCAGCCAGCGCTGCCGCGCCTGCGACCACAACCTCACCAAGCCCGAGTACAACCCCGGCTCCATCAAGTTCAAGATCGAGCTGCTGGCCTAGTAAGTTATATCTAGCTGAACTAAACACGCTGCCAAGCTGCTGAGCGTGAAGCGCAGCCAGCGCTGCCGCGCCTGCGACCACAACCTCACCAAGCCCGAGTACAACCCCGGCTCCATCAAGTTCAAGATCGAGCTGCTGGCCTAGTAAGTTATATCTAGCTGAACTAAACACGCTGCCAAGCTGCTGAGCGTGAAGCGCAGCCAGCGCTGCCGCGCCTGCGACCACAACCTCACCAAGCCCGAGTACAACCCCGGCTCCATCAAGTTCAAGATCGAGCTGCTGGCCTAGTAAGTTATATCTAGCTGAACTAAACACGCTGCCAAGCTGCTGAGCGTGAAGCGCAGCCAGCGCTGCCGCGCCTGCGACCACAACCTCACCAAGCCCGAGTACAACCCCGGCTCCATCAAGTTCAAGATCGAGCTGCTGGCCTAGTAAGTTATATCTAGCTGAACTAAACACGCTGCCAAGCTGCTGAGCGTGAAGCGCAGCCAGCGCTGCCGCGCCTGCGACCACAACCTCACCAAGCCCGAGTACAACCCCGGCTCCATCAAGTTCAAGATCGAGCTGCTGGCCTAGTAAGTTATATCTAGCTGAACTAAACACGCTGCCAAGCTGCTGAGCGTGAAGCGCAGCCAGCGCTGCCGCGCCTGCGACCACACAACCTCACCAAGCCCGAGTACAACCCCGGCTCCATCAAGTTCAAGATCGAGCTGCTGGCCTAGTAAGTTATATCTAGCTGAACTAAACACGCTGCCAAGCTGCTGAGCGTGAAGCGCAGCCAGCGCTGCCGCGCCTGCGACCACAACCTCACCAAGCCCGAGTACAACCCCGGCTCCATCAAGTTCAAGATCGAGCTGCTGGCCTAGTAAGTTATATCTAGCTGAACTAAACACGCTGCCAAGCTGCTGAGCGTGAAGCGCAGCCAGCGCTGCCGCGCCTGCGACCACAACCTCACCAAGCCCGAGTACAACCCCGGCTCCATCAAGTTCAAGATCGAGCTGCTGGCCTAGTAAGTTATATCTAGCTGAACTAAACACGCTGCCAAGCTGCTGAGCGTGAAGCGCAGCCAGCGCTGCCGCGCCTGCGACCACAACCTCACCAAGCCCGAGTACAACCCCGGCTCCATCAAGTTCAAGATCGAGCTGCTGGCCTAGTAAGTTATATCTAGCTGAACTAAACACGCTGCCAAGCTGCTGAGCGTGAAGCGCAGCCAGCGCTGCCGCGCCTGCGACCACAACCTCACCAAGCCCGAGTACAACCCCGGCTCCATCAAGTTCAAGATCGAGCTGCTGGCCTAGTAAGTTATATCTAGCTGAACTAAACACGCTGCCAAGCTGCTGAGCGTGAAGCGCAGCCAGCGCTGCCGCGCCTGCGACCACAACCTCACCAAGCCCGAGTACAACCCCGGCTCCATCAAGTTCAAGATCGAGCTGCTGGCCTAGTAAGTTATATCTAGCTGAACTAAACACGCTGCCAAGCTGCTGAGCGTGAAGCGCAGCCAGCGCTGCCGCGCCTGCGACCACAACCTCACCAAGCCCGAGTACAACCCCGGCTCCATCAAGTTCAAGATCGAGCTGCTGGCCTAGTAAGTTATATCTAGCTGAACTAAACACGCTGCCAAGCTGCTGAGCGTGAAGCGCAGCCAGCGCTGCCGCGCCTGCGACCACAACCTCACCAAGCCCGAGTACAACCCCGGCTCCATCAAGTTCAAGATCGAGCTGCTGGCCTAGTAAGTTATATCTAGCTGAACTAAACACGCTGCCAAGCTGCTGAGCGTGAAGCGCAGCCAGCGCTGCCGCGCCTGCGACCACAACCTCACCAAGCCCGAGTACAACCCCGGCTCCATCAAGTTCAAGATCGAGCTGCTGGCCTAGTAAGTTATATCTAGCTGAACTAAACACGCTGCCAAGCTGCTGAGCGTGAAGCGCAGCCAGCGCTGCCGCGCCTGCGACCACAACCTCACCAAGCCCGAGTACAACCCCGGCTCCATCAAGTTCAAGATCGAGCTGCTGGCCTAGTAAGTTATATCTAGCTGAACTAAACACGCTGCCAAGCTGCTGAGCGTGAAGCGCAGCCAGCGCTGCCGCGCCTGCGACCACAACCTCACCAAGCCCGAGTACAACCCCGGCTCCATCAAGTTCAAGATCGAGCTGCTGGCCTAGTAAGTTATATCTAGCTGAACTAAACACGCTGCCAAGCTGCTGAGCGTGAAGCGCAGCCAGCGCTGCCGCGCCTGCGACCACAACCTCACCAAGCCCGAGTACAACCCCGGCTCCATCAAGTTCAAGATCGAGCTGCTGGCCTAGTAAGTTATATCTAGCTGAACTAAACACGCTGCCAAGCTGCTGAGCGTGAAGCGCAGCCAGCGCTGCCGCGCCTGCGACCACAACCTCACCAAGCCCGAGTACAACCCCGGCTCCATCAAGTTCAAGATCGAGCTGCTGGCCTAGTAAGTTATATCTAGCTGAACTAAACACGCTGCCAAGCTGCTGAGCGTGAAGCGCAGCCAGCGCTGCCGCGCCTGCGACCACAACCTCACCAAGCCCGAGTACAACCCCGGCTCCATCAAGTTCAAGATCGAGCTGCTGGCCTAGTAAGTTATATCTAGCTGAACTAAACACGCTGCCAAGCTGCTGAGCGTGAAGCGCAGCCAGCGCTGCCGCGCCTGCGACCACAACCTCACCAAGCCCGAGTACAACCCCGGCTCCATCAAGTTCAAGATCGAGCTGCTGGCCTAGTAAGTTATATCTAGCTGAACTAAACACGCTGCCAAGCTGCTGAGCGTGAAGCGCAGCCAGCGCTGCCGCGCCTGCGACCACAACCTCACCAAGCCCGAGTACAACCCCGGCTCCATCAAGTTCAAGATCGAGCTGCTGGCCTAGTAAGTTATATCTAGCTGAACTAAACACGCTGCCAAGCTGCTGAGCGTGAAGCGCAGCCAGCGCTGCCGCGCCTGCGACCACAACCTCACCAAGCCCGAGTACAACCCCGGCTCCATCAAGTTCAAGATCGAGCTGCTGGCCTAGTAAGTTATATCTAGCTGAACTAAACACGCTGCCAAGCTGCTGAGCGTGAAGCGCAGCCAGCGCTGCCGCGCCTGCGACCACAACCTCACCAAGCCCGAGTACAACCCCGGCTCCATCAAGTTCAAGATCGAGCTGCTGGCCTAGTAAGTTATATCTAGCTGAACTAAACACGCTGCCAAGCTGCTGAGCGTGAAGCGCAGCCAGCGCTGCCGCGCCTGCGACCACAACCTCACCAAGCCCGAGTACAACCCCGGCTCCATCAAGTTCAAGATCGAGCTGCTGGCCTAGTAAGTTATATCTAGCTGAACTAAACACGCTGCCAAGCTGCTGAGCGTGAAGCGCAGCCAGCGCTGCCGCGCCTGCGACCACAACCTCACCAAGCCCGAGTACAACCCCGGCTCCATCAAGTTCAAGATCGAGCTGCTGGCCTAGTAAGTTATATCTAGCTGAACTAAACACGCTGCCAAGCTGCTGAGCGTGAAGCGCAGCCAGCGCTGCCGCGCCTGCGACCACAACCTCACCAAGCCCGAGTACAACCCCGGCTCCATCAAGTTCAAGATCGAGCTGCTGGCCTAGTAAGTTATATCTAGCTGAACTAAACACGCTGCCAAGCTGCTGAGCGTGAAGCGCAGCCAGCGCTGCCGCGCCTGCGACCACAACCTCACCAAGCCCGAGTACAACCCCGGCTCCATCAAGTTCAAGATCGAGCTGCTGGCCTAGTAAGTTATATCTAGCTGAACTAAACACGCTGCCAAGCTGCTGAGCGTGAAGCGCAGCCAGCGCTGCCGCGCCTGCGACCACAACCTCACCAAGCCCGAGTACAACCCCGGCTCCATCAAGTTCAAGATCGAGCTGCTGGCCTAGTAAGTTATATCTAGCTGAACTAAACACGCTGCCAAGCTGCTGAGCGTGAAGCGCAGCCAGCGCTGCCGCGCCTGCGACCACAACCTCACCAAGCCCGAGTACAACCCCGGCTCCATCAAGTTCAAGATCGAGCTGCTGGCCTAGTAAGTTATATCTAGCTGAACTAAACACGCTGCCAAGCTGCTGAGCGTGAAGCGCAGCCAGCGCTGCCGCGCCTGCGACCACAACCTCACCAAGCCCGAGTACAACCCCGGCTCCATCAAGTTCAAGATCGAGCTGCTGGCCTAGTAAGTTATATCTAGCTGAACTAAACACGCTGCCAAGCTGCTGAGCGTGAAGCGCAGCCAGCGCTGCCGCGCCTGCGACCACAACCTCACCAAGCCCGAGTACAACCCCGGCTCCATCAAGTTCAAGATCGAGCTGCTGGCCTAGTAAGTTATATCTAGCTGAACTAAACACGCTGCCAAGCTGCTGAGCGTGAAGCGCAGCCAGCGCTGCCGCGCCTGCGACCACAACCTCACCAAGCCCGAGTACAACCCCGGCTCCATCAAGTTCAAGATCGAGCTGCTGGCCTAGTAAGTTATATCTAGCTGAACTAAACACGCTGCCAAGCTGCTGAGCGTGAAGCGCAGCCAGCGCTGCCGCGCCTGCGACCACAACCTCACCAAGCCCGAGTACAACCCCGGCTCCATCAAGTTCAAGATCGAGCTGCTGGCCTAGTAAGTTATATCTAGCTGAACTAAACACGCTGCCAAGCTGCTGAGCGTGAAGCGCAGCCAGCGCTGCCGCGCCTGCGACCACAACCTCACCAAGCCCGAGTACAACCCCGGCTCCATCAAGTTCAAGATCGAGCTGCTGGCCTAGTAAGTTATATCTAGCTGAACTAAACACGCTGCCAAGCTGCTGAGCGTGAAGCGCAGCCAGCGCTGCCGCGCCTGCGACCACAACCTCACCAAGCCCGAGTACAACCCCGGCTCCATCAAGTTCAAGATCGAGCTGCTGGCCTAGTAAGTTATATCTAGCTGAACTAAACACGCTGCCAAGCTGCTGAGCGTGAAGCGCAGCCAGCGCTGCCGCGCCTGCGACCACAACCTCACCAAGCCCGAGTACAACCCCGGCTCCATCAAGTTCAAGATCGAGCTGCTGGCCTAGTAAGTTATATCTAGCTGAACTAAACACGCTGCCAAGCTGCTGAGCGTGAAGCGCAGCCAGCGCTGCCGCGCCTGCGACCACAACCTCACCAAGCCCGAGTACAACCCCGGCTCCATCAAGTTCAAGATCGAGCTGCTGGCCTAGTAAGTTATATCTAGCTGAACTAAACACGCTGCCAAGCTGCTGAGCGTGAAGCGCAGCCAGCGCTGCCGCGCCTGCGACCACAACCTCACCAAGCCCGAGTACAACCCCGGCTCCATCAAGTTCAAGATCGAGCTGCTGGCCTAGTAAGTTATATCTAGCTGAACTAAACACGCTGCCAAGCTGCTGAGCGTGAAGCGCAGCCAGCGCTGCCGCGCCTGCGACCACAACCTCACCAAGCCCGAGTACAACCCCGGCTCCATCAAGTTCAAGATCGAGCTGCTGGCCTAGTAAGTTATATCTAGCTGAACTAAACACGCTGCCAAGCTGCTGAGCGTGAAGCGCAGCCAGCGCTGCCGCGCCTGCGACCACAACCTCACCAAGCCCGAGTACAACCCCGGCTCCATCAAGTTCAAGATCGAGCTGCTGGCCTAGTAAGTTATATCTAGCTGAACTAAACACGCTGCCAAGCTGCTGAGCGTGAAGCGCAGCCAGCGCTGCCGCGCCTGCGACCACAACCTCACCAAGCCCGAGTACAACCCCGGCTCCATCAAGTTCAAGATCGAGCTGCTGGCCTAGTAAGTTATATCTAGCTGAACTAAACACGCTGCCAAGCTGCTGAGCGTGAAGCGCAGCCAGCGCTGCCGCGCCTGCGACCACAACCTCACCAAGCCCGAGTACAACCCCGGCTCCATCAAGTTCAAGATCGAGCTGCTGGCCTAGTAAGTTATATCTAGCTGAACTAAACACGCTGCCAAGCTGCTGAGCGTGAAGCGCAGCCAGCGCTGCCGCGCCTGCGACCACAACCTCACCAAGCCCGAGTACAACCCCGGCTCCATCAAGTTCAAGATCGAGCTGCTGGCCTAGTAAGTTATATCTAGCTGAACTAAACACGCTGCCAAGCTGCTGAGCGTGAAGCGCAGCCAGCGCTGCCGCGCCTGCGACCACAACCTCACCAAGCCCGAGTACAACCCCGGCTCCATCAAGTTCAAGATCGAGCTGCTGGCCTAGTAAGTTATATCTAGCTGAACTAAACACGCTGCCAAGCTGCTGAGCGTGAAGCGCAGCCAGCGCTGCCGCGCCTGCGACCACAACCTCACCAAGCCCGAGTACAACCCCGGCTCCATCAAGTTCAAGATCGAGCTGCTGGCCTAGTAAGTTATATCTAGCTGAACTAAACACGCTGCCAAGCTGCTGAGCGTGAAGCGCAGCCAGCGCTGCCGCGCCTGCGACCACAACCTCACCAAGCCCGAGTACAACCCCGGCTCCATCAAGTTCAAGATCGAGCTGCTGGCCTAGTAAGTTATATCTAGCTGAACTAAACACGCTGCCAAGCTGCTGAGCGTGAAGCGCAGCCAGCGCTGCCGCGCCTGCGACCACAACCTCACCAAGCCCGAGTACAACCCCGGCTCCATCAAGTTCAAGATCGAGCTGCTGGCCTAGTAAGTTATATCTAGCTGAACTAAACACGCTGCCAAGCTGCTGAGCGTGAAGCGCAGCCAGCGCTGCCGCGCCTGCGACCACAACCTCACCAAGCCCGAGTACAACCCCGGCTCCATCAAGTTCAAGATCGAGCTGCTGGCCTAGTAAGTTATATCTAGCTGAACTAAACACGCTGCCAAGCTGCTGAGCGTGAAGCGCAGCCAGCGCTGCCGCGCCTGCGACCACAACCTCACCAAGCCCGAGTACAACCCCGGCTCCATCAAGTTCAAGATCGAGCTGCTGGCCTAGTAAGTTATATCTAGCTGAACTAAACACGCTGCCAAGCTGCTGAGCGTGAAGCGCAGCCAGCGCTGCCGCGCCTGCGACCACAACCTCACCAAGCCCGAGTACAACCCCGGCTCCATCAAGTTCAAGATCGAGCTGCTGGCCTAGTAAGTTATATCTAGCTGAACTAAACACGCTGCCAAGCTGCTGAGCGTGAAGCGCAGCCAGCGCTGCCGCGCCTGCGACCACAACCTCACCAAGCCCGAGTACAACCCCGGCTCCATCAAGTTCAAGATCGAGCTGCTGGCCTAGTAAGTTATATCTAGCTGAACTAAACACGCTGCCAAGCTGCTGAGCGTGAAGCGCAGCCAGCGCTGCCGCGCCTGCGACCACAACCTCACCAAGCCCGAGTACAACCCCGGCTCCATCAAGTTCAAGATCGAGCTGCTGGCCTAGTAAGTTATATCTAGCTGAACTAAACACGCTGCCAAGCTGCTGAGCGTGAAGCGCAGCCAGCGCTGCCGCGCCTGCGACCACAACCTCACCAAGCCCGAGTACAACCCCGGCTCCATCAAGTTCAAGATCGAGCTGCTGGCCTAGTAAGTTATATCTAGCTGAACTAAACACGCTGCCAAGCTGCTGAGCGTGAAGCGCAGCCAGCGCTGCCGCGCCTGCGACCACAACCTCACCAAGCCCGAGTACAACCCCGGCTCCATCAAGTTCAAGATCGAGCTGCTGGCCTAGTAAGTTATATCTAGCTGAACTAAACACGCTGCCAAGCTGCTGAGCGTGAAGCGCAGCCAGCGCTGCCGCGCCTGCGACCACAACCTCACCAAGCCCGAGTACAACCCCGGCTCCATCAAGTTCAAGATCGAGCTGCTGGCCTAGTAAGTTATATCTAGCTGAACTAAACACGCTGCCAAGCTGCTGAGCGTGAAGCGCAGCCAGCGCTGCCGCGCCTGCGACCACAACCTCACCAAGCCCGAGTACAACCCCGGCTCCATCAAGTTCAAGATCGAGCTGCTGGCCTAGTAAGTTATATCTAGCTGAACTAAACACGCTGCCAAGCTGCTGAGCGTGAAGCGCAGCCAGCGCTGCCGCGCCTGCGACCACAACCTCACCAAGCCCGAGTACAACCCCGGCTCCATCAAGTTCAAGATCGAGCTGCTGGCCTAGTAAGTTATATCTAGCTGAACTAAACACGCTGCCAAGCTGCTGAGCGTGAAGCGCAGCCAGCGCTGCCGCGCCTGCGACCACAACCTCACCAAGCCCGAGTACAACCCCGGCTCCATCAAGTTCAAGATCGAGCTGCTGGCCTAGTAAGTTATATCTAGCTGAACTAAACACGCTGCCAAGCTGCTGAGCGTGAAGCGCAGCCAGCGCTGCCGCGCCTGCGACCACAACCTCACCAAGCCCGAGTACAACCCCGGCTCCATCAAGTTCAAGATCGAGCTGCTGGCCTAGTAAGTTATATCTAGCTGAACTAAACACGCTGCCAAGCTGCTGAGCGTGAAGCGCAGCCAGCGCTGCCGCGCCTGCGACCACAACCTCACCAAGCCCGAGTACAACCCCGGCTCCATCAAGTTCAAGATCGAGCTGCTGGCCTAGTAAGTTATATCTAGCTGAACTAAACACGCTGCCAAGCTGCTGAGCGTGAAGCGCAGCCAGCGCTGCCGCGCCTGCGACCACAACCTCACCAAGCCCGAGTACAACCCCGGCTCCATCAAGTTCAAGATCGAGCTGCTGGCCTAGTAAGTTATATCTAGCTGAACTAAACACGCTGCCAAGCTGCTGAGCGTGAAGCGCAGCCAGCGCTGCCGCGCCTGCGACCACAACCTCACCAAGCCCGAGTACAACCCCGGCTCCATCAAGTTCAAGATCGAGCTGCTGGCCTAGTAAGTTATATCTAGCTGAACTAAACACGCTGCCAAGCTGCTGAGCGTGAAGCGCAGCCAGCGCTGCCGCGCCTGCGACCACAACCTCACCAAGCCCGAGTACAACCCCGGCTCCATCAAGTTCAAGATCGAGCTGCTGGCCTAGTAAGTTATATCTAGCTGAACTAAACACGCTGCCAAGCTGCTGAGCGTGAAGCGCAGCCAGCGCTGCCGCGCCTGCGACCACAACCTCACCAAGCCCGAGTACAACCCCGGCTCCATCAAGTTCAAGATCGAGCTGCTGGCCTAGTAAGTTATATCTAGCTGAACTAAACACGCTGCCAAGCTGCTGAGCGTGAAGCGCAGCCAGCGCTGCCGCGCCTGCGACCACAACCTCACCAAGCCCGAGTACAACCCCGGCTCCATCAAGTTCAAGATCGAGCTGCTGGCCTAGTAAGTTATATCTAGCTGAACTAAACACGCTGCCAAGCTGCTGAGCGTGAAGCGCAGCCAGCGCTGCCGCGCCTGCGACCACAACCTCACCAAGCCCGAGTACAACCCCGGCTCCATCAAGTTCAAGATCGAGCTGCTGGCCTAGTAAGTTATATCTAGCTGAACTAAACACGCTGCCAAGCTGCTGAGCGTGAAGCGCAGCCAGCGCTGCCGCGCCTGCGACCACAACCTCACCAAGCCCGAGTACAACCCCGGCTCCATCAAGTTCAAGATCGAGCTGCTGGCCTAGTAAGTTATATCTAGCTGAACTAAACACGCTGCCAAGCTGCTGAGCGTGAAGCGCAGCCAGCGCTGCCGCGCCTGCGACCACAACCTCACCAAGCCCGAGTACAACCCCGGCTCCATCAAGTTCAAGATCGAGCTGCTGGCCTAGTAAGTTATATCTAGCTGAACTAAACACGCTGCCAAGCTGCTGAGCGTGAAGCGCAGCCAGCGCTGCCGCGCCTGCGACCACAACCTCACCAAGCCCGAGTACAACCCCGGCTCCATCAAGTTCAAGATCGAGCTGCTGGCCTAGTAAGTTATATCTAGCTGAACTAAACACGCTGCCAAGCTGCTGAGCGTGAAGCGCAGCCAGCGCTGCCGCGCCTGCGACCACAACCTCACCAAGCCCGAGTACAACCCCGGCTCCATCAAGTTCAAGATCGAGCTGCTGGCCTAGTAAGTTATATCTAGCTGAACTAAACACGCTGCCAAGCTGCTGAGCGTGAAGCGCAGCCAGCGCTGCCGCGCCTGCGACCACAACCTCACCAAGCCCGAGTACAACCCCGGCTCCATCAAGTTCAAGATCGAGCTGCTGGCCTAGTAAGTTATATCTAGCTGAACTAAACACGCTGCCAAGCTGCTGAGCGTGAAGCGCAGCCAGCGCTGCCGCGCCTGCGACCACAACCTCACCAAGCCCGAGTACAACCCCGGCTCCATCAAGTTCAAGATCGAGCTGCTGGCCTAGTAAGTTATATCTAGCTGAACTAAACACGCTGCCAAGCTGCTGAGCGTGAAGCGCAGCCAGCGCTGCCGCGCCTGCGACCACAACCTCACCAAGCCCGAGTACAACCCCGGCTCCATCAAGTTCAAGATCGAGCTGCTGGCCTAGTAAGTTATATCTAGCTGAACTAAACACGCTGCCAAGCTGCTGAGCGTGAAGCGCAGCCAGCGCTGCCGCGCCTGCGACCACAACCTCACCAAGCCCGAGTACAACCCCGGCTCCATCAAGTTCAAGATCGAGCTGCTGGCCTAGTAAGTTATATCTAGCTGAACTAAACACGCTGCCAAGCTGCTGAGCGTGAAGCGCAGCCAGCGCTGCCGCGCCTGCGACCACAACCTCACCAAGCCCGAGTACAACCCCGGCTCCATCAAGTTCAAGATCGAGCTGCTGGCCTAGTAAGTTATATCTAGCTGAACTAAACACGCTGCCAAGCTGCTGAGCGTGAAGCGCAGCCAGCGCTGCCGCGCCTGCGACCACAACCTCACCAAGCCCGAGTACAACCCCGGCTCCATCAAGTTCAAGATCGAGCTGCTGGCCTAGTAAGTTATATCTAGCTGAACTAAACACGCTGCCAAGCTGCTGAGCGTGAAGCGCAGCCAGCGCTGCCGCGCCTGCGACCACAACCTCACCAAGCCCGAGTACAACCCCGGCTCCATCAAGTTCAAGATCGAGCTGCTGGCCTAGTAAGTTATATCTAGCTGAACTAAACACGCTGCCAAGCTGCTGAGCGTGAAGCGCAGCCAGCGCTGCCGCGCCTGCGACCACAACCTCACCAAGCCCGAGTACAACCCCGGCTCCATCAAGTTCAAGATCGAGCTGCTGGCCTAGTAAGTTATATCTAGCTGAACTAAACACGCTGCCAAGCTGCTGAGCGTGAAGCGCAGCCAGCGCTGCCGCGCCTGCGACCACAACCTCACCAAGCCCGAGTACAACCCCGGCTCCATCAAGTTCAAGATCGAGCTGCTGGCCTAGTAAGTTATATCTAGCTGAACTAAACACGCTGCCAAGCTGCTGAGCGTGAAGCGCAGCCAGCGCTGCCGCGCCTGCGACCACAACCTCACCAAGCCCGAGTACAACCCCGGCTCCATCAAGTTCAAGATCGAGCTGCTGGCCTAGTAAGTTATATCTAGCTGAACTAAACACGCTGCCAAGCTGCTGAGCGTGAAGCGCAGCCAGCGCTGCCGCGCCTGCGACCACAACCTCACCAAGCCCGAGTACAACCCCGGCTCCATCAAGTTCAAGATCGAGCTGCTGGCCTAGTAAGTTATATCTAGCTGAACTAAACACGCTGCCAAGCTGCTGAGCGTGAAGCGCAGCCAGCGCTGCCGCGCCTGCGACCACAACCTCACCAAGCCCGAGTACAACCCCGGCTCCATCAAGTTCAAGATCGAGCTGCTGGCCTAGTAAGTTATATCTAGCTGAACTAAACACGCTGCCAAGCTGCTGAGCGTGAAGCGCAGCCAGCGCTGCCGCGCCTGCGACCACAACCTCACCAAGCCCGAGTACAACCCCGGCTCCATCAAGTTCAAGATCGAGCTGCTGGCCTAGTAAGTTATATCTAGCTGAACTAAACACGCTGCCAAGCTGCTGAGCGTGAAGCGCAGCCAGCGCTGCCGCGCCTGCGACCACAACCTCACCAAGCCCGAGTACAACCCCGGCTCCATCAAGTTCAAGATCGAGCTGCTGGCCTAGTAAGTTATATCTAGCTGAACTAAACACGCTGCCAAGCTGCTGAGCGTGAAGCGCAGCCAGCGCTGCCGCGCCTGCGACCACAACCTCACCAAGCCCGAGTACAACCCCGGCTCCATCAAGTTCAAGATCGAGCTGCTGGCCTAGTAAGTTATATCTAGCTGAACTAAACACGCTGCCAAGCTGCTGAGCGTGAAGCGCAGCCAGCGCTGCCGCGCCTGCGACCACAACCTCACCAAGCCCGAGTACAACCCCGGCTCCATCAAGTTCAAGATCGAGCTGCTGGCCTAGTAAGTTATATCTAGCTGAACTAAACACGCTGCCAAGCTGCTGAGCGTGAAGCGCAGCCAGCGCTGCCGCGCCTGCGACCACAACCTCACCAAGCCCGAGTACAACCCCGGCTCCATCAAGTTCAAGATCGAGCTGCTGGCCTAGTAAGTTATATCTAGCTGAACTAAACACGCTGCCAAGCTGCTGAGCGTGAAGCGCAGCCAGCGCTGCCGCGCCTGCGACCACAACCTCACCAAGCCCGAGTACAACCCCGGCTCCATCAAGTTCAAGATCGAGCTGCTGGCCTAGTAAGTTATATCTAGCTGAACTAAACACGCTGCCAAGCTGCTGAGCGTGAAGCGCAGCCAGCGCTGCCGCGCCTGCGACCACAACCTCACCAAGCCCGAGTACAACCCCGGCTCCATCAAGTTCAAGATCGAGCTGCTGGCCTAGTAAGTTATATCTAGCTGAACTAAACACGCTGCCAAGCTGCTGAGCGTGAAGCGCAGCCAGCGCTGCCGCGCCTGCGACCACAACCTCACCAAGCCCGAGTACAACCCCGGCTCCATCAAGTTCAAGATCGAGCTGCTGGCCTAGTAAGTTATATCTAGCTGAACTAAACACGCTGCCAAGCTGCTGAGCGTGAAGCGCAGCCAGCGCTGCCGCGCCTGCGACCACAACCTCACCAAGCCCGAGTACAACCCCGGCTCCATCAAGTTCAAGATCGAGCTGCTGGCCTAGTAAGTTATATCTAGCTGAACTAAACACGCTGCCAAGCTGCTGAGCGTGAAGCGCAGCCAGCGCTGCCGCGCCTGCGACCACAACCTCACCAAGCCCGAGTACAACCCCGGCTCCATCAAGTTCAAGATCGAGCTGCTGGCCTAGTAAGTTATATCTAGCTGAACTAAACACGCTGCCAAGCTGCTGAGCGTGAAGCGCAGCCAGCGCTGCCGCGCCTGCGACCACAACCTCACCAAGCCCGAGTACAACCCCGGCTCCATCAAGTTCAAGATCGAGCTGCTGGCCTAGTAAGTTATATCTAGCTGAACTAAACACGCTGCCAAGCTGCTGAGCGTGAAGCGCAGCCAGCGCTGCCGCGCCTGCGACCACAACCTCACCAAGCCCGAGTACAACCCCGGCTCCATCAAGTTCAAGATCGAGCTGCTGGCCTAGTAAGTTATATCTAGCTGAACTAAACACGCTGCCAAGCTGCTGAGCGTGAAGCGCAGCCAGCGCTGCCGCGCCTGCGACCACAACCTCACCAAGCCCGAGTACAACCCCGGCTCCATCAAGTTCAAGATCGAGCTGCTGGCCTAGTAAGTTATATCTAGCTGAACTAAACACGCTGCCAAGCTGCTGAGCGTGAAGCGCAGCCAGCGCTGCCGCGCCTGCGACCACAACCTCACCAAGCCCGAGTACAACCCCGGCTCCATCAAGTTCAAGATCGAGCTGCTGGCCTAGTAAGTTATATCTAGCTGAACTAAACACGCTGCCAAGCTGCTGAGCGTGAAGCGCAGCCAGCGCTGCCGCGCCTGCGACCACAACCTCACCAAGCCCGAGTACAACCCCGGCTCCATCAAGTTCAAGATCGAGCTGCTGGCCTAGTAAGTTATATCTAGCTGAACTAAACACGCTGCCAAGCTGCTGAGCGTGAAGCGCAGCCAGCGCTGCCGCGCCTGCGACCACAACCTCACCAAGCCCGAGTACAACCCCGGCTCCATCAAGTTCAAGATCGAGCTGCTGGCCTAGTAAGTTATATCTAGCTGAACTAAACACGCTGCCAAGCTGCTGAGCGTGAAGCGCAGCCAGCGCTGCCGCGCCTGCGACCACAACCTCACCAAGCCCGAGTACAACCCCGGCTCCATCAAGTTCAAGATCGAGCTGCTGGCCTAGTAAGTTATATCTAGCTGAACTAAACACGCTGCCAAGCTGCTGAGCGTGAAGCGCAGCCAGCGCTGCCGCGCCTGCGACCACAACCTCACCAAGCCCGAGTACAACCCCGGCTCCATCAAGTTCAAGATCGAGCTGCTGGCCTAGTAAGTTATATCTAGCTGAACTAAACACGCTGCCAAGCTGCTGAGCGTGAAGCGCAGCCAGCGCTGCCGCGCCTGCGACCACAACCTCACCAAGCCCGAGTACAACCCCGGCTCCATCAAGTTCAAGATCGAGCTGCTGGCCTAGTAAGTTATATCTAGCTGAACTAAACACGCTGCCAAGCTGCTGAGCGTGAAGCGCAGCCAGCGCTGCCGCGCCTGCGACCACAACCTCACCAAGCCCGAGTACAACCCCGGCTCCATCAAGTTCAAGATCGAGCTGCTGGCCTAGTAAGTTATATCTAGCTGAACTAAACACGCTGCCAAGCTGCTGAGCGTGAAGCGCAGCCAGCGCTGCCGCGCCTGCGACCACAACCTCACCAAGCCCGAGTACAACCCCGGCTCCATCAAGTTCAAGATCGAGCTGCTGGCCTAGTAAGTTATATCTAGCTGAACTAAACACGCTGCCAAGCTGCTGAGCGTGAAGCGCAGCCAGCGCTGCCGCGCCTGCGACCACAACCTCACCAAGCCCGAGTACAACCCCGGCTCCATCAAGTTCAAGATCGAGCTGCTGGCCTAGTAAGTTATATCTAGCTGAACTAAACACGCTGCCAAGCTGCTGAGCGTGAAGCGCAGCCAGCGCTGCCGCGCCTGCGACCACAACCTCACCAAGCCCGAGTACAACCCCGGCTCCATCAAGTTCAAGATCGAGCTGCTGGCCTAGTAAGTTATATCTAGCTGAACTAAACACGCTGCCAAGCTGCTGAGCGTGAAGCGCAGCCAGCGCTGCCGCGCCTGCGACCACAACCTCACCAAGCCCGAGTACAACCCCGGCTCCATCAAGTTCAAGATCGAGCTGCTGGCCTAGTAAGTTATATCTAGCTGAACTAAACACGCTGCCAAGCTGCTGAGCGTGAAGCGCAGCCAGCGCTGCCGCGCCTGCGACCACAACCTCACCAAGCCCGAGTACAACCCCGGCTCCATCAAGTTCAAGATCGAGCTGCTGGCCTAGTAAGTTATATCTAGCTGAACTAAACACGCTGCCAAGCTGCTGAGCGTGAAGCGCAGCCAGCGCTGCCGCGCCTGCGACCACAACCTCACCAAGCCCGAGTACAACCCCGGCTCCATCAAGTTCAAGATCGAGCTGCTGGCCTAGTAAGTTATATCTAGCTGAACTAAACACGCTGCCAAGCTGCTGAGCGTGAAGCGCAGCCAGCGCTGCCGCGCCTGCGACCACAACCTCACCAAGCCCGAGTACAACCCCGGCTCCATCAAGTTCAAGATCGAGCTGCTGGCCTAGTAAGTTATATCTAGCTGAACTAAACACGCTGCCAAGCTGCTGAGCGTGAAGCGCAGCCAGCGCTGCCGCGCCTGCGACCACAACCTCACCAAGCCCGAGTACAACCCCGGCTCCATCAAGTTCAAGATCGAGCTGCTGGCCTAGTAAGTTATATCTAGCTGAACTAAACACGCTGCCAAGCTGCTGAGCGTGAAGCGCAGCCAGCGCTGCCGCGCCTGCGACCACAACCTCACCAAGCCCGAGTACAACCCCGGCTCCATCAAGTTCAAGATCGAGCTGCTGGCCTAGTAAGTTATATCTAGCTGAACTAAACACGCTGCCAAGCTGCTGAGCGTGAAGCGCAGCCAGCGCTGCCGCGCCTGCGACCACAACCTCACCAAGCCCGAGTACAACCCCGGCTCCATCAAGTTCAAGATCGAGCTGCTGGCCTAGTAAGTTATATCTAGCTGAACTAAACACGCTGCCAAGCTGCTGAGCGTGAAGCGCAGCCAGCGCTGCCGCGCCTGCGACCACAACCTCACCAAGCCCGAGTACAACCCCGGCTCCATCAAGTTCAAGATCGAGCTGCTGGCCTAGTAAGTTATATCTAGCTGAACTAAACACGCTGCCAAGCTGCTGAGCGTGAAGCGCAGCCAGCGCTGCCGCGCCTGCGACCACAACCTCACCAAGCCCGAGTACAACCCCGGCTCCATCAAGTTCAAGATCGAGCTGCTGGCCTAGTAAGTTATATCTAGCTGAACTAAACACGCTGCCAAGCTGCTGAGCGTGAAGCGCAGCCAGCGCTGCCGCGCCTGCGACCACAACCTCACCAAGCCCGAGTACAACCCCGGCTCCATCAAGTTCAAGATCGAGCTGCTGGCCTAGTAAGTTATATCTAGCTGAACTAAACACGCTGCCAAGCTGCTGAGCGTGAAGCGCAGCCAGCGCTGCCGCGCCTGCGACCACAACCTCACCAAGCCCGAGTACAACCCCGGCTCCATCAAGTTCAAGATCGAGCTGCTGGCCTAGTAAGTTATATCTAGCTGAACTAAACACGCTGCCAAGCTGCTGAGCGTGAAGCGCAGCCAGCGCTGCCGCGCCTGCGACCACAACCTCACCAAGCCCGAGTACAACCCCGGCTCCATCAAGTTCAAGATCGAGCTGCTGGCCTAGTAAGTTATATCTAGCTGAACTAAACACGCTGCCAAGCTGCTGAGCGTGAAGCGCAGCCAGCGCTGCCGCGCCTGCGACCACAACCTCACCAAGCCCGAGTACAACCCCGGCTCCATCAAGTTCAAGATCGAGCTGCTGGCCTAGTAAGTTATATCTAGCTGAACTAAACACGCTGCCAAGCTGCTGAGCGTGAAGCGCAGCCAGCGCTGCCGCGCCTGCGACCACAACCTCACCAAGCCCGAGTACAACCCCGGCTCCATCAAGTTCAAGATCGAGCTGCTGGCCTAGTAAGTTATATCTAGCTGAACTAAACACGCTGCCAAGCTGCTGAGCGTGAAGCGCAGCCAGCGCTGCCGCGCCTGCGACCACAACCTCACCAAGCCCGAGTACAACCCCGGCTCCATCAAGTTCAAGATCGAGCTGCTGGCCTAGTAAGTTATATCTAGCTGAACTAAACACGCTGCCAAGCTGCTGAGCGTGAAGCGCAGCCAGCGCTGCCGCGCCTGCGACCACAACCTCACCAAGCCCGAGTACAACCCCGGCTCCATCAAGTTCAAGATCGAGCTGCTGGCCTAGTAAGTTATATCTAGCTGAACTAAACACGCTGCCAAGCTGCTGAGCGTGAAGCGCAGCCAGCGCTGCCGCGCCTGCGACCACAACCTCACCAAGCCCGAGTACAACCCCGGCTCCATCAAGTTCAAGATCGAGCTGCTGGCCTAGTAAGTTATATCTAGCTGAACTAAACACGCTGCCAAGCTGCTGAGCGTGAAGCGCAGCCAGCGCTGCCGCGCCTGCGACCACAACCTCACCAAGCCCGAGTACAACCCCGGCTCCATCAAGTTCAAGATCGAGCTGCTGGCCTAGTAAGTTATATCTAGCTGAACTAAACACGCTGCCAAGCTGCTGAGCGTGAAGCGCAGCCAGCGCTGCCGCGCCTGCGACCACAACCTCACCAAGCCCGAGTACAACCCCGGCTCCATCAAGTTCAAGATCGAGCTGCTGGCCTAGTAAGTTATATCTAGCTGAACTAAACACGCTGCCAAGCTGCTGAGCGTGAAGCGCAGCCAGCGCTGCCGCGCCTGCGACCACAACCTCACCAAGCCCGAGTACAACCCCGGCTCCATCAAGTTCAAGATCGAGCTGCTGGCCTAGTAAGTTATATCTAGCTGAACTAAACACGCTGCCAAGCTGCTGAGCGTGAAGCGCAGCCAGCGCTGCCGCGCCTGCGACCACAACCTCACCAAGCCCGAGTACAACCCCGGCTCCATCAAGTTCAAGATCGAGCTGCTGGCCTAGTAAGTTATATCTAGCTGAACTAAACACGCTGCCAAGCTGCTGAGCGTGAAGCGCAGCCAGCGCTGCCGCGCCTGCGACCACAACCTCACCAAGCCCGAGTACAACCCCGGCTCCATCAAGTTCAAGATCGAGCTGCTGGCCTAGTAAGTTATATCTAGCTGAACTAAACACGCTGCCAAGCTGCTGAGCGTGAAGCGCAGCCAGCGCTGCCGCGCCTGCGACCACAACCTCACCAAGCCCGAGTACAACCCCGGCTCCATCAAGTTCAAGATCGAGCTGCTGGCCTAGTAAGTTATATCTAGCTGAACTAAACACGCTGCCAAGCTGCTGAGCGTGAAGCGCAGCCAGCGCTGCCGCGCCTGCGACCACAACCTCACCAAGCCCGAGTACAACCCCGGCTCCATCAAGTTCAAGATCGAGCTGCTGGCCTAGTAAGTTATATCTAGCTGAACTAAACACGCTGCCAAGCTGCTGAGCGTGAAGCGCAGCCAGCGCTGCCGCGCCTGCGACCACAACCTCACCAAGCCCGAGTACAACCCCGGCTCCATCAAGTTCAAGATCGAGCTGCTGGCCTAGTAAGTTATATCTAGCTGAACTAAACACGCTGCCAAGCTGCTGAGCGTGAAGCGCAGCCAGCGCTGCCGCGCCTGCGACCACAACCTCACCAAGCCCGAGTACAACCCCGGCTCCATCAAGTTCAAGATCGAGCTGCTGGCCTAGTAAGTTATATCTAGCTGAACTAAACACGCTGCCAAGCTGCTGAGCGTGAAGCGCAGCCAGCGCTGCCGCGCCTGCGACCACAACCTCACCAAGCCCGAGTACAACCCCGGCTCCATCAAGTTCAAGATCGAGCTGCTGGCCTAGTAAGTTATATCTAGCTGAACTAAACACGCTGCCAAGCTGCTGAGCGTGAAGCGCAGCCAGCGCTGCCGCGCCTGCGACCACAACCTCACCAAGCCCGAGTACAACCCCGGCTCCATCAAGTTCAAGATCGAGCTGCTGGCCTAGTAAGTTATATCTAGCTGAACTAAACACGCTGCCAAGCTGCTGAGCGTGAAGCGCAGCCAGCGCTGCCGCGCCTGCGACCACAACCTCACCAAGCCCGAGTACAACCCCGGCTCCATCAAGTTCAAGATCGAGCTGCTGGCCTAGTAAGTTATATCTAGCTGAACTAAACACGCTGCCAAGCTGCTGAGCGTGAAGCGCAGCCAGCGCTGCCGCGCCTGCGACCACAACCTCACCAAGCCCGAGTACAACCCCGGCTCCATCAAGTTCAAGATCGAGCTGCTGGCCTAGTAAGTTATATCTAGCTGAACTAAACACGCTGCCAAGCTGCTGAGCGTGAAGCGCAGCCAGCGCTGCCGCGCCTGCGACCACAACCTCACCAAGCCCGAGTACAACCCCGGCTCCATCAAGTTCAAGATCGAGCTGCTGGCCTAGTAAGTTATATCTAGCTGAACTAAACACGCTGCCAAGCTGCTGAGCGTGAAGCGCAGCCAGCGCTGCCGCGCCTGCGACCACAACCTCACCAAGCCCGAGTACAACCCCGGCTCCATCAAGTTCAAGATCGAGCTGCTGGCCTAGTAAGTTATATCTAGCTGAACTAAACACGCTGCCAAGCTGCTGAGCGTGAAGCGCAGCCAGCGCTGCCGCGCCTGCGACCACAACCTCACCAAGCCCGAGTACAACCCCGGCTCCATCAAGTTCAAGATCGAGCTGCTGGCCTAGTAAGTTATATCTAGCTGAACTAAACACGCTGCCAAGCTGCTGAGCGTGAAGCGCAGCCAGCGCTGCCGCGCCTGCGACCACAACCTCACCAAGCCCGAGTACAACCCCGGCTCCATCAAGTTCAAGATCGAGCTGCTGGCCTAGTAAGTTATATCTAGCTGAACTAAACACGCTGCCAAGCTGCTGAGCGTGAAGCGCAGCCAGCGCTGCCGCGCCTGCGACCACAACCTCACCAAGCCCGAGTACAACCCCGGCTCCATCAAGTTCAAGATCGAGCTGCTGGCCTAGTAAGTTATATCTAGCTGAACTAAACACGCTGCCAAGCTGCTGAGCGTGAAGCGCAGCCAGCGCTGCCGCGCCTGCGACCACAACCTCACCAAGCCCGAGTACAACCCCGGCTCCATCAAGTTCAAGATCGAGCTGCTGGCCTAGTAAGTTATATCTAGCTGAACTAAACACGCTGCCAAGCTGCTGAGCGTGAAGCGCAGCCAGCGCTGCCGCGCCTGCGACCACAACCTCACCAAGCCCGAGTACAACCCCGGCTCCATCAAGTTCAAGATCGAGCTGCTGGCCTAGTAAGTTATATCTAGCTGAACTAAACACGCTGCCAAGCTGCTGAGCGTGAAGCGCAGCCAGCGCTGCCGCGCCTGCGACCACAACCTCACCAAGCCCGAGTACAACCCCGGCTCCATCAAGTTCAAGATCGAGCTGCTGGCCTAGTAAGTTATATCTAGCTGAACTAAACACGCTGCCAAGCTGCTGAGCGTGAAGCGCAGCCAGCGCTGCCGCGCCTGCGACCACAACCTCACCAAGCCCGAGTACAACCCCGGCTCCATCAAGTTCAAGATCGAGCTGCTGGCCTAGTAAGTTATATCTAGCTGAACTAAACACGCTGCCAAGCTGCTGAGCGTGAAGCGCAGCCAGCGCTGCCGCGCCTGCGACCACAACCTCACCAAGCCCGAGTACAACCCCGGCTCCATCAAGTTCAAGATCGAGCTGCTGGCCTAGTAAGTTATATCTAGCTGAACTAAACACGCTGCCAAGCTGCTGAGCGTGAAGCGCAGCCAGCGCTGCCGCGCCTGCGACCACAACCTCACCAAGCCCGAGTACAACCCCGGCTCCATCAAGTTCAAGATCGAGCTGCTGGCCTAGTAAGTTATATCTAGCTGAACTAAACACGCTGCCAAGCTGCTGAGCGTGAAGCGCAGCCAGCGCTGCCGCGCCTGCGACCACAACCTCACCAAGCCCGAGTACAACCCCGGCTCCATCAAGTTCAAGATCGAGCTGCTGGCCTAGTAAGTTATCTAGTTATTTAGTCTATATAGGCTAACTGCTGCACTGCTTGCAGCACTTCAATTAATCATCAGTCTGCATCACTAGTTACTTTAAACTAGCAATTATTAGATCATTAAATAATAATAATCAATTATTGAATAATAGGGTATCCGGCTCGAAGGACCATGTATAAAATTGTAGGAACTTGAATAAAAAAATAGTCAAATGAGCAATTTGTAGCAATACCCGTAAATAATTCCGCATTCCATATCGCAATTTCTGTGTGTTAGTTTAAACCGCTTAGGGCCTATTTCACCACCTATAATTAAGTTTCGAGTATCTTACTTGGCAGATAATTTCATACAAATTCTGTTCCATTTTTGAATTTATTCAGTGAGTAGTGCCTACTCGGACATTGTGAAACAGGCCCTTAGCTTTATTCGGAATTATAGCTAATCCTTCGTTATACTCGTGTCAAAACTGAGCATTATTTACGCCCAAAGTTGTAGGCTAATACATTTTTTCTTCCTAAAAGAACTGTCGGTTACTTAAGGCTGCAGTATTTTAGTCCACATTTGTATTTTATTACCAATATCAAAGTTATTGGGATCTCTGTGTTTGCTTAAATAACGCATTCTATACGACTGATCTGTATTTCTATTTAGACATTCTTTGCGTCCTTGTCTGTTTTTTTTATATCATTATTATTGGTAAGCTCACATTTGACCACTATTTCACATGATGATAAGCGATGATGTGGCTGACAGTGAAGCACGCTTGCCTAGACAACTACCAACTCCTCGCATACTACTTTTTATTTATTTATTCTTAGGAGAACCAACAGCTATAACAAAAGGATAACAGTTGTAGTATTAGAGACATTTAGCCAATTGCAGGCAATTATTTTGGTTCGTTTACATTCATACATCTGGTCATACCCTCACGCTGGTTGTGAACCTTACACTAAATCAACAAAAACCTGAAACGAAACCTTTACCCACAGCTACCACGTCCCCGAAATAAAGATAATCTCGCACGAGCCGGTGAAGCCGGGTGGAACGTCAGCGCTGCTGCTGAAGCTGACCAACCCCACCGGGCACGAGATGACGCTGCGGCTCGTGCGGCCCGAGGACGTGCCGCCGCCCGAGGACAAGGACGAACCCAAGAGCATTGAGAAGTCGCTGGAACGATCGCTCAACCTTGATAAGGTGAGTTTGTTCATGTAAACTGATGTTTAAAGACAAAGTCAGCCTACCTATTGTACCTCACCAGTTCTACTCGCCCCAAAATGGCCTTGCGGCTGTTACGTCTCGCAGATGAGAAAAAGTTGAAGGACCAGAAGAAACTCGAAGAGTATTGAAAAAATCGCAGTGGTTCATAAGGAAGGTTTAGGGGGCGGGGGGGGGTTTTGGTATAGTAGGAAAAATCCGAGAATTTCAAAGATTTGTAACACCTGTGCAAAGATGAGGTAGGTCGCTGGATAAAACTCAAACCATGTTGTATTGTTTGCAGTATTCGATAATGTTATTGATCTGCATAAGGTTTTGAGTGGTCATCGTCCTATCATAAAGCCGTACTTTATCTTCCCCAGGACACGACATCGTTCAAAGCCATAGAGCGTGTGCCGCAGTACTCGGCGACGAGCCACGTGACGCCGCCCGACGTCGCGCTGACGCTGGCGCAGCGCGACGACGCCGCCGAGTACGACGACGACGCGCAGCACGACACTAACGAGTGAGTACAACTGTACAGAGCGGTGCCGCAGTACTCGGCGACGAGCCACGTGACGCCGCCCGACGTCGCGCTGACGCTGGCGCAGCGCGACGACGCCGCCGAGTACGACGACGACGCGCAGCACGACACTAACGAGTGAGTACAACTGTACAGAGCGGTGCCGCAGTACTCGGCGACGAGCCACGTGACGCCGCCCGACGTCGCGCTGACGCTGGCGCAGCGCGACGACGCCGCCGAGTACGACGACGACGCGCAGCACGACACTAACGAGTGAGTACAACTGTACAGAGCGGTGCCGCAGTACTCGGCGACGAGCCACGTGACGCCGCCCGACGTCGCGCTGACGCTGGCGCAGCGCGACGACGCCGCCGAGTACGACGACGACGCGCAGCACGACACTAACGAGTGAGTACAACTGTACAGAGCGGTGCCGCAGTACTCGGCGACGAGCCACGTGACGCCGCCCGACGTCGCGCTGACGCTGGCGCAGCGCGACGACGCCGCCGAGTACGACGACGACGCGCAGCACGACACTAACGAGTGAGTACAACTGTACAGAGCGGTGCCGCAGTACTCGGCGACGAGCCACGTGACGCCGCCCGACGTCGCGCTGACGCTGGCGCAGCGCGACGACGCCGCCGAGTACGACGACGACGCGCAGCACGACACTAACGAGTGAGTACAACTGTACAGAGCGGTGCCGCAGTACTCGGCGACGAGCCACGTGACGCCGCCCGACGTCGCGCTGACGCTGGCGCAGCGCGACGACGCCGCCGAGTACGACGACGACGCGCAGCACGACACTAACGAGTGAGTACAACTGTACAGAGCGGTGCCGCAGTACTCGGCGACGAGCCACGTGACGCCGCCCGACGTCGCGCTGACGCTGGCGCAGCGCGACGACGCCGCCGAGTACGACGACGACGCGCAGCACGACACTAACGAGTGAGTACAACTGTACAGAGCGGTGCCGCAGTACTCGGCGACGAGCCACGTGACGCCGCCCGACGTCGCGCTGACGCTGGCGCAGCGCGACGACGCCGCCGAGTACGACGACGACGCGCAGCACGACACTAACGAGTGAGTACAACTGTACAGAGCGGTGCCGCAGTACTCGGCGACGAGCCACGTGACGCCGCCCGACGTCGCGCTGACGCTGGCGCAGCGCGACGACGCCGCCGAGTACGACGACGACGCGCAGCACGACACTAACGAGTGAGTACAACTGTACAGAGCGGTGCCGCAGTACTCGGCGACGAGCCACGTGACGCCGCCCGACGTCGCGCTGACGCTGGCGCAGCGCGACGACGCCGCCGAGTACGACGACGACGCGCAGCACGACACTAACGAGTGAGTACAACTGTACAGAGCGGTGCCGCAGTACTCGGCGACGAGCCACGTGACGCCGCCCGACGTCGCGCTGACGCTGGCGCAGCGCGACGACGCCGCCGAGTACGACGACGACGCGCAGCACGACACTAACGAGTGAGTACAACTGTACAGAGCGGTGCCGCAGTACTCGGCGACGAGCCACGTGACGCCGCCCGACGTCGCGCTGACGCTGGCGCAGCGCGACGACGCCGCCGAGTACGACGACGACGCGCAGCACGACACTAACGAGTGAGTACAACTGTACAGAGCGGTGCCGCAGTACTCGGCGACGAGCCACGTGACGCCGCCCGACGTCGCGCTGACGCTGGCGCAGCGCGACGACGCCGCCGAGTACGACGACGACGCGCAGCACGACACTAACGAGTGAGTACAACTGTACAGAGCGGTGCCGCAGTACTCGGCGACGAGCCACGTGACGCCGCCCGACGTCGCGCTGACGCTGGCGCAGCGCGACGACGCCGCCGAGTACGACGACGACGCGCAGCACGACACTAACGAGTGAGTACAACTGTACAGAGCGGTGCCGCAGTACTCGGCGACGAGCCACGTGACGCCGCCCGACGTCGCGCTGACGCTGGCGCAGCGCGACGACGCCGCCGAGTACGACGACGACGCGCAGCACGACACTAACGAGTGAGTACAACTGTACAGAGCGGTGCCGCAGTACTCGGCGACGAGCCACGTGACGCCGCCCGACGTCGCGCTGACGCTGGCGCAGCGCGACGACGCCGCCGAGTACGACGACGACGCGCAGCACGACACTAACGAGTGAGTACAACTGTACAGAGCGGTGCCGCAGTACTCGGCGACGAGCCACGTGACGCCGCCCGACGTCGCGCTGACGCTGGCGCAGCGCGACGACGCCGCCGAGTACGACGACGACGCGCAGCACGACACTAACGAGTGAGTACAACTGTACAGAGCGGTGCCGCAGTACTCGGCGACGAGCCACGTGACGCCGCCCGACGTCGCGCTGACGCTGGCGCAGCGCGACGACGCCGCCGAGTACGACGACGACGCGCAGCACGACACTAACGAGTGAGTACAACTGTACAGAGCGGTGCCGCAGTACTCGGCGACGAGCCACGTGACGCCGCTCGGCTTGATTGTAGAGTTTTCGTGTCCTATTCGCCAAGGTCGAGTGTTCGCGACTGGGTACTCAATCGCGTTTAGCTCTTCAATCCCCATAGGTCACAGAAGAGCTAACGTAAATACTCCATGTATTTGATCGTGAATATCAAGACAAACACGAGTGTTTGTCTGATATATCCGACGTAGGGTTAAAAGGTTAATGCCCTCTCTCGCTCCAGTCACAGAGGTAAAGTTATTTAATTGTTTTTCACCGAAAAAAAAAGCATAGTAAACATAAGAAACAATAAAATAAACATTACGACCCCGCAACTTTAAACTGTAATAAAATACCCAAAAACGGTGGCCATTATAAGAAATCAGGGTGCAACATTAAAAGTCACCCCAGTGCAATTAGTTTTAAACTAGCTACGAATTTATGGGGCTCGCGTGTGCGGCCTCCAATAAGAGATGCGACTGCGTTTGTAGAGGCTCAGACACTCTTGAATCGTCAATGTGATCATACCTAAGCGTACTATAATAGATTTTAAATATTTTTCACCACTAGGTTTACCTTGGCTTCGGGTGTAAATTATATAAATAAACCTTCTTCGGTTATTGCTTTTTATAGTAGATGAAATCGCATCAAAATCCGTTACGTGGTTCAAGAAGTGTTAGCGGATAAATAGACAGACGCGGAAAGCGATGTTATTTCATAGTATGCAAAAATAAAGACTTGTGAATTCTAGCTCTGTTGCGGAGACACAAACTAAGTCCACGGTGTAGTGAGGACCTAAAATTTTCTCAATATAAAATAAGATTTTCATATTACTAAAGTATCTATAAAACTATGGGAGACACACAGGAGTACGTCATTAGAAAAAAAGACCGGTAATTATTAATTATATTCTTCCTGACACCGAAATTTTTAAGAACACCCCCACAATATTTTATAGTATCTACATCTTGCTGCCATTTTCCAAAGTAACTTGGGGTCGGGCTGGGCGGCGCAACACACAAATGGAAACTACATTAGATCGACGCTCACGTGGGCGACGTCTGATTTGTACCTACGTAGAAAGAACCGTGTCGCGTGACGTGGGTCTAATGTAGCTCTACAAGTCTAATTACCGTGCTCGCACGACTTTTATGCCGAGAGTTGTTCCCTTGGGATAATTTTCTACATGGCGAGCGAAGCCCCAGGAAGAAGTTGAGTGTATGTGTTTCTTCGGCAGTAATCATAAACCTCGCCACAATCACCATCAACCATCCAATGCCGTCCTTCTTGTGTCTAAGAATACGAAGAACGGTATTGGATATCTATGATTCCTCTTAAAACAAACATACTTTGTTCCAGCATAATAATGTGGCGCAAATCAAACAAGCTGGCACTTCGTCTGGAGGTAGTCACAGACGAGGCGGCCGAGGGCGGAGCGCCCGCACTAGCCCGCTTAGCGCTGCAGTACTCGTACCGCAACACCGTGCCGCCCGCGGCCGCCGCCGCACAACCACGAGACCACACGCTCTACACCACCGTGCTGCTGGACCTGGGCACTGTCAGCTCCAACTAGTCCATACTTCACGCAGTTTTTGTACTAAATACAACGGTAATACGACAGAGGGGCTAAATTTCGAAAAAAAATCCGCTGCTCCATACATGTCCGATACCAGAAGAAAGAAAGAAAATACGTTTATTCCGCCCTAAATGGACGCACAATAAAATAAAAATACATTAAAACTACTATACCAGAAGTATGAATGAACGTAAAGGACACTTACGTTTTGGGTAAAAGGCCCTTACGTCCATAGTCGTAAGGGACACTTACAGTTTTGGTAAATGTCCCTTACGTTAATTCTTACTTCTGGTATCGTTTTGTCAAATCATGTGAACATAAATGTATGGAGAAGCAGACTTTTTTTCGAAATTTCAGGGTTGGTCGCATAGTAAAAGTCGTTCATATTGATGTGTACAACAACCCCTTTTTAAAGAAAGCCTCACTGTCGTATCAAAGTTCTATGTACGACCGACAAAAATTACGCAATGCTCAGTTAGGAAACGTTGCGGAATTTTGGCCGATTGTACCTGTGTATTGAAAATATAAGTGCTTTATTCTGCGTTCTAGTTATATTTCATACAATTATGTTACATACAGTTTGTAACATTTTGATTTGTAAATGAGAAGAAATTTTTCCCTCGAAAGTTTGTACAGAGAAGTGTTTTTATGAAATATATGTTTATTGTTTATTTTAAATTGCATTTTGCAAATGCGCAAAGTTTATCTTTGCAGTCGATGTCCTTATGGAACAAACTGCAATGATAATCTCCCACATGTATTTAAAAAAAAATACATGTGGGAGATTATCATAAAGATGCAGATGATGATGTGGGAGATTATCATAAACAACGTTTTTCTACACATTTAAATTAGTGATTTATGACTATCCACATTAGTGCAAGCCTAAGGATTGGAGCAGGTTTTCGAGAGTGTTGAATAATGTTTTTTTTATAAATATGAAGAAAGTTGCACTCCAAGGAACATAGAAAAATAATAATTGTTGTTATGTGTTCTTTATTTATTTTTCACCATTATTTTAAGTTATAAATTGTATTGATCGAACTGCTTATTATTGTTTGTATTTGGTTGAAAACAGGCTCGAGTTAAAAGTACCGAATTATTTTTGTTAAGTAAGCAATGAATGTGTATATTATGCTTTTAATTGATAAGTTTAAAACAACCCACAACCCACTTTCTTGTTGCTAACTCAAGACAATGTACTTAGTTATATAACTTCGTGAAAATGAACAAATATTCTAAAAACTTATGACCATTGTGAAATAAGAAATAAACTATTTGATAATTATGATGCAGAATTTATGTAAATTCATT
The DNA here is from genome assembly GCA_030763345.1 of Mythimna separata. NCBI lineage: Eukaryota > Metazoa > Arthropoda > Insecta > Lepidoptera > Noctuidae > Mythimna > Mythimna separata. The sequence continues at coordinate 1,510,732 of CM061175.1, forward strand.
TTTCCGAGATATATCTAAAAGTTATAAGTCAAAATTCCATTTGAATAGTAAACGTGAAAATATACGTATCTGCTTGTGATGTAGAGTAGCAAGGTTGGCTTCCAAATGTTAATAAAATTCGTCGCATCATTGATTTATTCCAATTTAATACCAACAACTAATACCACAGGTATTTGTTATTAAAATGGTATTCAAATGGAATAAATCGCATCATTAATTTATATTCAAGTTAAGAGTGAACATGACTTTAAATAATATAACCAACAATAAGTTAGAAGTTAAAAATTACCTATATAGTGAATACTAACTCCCAGTTTCTCGAACGAAAATTATGGCAAACCTAATGTGGCAATTTGTGAAGTGAACGTAAAATGCAGTAATTGATAAACTGGCAATAAAAGTGGTTATTTGTTAAGGGGCGGAATACATGAAATAAGAGAAAGTCAGACTTTACAAGTCCCTTAAATCTCCATTAAAAAGGGAAGATCCGCCGACCAGATAGGTGTTGTGTTTGGTCCAAGCAACTGTTAGATAGTTGTTTATTGAGGACTGTTTTAGACAACCTAATCGCGCGAAGAACTCTAATACCGTGATGCAGTTTAGTTTCGATGTGGCGATATAGATATCGCTACAGACTTTTACTGACTAATCACCCGTGTTGCATCGGTTACCCTTTTTGTTAGAGCCGCCGTGGCTTTTGTCACATTACTTCTGTGAATATTTTCGATTTAGAAAATGGGCTATCACTGATAAATACAAGGGCGTCGCCAGCTTATGGCAAAGGGGGGGGCAATGGGGCAATATTATGGATGATAAAAAATATGAACGCCAACAGCATGAAGCACACTTTGTAAGTTTTGCCTCGATGACAATTTTTTTTCAAGTGGGAACTGGGAAATCATCAGAATGATTTTTCCCGCTCTTGGGCGGAGCGGAAGGGCGTTCTAGACTACGGTGGTCGGAAACTGGAATCGGGATCTCGCCGGCGGCGGCGTGAGGGCCGTTCCCTCACTCGCTTCCGGTCGGCAGCCTCCTTCGCTAGCATTGCTGCTTCGCAGAAGGCGGCGACCGCCTTTCACCCCTCCTCAGTCCGGACCATGGCCTGTACCAGGGCCCGGCGCGAGAAATCGCCACCGCTGATAGCCTCCACGGGGACACGGCGGTACTCCACCCAAGTGGGGCACACCTCTACCCTGTGCTCCACCGTGTCCTCCGGGCGGTCTACACAGTGGCGACAACCAGGCGTCCTTTCCTCCTTGATCCGATGCAGGAAACTCCCAAACTTACCATGTGCGGTGAGGACCTGGGTCATACGGAACGAGAGGACGCCATGACTTCTTTCCAACTACTCCTTAAAGAGGGGACTTACCGCTGCAATGACAGCGTGCCCAGCACTGGTTTGCACCAGTTGCAGTCGCCATACCACCCTGAGATCCCGCCGGAACTCTGTCCGCCATACCGCAATTTATCGCGGCAGCGGAGTTTCGCCCAGGCGTTGCATCTCCACGCGCAAATCGTGCATGCGTGCAATGACTGTTGCCTCCAGATCTCACGATAGCAGGCCAGCAAGGAGGCTCGTCGCTTCGCGGGAGATCGTGCGGCATCCCCGCAACATCCGGATGTCCATAACCCTCTGGTAAGCGTTCACCCAGCGACGGCACCCAAACCGGCGCTCCGTAAAGGGCCATGGACCGAACGATCCCCGCATAGAGCCTCCGGCAGGGGACGTCTGGACCCCCTAGGTTAGGCAGGAGCCGCTTCAGAGCAGCCCCAGTCCTGTCGAAAATGCTCCTCGAATGTCCACCGGCTGTCGAGGACGAGTCCCAGTACTTCATCGTCGACCCGACGCCGATGTGGACCCCCCTACCGATATTTGAGAACCCGGTGGTGGCGCGGTCCGACTCTCGGACTTGTGCAATGCCACCTTGAATCCCAATTGTTGGATCCTGTCTACGACTATCGTGACCCCACATGTCGCTGTTTCGGCCGCCACCTGGTACGACTCTCCCCGCGCCAGGACCAACGTGTCGTCTGTGTAGCAGACCACGCTAACCCCGTCAGGGAGGTCATCGCGCAGCACGTAGTCGTATCCGATGTTCCACAGGGGCGGTCCTAGTACCGATCTCTGCGGAACACCGCTCGACATCTCTCGCCGTCGCTCGTCTCCACTTTCCCTGGTAACCGGGGTAGATGATGAACCTAGATGAACTTAGGTAGGCGGGCATCTCATAGTGCGTAGTGCCGCCTCGATGCTACTCCAGGGACTTCAAGGGAGATGATAATTGAATCTAAGTATGGTATTACTAAAGATCCAGTATTCTGAAGGGCTTTCTGCTGAATGATTGATTCTATGACGTTGTTTCCCCCGTAATACGCGGCATGATGTAATGTCCAACTCCAGTCCGAAATTCTCCGCAACAGTAGTAGCTTCCTTTAGAATTTCTTGCAGTTTATAATATAGCAGCATAAGTATATTTTTTGCATTTATTAATAGTTAAGAAAGTCAATTGCTCGCACTTTGGTCTCTTTGCGGCTAGCTACATTTGATCTCTAGGGGGGGGCAGCTGCCCCCCCCTGCCCCCCCTTGGCGACGCCCTTGGATAAATATATAAATAATATCGAATATTTTACATTTATCCATAGAGCAGCTAGATACACAATAATGTGCCTAAAGTTTGCTTTTACAAACTAAATGAAATTATTCATTAAATCCAAGTGTTTGGAGATTTTAGTTAGTTATTTATTTTTTTATAGGCTTTATAAATATATAGAGTAAGATATTATATATTAGGTTAAGATGTTCTCACTAATAAATAACTGTGTGCGTACCTACCCGATATAGCTTTTGAAAGTTTGCACATTTTATATAACATTCTACTGCAAGTGAATCGTAACATGAGAAAGATGTTTAGCTGAAATAAAATATTTTGAACACAAATATTTTAAATTGTTTTTATTTTTCCGTACTAACTAAACTAAGGGCCCTCGCCCACGGCGATTTTTTGTAGCGATACTGTCGCGCGTTTCGTAAGCGTACGACAGCATCGCTACGACCGCGCGTTAGTTGTATTTGCAACGCGTTATAGAAACGATGCTAACGCGCGGCTTCATCGCGACTGTACCGACAGTATCGCGTTTGCATCGCGACTGAGAATCGTGTTGTAGGTGAGGGCAAACAGCTAGCGACCTCATCGCGACTGTATCGAAGCGAACGCGCGGCAGCATCGCTACAAAAAGTCGTCGTAGGTGAGGAGCCTAAAGAGAGTCAATGATATAGTAAGCTCGCTGCTAGAATAAAAAGAATAGCATGCATCAGCCTTACTATGTTCGCACTGCTGGGACAAGGCCTACTCTACTAATCTACAAATCGGGCCCAGTGTAGATTGGTGGATGTCACATGTCTTCGAATTTGTAGTCCTAGGACATCACGATATTTTCCAAAAAAGAATAGCTGAATATGTTTGGGATGTTTCTGACTGATACAAAAAAAAAGAATTAGGTAAAAAATTCAATAAATCCATTTATTACCAAAAACATATAAAATAAATGCTCTATATTGAGGAAACTGTAATGATATATTTTCTATCTTATGTTATAAGGAGATCATTCAGACATTTTTGGGCATAATTATGAAAGTACCAAAGAACAAAATTTTCTTCTTTTTTTCTATAGTCAACTTTTTTCTATGCAGGGTTAATCTCTGTGTGGCCAGCTACAAAATTTAAAAAAACAATATTTGTATTCTCCCTTTAGTATTACAACTTAAATAAATAGGTGTTATTCAGGGAAGCAAATTGTTTATTAAAACTTCATGCAACTCAAAGATCCCCTGTCCTAGAGAGGAGGCCTGAGTCCCATGTAGTCAAACATACTGGAGATAGCTTTTTTAAGTCATAAATGCTGCACAGGGAGCCTACAGATTTGGTGCCATACTGAAAAATAAACAGACTATGAAAAACATAAGTTTTTTTGTTCTGCTTGCACTTTCATAATCAAATCCAAAATAAATGATTTCCTTCATCTAAATTAAAGTTTATGCTGTGCAAGGACTACCTTCTACTTGTTTCTTAGCTGAGTAGATGACGTCATTCATGCCGACACCGTCGTAACTACAGCCCACCAGAGATATCGGCAAGTTGTTCGCTGCTATGTACTCCCGGATCTTATCCACCCTTTCATAGTGGCCTATCACATACTGAGGTATACATTTTTTCAATATATTCACATTAGATGCAGTAGGCTTAACTTTTATCTTCAATATCTTCTCCACCTCACTTGTAGCTATTCCTAACAATGTGTCCTCAGTGACGTCATCCCCAAACTTCTCTTTAAACCACTTGCCTCCAAGCATTACAGTCAAAACAGTTCCTTTTTGGTCTGGCATACAACATGAGTCAAAAACTACTCCAAGGATAGGAGCATTCTCTATAGGTGGCACTAGAAACCCAAATGCAGGCTGGATAAGTGGCTCCACTATGTCAAAATACAAGTTAACTATTCCAACAGTTACAAATGGAATTTCATTTAATTCTTTTGCTAGCTCTGGATGTTGTTTCTCCACTAACTTTGCAAGAGCATAGGATGGCAGTGACGAGTAGATATGGTTTGCTGTTAAACTGTTTCCATCAGAACTTCTCAACACTACAGAGCTTGAATCTATAAACTCTAATTCTTCAACTTTTGTATTCAGATTAACATTCACATCATTTTCAACCAAATAGTTTTGTAAAGTATCAGGAAAAGTTTTGAGGCCCCCTTTGATTGTGTACACATTCCATTTCTCTTCTTGTGACCGTTTAGCTAACTCACTGAGAGGCATATCCGAATCAGATTTTGATTGAAACATAGACGCCATCAACCCTTTTACAACTCCACCATGGTTTTGCTCATATTCAAATAATGTTTTCATAAGAAACTTGACAGATATTTCCTTTGCGTCTCCCGCACAAATCCCACATATCATCGGCGATACCGCATAGTCGGCTATTTCTTTACCAAAACGTCTTTCAACAAAGTTGTAAATAGAGTCGTCCTGTAATTCTTTGTAAGGTGATTTTATATCGTTGAACAATGCATAAATGAGGGGCTTAGAAAATGGCTGATTCTTCTTGAAGGCACTTATTAAAGTAGAAGGTAAGATGTGCAGGTTGTTGCGCACGTAAATCATTCTGTTCTTTGCGGCCGGGTGGTCGGGTGTGATGGGCGCGATGTGCTCGCTCAGACCGAGGTCCTGCATCATGTTTAGGGTGTTCAAACCTTGTAACCCCTTGGGTCTGATAGTTCGTGGGCCTTGTTCAAATACATAGTCCTTCGTGCGAATAGATTTGATCCACCCGCCGCAGTAGTTAGTCGCTTCTAAGAGAAACAGTTTTAATTTATTGTTACTGTTCAAATTATTTTTAAGTAAATAATAACCTGTAGAGAGGCCTCCTAGCCCTCCGCCCAATATAGCAGCCATGGTTCAATACACTTTTAATCCTTTATAAAAATATAAAGCGAATCACAATTTTTCTTTGCACAACAATGTTTGTTTTGACATGATGTACCTACTTGTCATTATGAGTTGACATTTTGTACTGACAATGACGTGACTATACAGCTGAGAACCCGAAAATCGGAAACAGTTTGATGAAACAAATGAAAATTGATTCAGAAGACTCAGTTAATTTAAATTAGAATTAAATCGATCGGTATCATAAAGAAATTCCTTTTTTGACGAGCAATAAGAGAGGATTTTACAAAAGTCACTCACTAAAGGGATGAGCTGACCCCTGTTCCATTCCCCTGAGGGAATGAAAGGTTTGTATGGCCACATAAAACTAGGTTCCTTCTTCCCCGAAGCCATTGGCAAAAGCTCTTACTTACCTATTGAAATAAAATAACAGTAAGTACTTTTTATGATAGTGGGCCCAAAGTGGAATAGAAGTAAATCAGTTCAAAACTTTCGCTATAGAGGCTAGACTAAAAAAAACATAATACTTAATTGATACAAGTTAGCAAACGTTGCCATTGCAGAAGAGGTACAATGTGCCCACTTGTATCATTACTCGAAAAAAAACATAAACATATGTACCTAGCTACTATTTAGTAATAAATTACTGTAAGTATGAAATTATTTGCGGATCCTTATCGGAACGACAAGGTCGATTTTCGTGAGAATGCCTAGCGACCGGCTGAAGTGGGGACTGCACGGCGACCAACCTGATGTTATATTATGTATGGTAAGTTGTCCCACATTGAACCAGGTAAATTTCAAAGTCTCATAGTGGGCTGGATGTTCAATCAATGCCCATCTCATATTCCTTTTAATTTCGGTGTAAAACAGATTTTTATGAAAAATGATTCAATCGAATATCGTCGTCGTAAGTGAATATCGTCCACGTTGAGACACCTTATTAACGATGTCTTCTAGTTCAATTTATAAGGCAAATACTTTGTAATAATAATAATAATAAACAGTAATAATAAAAATCAGCCTTATATTTATAAAAATCACTTTAAATCATATGCAATTAAACCGAGAGTCTTAGTTTTGTACATCAAAAAACCTTATCAGTCAAATTCTTATCATATTTTAATAATAAAAACAAAAGTTACAGTTTTTAATTATAAAAACAAAAGTACCTTCCATAATATAACAAATTATAATTAAATTAAAATATTTGTAAAAAACACTCCTTTAACGACTGGGGTGTACACAGTAAACTGTGGTTCAATGTGTAACACCCTCAGGTGGTTCAATGTGAGACACACCACGTTTTATCACTAAACTCAAAATTTTACCGGCAAATCAATCTCTTAAAATCACGAATTATAGCGCTTTTAATTGCTAAATAACCGTAGAAAACAGTGTATATATAAACAAATTGATATTATTTAAACGAAAAAAGCTAAAAAAGAATGAAATTGGCAAAAAAATATTTACTTTTTGAGTCAGTTTGCTTTCGAATACTCCTCACACAAGCACTTTGCACGCGATCGCCACGCAAACTAGTGGGCAGGAACGGAACGTAAATACCTCTCTTTCACTCATATTAGTGCGGTTTGGCAATGTCGCATTTTCGAGATTCTGATGACGATGATGTCTGTCCGTCCGTCCTCGCTTAATCTCTGTGACCGTTAGCTTTGGTACCAATATGTATGTCAATCACGCGGACAAAGCGCAAAAATAAAAATTGGAAAAAAAGGTTTTATTAGGGTAGCCCCCCTACATGTAAAGTAAAAAGCGATTTTTTTTTAATTTTTCGGCGGTGGTTCAATGTAGCTGCCTGGTTCAATGTGAGACACCCGACCCTACTTATAATAAATTGTGTAGGCGTGGAGGCTTGCCGGAGCATTTATCCGCCCTAGTGCAAAATATACTTCATTGCATGCCTAAAAGCGGTGAGGTAGGAGCTAGTTTCGTTGTAATTGTTGTTGTTTTCGAATAAGTGTCTTGAAAATGAAATAGTATCTGCACACTTGCTCGAAAGCCCGCTACTACCGCTACCGCTTTGAAGAGAGCAATTTACATGGATTGCAATGTATTACATTTATCGTACCTATCAGGCTGGGAGTCAACCAGCTCCCACGAGTCACTGGATATTCCCCTTTTATTTATTTCTCCTAAGTGTTTTTTTTTCTGGTAGGGGAAACCTATTGAAAAATGTCGTTTGATACATGAGGAAATTTGTGAACCCAGCACTCGGTTCGATAACAGGCGCAATGACAAAGATTCTCTACTTAAGTAGGTATATAAAAAGGTAGTACCTAAGTACTATCTCTAATAAGTATTTTCCGCACGAGTGTAGAAAAACTTCATAGCCAGTACCTACCAGCCTAAAAGCGGTGGGGTATGTATGATCAAGTTTTCGAGTGTGTACTTAGATTTTTTTTGTACTTAAATCTACAAATAGGATATGAAAATCTCTGACCATACATATGTAGGTGAGATAGGGGCTGCCTATGTACCTACCACTACTGTACCTACTTGAAGTTTAAAAAATAAATAAAAGAAATAATTAAGTCAAATTAAATCATTTAGAAACCAACTTCATTGGTAGGTATAAAAACTAATACTATGATGCGTTATATCAAAAAGAGCAAGTTTTTCCACGCCAAACCACGAAGGTTACTGAGATGATCATTCACAAAGCAGTATCTGATAAAAAGGTTCCATCGGCAGAGCGTCGCCGCAAGCATGAGGCGTGTAACGAGGACACAGTTGCTGCTCCGCGGTAGATAATGAATTCCAATTTCATACCTATTGCACCCACAAGGCATTACTTATCCCATACAAGGGGACACGCATAGAGTGGCCTGTGCGAAAACTATTTTATTTATACATATAGGTAACATGATTTATCATTGAACTTGATCCTTTTGATGATTAGCCTAGGCATCTCGGCAGGTAATTCAAAAAATTATAACCTACCAAGATGCCTAGGAACCACCTTTGGAAGATCTTTGAATATTTTATGGTGAATCTAACCATTCTTTTATATTCGCTGTTGTTCTAGATAATGTGTCCAGACGAAACTTAAATTCAAGTCAATGAAATAGCTATAAGTAGATAAAGTGCACAATGCAATTGAGAATTGTGTAGGCGCTAACAATCTATACGAGCGCAGACATACAAAACCTTTCTGTACCTATCAACTCAGTAGAATTTCTAGATACGCATTATAAACATTCTATTTTAGGAACTCTCTATAAATCCGATTATATCGCTCAAACTGTAAATTACCTCCAACCCTATAAAAACCGTTGGAAGGCGACAAACCCCTTTCATTCTGTCCTAGAACGTTCAACACACCACAATGAACAACGCTATTCGCTCTAAAACTTGTGCCAAAACCTACAAAACGGCAGAATTGAAAGTTACGAAAATTCTCAATAAGATCGAAAGTTTGAAGCTTAGTAATTCGTATATTTCGCGCCTTGATATTCCTAGAAATAGTGAAACGAAAATATTTGGTAAGAAATCCACTGGCTATGTGTTGTGGACTGCTGCTCTTATTTTTGTGTGTCTGATCAGTGCACGATGGGTTTATGTGGAACTACTGGGAAGCAGGGTAAGTTATTATTACATCAGGGTAAGATTACTACTTAAACAGATTGAAGGAAGGGAGTGTGTAAGGATTGTAGAAGGTGAAGGTGGAGGTCGGTCAGCGTGACTTCCATGATTCTACTCCGATACAGATCTATAAGTGACTTCAGATATTTTTGCCATTACAATAGTCAGCTACTTTCTAGCCATATCCTTAATCTTGAAATACATCCATGGCTTCAATGGTCTTCTCATATATTTGATTAAACTTCCCCACCTTCCAGAACTGCATTTTGGAACTCCCGTCATTCTCCAAGTCGGTGTTTCGTCCACCAGAAGACTGTTCCATGTGTGTGGGAGTGGATGATGTGGTGCGTCTCGCGAATATCTCTGCCGAAGAGTTCGAAGACCAATACGCGTACAGCACCACACCTGTCATCGTTACCGATGCCACGGACGGATGGAGGGCGCTCAGGGTAGGTGGATAGTTTTTGAATATTTTAATAATAATTTGGGTTTATGATAATATTCAACGATATCAATTAAGCGTAATGCAACTCCCATCTTACCTATTGTTGATCCATGATCATAGGGCCCGGTGAGGATCAACCGATCAGCAGAGGTTAGAACACGTTTTCTTCATATAGCTATAAAGCTATTTCCGTATTTTATGTAGGTAGGTATAGTTGCAGCCAGTTGCAGGTTGTAGCAAGAATATAGGCAGCAATCTCTTTCTTACAACTTTAACACCACACTGTTTTATGAACCTGATTCGTAAATTCGATTTTACTTCTGTCCAGTATCTAAAGAAATTTTGCCTAGCTCTTTTTTACCCTACTCTGGGAGAAGGTATTGGCTCAAACCAGATTCAGCAGAATACCAGTATTTACAAGTAAGGACTGTCTGTTTGGTTTTCACAACCCAGTTATTGGATAAAAACACCCTTTGGCAAGACTTCTAAAGAAAAATACTTATTGGGACGAGTAACTTTATTGAAAAACGCAAATCTTAATCCCGCAGGAATTCGACTTCAAATTCTTCGCCAAATTCTACAGCGACGGTAAAATGGGTAAACAGATCAACGACTGCTTTTATTTCGCGTACAAGTCGGGCCTGAACTCTCTGCAAGAAGTGTTCAGTATGGAAGAAGCTCGCGCCAACCTGTCTGGCCAACCCTGGTACGTTGGCTGGAGTACGTGCTACGACCAGGAGACGAGGAAGCTGAGGAGTTACTACGACAGGCCCTACTTCCTGCCCAGGACGGCTGAGAGCGACATGGTGGATTGGATCTTTATGGGCGGACCAGGGCAGGGCGCTCATATGCATGTGAGTATGACGTGACCACATTCATAGAACAATCTGTCTGACTAGCCATTTCCGTGCTAAATATGAATCATTTTGACTCATAAAAAAAAACTTAGCTTGAAACATGTTTAGAAAATAGTTTTAGAAATTATTTCCATGATCCTCTAACAAAGGAAGTTAGAGGTATACCTTTATTAGCCAGCAATAGCAACTAGCTAGGACAGACGAAACTAAAAATGGAATAAGAGAGGCCTTTTCTGCACAATGAAAATAAATAGGGCAGATAGATACGACTATCTCACCTATTGTCACAGTATAAAAAATACCACTTAACTGTGTAAAACGGAAGCGCCTTATTATCGGTACTTGTTCAAGTTGTAGCTGAATTCAGCTGTTTCTCTACCATGTCATCAGGTGGACTCTGTGCGGCACATGTCGTGGCAGGCGCAGGTGCGCGGGCGCAAGCAGTGGCAGCTGGCGCCGCCGCCCGAGTGCCTCTACCAGTGCCGCTGGATCACCTTCGTGGTCTCGCCTGGCGAGATCTGTGAGCGTCTTTATTTTTTTTATATTGCAGAATAAATTCAATCCAGCATTGCTATTAAATCAAATATTAACTTACCCATAGCATCTAAAGTTGAGTATGGGCCTGTTTCACAATGTCCGAGTAGACACTACTTTCTGAATAAATTCAAAAATGGAACAGAATTTGTATGAAATTATCTGCCAAGTAAGATACTCGAATCTTAAATCATAGGCGGTGAAACAGGCCCTAAATCTCAAAAAATTTACCCTGGAAACCTGTCACGCTCGTTAGTAGGTTTTTAGAAGTTCTAAACTTAAAATAGTCAGATCAAAAACCCGCCCTTAGCTTGTGTATTTTGAGCTGATAAGTACTTACCTAACTCACATGTTCTAAAAAAGGTAATGGAATTCGAACTCTCAACATTACGTACGATACGTTACGATTGTTATGGTTTTTGATAAATATCTCAAACTTAAATATAAATAAATTATGCTTGGGTTTGTTGTTTTTGCAATCGCTGTAATCAAGTAACGAGGTATCTTTATGATTGCAGTGGTGGTGGATACGAACCGCTGGTATCACAAGACGAACGTGCTACCCGGAGACATCAGCATCACCATCGGCGCAGAATACGACTAACTTGTACCATAAATATCCCATACCATTTCCGAAATACCAATATGGTAAGAACATTACAAGTTTTATGAATGCCGTGAAACTCTGTAATTGGTTTAAGTGATAAATTGTCAACACCTCACTATCATTGAACAGCATGTGTGTAGACGCCACTTACTAGTAACTTAGACGAAACAACATTGGCTGTTCACTGAAAGTGGGGTGAGTATTCTCAACAAATAAATAAACATAGTAGAGAGGAGACATTTTATTGAGTGAAGTTCAGTGGCATATTCCATTTTCGAAATACCATTATGGTAATAACATAGCAGGGAAGTTTTTGGCGGGTTTTTCCGAGTGTAGTTCAGTGGCTGTTTTATTTATTCGCAAATTCATTCCTAGTGAACATTGTGCTGTAAAATTGTTGTAGTTTTGTATAAGCAGCTGGATAATATGTGGTATCATTGAAACAGGCGCGATCTCGGTAAAATAAAGCTGGGAGTTAACTACCACAGCGAAGCTTACCGAGAAGGTTGATCCCATGACTACAAACATACATTTTCTATACCTACTTGACACTGGCTAAACGCACAGAACCGTGCGAAGCCCAAAAAAGACAACGGTGTGTTTGCCTGCTAACATTCGATCTACTTTGACATCGCAGGAATATAAAATGAAACCAATAATGTAATGCTACTAAAAACCTTTAATCATCACCGTAAAGCTACACGCTACGTGACACTCAGCGAAGTACTAAGTAGATAACATTCAATATACTGGAATGACAACGGTAACAATACAGAGAGCGTCTGACATCAACACACTTCGGACCTACTATCCTTATGTCAACAAATCAATAAATAAATCATTATACTAAGGGCCTGTTTCACAATGTCCGAGTAGGCACTACTCACTGAATAAATTCAAAAATTTGACAGAATTTGTATGAAATTATCTGTCAAGTAAGATACTCGAAACTTGATCATAGGTGGTGAAATAGGCCCTTATACTTTGAATAAAAAAAGTATTTTAATCATAAGTAATTTATTAAAATTATTAACTTAAAATTGCAATCTATCAACACAGCAGATAATTATAAAATCAATCGATCGAATGTTTACAGAATACGGAGGTCGACATAAAATTACTTTAAGTACAACAATTGAATCTTATACTGGGTAACACAGAGTGGCCGTTCACACTTTACAACTTAAAAAAAAACTGGATCAAATAAAAAAATATATATTAACTCGGAAAATACAAAAGAAATTGTTTTATTAGTAATCTGTACCCTTGATGTTGTAGTCAATAAAAGATTTAATACGGAGAAACATTGTTTTTTTTTTCTTGTTTATATAATTATAATTAATTAAGTTTCGATACAAGAACAAGAAAAGCATGGAATATATGCTTACTACAGAACACTTATGTTAGAGCAACTCTTATTTTTGTAATAGAGATAATATATGATGTTGATCATAATAAAGGGATAAATACGGAGCTGCCTGCTCGACAACATCTACTAGAGACAGGTGAAGGTTGGGTACGTATTACTGGCGGCGTCTACTCCTCGGTGGTGCCGGCCGAGTCCAGGATGACCTCGAACGAGAACGGCTGGAACAGGTAGCCCTCGCCTGCGTAGAACTTGCTCTGGAACTCCACCCTGATGGACAAGAATCAAATTAGCCTTACGATGACAAATTGTTGTTCCAAGAAGTTAGTTTGGTGCTTTTTTATTGTCTATGGCTCGCATTTGACTACTAGCTCACCTAATGGTAAGTGATGATGTGGCCGATTACTATGTTAATTACTCAATTTATATATGGTTGCAAGAAAGATACTGAAAGGTGAATAAACTTTTCCGATTTCATTCAGATCATCATCTACCTAGCCTTTTCCCAACTATATTGGGGTCGGCTTCCAGTCAAGCCGGATTTAGCTGAATAGTGTTTTACGAGGAGCGGCTGCCTACCAGACCTCCACAACCCATTAACTGGGGTAACACGGTACTTCATGGCAAGACTGGAGTCAGATTTACTGGCTTCTGACTATCCGTAACGACTGCTAAAGATCTATTATTTATTTATTTATTATTTACAAATTATCTATCTACAAATGACAGCCGGATTTTTTTTTCTTCTGAGATACAGATCCTTACTAACACGTAGGCGTACGTACCAGTGCAAACGCAGCGTGTGCAGGAAGGCGGAGAGCCCCTCCATGAGCACGAGGATGGACACGGAGATGGCGGCCCAGCCCGCGAACACCACGTACAGGAAGATGCCGCCCTGGAAGTCCGTCGACATCAGACCTGCAACCAACGAGCATTGAACAATCTGCACGCCTAAATAATCATTATAAACTCTCTATGGATAGACAGCAGCTGCAACGGTGGCCCAGTCGTACAGTACCCGGCACGTAACTTGGCAAGAATTTGACATAGTGGGGGTAAATTCTCGCATGGTGCACAAAAAAGCGAATGAGCGAATGGGACATAGTAATGCGGGGGCAAAAGTCGACTAACGCACCAATCATAGACTATTATTGTAATACTGCACCAATCGCGCACCTCTCGGCGCTACCTCATGCCCTGCGTCCCGCTTGACCACCTAACTAACGACTCTTGCCAACTTACGTGCCGGGAACTGTAACGGCCCCGACTTACGAGGGGTTCAATCCTAGCCAGGCGTTGAAAAGGGAGGGTCCTCATCAGAGAGTTGTGTTGTCTGGTTTGGGCAACTGTTCGTTCAGGGTGGCGCGGATAACTCTAATGCATGATGCAGTATTTCGTAGTTTCATATGTGGCACTAGAGAAGCCACTATACACACATATAAAAGAATGATATACATAGATAAGTGGTTACCTTTCCTGAGCAGCATGTTCCAGGCGACCTCTGCGAGCTGCGCGTGCGCCAGCGACAGCGCCCACAGGCGCAGGTACGACGCCGTGTGCGACACCGAGCCCAGCACGTACTCGATCGTGTGGATAGCCTGCAATAGACCGCAATTAGTGTCTGCGACAGTAGCGATATCGTAGCGACTAAGGGTCAGTTCGCCCGGAGGAGATTAAAACTCTAAAAGTTAGGAGTATTCTAAATTTCTTGGAAGACTCCAGGCTAAAAGAGTTACTCTAGCAAGGTGGCGAGTCACAATAGATCTTTTTGGTCGCAGTGACTACATCCCCTACACTACGGGTGATGCATAGCCCCTTATCTTCAGATAATAATAATAATAATAAGGGTCAGTTCACACCGGGACGCGACGCGATGCGACGATGCAGAAAAGGCCAGTGATTTCGCGCTGTGCATCGCAACGTTGCGAGGCACATAGTAACATCGTCGGTAACACCACGTCACGAATGTAAAAACGTTCCACTGCACAGCGAGACGCCGCGCGGCGTCACGAGGCGCAGCGCTGCATGAAGCAACGTATTCTAAATTCTCACAATGAAATGTGTATCTTTTCGTGTAGTAAACAAAGTTCTATTTTGAGTCACTCTATTAAAATGAGCGTGCAACGTCGCGTCGCGTCTTGTCTCGGCATGAAGTGACCCTTAGTCATTTAAACCATTATCATGTTCACATCGATCAATCGAGCTTGAAAGACACCGATTTTAAAGTCATTCGATCGAAGTGTCGTTGACGCGTATTCAGCTATGTTCATTATTACCCTGGTAGAATGCATAATAATGTAACTGACAATAAGCCATTGATAAATCATTTACTTTCAAACCAATTGAATGGTCGTTCTATTGAATCCGTTCAAGGAACTCGTGAATACTGATTTTGGATAGGACTTCGATCGCACAAAAACGTCAGGTTAGCCCGCGAAATTCAATTTTCTTACGTTTTTTGCTATTTGCAGGCCAGTGGTAAATTGTATGAAGTTAAAAATGTCTTTTGCGACTGTAAATCGTAACTAGTTACATAAATATACCCATAAAAATCATCAATAGGTACATCCCTCTTAGTTCATGTAAGTCGAGGAATGATTTTTTCAAGGTCAAAAACGTTCCAAGACTTAAGTGATGATTTTTATTGTAAAATACTTAAAGTATCAAGATCGTTTATGAAGTAGAATTAAATTATACCATCTAAAAGCATCTAAACGATAGTAGCGACCTCAATTTTTTTCTATTCTTTCTGGCCAAGCTGTACTTCAATTACAAAGAAAGAAAGAAAGAAAATGTATTGATTTGCGTCCGGCATGGCGCCCAAAGAGGTGTGATTCTACATAGACATCTTATAGCTTATCTTCGCAATTAAGTCGTCTACTATTCATGTTGATCCTTAAAACGTCCGTTTTTTATTTTATACAAAACGGACGTTTTAAGGATATATTCTATCAGGCCTCTTGTACACGGAACGTACGTAGGCACGGTCAATTCATCGTGCGTAGGTACGGTTGTCAGTGTTGTATGGAGTAGGAGCTTGTTGACATACATGGCGCCGCTATGGCACGGCGCCGCCGCTGTGTTTCATCAGTGTTGTATCGCAATTTATGGCCTCTTTTACACAGTACCTACGTTTTATTTGCTGTGCCTACGTACGGCGAAACGAACGTAGGCACGAAACGAATGTACAATAGGCCTCATTGAATTAGTTACAAAGTTGGACAGGGTTGAGTATAAGTGTGAATGCGCATGGATGGCTCCATACAAGGATGTGCACGTACCTGGTGGATGAACACCTCGGTGATGTCCTCGTCGTGGTGCGGCGCGGGCGGCGGCGCGCCACCAGCGTTACCGTTCTCAGCGGCACCTTCCACGGGCTGGTGACCCTGGCGCTGAAGGGAACAACATTGATTACTTTTGTGATTAGTATTAAAGATGGACTTGATTGTCATATTGGTATTCATGAAAAAAAACTAAGCGAAACTTCCGAAAGTCCCACATCTATACTAATATTATAAAGAGGTAAAATTTGTAAGTTTGTATGTAGGGGGTAATCTCTAGAACTACTGGTCCGATTTGACATCCGCTATCTAACGCTATCTAACACGCATAGGCTATCTAACACTAAAAATCCTTTCAGTGTTAGATAGCCCATTTATCGAGGAATGCTATAGGCTATATATATACCATCACGCTACGACCCACGGGAGCGGAACAGTAACGAAAAATGCGGTTGAAACCGCAGGGGACAGCTAGTATTTTATATTTTCCTGGTGGAGAAGAATACCTAGAATATTGTCGACTGCATCATTTGAAATTCTGCATTGTTTGAAATAAAAAGTTAATAATGGACTGATAGTTGTAATATTGTCGAGTGCCCTAGGATGTTTCTGACACGCGAACACGTGTAGATCATCATCATCTGCCTAGCCTTTTCCCAACTACATTGGGGTCGGCTCCCGGTCCAGCCGGATTTAGCTGAATACCAGTATTTTACGAGGAGCGGCTGCCTACCAGAGCTCCACAACCCATTAACTGGGGTAACACGGTACTTCATGGCAAGACTGGAGTCAGATTTACTGGCTTCTGACTATCCGTAACGACTGCCAAAGATCTACAAATGACAGCCGGGACCAACGGTTTAAGGTGCTTTCCGAGGCACGGAGGAAACTCGTTATGTTAAGATGGTCACCCATCCACAGATCAACCTTGGCAAGCGTTGCATAACCTTGAAGATCGACCTGTGCGGCTGTTATTATCTAGCCACGAGCTCCTCGAACACGTGTAGATACTGATTTAAAATAAATTCCTACAAGTATTGTTAATGCTTACCGCAAGCTATCCATGAAAGCAGCATAAAAAGACAACAATATTAGATTTGTAATTTATATAAAAAATTTATAAAAGAACTACGCTACTTGTTTTCAAGTTTATAGTGAACTATTTATATTTTTATTAAATCTACTTATAAAAAAAATATATTTGGGTCTCGTCAGGCACATTCACTGCAGCATCGGTGGCACTTATTAAATCCCACATGCACTTGGAATGATCAAACTTGTGGTTAATGTTCTGAACAGGGACACCACACTCACATTGGGTATACAGTGGGTCAATATTTTTTTTGCACTACCTATAGCATTAAATATTTAGCACCTAAATCACGATTCTAACTTAATTTTCTAATGGTTACATGTTACATAGAATTGACAAGAAAAAAAAGAATCATCTGCCTAGCCTTTTCCCAACTATATTGGGGTGGGCTTCCAGTCAAGCCGGATTTAGCTGAATACCAGTATTTTACGAGGAGCGGCTGCCTACCAGACCTCCACAACCCATTAACTGGGGTAACACGGTACTTCATGGTAAGACTGGAGTCAGATTTACTGGCTTCTGACTACCCGTAACGACTGCCAAAGATCTACAAATGACAGCCGGGACCAACGGCTTAACGTGCTTTCTGAGGCACGGAGGAAACTCGTTATGTTAAGATGGTCACCCATCCACAGACCAACCTAGGCAAGCGTTGCTTAACCTTGAAGATCGACCTGTGCGGCTGTTATTATCTAGGCACGAGCTCCTCGAAAAAAAAAAGAATATTTCGGCAGAATACAATTGTTACAGACAGTAGTAAAACAGTGAGTAGTACTTACAGCCCTCTCCTTCTGCTCCTTCATGACGAAGTACGGCTTGCCGAACAGCATGACGGGCACGCACAGCAGCGCGAAGATCACGAAGAACTGCGCCAAATAACACGAGATGAGTATCATACGACACCAATCGACTAGCGAGAAAACTGAACGTGAAGGTATGGTTACATCTGACAGTCATATTATGGCTTGTCAGAGTATCAGTACCGATTTATATGCATTTGTATATTTAAACCATCCTCGGAGGCAATAACATATTTTTGATCTAGTTATGATGCATATTATTGATACGTTTACAATTTTTTTGTCGAATGCAGCGTACTCAAGCTGCGTTCTGCCTTTTTGCCTTTTTTTTTTAAAGATTTTTTCATAAACAAAAAGCCGACGAAAAATTCCATCGCGGGGGTGTCTGGATTCATGTACTGGATCCATGGTTCACTTGTGTGTTTGACACACCCTATATAATGAGCGTTTTATGTTGCATATTTATAATCAGTCTCTATTTATCACAAGTTTATAGGTGAGCAATAAGCTATACTATTTATATTATAAAATAACATTATATTTGTTCGGGAGAAGAAGAGTAGTGATCCAGTAAGGGCTAGTTAAATGTGTTATAACCGGCGGCACATAAGTTGGCAAGAGTCGTTAGTTGCGCAGAAATCGTTTTTAGATCTATTTGGTGGATGGCGCGGGACGCGCGGTATGAGGTAGCGATTGGTGCAGTATTATAATAGTAGTCTAAGATTGGTGCGTTAGTCGACTTTTGTCCCCGCACTGCGTTACGTCCCGTTCGCTCATTCGCTTTTTTGTACACCATGCGCGATATTACCCCCACTACGTTAATTTCTTGCCAGCTTATTTGCCGGGTATTATACCTTCTGAATGCCCATCTGTCCGGCGTACATGACGTCGTCGCAGGGCGGGCGCGGCGGGTCGGTCTTGAACAGCATCATGTTGATGAACGTGATGAGGATGGACGGCGCGCAGTACGCGCTCGTCTTCACGATGGCTGCACAATAAAAACATATTCTTTGAATAAGGGCTCGAGCTACTTGTATAAGTTAAGGGACCTCGCACACAGCGACTTTTTGAAGCGATGCAGTAGCGCGGCTGACGCGCGTTCGCATAGATACAGTCGCGAATGTCGCGATGCAGTCGCTAGCGGCTTACCTCCGTCCACGCCACGATTCTCAGTCGCGATGCAAACGCGATACAGTAGCACAACAATAATTAAGCTTTTGAATGTAGATTGTTTTTTGTTTTTCATTCACGTGCCACCCTCCCTCCTTCGTCTCGCCGCTGTCGTCTGACACGGTCGCGCGTCAGCAGCGCTACAGTCGCGATGCAGTAGCGCGTTAGTAGCGCTGCTGACGCGCATTACGAAACGCACTTCAACTGCGCAACCAAGTCGCCGTGGGCGTCGTCGCGTGGGCCTAAGGTGCTTGAGCATGGCCATTTAAATTATATAATAAGCCAATGTGTTCACTATGAGGCTGATAGGACTAAGTTGTTCAGGGCTTTGAAGTTGAACAAGGATGATATAGGTACATTCCATCGAATATTATGTACAGTTCGTCCACTATAAGTTGGCGAGTGTGAAGTTAGGCTCTGCGAATTTGGCGCTTGAAATATCGTACAAAAATAAAGGTTTTAAAAAAAAATTATGCCAATAACTGTTTTTAACAGCAATAAGAACTACAAATTGCATTTATTTTTTTTAAACCTTTATTATTGTACGATATTTCAAGCGCCGAAATTCGCAGAGCCTAACTTCACACTCGCCAACTTATAGTGGACGAACTGTACATAATATTCGATGGAATGTACCTATATCATTCTTGTTCAACTTCAAAGCCCTGAACAACTTAGTCCTATCAGCCTCATACTGAACACATTACCAGGGTTGTACTCATAAACTTTGACAGCGTGTGAGTGAGTACTGACCGGGGTCGTTGCTACCGAAGTAGGGCGGCGTGGAGCCGTAGGTGGTCCACTTGATGAACATGAGCAGCACCATGTAGAAGAACAGCAGCAGCAGGAACAGGATCTGCGGCACGAACTCCACGTAGATGCTGATGCGCCGCTTGAAGTAGCTAAGGGGGAAGGGTTTCTGTTAGTGTTAGCTTTTGGACAAGACTTCGTCTGTGCGGTGGTCAGAAGTTATCTAACGGGAAAGTAGGTGCTACCGGGATAAAAATATAATTACATCCAAATTAGTCTAATTTTTAAAAGTTAAATAGCATATTGAGTTACATTCGTTTTACTTAATTATTATTTGTGGTAAACAAAAGCTTTGAACGCTATCTATGACTAAAGTGTAGAATACAATATACGATAATATTATTATGCTTTTGTAATATTCTTATGAAGACAGTGATACTTATTTTTCCCAAAAGAGTAGAAAGCAAAATACAATCACATTTAGCCAATATGAGACAAGGGCAGGAAGAAGAAGACATATTTTTTACTTTCGGTACCAAATATTTCTACCATTAGACCGTTTTCACATTATCCGATCCGATATCGGTGTCGGACGCCGATACGATATCGGGGTGAGTAAAATGTATGAAATGCCGTGCTCCGATATCCGATATCGGATCGGCGTCCGATACCGATATCGGATCGGATAATGCGAAAACGCTCTAAGTAAAGTGTATGAAATATGTACCTGTCTTTCATATTGTCCGACCCGATATCGGATATCGGAGCACGGTATTTCATACCGTGCTCCGATATCCGATATTTTACTTACTCCGATATTGTATCGGCGTCCGACACCGATATCGGATCGGATAATGTGAAAACGCTCTTACTTTGTGATTGGATACTCATTTTAGTCAAATAATACCTCTATTAGAAGACTCCGTTCTTCCATAAAATAAAACTAACAATTCTTCAACAGTCGTTTTTAAAGTACCATTTATATTGCGGGATGAGCACTAAAGCCGAACGTAAGACAATGTTGCATCAATAAACTTTATAGGTAGGGCGTGGCGGACTCATTAATGTTTATTTAACATTGTTGGCAACATTCACTATAATCTATCTTTCTATTTCTATCTTTTAACCATCTCATCAGAGGGCAGAGACCTCTTCTGTTCAGAAACACGACATGAATGAACGTGACAGATAGACGGACTGCGGAAGCCTAGTAATAGGGTACCGGTATTTATGGTGCATTAGTTATAATCGTCAGTATTTTTTATTGGAACTATATATGAAATTAGATTTGAAAAGAGGAATAGGCGCCTCGTTGAATTAGTCTTTGAAAAGTTCATTCACCAACATTTATTGGGTATTCAACTCCACTGAAAGTCACGAGGTTAACGAAGAGAGCCGATGGAACGTAAGGTGGAATAAAATGCCCAATAATATCCTGTTTATAAAATACTAGCTGTCCCCTGCGGTTTCACCCGCATTTTTCGTTAATGCTCCGCTCCCGTGGGTCGTAGCGTGATGGTATATAGCCTATAGCATTCATCGATAAATGGGCTATCTAACACTGAAAGAATTTTTCAAATCGGACCAGTAGTTCCAGAGACTACCCCCTACATACAAACTTACAAACTTACAAATTTTACCTCTTTATAATATTAGTATAGATCAAGAGGAGATAACTCACATATGGTTCCAGAGCGACATGCAGACTCCGAACAGCATGTGGAAGACGCCGATGATGATGGAGATCTTCATCTTGTACGCGTTCATGAAGATGATCTTGTTGGCTTCCGCAAGCTATAACACACGAATCGTTGTAGTAAAGCAATCAACAATAGCTTGAACTTTTGAAATGAGTTTCGGTCTATGCTAAGGCCTTTTTCCAATTCCGAGTCGTTCAGAAGAAAGCTTTCTCAAGACCAATTTGTTTAGTTGCTATGAAAAAACCCTCTGACTGATAAATTCGTTAAGTGAAGGAAATAACAGAGAGCGTAAGTGTTAGTTTTCATAATAAGACCTACTGTCTACGGAGTCATAACTTCACAGACGCCTACTTGTTATTATACGCTTGGTGTACGCTTGCGACCTGCGTCTACACAGCGCTATCGTGTCGTTACAGTTTCGTCGACAGAGTTTCATTGTTTTGTAGCTTTACGCAGGCGTAGACCAAGGTAGTCTTTTTTACATAGCATGAGTTGGGTGACAACAGAGCGAAAATATGCATCTTTAAGATGAGAGAAAAGGATAGATAGCTACATTGTATGAATCTGACAGCTGTCACCGAAACCATCCTATAACAAATTTAGTATAAGTGTCGATTGTCGGTAAAAAAATAAATCGCAATCTCTTCAGCGCTCACCTGCCAAACGGGATCAATACCAAACGGATAGGGAGTCTGTATATAGTCCATGGAGTCAGGGTTCAGTTGCAGCAGCTTGTTAGACATCAGTGTGGACTCGTTGTAGTTGTTGCGCCACGACGAGCCGAAGATGTTCAGACTCTTCGAGAAGATGTCGTTGTAGATCAGCCCCGTGTACATCGAGAACAGCCCCATGAGTAAGATGATGTAGCGACCGCCGAAGAATATGGTCCAGATCTGTTGGGAACAAAAAGGATATTAATAATAGTCTTCAAAACAAAAAAAAAAGAAGGAAGTAGGAAGGGAAGGCCGTCCCAACGCTGCGTCATCCGGAATCCACATGAACCATCTGTTCTGCGAGCAGTGTGTTCTACAGAGAATATTAAAAAAAAACAAAACCAACATTAATGAACGAGAATATCATTCATAAATCTATTAAGAACTTTTGAAAACATACTGGCCACTTGTGTTCAAAATTTCAAATATTGAATAGGTGTTATAGTCGTAACTCGTGATTAATTCGCTAAATCTCTGGAGTAACGAGCGATTATGGACATTTGTGCATAAACTTTTACATATCGATAGAGTTTAAGATTGATTTGTTTACCAAACACGTCTTTTTTATCCGGAAATTGGTTTATTAGTTTAGTTCTTAACAGCTAAACATAATAATCATGGTTAGTGTTTAACACTTTTCCGCAAAATTTACAACACTGTGTAAATCCGCGGTCCGGTTGGTGTTGTTTATTATTTTTTTTTTTCGAATATTACGCCATAATATTTAACTTATATTGGGTTAAATATTTGTGATTCTTTAGCACTTTTCTTACTCTAATAAAAAAGTAGCATTCCAATGAAGTCTATTATGTAATAAAACTTTAAAAAAATACAACCGACTTCAATGAATGTTAAAAAAGACACTTTAATGTCAGAATCAGTGTTTCTATTATAGTTTTATCTCTTCGTTCTGTTACACCTTTACAAATCATTTAGTGTTTTTAAACATTGATATCAATTGTATTGTTGTTTTTTTGTAAAAAGTTCTTATTTTACACTGTTAGTTGTGGTAGCTTTTTTCAATTAATCTATTTATACATACAGTTTTGCATTGACAAGAAAGACGCAGCTCATTGCATATTCGAATGCTCTGTGAAAGATCTCTGTGGAACAACATGCAAGAAACATGATAGAGTGCGTCTAATGAAAGCGCGATTTGGAGTTTTTTTTTTTAAATTTAATTTCAACATTATTCAGCCGCAATTGTAGGAAATAAAAAAATTGTGAAATGTCAAGACATGATTCTCCTACTAGTTAGTAATACCACATACAATTTTTTTGGATTTAACCTCTTTTTCTCAGGTCGCGCTTTCAGTAGACGGACTATGGAGACTTTTTGTAATGAGAGCTATATCAGACCTCGCTGTCGATCTTCTTGGCTTGCAGCGGCTTCTCCTTGTAGCACATCCAGAAGCCGAACACGGCCATCAGCGCGCCGTGCCCGAGGTCGCCGAACATCACCGCGAACAGGAACGGGAACGTGATGATCGTGTACGGCGCTGAGGGAGATATGACGATTAAAATACGAAATACACGATACACTTGGATATTTATGTCTTTGGTAGGCTGTGGACGTATTTACTTTCAACTTTTTGACACCGCAGTCATTGACAAAACAATATGTGTCCAGCATGCTACAGTCACGACTACATGACAGACTTAAACACTAATAAAACTTATAGAAAGTATTGTTTTTTTATATTGTCTCTTTAAAGAATGAAATCGCCGAGTTCTTTGGAATTGAGAGCAAGTCTTTGCTTGTTTGACAAAAAGGTGATTATTCTATGCACCAGTACCGTCAAACGAGTGTGAATAGGAATGTAGAGGCGAAATAAAATTGTCATGATGTACAGTATGTGTTAATATTATCAAGCTGTAGTTACCAGGGTTGACCTCCCGGTAGGTGGCGACTCCGTAGGCGTAGATGAGGTGCTGGAAGGCGGCCGTGAACTTGTTGGTGCGGTTGTACGTGGGAGGGTCCTCTAGCGTCTCCATGCGGTTCAGGATCGGCGGCACCGAACTGCCGCTGCGCTCCTGTGCAACCAATACAATGTTACAAGCTTGCTAATATCGGTCAAAGGAGGTTAATAAGGACTAGCAACATCTATGAATCATAGAATCCTGCATCGTGCAAGCAAAGTTCAAAAACCGCGATTTGGGTAGATACAACAGCCCGAAATCATCTATCGGACCGGACATTTATATCCGCTGAGCCATGAACGGATATCTAAGTTATTTGGTAAATAGGTCCATGTCCATATCTTCGAAAATCATATAGGCGAGCTTTTCATCCCTTGGGATATATTTCTTTTTTCGCACAGGCGAAACCGCTAGCAGAAGCTCATTCCAAATCTGTTTAGCAATTATTCGAGCGTGAAGACACTCAAACGGCTATACAGATTTAGCTTTTACAATATTAGTGTATTCTTCTACCCCCCGGTCAACAGGAAGTACCCTAAGATTTTCTTATTCCTTTGATGGTCGAAATGTACGTTTTTTGCACCATAAACGGGCGTATCTTTTTTTCCCGTGAACTTAAAAGTTTGATTTTTGCATAGTTTGAAGGGACTGCGGACTTGAGTATATAGTATAAATTTCAACTTGATACCTTCACGCGTTCCTGAGATATAGGGTCTTGACAGACAGACAGTCAGATAGACGGACAACAAAGTGATCCTATAAGGGTTCCGTTTTTTCCTTTTGAGGTACGGAACCCTAAAAACACAATCAACTCACCGTCCCCCTCCTCAAGGCCAGCTGGATGGTCTCCATGTCCAGCGCGGGCACCCAGCACTCGGCGATGAGGCACTTCTGCGTCACGTCCAAGTTGAACAGGTTGAGCGTGTGGTAGATCGCCTTGATCTTGCGCACCTTCACGAACCAGTTCTTGATGTTCTTCGCGGCGGCCACCAGCACGCGGTGACGGTGGTCTTGGGTTTGGCCTAACACCTGAAGGAACGAGACGTGGAGTTAGTTTACAAGTACTCACAAGAGTATATTGGGGATCATCCATTAACGTATCACATACCCGCGAAACGAGACACAATAGTAAGACAATAACAGCGCGGTCAGATGAGACCGGTCGGGGATTCATGAATTTCAGAGCTTATGAAAGTGCTTGTATTCTAGAACGTAAGATATTGGTTGCATAAATAAATTGTTATTATTATATTATTTACCTATATCAGTTTGCATATATGATGAAGGGAAAGATCATCTACTAGCCATTCAAATAATTTTTAATGATTTCTAGGGGGAAGATTTAATAATAGGGGCAGAAAACGTAGAAGGCCTCAAGGCATTAAGTCCACCTCTGTGCTTTTGTGTGCATAAAGCATAAAATAAATAAATAACAAATATTCTAGCTAAGGGAGTTCAATAGCAAAAACTGGAGTCGGTATTCAGAAAGACTAAGTTACACTTTGACTTGAGCATTTAAACTTTAATACCATCCTGGATATCGCTAAGTGACTCCACTTTTAA
The DNA here is from genome assembly GCA_030763345.1 of Mythimna separata. NCBI lineage: Eukaryota > Metazoa > Arthropoda > Insecta > Lepidoptera > Noctuidae > Mythimna > Mythimna separata. The sequence continues at coordinate 1,536,586 of CM061175.1, forward strand.
TAAACTACTGGGGTCTGTTTTTCGTCCCAACCTATGCCTGCTGACCGTGACAATAGCAGCATATTATAATGTTGATATTATTATTTTATTACTATGCAGCTAGATGTAATTGAATTCTTTGAAATATCCGTTTCAACGAAGGTTTTAACTTATCCACAAAGCTAATTGGTTGATGTCCTTGACTTCAAACACAAGACACACATTGCATAAGATAATGACGAATTGATGATACTCTGGAGATTAAGATACGTCTTATTTAATCATTGTTGCTCAGTGGGAGATGATCGTGTTAATGATATATCATAAAAACTGGGCAAGTGTGAGTCGGACTCGCACACGAAGGGTTCCGTATCGTCCGTAGCATAAAACGGCAAAAAAATCATGTTTGTTGTATGGAAGCCGCGCTTAAATGTTTATTTTATTCTGTTTTTAGTATTTTTTGTTATTGACGGTGTGCGTATTAAACGTGTTTTCAATTTTTTTTATACATATATAGCCTGGTGGCAGACAGACGGACGGACTACGGGCTCTTAGTAATAGTGTCCCGTTTTACCCTTTGAGTGCGGAACCCTAAAAAACAGCTGTGGAGTTTCTTTCGCGATATTTCTCTCACATCGACATCTTAACCCGAATCTATTTATTTATCTATGTTACGAGTGTAGCAACAACATACTTTTAAGAATAATATGTAAACACAAAACTGTTAACACACATGTGTTATGTTTATACCATGTACTTATTAGTTGCTTTTTTTTCCAACAGACTTATTCGAAAAAATACTCTAATTGTTCTATTCTTAGGTTTACAACGCAGTGTATTTCACACAAGTCTGTTTTTACTTTTAATATTTGCGTAGAGTACTCAATTTATTAATTACTCAGATACCCGCGAAACGAGACACAATAGTAAAACAATAACAGCGCGGTCTCATAGGACCGGTTGGGGATTCAAACGTTAATATAAGGCTGGTTAGTTGCTTAGCCCTTCTTCAAAAATCGAACACAGAATACTTAGTAAATGGTCCGTAAATGTTTGTAATGGTTTTTCTTTCTTAGTATATTTTGATACAAGTTGGTTCAGTCGGTGCTTCTTATTTATCTGACCATATTTCTCTCTTTATATTTCTAAGATGGGTCAGGTAACATAGGGCATAATTGTACTCTTGGCTCCGTAATCACCTCATCTACAGTTCGTTAACAAACATCATGAATTAGAATAAAATAGTACTATTTAAAATAAATAAGTACGGCATCTCCGTAACCCAGTTCAATAAATCTGGTTAAAGTTTATACAATAGAAATACCCAACCGTCTTCGCCCATACCAGTTTAGGGGCCAATTCTAAAATATTCCATGATATTGCTATTAATATAGCGGACGTTGATAGCTGAGTTTATATAGGTACCTAGGTATTTTTTCCTTAACTAAATTGTCAAACATTTTTTTGTTAAACATTAGTTTGCGCCCGTGATAGCTTGACCTATAAATAGGCAGATTTATTAAAAGGTAGCTAGGTAGGTATTTAAGATTTTTTTTAATGTGACCTATATTAAAAAGTGGTTTAATTGATTCTCCTCGTTGTTCTGATCAAACTATTTTCACGAATTTACATTTTTTTAACTGAAATAACACGCCGAAACCTCTATTTTACATATATTTTGATAAATCCGTAAATCAAGAACAAACTATCAATAGTAAGATTGATTTATTTGTGTATTTTTTCTATGGGCCTTAGATGCCTGATAATAAAGGATATATTATTATTTATTATTATTAATAGTTATTGTTAGTCATCATTCTTATTATTTTAGCTGATACAAAATATTATTTCCCAACAAAAGCTGATAATGATACCAAAACTTTCCGATCTATATCAGTGTCGTATATGACTCCCGCCAAAACTTATCTAAATGGGCCAGCAATCTACCACAGACCATAAATGGCGTCGATAAACACGTGAACGCTTATAGCTTTATTACAATGGCGAAGGCTACATTAAACCATAGTTGTGACAACATACCACATGCTTCATTATAAAGAGACCTAACTCAATTTTTTTTTTAACAGTTGGGCAAAGGCCTCCCCATCTTCTTCCAACTGAAAATATAATAATATGTATAAAAAATAATTCAACAAAATTTTCAAATAGAGGGTATTTTTAAATTTTATTGAATTATTTTAAGTTACTTCTCTATTGACTAAGCGTGAGAGACGATAAAAATGCTAGTCTCCATATCTAGAAGACAATGCACGCTTTTTGGTCTAGCCTAATCTGTCCCGACTTCTGTGGAAGCACCCACTCCTTCCACTTTTCGTGAAATCTTTCGTAAGGATGGCAATAAAAGGAAAAAAGTTGTTTCAATACCAACTAATTAATACTTAGCCGCCTTTCATAAAAATAAAAAAAATAAAATCTTTTTATTTCAGACGTAATAAAAAAAAAAAATCGGTTGTACAGACAGTGCAAAGGGTTTAAATGTCTAATCTTACTGCGAATGGAGTCTAGTGCAGGATCATTTGTCATACGGGGTACAAGTAGGTACTAAGAGGATTTATGTCCTCTTAGTAGTACTTATTTAGATGTATGACGAGGTTTTACGTCAGTAGCCACTTCAGGAAATATGTAGTCATCGTTTGTCGTCACCAAATAGTAGCAGTCTTGTCAAATATGACAACACAGCGACAAATTATTTTTTCCCCGAAAAACGTTTTACTTGGAAATCATTACACTACAGATTTATCAGAGATAGGAAGTAAAAAATCATATCATTCGCAGAATAATTTTATCATTAGCAAAATCAGAACGTGGTTAACCAGATCAGATTATGGAGATGAAATCAGATTTTACTGTTATGAAAATGCCAAAACATCGGCAAAAGGCTGCTCGGCTTAAATGGGATTGAGCGGGCCATATCATGCAACGTGACTGCTGGGTATCGTCAGACTATTGGTATCTGCAGAGGGAAAGAGATGACGAGACCGGCCTGGAAATAGGTGGTGAGATGATCTAGACGCGTACCACCACGAGTACTGGTCGAGACGATGTGGAAGAAGAATGTCTGGAAAGACTTGGGGAAGGCTCACTCTACTCATAACAGGAGGAATTATTTAATGATATACCACCGAAAACAAAATGTGTTGGAATGGCAATTCACATTGCACTCACAGTGCGACGCTATACGATCTCTATTAGCTTGTAGTTACTCGTCATTATTATAAATTATAGTGCAATCTTCAGCCTATTACCGCGGTATTAAATAACTCCATCAGTGATACCTACGCTTAAAGTTAACTGTAACGGTCACATAGGAATGAGGGAAGCCCGTTATCGGCAATGGAATTCCCTATGACGTTTCCTTTAATATTTAATATTAATAGACGTCCTAGAGACCTGAATATTGACTTGTTCTGCACTAGTGCGGCGACCTTATGAACGCACATGACTCACACATTCATTTCTATATAGCCGCTCATGATGGATATCAGACAAGAGAAGGAGGAAATTCAAAATCTTAATTTTATTTTTATGCCACGGATTTCCCTGCCGGTGTCTGTGTTTCCCGATATCTACAGCCTAGGGGTAACAACCCGATACCTAACCTAAGTCAAGAATTAATAGGTTACGACTAGGCAAGCGTGTTTCATCATCGACCACATCATCGCTTACCATCAGGTGAGATAGTGGTCAATCGTGAGCCTATCGCAAAGAAGAAAACGGAGCAGCATACATTTGTAATATTAAGGGTACCCACAGATATCGTCACCTACTCTTTTTAAATTTCTTTTAAAAGGGCTGGCTCTTTTCAATTTAACCTATGCTTACCGTGTTCAAATCCTCGATCCTGGTCATGACTCCCATGGCCATCTCGCGCCGGTCAGCCGGCGCCTCGGGGCAGGGGTACAGCGTCGCGCGGAAGCCCTCGCAGATCTTCTTCACGCGCGTCTTCAGCTGGTCTCCTTGGAAGAAGATGATGAACACCGACTTGTACACCTGGTCCGACTGGAACGAGACATTGGGACTTTAGAAGAATAGAATAAAGGAGGGAGACTCTCAAGGTAATCCTTGATGCTATTTTGAACAAGGTAGTTAGGGATATCCTCTGGACAAGGTAGCCAGGTAGGATCTTCTCGTATTTGAGTGCAGTGTGCAGTTGAGTCTAGAAGGTACTAGCGATTCGAGCTTATTTTGAATTCAGATCTTAAACTGATTACTAACAAAATAAGCAAAAAATACATAATATGGTAATAGACAGATGCATGGTTTTACATAATGACTTAAAACTGCGGAGTGTATCAAACCGATACCTATCAGTTTTCCCATTAAACCTGAGCAGAAATAAATTGCTAAAGTGCCTCTGTAATTGAGGAAGCATACCTCTTACAGAGATCGATAGGCATCCGCCGGTTCCGTGGTAAATCAATTTCATTAAAACCCGGTGGACAAGTTCGAGGACAGAGCTAAAAAATCAGGAAGCTGTGCAGAACACTAATATCTAGAAGCTGTAAATATGCATCAGCCCATTACAGATAACAGAACCATCATAGATAAGGAAACCTATCTAAATAACATACTAATTTGTATGCAATGAAGTACAACCTGTAAAATTAATAGCTGAAACGTGATGAGAATTTAAATACTTACAGAAGAGGGGTCTTCCAGCGGTGTGTCGATCTCGGCCTGGCGGAGGAACACATTGCCTCGGCAGGCGCGCCATAACATGCGTTCGAAAGCAGGGATACGCTCACGAAGGATCACGCCAGCCACGAAACTATACAAAAAACGGAATTAGCAATAGCCCAAGGTTTTCGCAGCAAAAGAAGCGCTTTACACGTTATTTTTGCGAAAACCCAAAAGCACTCATTCTGCTGCGGGGCCACATCCATATGCGGATTTGAAATTATGAACCGTCAGTCAAATGCATACGGTTCATATTTCGCAAGCAACTATCGACCTCAAATTAAGTAAGGGTATCTCAGATCAGTGACGAGAGAATTCCGAGAAAGAAATTTTGGTACACGTAGATAACGTCAAATACAAATGACGTTTCCGTTACGATTGGTCCGTTGACTGATTATATTGCATCAAATCTTCCATTGACGCAATGGAAGGAAGGAGATTCCAGATACATATAATAATAAACAATGCCTTGTTTATTTTTCTTATACTTAATTCATCTAAATATGATGTGGCTGTAAATAAAACGAAACAACTGAAAGTCATTAGCATTAATTATACAAAACAAATTGACACGGTAACTTTCACGGATGGCGAAATGAATTACAGCAAAAATAATAAAACACGAAATATTAAAGAAATTCTCTCGTCATCAGACCGTGAATCAAATGGCAATGAATATAGGAAAATTACGCCCAAATGTACAATAGACCACAATGTGGTGAAATTTTGATGAATTTTGAAGGACCATACTATTCTACTAGTCTAGATATAAAAATCAAAATAAAACGCAGTCTGTAAATAACGTTGGATAAATTAGTGACAATATTGAAAAGAAAAACTGAACAAGAACAAATTGACGTCACAGAGAACACGGGGTCTGACTAGACAACAAGAATGGAGAGAAGGAAGCTCCTCATACTAATGACAATACTGCCAGACTCCGTCTTTCGTATGACGCACGAGAAACGTGAAACATTCTTTTCACGCAACATGAATTATTTACAAACTGCACGAGCAGGAGACGTTGATATTACACAAATTGTTCAACAAACCTATCACGAGATGCATATTGAAATAGACCACGTGTATCATGATACAGGCGGAAGTCGATCTAGAATAACGAAAATATTCAATTAATTGCTAGTGAAGTAACCGAAACGTTTCGTGTACCAGAAATTAAAGAAGATTCAGAGCCACGACAAACTCTTTTTGAAGAGATTCAACGAACTTTGCCCTCATTACCTATTTGACTATGAAAGCGATATACAAAGTCTAAAATAAACTGAACTAAATAAAGAACCTGTAATAACATTATCCGCAACTCATTAAAATGTCTGTAGGTTGTTTATAATATAGGGGTTTCCCGATGGTATAATCCACGACTACCTTACATAATCCTATACTACGTGTTATGATCAATCCATCGTCTACATTTCCAACTATTTTTAAACACAGACGCTTCGCCGCGTCTACGCATAGCTGCCCATCTTAAATATAGCTCGTACAAAGAACTTTTTTAATTTATTACTCTACTAACATTTTACAATTATGACCTTTTAATGTTGACATCCTTTCATTTCTATTTTTATAGCCCTCATTACTGTGATAAAGTTTATCAGTGCAATAAAACCTTATTGTACTTTGCATAGAAATGCGTCATTAAACTTAACAATATTAGCATGCTCCTGCATTTGCTTAAGGACGAAACAAGAATATGAAAATATGGTTGACAATGTCATAAAAACGAAAGTTGGAATGGTAATACCTAAGGTTGCAGAAGATTTTGTGACTGACAATTATAGGATTCAAGCAGATTAGAATGAAGAAGTAAGTAATAAACTAGGAACTAATAACGTTCTTCACAAAATAAATCAAATCATTGTTCTCGATATAAGAACAGCGTACAGCTGGCTTGTGCTAATAGTTACAACTCGCAGATAAGATACAAATCTCATCTGTCATCATCTTTCCATTGCGAATATAAACGACAATAGAACATTCGTAATGGGTATCGTATCTTCAAACAATTCATCTGATAAAACGAGGTGAAATCATTCTTTACTAAAGATTATTTTGACGGTTGACGATGGAAAGAGATAATTATAATTGTTATGAAATAGTTGCGAAAATTCATTTCCCAAAAGATTTCTATGAGTTCCTTCCTAGTATATCATTTTCTTCTATCTCAATTTAGGAAACTTTTCACTTTTTCATCTGAATGACATAACTAATGTGTATTTATTATTCCCATGTTTATCGTCAACCAAAGGTGAAGCTCTTCGTCAATTAGAAATACTAATCCACCTTGAAGTTTTTACTGTTGTTTTTACGGATTCGTTTCCAAATTCAAGCGACCTAGAGATACATTTATGGAATTACCATTTTGCACAAGACTCTATTCACATGCACACTATTCAGAATTTATTGTTACACAGAGAGTAAATATACAAAAAGATTAGTATCGTATTTGTTGTTCGTGATTAGAGCATGGCCGTTCCGTATAACGTTATAGTTGGACTGAGAGCCATGATGTACGAGTTTTATTAGTCTGACAATCAAGTATAAGGAAAACAAAGAGAAACAGTTCGCGAAGATTTACATTTATGCTTATGAGCAAAACAGAACATCACTTAGTACTAACTATGAATGCAAAACTAAATTTATATATGCATTAAATTGAAGATGTTAAGAATGCATTCTGTCGATGAAATATTGGCATTACGCTTGATATTAGCGTTGTTTAGGTCAGGGTTAAAACGTTTGCTGTCCCATAACCCGTATTGTCATCTATCATGGGCATGACCATCGGAGAACAATTAGAAAACACGCCTGCAGATCATGCAATACTCAACGACGCAGATATGAAGACATAATTATGGAATATTTAGCGAGACACAATTTAAATTCTCTAACATTTGATAAAGAGATACTCAAATCAGTAGTGTCAATCCAGGGACCTCTAATTCAATTGTCCATTGTCACGCATCATATTATCACTGTTTCGCACAATCATTAGAAGGCGTACGGTTCTCCATAACGGCTGTGTGAATTCCCATACAATTGCCACAATTTGTACTTCTCTTTAGCGCTATGTCAGTTTTTTATTTGGTACTTAACATTTAGGAAGTTTTAAGCGGTACTGCGTCTCTTATTTCCGAGAACGCGGTTTGTAGTCTAAACAAGTTACTGAATACCAGTAGTTTTATTTTGTCTGTTTGTTAAGGAGCCAGTAGCAGTAGTGTAAGAACATATTCGTATCTTGGTTCATTTACCCTTTGAGGAAACTTGATTCGTTTTATGCATATCTGCGGGCGTAGGTTTATGTCTTTCGTCGGTTAGCTTGCCTACAGTCAGAAATTCCCCTTAATCACAGCCACTGACGTCATTTATCGTGTTTCCAGTGTTGCTTGTTATAACTACCTCAATTATTTTTTTGTTGTCCAATTATGAGTTGGATCCTTCATCGTTCTTTGTTTTGTCTTTGTCATTTGTAATCTTATAAATACTTGTTAATTTAGAGAAAAGCGTTTTAGCATTATGTTAGATTCTCTCTCTTAGGGAAGAGGCCTGAATCCCAGCATTGGGAACATTATAGGGCTGACGCTATGCTATGCTATTATTTTGGATGGTACCTATTTATATCTACACAAGTTTATAACACATGTGTCACTTTTTCCACAGAAATCTTTAAACTGAATATTAAGATATATTACGCAAGTTTGTATATGTTGGTAAAAACCCGCGTTGAATATTTTATAATGTTAGATAATTACAGTAGATATATAGACCTGTTTACGCTTAAAAAAAAACGAATAGATACTGATACACACACGATATAATATCTTTCTGAAGAATGTCTACGAATTTAAGAGGAATCTTCTCGATTATCCGAATCATATTGGAATGGAAAGAGTTTTTGTAGGGAAACTATTGTCTACTACAATGTTGGTTACATTTGAATATATAATTAGTACATTTATTTATTATCACGTGAAATGAATGAGTAACGTCTGCAAATACATGCTTGGAAACTACGGTCGCGTAATTCAAGTGGGAAATATTTCAAAATAATCAAAATTGAACCTAATGTCGATGAATTTAAAGTGAACTTTTATTATGACAATATTGACGAAAGAGTTGAGTAGCATTCGTTTTGGCTTTGAACAGATTTGGTGTTCCGTGTCAGCCAACCAGAAAGGGAGGTTATTGTAAATTGAATTTTATCCTAAAGTGTCAAGGAGTAATTTGATTTGTGCAGTATTTTCACGTAGAAATGATGTAAGAGACAGTGGCGCCCGTCGCCTTGGCGGAATACCAAAACGTCTGACTGTCGGTGTACGTAGATGAAGTAATTTACGGCTCTGGAGTATGTCTGAACTGTGGGATGTACAAATATACCTGGTACTTGGAGCAGGTGGAGATTTTTTTGCCGACAAAGTCTCGTGACTCGTGAAAAAATGTAGACGACTACAATTTTTTGTCTACAATATAATAACAAACGATTTACAATTGATACACGCAAAGTATGAAATGCTAGATAAAATTAGTGTACCAGTATAAATACAGGTAACACCAATAAAATAGACACGAATATGTAAAACACGGTAGAAAAATCGCAACCCATTTCAAATGCATCTCTTATCATCCAAATTATTCTTAAAACTATAAAATCATGAAAACGCTTAAAATATTGAAATCCGCAATAAACTTAAACCAATGTCTCCGCACTGACACTGAACTAGGGATATAAAGTTAAACTCGTGTTATTAAAATAACCCATAAAATAAGTCTTTAGCGCATAACGTATTACAAGACATGTGCCTGACTGTACCATTGTGCTTTAATGTTATTTACATCAACTATAGCGTAATTGAGGGTTTTATTCAATCTTAGCCAGGTGTGTAATAGGTAGTCAAGGTTTTTGAAGTGAATAGACCTGGCTGATGGCGTCCTTACACAATATGGTCGAGCCGCAGGTAAATAGATATTGAACATGGTCGATACATACTCATTAAATACATAATGGATCGTATTTTCAATGAGGGATATCGAGAGACTGCTAAAATGAACGGTCTTCGGATAATTCCATATTTAGCTCTTTACTGGCGGAACTCACTAGCTGAGTAAGATGTTATAAAATGAATATGAGGATAGAGAGATTATTTATTACAACTGTCTGTTTAACAGAAACTCTTAGCCAAGAACCATAAAGCAGAACATAACAATATGAAATATCTACAAGTATTGTACCTATTCACTCAAGCCTAGTGACACAGCGCGGATTCTTACAACTCATTCCATTTGGATAGGTATTCTTAACGAGTAAGGAAAGCAAACACTTGGAAGATTCCTTAGAATTCTTGAATGCTTAAGAATTGCCTTTGCCTCATTCAAAACTATTGTAGGAATTATACTGAGAAGACTTTTAATTGCATTTAAGGGCGAAGCGGCTTCTTCAATTTAACGACGGAACGAGGACACTCCGTTTTACAATTTCTTCGGAAGCCACTTGCATAAGGAACTCGCTTCAGATTGAACCAAATATCATGAGATCAATGAATGCATCATTTGGAATAAGTTCAAACCAAACATGAAAGATCATGGACATTCGTTGAACGGAACTAAACAACGACCAATTGCGAAACAATATAAGAAGAAAATCACTACACTAAAACCATAATGAGCTTATAAATCAGGTCCAAAAAGACAGAACTGCTATAAACGACATCGTTTACGTTATTTTTAGTAACAAAACACTTATCTAACACTTGTAGTATGACTATACGGAAGAAGGATGTCATGAAGCCCTCAAGTGCCATCAACGCAATCATTACAACTAATTTGTACTTTGATAATTATACTACAAACTTCTATAACACAATTTATTACGCTATTGTTATATAACAATACTTCGTCAACGAATCGAGGTTATCAGGAACCTACTCTTTGCACAACGATAAAAATATTGGAAAGGAAGGAAAAGATTTGTTGAGATTTCACAATTTCTGTGATTGCGATGCCATTTCCTTCGGAAAACGCCATGTTGACCCAAATCTGCCGATTATTGTGCGATTTCTAAGATAAACTGCACAAGTCTTTTACTAAGAATTCAAAATTTGAAGCGGGATTGACTTCATCACTCTAAGAAGCAGTATTAAGCCATTGCAGAAAAACAACAACAGTTCAACAACGTACATACACTAAATAATAACCCAATTTTCAAGACCACCTAACCGGTAGACACATCAAAACGAGTTGGTTAGCTTTCTAAGCAAACAAGTCGCCTAAAGGCTCTCGTTACCCTGAACTTGGTACCAATCTGTCAGGCAGTTGATACTTTTCGCGTCAGCGGTAACGAGCCGGTCACGAGCTTGTGGGTCGACGGACTACTAACTGTACTTCTGCATATAAATATGTGTACATAGCTAGAAAGCAGATGCACGAGAGATGCAGGCGTTATTAAAGTTATTACTCGTCTGGAGATAGCTTTCTCTTCTGTATTTAGAAACTGCAGAATATGTTACTTATAGTTCTACGTTGAACAAACATTCTGAGCCTAATCCAAACAGTTATTTTATTAATAACATTCCGGTAAGAATAAAGGATAAAAGCCACCACAGAAGGCTAGATTTCGCCTTTGTATTGCATATTGATGACGTCAAGCTGACGAAAAACTAGCATTTTATTGCACTTTCTAATTATCTTATATAGGAGGACTTATATAAGACTGTTAACACAAATAAGAAAATACGTATTTTATACAGTAGCAAAGCTAAAGTCTGGGTAACAAAATCTATAACCTATTTAGCACCTGATAACTTCGAAATTAATGACAGAACACTATATATTTAGAGTCTTAGAAGCATTGTTTACCAATAAAGATACTCTGACTGACATGCTTATCGTACTACCAACACAAATCTTGCTGCATTTACTAAAGTCAAAACAGAACGGGCATAAACCGATCAAACTGGCACAATAAACAATTAGCCAATCGGAGAAACAATAATATATACAGACATATATATAATTGGATAACCACAGACCCATGACTCAGGCAGGGGGCGTACATCAAATGTCAGTTTATAAACTTGCAGTGAAATACATCGCCTAGCCGAATCATGTGATTTGACAACCGCTAAGCGAAATGCGTCATACAAGGATACTCCTTTGTTCCAAAGGGAAACTAAAAAGATGGTTGCAGTTGACCAACTGATAAACACACTTAAACCAAATCAGAAATGACATCAGTAGACAAATATAGGAATCAGAAGGAAAATGTATTCATTAATATATTGCCTGAAACGCAATTTAATATGTAAGGTACCCATATTTTTGGTACCTATGTGATGCGAACATATTGTCTAAAAACTGTAGAAAGCGATCATAAATTTAACTAAGACAAAATTCATGGATACTATGTGTACTCATTGGTTTGACATAATGATTAACAACCATAAATTTTCATTACTGTTTAGGTAGTTTATTACCCTGCTTATACGAAGTGAGCCAACATCTGTAAAATTACGTACTGCTTGACTCGTGCGCAGAGAAGAGACCCGCCGCAGTAATTAGTAATGGAGCAATGAATTTGTGCGCACACGCAGCCCAACAAATAAAGACAATGTAACGCCAGTCATACTACTCCACATCACGGCTACTGAAGATCTTGACATTGGATAAAGTAGCACTAACAGCTTCCACTTTAATCTTGAAATAATCACTTTTATCTTAAACTAAGTACCGCCACGTAACCTTGTGTTTTGATGGCAATAAATCCGTCGCTGTGATTTACTGCAATCCAGATTTTATCTCGTCTAAGTACGACTTCTCAGATAGTAACAATCTTCAGACAAAAATGCTGTTATCAGACATCTTAATAACATTCGATAAGTAAAAGTATTGTTTATGTTCGAAACATATAATCTTTGAGAGAAGAATTTTGTTGGCATAACAAATACATATCGTGAGATATTAAACAACGAAATTCGAATTCAGGAAAGATTTTGAATACACATAACCGTTTGCTATAAACACAGTAGTCATTAACAATATTGTTTTAAGAGCGTGGGAATGAGTCGTGACGTGATCGTCGTGTGATATCAGTGACAAGGAACTGTGACATCTTTCAGCAGGTATTGTGATGTTAAACATGCGTTTAATAAACATAGATGCGTGTTCCGAACGGACACCGTCCATGGAAATGATTTGTGCCACGAAGAATTGAAGACCGGCCAAACAATGAGAACAGTAGTAGAAATCTACTGAAATCTTTTGGATATCGTAGCTTAGTTAATCTACATTCAACGCTAATATTGACATGTCAAGGTACTTATACGTTTACAATCTTTTTATTCCTATTACGCTTTAAACGAAATGACTTCGTGTAAGGTCGCCAGCCAATATACCGTATTCGCTCGTAAACTGTTGATACACTTTGTAGCAACAAAGTCAATTAGAAACAACCTCAATGACGTAATTGATACCTAACAAGCCCATATTGTTAGACAGCCAGCATTGTGTTACACAATGTATCTACTTGGAAAAGGCTAAGCAAATTTATCACAACCATACTCGATCGATTCAAGGTTGATACGGAAACTCCGTCTTCGACTCCAATTTTAAATCACTTCAAATACCGTAAGATTGAATATAAACACTTTTCAATTAAGTATTGGCACGTGATAAGCGGTTGCTGGCTCTACACCAAGCACAACTTCTCTTCAATATTAGTCTGGCATTATAAAACATGTTCTGAATACTAGATTCTTGAATTATTTACAATTTAAAAGTTAATAAAGCCTCTGTCCTAAATGTGGACTTCAATAAGCCGTTTTAAACCATTTATAAAGGTTCAAATGAATAACACGAGTTTGTAATCAAAGTAAAATATGACACAAAACATAAATTATTATCTAAGACACTCGTACCAAGACGCTGTTAGGATTGTCTGTTGTAAAATATCATCGATCTCGAAACTTTTCCTATTCGTGCCGAAATGGTGTCCCACAAGGAACACATCTTGGTTCATTATTTAAACATAAAGACAATAATGTATCAAATTTTATAAAGATACGAATTATAAAAGAGATTGTGATAAATATTTGAATAAGAACTGTTTATACAATAGGAAAAGTTTGATCACGAAGTGCCGTGTAATTTCAGCATTTACATTTTTCGCACCTAATTCCATTATCTATTCTTGAAGTCCAAGTTACCTTGACAACGCACATGAAATCTTACGTTCTTGTGGTAAAACAATACTGTGATATTGAAGTGAATGTTAGTAAGCAAGTGAAGGGTGTTAGAGTTGAACTTAATGTTCGTTTGTTCCCAGAAGTGAAGACAACATTGAAATGAGTCAAGTTGATTTCAATATTGTCGGCCACAAAGTTACTTGTGTCTGCAACCATACATTACATAACATATACCCGAACCATATCTACTTCTATACCCATCTACAATATAAAATACAAATATACACTACTAACCAAGGCAGGAATTCCAGGGATTCTTGTTTATCCCGCAAACTAGGGAATAAATCAAGCACAAATGTTTAGCAATACTGTACAGTTAGGACTACCAGTTAATATTTAACGGTCTAATCATTACATCAACATGTTGGTTATTTAGTTCAACAGCTTTGTAATCTTCTTGAAAATGTTTTAGATTTACAATTTAGGAGAGGATGTTACATGCATTACATTTGACAAGGGGGTTCTCAGGGAGATTTTTATACGTTTAATTGTAATAATTACTTGTACTTCTGCGCTAAGTGCGCGATCTTTAATATTGAAATTCTTGTTCTTTGAAGTTAAATTATACTTATCAGGAAATATTCTTCGTGTATCATTATGTGCAATATTAGTTAGAAGTGTTCACATAAACCGCAAAATCGAAGACTCACTTCAAGTCAGAGCAATTGATTTGTTGACAATGTAAATATTTCCAAGCTTGTTCGTCAAATAATAAAAGTGTCAAGTTTATGTGAACAACGTGATTGATTGCATCGTCTTTCGTGTAGTACGTCACTAGGTCATTATTCGTAGGTAGCAGTTTACTAACGTAGATATTATTAATCGGTAGAGTTAGTAGGCAGTAAGTGTGTATCTTTCGTGATGATAACGTACGATAATTTTATGTGTGGACATACATTTTGACACGATAGACATAGAAGACGAGCAACCAATAGTACCCGCAGAGAGCAGAGCGGCGGCTGAGCTGCGGACAGCCCAGCCGCGCCGTATCGGTGGTGGTCAGTGTCACTCCAGTGCGTATGTACACACGCATACATACCCTAGTTGGACGTGGCCGATATGTCGGTTCGGGTCGTCGGATATGAGGGCGCGCGTCATCGACTCAGTGGTATTGGCACCACCCTCGTGCTACACGGAGGACAAACATAAACATGTAGACAAACATTGCCCATATGACGTCACAATGAACGCGACAGATACGACATTTACACCACACGATGCACACTGTTTCCTTGCCTGTTGTAGTAAAAAAGTAGCGCCATCGAGTCACTGCAAACACCTGTTTGTACGCGGCGGTGTGCTGCTAAGACCTATATATACTACCAACAAATTATATAAAGCTTCATATGCATTGTTAGTTTGTGACTACTTCGTATTGTGTTCAAATTACAGTGTCGTTTATAATAAACTAAAGAAAATATATACTCTATAGTCTGACTCGTCGTGAACTACATAATATGACATGAACATATAAAAATCATAATGGCATGCATAAAATGACAAGTACAGAAAGCGTGGATGACTTTATGACAACGGAAATAAACTATTATGTAAACCTTGTCGTCTCCGATAGCTGAAACGCTCGTAGATGGACTTCAAAAATAAATCATGTCGGAAGTATTGTTAGTTCAAATAAAAATTAAAATCTCACTCAGGCAGCAATTGGTTAGCACGCTCGGTAAGGGAGTCAGGAGTATTTCACTAAGCTTTAGTAGACTGTCACGGTCTGGGCCGGGCTGGTTGCGGCGCTACAACTAAGCTGTCATTCCATCACACAAGAAGTCAAAGAGAGGTGTTATGTTGATGATATACTATAAACCGGCCGACTCCAATGCTTGCCTGAGTGGTGATCGGTAGACTCCAGAATCAGCGTCACAGTACAAGCGCTGTAAAAATAATAACGCTCATGTGTGTGCTTTGATTTCCATTGACAGAAATGGAAATCAAAACGGTCCAACGAGCGCGTCGTAATCAATCTGCGCATACCCCAGCTTGAGAGCTTGCCCGCCCGCCATGAGCCCCTCCTCCCCTAGTAGGGTCACTTGTTCCTCCTCGCGCGACGGGTCCGCCATCTTGTGCACACACACGCCAACATGGCGTCAAGGTCAGACACACGTCAATGTCAATGTCACATTTGGTACGATTTACGATCGCGGAGGATTCGATTCGATTTGAGGTCATGGAATCATCTCTGTGATAGTGCCATGAATAGATTGGATTTAACTGAGATTAAAAATCGTTTAGTATCTTAGCACGAGTACAGGCTAAGCCAACAGTAATGTATGCGTGCGATCAATCACTTGCCGACAATAGACGTACAAAAATGTGACATTGACAATACGACGTCATTATTTCAAACAATATACCGAATCTAAACGTTTCAATTCAGCAGCTCGTTGTTTTTGAAGCCCACTTCGTCGAATACATAATTATAAAATAATTTCATAAAAATATAAATAATTCGAGACCCACGACCTTCGTTTAAGGAAAATGTTAACTTCAAGAATATTGGAAAGTGTTGAACATAAATTAGTATTTGATCGATACTGTTGTTATTGTGCTTCAAGTTATTTAAATAAAATTAAATAATAATATTTAATGAGACACTGATCCAAAAAAGGGAAATCAATAAATAATAATCGATGATAAAATAAATAAGGACGACTGAAACATTGATCGTGGAGCTAGTTTTTTTCTACAACAGCATGAGTTTGTATCGAATTCGTACCTTTGCTATTGTGTTTTCAAGCTGAACTCTATCTAATTGATTAGAACGCATCTATTGACGACATTCCCTTCGTAAGCTAGCGTCAGTAATTACAATGACAGTCCATATTGACTTAATATAAAGGACGGCTGCAATAGAATGGCATCTGATGTAATTGAACAAACACTAATAGATTACGTTGATAATTAATCGACATTACACAATTTGCGTAAAACATCACGAGGACATAGCAGTGAACTATCTTATCGGAAGGATCTAATACATTGGACGAAGCGTCTACTAAATACGTTGCTTCGTAAACAGATTAGTAATTTAGTGAGGTTGTATAAGGCAAGATCTTGGTGGTTGTATTCGTGAGCTCATTCAGTACTGCGGTTGATTCAACTTACCTCATCAAAGAAAACTTGTGTTTTTCTAAGTATGTGCTTGAGTTCTGTAAGCTCAAGATAATTCCTCTTGAGAGCTTCGGCATTCTGGTTTACCTCTCGGAGTTCATTCTCCAGTTTTTCGAAAGTTGCCTGGGTAATAATTTTAGACGTTAACATATTTAATCACGAAACAGAATTATAAGAGACAATAGGTCGTCACTTTTTGCAATTTTAATGTATAGCTGACCAAAATAAAGCTAAACCAACGCACTAACGCATTTGTTTCATAAAAAACTGCTTTTAAATTCATATACTTCTAGGCGAAAAAAACTAAGAAGCATTAAGCTAGAACTATATTGTGCACACGTGGACCACGTACGCCGATCTGAACGCGTCGGATTCCATACATTTTATATGGCAACTCTTGTAAAGCTCCATTAGATCCACATCACGCGACGTGGTTCCACGTACAAATCAGGTGTTGTCCACATGTGCGTCGGTCTAGTGTAGTTTCCGCTTTAAAAAGTACATCTCACCTCAAGATCGATCATCTCTCTGGGTTGCGGGGCCTCGGGGCACTCGCCAGGAATCTCCAGCATTGGGATCCCGTCCCTCCGGATCTCCTTCTCCAGGTATCGAAGCTTTCGCTCCATCTCGTCGCACCGACGAACCTCATTGACGAATTTGCGTTGAAACGCGTTCACGTCTGGGTTTAACTGCGAAGAGGAATAGCAGGGTGAGGTATTGTCTTCTATGTAGATTAAAGAGTGCTCATTATGGTTAGTTCTGGATGAATGAATGTCATACACTTATTTGATTATTTAACTTTATAATTTCTACGATTTTCTCTTCCGCGGTTGTAAAGTTTATTATATCGAACATTGCCTTTAACCTATCAATACCCGCGAAACGAGACACAATAGTAAGACAATAACAGCGCGGTCCTTTGAGACCGGTCGGGGATTCATGAATTAATGCAGTTTAAAGTTAAAGTAAGAGCATCAAGTGTCTTTATATTGTAAGTTGTGGATGAAGGAAGCCCTATATTACATTACATGCCTGAGTTAATTTGTATGGCTTTAAAACTGGACCTAGTCAATTGCAATTTTCCGTTTCTGCATAGTTTTGTTCGTTTGGAGTCAGATTCAAGTGGTTATTGCTATCTATAGCCGAGCCAATCAAATAGTAATACTTATCTAATTCCCTTCAACAACTACTCTCAATAAAATATCGACCCATGCGGAAGGAACGTCATCTCATAGAACATGTACTTGGTGACAGGACTCTATTACAAATATTTATAAGTATGATTGAACGTAGTGGCCCTTTGTTAACATATCCTGGTGAATTAACATATACCATGAATCTAGTACATGATTCTGGACCCCAGTGCACAGTGATATGACGTCTGACATACCCTGTGTACTGGATTAGACATCCTCTTAATTTTCAAATTATGAATTACGAGATGATTATGAATCAAGATCCTGTTAATGGAGTAGTGCTTAAATTGTACCCGTTTTTTCCATTCCCGTTTATTTGTTTGTAAAGAGTGGTGTGGTGGAAAAATCTCAAGCCAAGTGTTTACGATTCTCGTAACTAGCAGATGCTCAAGAAGTAATAACTCAAGCCACGTGCGAGAAAAAATAGCAATTATTTTAATCATCAACTACTTATTGTGATTATGATGGCATTCGTCAACTCATCGCTCACGCTTTACTGAATAGCGACATTAGCGACCATGATAGTAATGACATGACCTTAGAGGTCATTAGCATCTGTTATCTTTACAACTAAGTTGATTTTATGTTTAACTTTTAGCGTTGTCGTCGAAACACCTGTCTCTAGGAGTTCAGTCCTCTTCTCGCCTCGAACTGACTCAAATTTTGTCCGACCGATATTAAGCCACCTAGACAGCTTTGCCGTTGGCCTCGTATAGGCCGTTGAAGGTGCAGGTAGCTGTGCATGCAGGGCACGAAAGGAGATGAGATATGTCTAATCTCCTTTATATTTGTCGTGTGGAGCCGGGCATACCCACCCCGTGAGGAGGCTCCACACTGACACAATATTTGCGATGAATCAAGAAATCCTCATTTGGTCAGATTATCTCTGCATCGGCCAAACTGAGGCCGCAGTTAAGAATTTCTCTAACGTAAATACTAAATATAGACAAAATATCAATGCTGTCAGTGCAGGAGTGATGACGGTAATTTTTCTGTGACATTTAGAAGATAAAGCGTAAAAGATTTATCAAAGGAACGTCGGAAAGGATACTCAATCTTGAAAAGATCGGCTACGCCAAGTAGTCGTACGCCTACGAAAGTACGAAACTGCGAGCGCCAGAAGACAATAATAGAACTTCTCGCATAGATACAGAGTGTTAATCAAAATACATAGGTAATTATTAGCAGTCAGGTGACTGTATCTCTCTGTAGCGCCTGAGACAAAGGAACAAACGAATGGTTTTGTTGCTGAAAGCATTCATCTTCCTGTGTTGGAGGTCAACCCGTTATGCCGAGAAACAATACCATTTTACTTGAATGAAAAATGTTAGATGTTATTTCAAGAAATGGATCACATGTCTTTGTAACAATGGTGTGTTGAAAACAAGCTGTTTTAGCTTAAAATATTTGTGCATACTAGGTTGGAATGAGAAGGTCAAATTCTTTATGGAAATGCGGATATTTGCCACACCAGGAAAACTCTCCGCAAGATAGAATGTCTAGCCAGATGAATGAATTGGATCACAAACATTGGTCGTCCAAGATGTGCCAATTTTCCACGGCATCCGAGAAAACTTTTTAAATTATTGGGTCATGTAGTTTGTTGGCATCGGTTGGCCAATATGTGAAGTCGCGATGTTCCGCAACGCGATATCGACGCGGACTGGGTACCATTGGCGCACGCGCCGTAATGCATGCAAATTACTTAGCATCTGCATCAACTTCGATTGAAAGCGAAACTATAAGCAGTACCTGACTTTATAATGAGTTGAATTAATCCATTCAATCGCTCAGTGTGGTCTGAATTGAGTCTAGAGAAGATATGCATAACTGTCAGGTTCATCTATCAACGTCTCCAGGCAATAAGCAGGCAAGTAATCTCAGGAATCAGTTTTCGTCTTTCGTCCGTCTTTATTACCCAGATACGTCGACATATAAAAAGAAAAATTGACTGACATACCTATCAATGCACAGCCGAAACTACTGGGACTAGGAGGGTGAAATTTTACATAAGGCTTCCTTTTATAAAGTAGACAAGCACTAAGTAAGGATTTCCCAAAATTCGTCTCCCTAAAGGGATCAAACGGGGATGAAACTTTGTATGGAGAAAGGTACTTACACGCGGGCGAAGCCGCTGGTAGAAAGCTAGTCTATGTATCATTTTCAAGCTTAAAATTTACATTGCAGTTTTATGTTGCTAATCAAATAATAATATTGGTGTAGGAAGTCAATAAAATAAACTTGAACAACAGACTGTTTATCCACATTACCTATTTAAAGATGTACTCTGTGAGAAACAGCAATACATGTTGGTAAATTAGTACCTATTAAATAAAACAGTGTTTTCTTGTGACTTCAACAAATTGTTGTTGTAATATTCAATGCAACAATATTGTGCAGTCCTTACTAATATTGCTAATATTATACTTTCATTGTTAAACTATGGAACCACTTTGATGAAATTTGGTGCTAAGTTGAACCCCAAGGATGGACTTAGACCTACTTTTATCTGTCTTTGACTTTGTGGCCTCTATAACCAACATTCAAACGGACGAAACCGCTGGCCGAAGCTAGTGCTTATAACAACAAGTACTTAATGCTAAATATTTTTAAAAAATCTACAAAGTTTGTTTTAAAAACACTATTTAATACAATTTTATTTAAATCTCATTTAAACAATGAGCAATTATAGTCATCACACAAATAAAATAAAACAATTGTGGTGAATTCCGTGGTCATGTGCATTTTACTTTGTGATTCACATGAGCTAGATATTAAAATTAAACATTGGCCTTTAGTTGTATTATCAGAATATTAAAAATAAATAATATGTAAAAGATTTAACCTTATTTAGCTGGGTGTATTTAAAATCATTTTAACGTTTGAATCCCCAACCGGTCCAATGAGACCGCGCTGTTATTGTTTTACTATTGTGTCTCGTTTCGCGGGTATCTGACTAATTAAACAGTTTATTTGATATGGCTATGAAATGACCCTCGTTTATGAATTGTATGTCATGGGTACAAACCACGGCAGGTGCTTTACTATGTGTAATTTATAAAATCAACAATTTTCAGAATGGTGAAAGAAAACATAAGAGAGGAACTGGCATGTCCCAGAACAAAAAAAAACGAAAACAAATGGCACCCACCGACACACATTTGGCTGGCAGGAATGATTACGGCCCATCACCTCTACTAGAATAAAGGCCTTTAACCTTTCTATAGCTGCTAAACCATCCATAGAATAGAATAGAATAGAATAGAATAAACTTTATTGTACACCAAAAAGACAGTTCCAATTGTTGCTAAAAAGACAGTTTTACAGATAGTTTCATGAGTTTTTTTAGTAATATGTTCTAATGTTGTAATCAGAAAATCAACATTACAAATTGTATGGGCTTAACCAATAGAATGGCAAGTTATGTGGGTCCTAAACTTCATTGCATATTATTTAAAAGTAGGCTACTATTCCTACTCCTACTTAAATTTTAAACCAGGCATGGCCCATCACACTTAATTATAAAGGTGAAAATTTGTTAATGTGTTGTGCTTATGTGTTAGTTCTTCATACTCAAATGACTGATCAGTTTTGGATGAAATATGACACATGTGTATGGAGTTATGGGATTGCACATAGGTAGGATACTTTTTGTCTCATTAGTATAACATTCCCTAGGGATAATTTTCTATCTTCATGTAGGCAAAGCCACTGGCCACAGCTGGGATTACATAAACATGAACTAAGCTGAAATTCATGTAAAACTTTAATTCACAAATGATAAGATTGTAACACATTTAGTACAATGTTTTAGGTGTGACCTTATCAGACTAAATAATACTCTTTATCAAAGATTGTAATGTAATTAACTCCATCAATCATTATACCTAATAGTAATCACATTTTTTTTAATCAATCACATGACTTTTTAAATTAGAAGTTTTAATGTTGGCAGGTTGGCACTCATGACCAATGGAATCAATTATGAATGTTAATGTTAGTTAAAAGATAAGAAGTTGATATTTTTAATAAAGTTTTTATAATAGAATCTTTTTATTATACTACTGATATTATTTGACCTTTACATATTTTATTGGTCCTTTAAGCTAGAATCTAGTTGGCTCCTACTTTAGCTAAGCATAAGAATTAGTACCAAACCCTTTCTGTATTGATTTTTCTTGCAGAAATGACACAAACAGATCTTCCTTTGAATCTATCAACTATAATAAAATAACTTTGTCAAGTTAGCAAAGTTAAAGGTCATTAACATTTGTAATAAAGATCAGATTAATGTCTACTCAATAGCTCAGGTACTTGATTGACACAGCCATCTTCTATACCAAGCTATGTATTTCTCCTACTGTCAATAGGCAGTTGAACCTCTGTCAACAATACTATAGCACCTAGTTAGTGTTCTATGCCATTGTTTATAGAATTCCTACTCCAGTCAAGAATAGTGAATAGAGGAAACAACAATACATAGCTAGACATACAGGATATGCCTTTTGTATTGATAAAACATTATCAAAACAAAATATTCCAGTGCCTATACTATCTGGGGCTATAAAATATGCTAGACGATGCTACTTCACATGAATCCAACTAGAAATACTTAAAAACGAATCTTTTTAGGTAAATATTGTAAACAGTATGTTAGATAAAATTGTATTATCATGAAATCAGGGCATGAAACTCGATCAAAAGCGAAACGAGGTCAGAGATATCCTATTATGTTATACCCTTATCGGAACAATACAGGGTCTCTAATGACAGTGATGATGATGAGTAAAAGAGGCGTTTAACATGATCCACATGGTGGCACTACTCACGTCTCGGAACTGTACGAGTCCCAGCTCCCCGAGCTCAGACACGCATGCATACGCGGCTTCGCTCTGCAGGAAAAGTTGACATAATGTCATTTCTTCACTCCTAAACAACGACCCCATCTTTCACGGTTTTTGCAACACAACACAAATAAAAAAATAATTTTCAACTATTGTAAAATGCTCCGTCGCAGTCTGCGAGCAGACTTTGGCAGCGACGAAACCAAATTACGTGTGGAGACAAATCAATCGATATGAATAACTTTCAGTGGACATTAGTCATCGTGCGCAACGCGGACTGGTTTAGGGATGCCAACGGAAAAGTTTGCTTTCCCTTCAATATCTGTCACTGTCATTGTCAAATTAGATTCAAAACTATATTTAGCATCTAACAAAACACATTCAAATACAATTTACCTGACAGTAAAATTATATAAATAAAAACTACTGCATTAGCCTTTTGGTTATAGGTGTAATGGGAGCATAGAGGTAGGCAGAATCTACAGAATAATCTATCTGTTCTCTACTACCTATATTGAAAATGTCACTGCTAAGTAAGCAAGAAGTCGATCTGTGGACGAGTGACCAATTTAACATATCGAGATTCTTGCCTCGGAAATCACACTAATAGACCTTTCCCGATCAATCATAGATTTGACGCCATCATATGTAACTGTCAATTTAATTATTTTCTACATTTTAGTGAGTAAAACTTTTATAATACTCAATACTTTATTGCATTTCATAATGTTACAAAGGTGTAGGAGTGAGGCATATTTATCGTAACAGATAGAAGTAACAGATATTTACAAATAACAAATAACAATTGTTACTACCAATATATTTTATCTGTTAATTTAATAACAGACCCTCAAACACTGTTACCGCGTCTGTTACTGTTATACCAGTCCCTACACAAACAGACTGTTAATTGTTACCATAGGTTACGTACGGCTGTTACTTCGTTGCACATACGTATTCTATCTCTCTTTTCCTCATTAACGAATGACCTTTGCGAAAAGAGACACACCTATTATTTATTTCGGAACATGTTTACTTCTCACTCTTACTAAAGCGATTAAGCGGCGCTAAAAATAGAAGCAGTTAGTATTTATTAGTCCTAAAATATAGTCGGTAGTCTTGCAAGAACAAATAGTAAGGAAAAAGTGACTTCTAAATTTAGTTGTATTACCTGTTAAATGACCTGTTACTGAGCAGTGACCATTGTAAAAAATACGTATACTTAAGTTATTTTATTTTCTTTATGGCAATTTCAGATTTAGTTTAAAAATAATAGGTCCATATTAAATAGTGAATTGTTTTTGACCAGAAAACACGCAACGCAAAAAACTTAAAAGAAAAAGTGAAATATTAATCGCATCTATCTATAATGTACCTAACTAATTCTTTGATTTAACTGAATTCATGTTTAAAAAGCTTCAAATTTTAGCAGTAACTGGACGACATAAATAAAAATGCTCTTTTATATCTATTTTCTACACGATTTTCGACTTTAAAGGGTACTGAATAAAGAAGATATTCAACTGAGATTTAAATACGTTTTTATCGTCCGTACAAAAATAACAGGCTGTTATTTATTAACAGGTATTTGCATCTGTTATTTTTTTGTAACAGTAACAGTTATAACAGATATCGTGTTTAACCTGTTACAACCCATCTCTACAAAGGTGTTTTAAGATGGTATATAAAAGCTTCAATTATGGACCCAATCGGGCACACACAGCAAAGTCTATTTTATAATCATCTGGTCATGCCCTTTATTTTCATACCCTACTTGATTTACCTTTTTTTTATAATCTTGATGTACCGACTGTCACTTTTACAACAAAAACGAATCTCCTGGGAAGCTAAAATACAACAAGCAGTTTAAGCTGTAGGGTATACCCAAGAAATATGAATACACTCGAAAACACAGAACCCTTCACAGAGAAAATCGTCCAGTCAGGCCAAACAGCCAAATGACAGGCTGAATTAACGACGAATTGAGAGATGAATTTAAAACATCATCATCAGATTTTGTGTCAACAAAGGGACGAGAGATTAGCTAATATTATGGGATGTGGTTTACGTATGGCAATATTAGTTATTTCTCTCTCGTTTCATGAATATAGACATCTCTTTCACACCATTGATTAGACAAGAAACATTTATGAAGACCGTGTTAAAACAAAAGCAATTTTAATTAGGATGTGAAATTGTTTTTGATATTGTATAATATATTAATAATCAGCTAAAATTGTATATTTTCTCACAGAATTTTTATCATTCATTAAACAAGAATTCAGATAAATAGCTAATAAATGTAATGTTGCCCGAACAATATGGGTTAAACCATACTTTAAAAATGCAAAGAATGCTACCAAAATAAAAAGATATGCTTTTGACAGGAGGCTCTCGTCGAACCTCTTCTTTACTCTTTTAGTTTGTGTCTATATTTCTTTCTTTCACCCGGTGTGCATCCATATTCGTTTGAATTCAACACTACAATAATGAGTGGGAGTAAATAATTGAGGTTATAGGTTTAGCTTCAAACGAAAATAATTTAGCAAATATAGACTATGAATAGACATAAATGTGAATGAAAATCCAGGCGAAATGGTGTGTAAACTTGGTTATACAGATCTAAAGATAGATTCCGTGCACTGGTCAGTGTAACATTGCATTTTATTTATATTCCAGGCACTGCTCGGCGCTCAATTAGTTATCACACTGATTATGGTATCAGTGATACAGAAGTTGGGAAGTTATTCGTTCGCGAGATGGTTATTATGTTCGCAAAGGTTGTATAGGTATTTATACCCTACTAACAGTGAGCTGAAGACTTTGGCAGGAGTGCCGAAGGAAACTTCGAAGGGAAAGAAAGGGGGTAAACATGAGGCGAATGGTAAGCCGGAGACGTTCCATGTGCCTCGAAGCCTGGACATACAGCTGGAGACGGCGCCCGTGACGGAGCTAGACGTGGTACACTTGAGGTTCTACACTGAATATCTATGGATAGTGGACTTCTCACTGTACACTGCTATAGTGTATATTATGTCCGAGGTAGGTGTTAATTTACTTGCCCTAGTAAATTTATACTCTACCGACCAATGCCTTACTTGTATACTGTTGTTCTGCAATAGATTTTATATTTCTCACTATATGAAGTTTCATAGTAGGTAGTAATTTCATACAGTATAGTAGTTTCCAGGCACAGAAACAGATGTAGGAACATCATAAAAATGAAAGTGGTTCAGCAGAGTGATCATGACCCTCTGCATTGTTGAATACTATGCAAAGAGGTATATGAAGTTTCATGGACAGGGAGAGGCAGGCTAAAGAAAAGATAGATGGATTGTGTAAAGAATTTCTCACACAATCCATCCACTCCTTACAGAATGTATAGCTCTGACCCCAGATAATATGGTATATGGGTAGGAAGATGATGATAAAGTTTCATAAACTTATGTAGCAGTTATTTAACTTTGACAATACTTTTTTATTAACTTTATTAATACTTTGTCAATTAATGTCGTTTAACGTTTGAATCCCCAAACGGTCCTATGAGACCGCGCTGTTATTGTTTTACTATTGTGTCTCGTTTCGCGGGTATCTGAGTAATTAATGTTGTGTGTTTCAGGTGTACACCTCAGTGTTTCCACTGAAGGATGAGTTCAACTTGAGCATGGTGTGGTGCCTTCTAGTTGTGCTGTTCTCATTGTATCCTTTACCAACAGTTAAATAATCTTAACGCTATCCATGTGACAACCTAAATTGTATTGTGAAAGGGATGAAACCCTATAATGTGTATAACTCAATCTCTCTTTTTTGTTTGCACAATTAATATTTTAACATGTCATGGAAAGGCCCCTAGTTTAAGAAAAAAATTTTACTATGACTAGTGAATAATGCCGAATATTTGTATTCTGTGGAACTGTCTGTTTTAAACAAGTACACCATACTTATTGAATTTCAAAACAATTCAAAGGTGAGTGCAGTTTCCAACAGTCACAAGTTTCTTTTATTTAGTTCTAGGTTCTCTTACCACTATTTGAATATAAAAAACAATTTCATATTTAAATATCCTACATGGGCATTTGTAAAATATCAGGAGCTAGTGCTTAGTTCCAATTGGTTGATTCCTATGGAGAATAATCATTAAACTCCACGGTTACTTCTTTTTAATGTTTGATTTTACAATATTTCCATTATCAATTCCTTAACTTGAAGTATACAGCAAAATCCTGCTAAGCCTGACGAAACAGTACTTCACAAGTGAGGAGTCAATCGGAGAGCGTTCCACCTGCATCGTGGCCTTCTGCGTCTTCTTGCTGATAGCCATGATGGTGCTCATTGTGAGCGAGGCCAACTTGGAAGTAGGAGTGGATCCTGCATATGACAGCTTCTATGAAAATGCTTCTAAGTTCCTGGAGAATCAGGGTTTGTCTTCTGTGTAAGTTGTATTGTGATTTCTACTGTACCTACCATATTTTGC
This sequence comes from Mythimna separata, assembly GCA_030763345.1. Lineage (NCBI taxonomy): Eukaryota > Metazoa > Arthropoda > Insecta > Lepidoptera > Noctuidae > Mythimna > Mythimna separata. The sequence goes on from CM061175.1 coordinate 1,564,157, forward strand.
TATACCTTGCCATTCCTGGCTAAGAAATACTTTTCTATTTAGTGATAGTGGTATTTTTTAGTATTTCAATCAAAAGTTTTGGCTATAAGCCAGGTTTCAATTAAAATAACTGTGTTTAGAAATAAAATTATATTCTCAGTAAAATCTACACAATTCATTCAATGATAAAGTTATTATATAATAAGCAAGAGTCAATTTGCTCTCTAAAGCCTCAAATCAATATTATAGTAAGTACCTACTTATAAAATAATGAACATACATTGAGTGATTGGCTGGGTTCAATTGGAACATACATAATACATTAATTTGTATGGCCTACAGATAGTTTTTGCAGCTCTCGATATCTTGTGTATGTCAGTTTACATGTTTGTGAACGCGACCACAATATCAAGGCCTTAGACCGTTTTCACATTTTCCGATCCGATATCGGTATCGGACGCCGATACGATATCGGGGTAAGGTAAATGTTTGAGATATGTACCTGTCTTTCATATTGTCCGACCCGATATCGGATATCGGAGCACAGCATTTCATACATTTTACTTACCCCGATATCGTATCGGAGTCCGATACCGATATCGGATCGGATAATGTGAAAACAGTCTTAGTGTGAGCAACATTTATCTAAAATAAAACATTTATTTTCCTTTTTCAGGGGTCCAGCTTCAAAATTGATATTAAAATTCTTCCTAGCTGTGTGGGCAGCCATTATTGGTACTCTGTTCACGTTCCCTGGAATGAGAGTCGCCAGAATGCATTGGGACTCGCTTAGGTAAGGACAGTAAATTCAGTATTCTAACATACCTCCAGCTGTCCGCGCCAGACTCGTAAAACAGTACAAATTTTACATTTGAAGTGTCACAATTTAGAAAGAGAAAGAAAGAAAAACAATTTACTTTCGTCAAAAATGGCGCTTATCATAAAAATAACAATAAATTATTGGGAAGATATGCTTAACATCCACGCAAAGGACCAGAGCTCATCAAAATGGTGGCAAAGCTAATTTCTTTAATTCCTTTTCTAAAATACAAGTAGCTTAAGTTTACTCTTTTTAAAATCAACTGTCTACCAGTGAAAATCCCGATAAAATCGATCCAGCCGTTTCGGAGATTAGCCGGGACTAGAAGAGGTGCCCAACATACAGAACTTACAATTTTGGTTTGTAATAAAATATCGTACAAAAACAAACATGTACGATAATATGCCATGGTATTAAGTTTGCCTCTGTAGTTTTGTGTGCATAAAAAAAAATACCTAGTTGGCATAATTATTATTTGATTACAGGTATTACGGCGACAACAAAGTGAAGTCTCTACTGCTGAACGTAAACTTCGCGATGCCGTTCGTGTTAGTACTACTGTGGGTGCGGCCCATCACCAGGCACTACCTCACTGTCAGGGTGTTCAGCGGCATGGAGAAACCACTGTGAGTTTCTTCTTCTAAAGCCAGGTATAGACTACTGTAACATAACATGAAAGGAGGATTTATAGGTGTGGAATGTTCTGTACGTGCGCGTTGTGTGCACGGTTAACGCGCGCAATGCGTCCACACTATGAATTCTGTTACATTGCATGTTACGTTATAGCAGTCTGTGTACCCAGCTTAACTTGTTACCGAGATCATTGTTTGCATGAGAAGTACCATGTAGAGAATTATGATGTGTATCTCCTGAGAAAAAGAAAAAGTAACTTATATTATTTACTATAACATTAGCTATATCCCAGCGAAAATCCAATCAATTTTATTTTGTTCAAACATTTTGTAATCCGTAGTTTAAAATCTCAATCCCGCGGTAAAATTAAAAGTAGCCAAGTTACTCTTTGTAACATCGTCTATGCTTCAGTATCTAGACAAAATCGATCCAGCCATTTCTGAGATTAGCAGGAATGACCAGACTAAAGTTTAAATAACTAATTGTGTTTTTGTTATAGGTTTCAAATACCTATACTTTCATAATGCATTTAGTAACAACATGTTATTTTGATATTAATCTATCACATACCCACAAAACGAGACACAATAGTAAAACAATAACACCGCGGTCTCATAGGACCGGTCGGGGATTTATGAATTAATTAATGGGTGGTAGAGGTCTGGTAGGCAGTCGTAAAATACTGGTATTCAGCTAAATCCCGCTTGACTGGAAGCCGATCCCATTATAGTTGGGAAAAGGCTAGGCCGATAATGATGATGTTATTTTGATATTCTAAACAGACATTTCAATTTTACTTGTGTGTGTAGAAATAGCATAAGTACTACCAATATTAAGAGTAACACCCAAACTTCGTTTACTTCTTTCGCAGTATGACTTCGGACGCGTACGACACGCTGCGCCTGATCCTCGTGGCGAGCACAGTGGTGGTGCGCCTGGCGCTGATGCCGCGGCAGCTGCAGGCCTACCTCGACATGGCGCAGAGGAGACTAGACGTGCAGAAGAAGGAGGCGGGCAGGATCACCAACATAGACCTGCAGAAGAAGGTAATGGCCCACACAGCCTACCGTAATGAGTTGCTGTAAATGGTAATCAATAGATACTGTAGGGAATGGAGGTAAGTAAGCTACGGGGTTGTCCGATTGAGTTACTGCCGCGGCCCTGGGACGCAAAGGGTAATTGAAGAAACAGTGGTGGTATTTAGTCAGTAAAACTCTGACTTTCCAGAGCCCCAGACCCTTAGGGATCTATCCTGTTCACACATCCCTGAGGAAACTGCGCAATAGTCTCCCCTAAGCCTCACTGTGCACGGAAGCAAGTGATCACTGAACCACCATCTTCCCTGGAATACCCCATCGTAACATTTCAATATGTTTTTTCTTCTCTTAACAGATAGCGTCAGTATTCTACTACCTATGCGTGGTAGCGCTCCAGTACATCTGCCCCATCATCATGTGCCTGTACATGGCGCTGATGTACAAGACCCTCGGCGGCTACTCCTGGACGGCGCTCTTCTACGAGAGTGACGGCGTCTGCGCTGTGGAGGACAAGGCTGCCGGTGTTAGTGATAGTGTGGACGGTGAGGGTATCGAGCAGTTCCAGCTGGCTTGGGAGAATCTCAAAATGGTGAGTTGAATTTAGATAGGAATAGAAAAAAGAAATTCTAGTATAAATTATTTATTACTACTATATACTAGCCTCTGCCAGCGGCTTCGCCCGCGTTTAGAGTTAGTTAAGTCTTAGCGTGATGATATATAGCCTATAGCCTTCCTCTATAAATGTGCTATCTAACACTGAAAGAATTATTCAAATCAGATCAGTAGTTCCTGAGATTAGCCCGTTCAAACAAACAAACTCTTCAGCTATATAATATTAGTATAGATTATAATATAAGTATAGATTAGGAACACCAACTACATACCTATTTACCAAATAATTTACATTCAGGTATAGAAATTTGATTTTGTACAAATATGTCTATTTTGTAATTGACAAATTGGGGCCCTCGGTTCCTTTACGCTTGGAATACATAAAAATAATACTAATCGTAACTTATACCAGTGTACCTCTCGAATCATGTTTTAACTCCAAGGGGATCTTCAACAGAGTAGAAGAAATTTCAGGGGCCCTGCTGGATAGACAATTTTTTCCGCTGAATTTCTCCTGTGTGTTTGATGACCCCGCTGGATGGACGAGGCGATTAATTGTAATTTCTATTAAAAAAGTTGAGGCTCATTTAATTTTGTCAGTAAAATCGAGAAGTACAGTCAGCACCAAAAGTCGATGGACAGAATCAACATAACAAAACATTTTATTGTGAACAGATGAAACACATTTTATTACGAACAGGTTTTTTGTTATGTTGATTCTGTTCATCGACTTTTGGTGCTGACTGTACCTACATTTAACAAACAAAGCAATGTCACTAGTTTTTTCGGTCTAGCTCGAGGGGCCCCAATCGATAAAAAGACATTTTAACGGGTAACTTGATCCAACTCAAGCTGCTCCTGATACTGGACTACTACAATATAATATCTACCATATTATCCCTTCACCACCCTAGGTTGACTGGTAGAGATTGCCTAAGGCATTAAGTCCGCCTATGTACTTTGCGCATGAAGAATATATAAATAAATACTACTTTTTATACATATTTTAAAATGATTTAAATATGCTTTTCAAAAAGGTAAAAGAATAATACATATTATAAGTTATTAACTGTTTCTTTCCCGCAGGTATTCACAGTGGACGTGTACCGAGGCGTGTTCGGGTTCGCGACGTGGTGGTGCTGCTTCGCGTGGTTCCTCACCACCTCGCTCGGCCTGGGCTACCAGACCTACTTCCGCATCTCGTGATATATCACACTCTATCACACTTCTAGTCATAAGTCAATCTGAACAGAAAATAAAGTGGTTGTAATTGAATAAACAAGTATTTTTTCAATAGTCAGAAAGATTGTTTCTGTGCGTGACATATTTTCTATACAGAGACAGTCAAAACACCTTTCAGAATAAGTCTCTGATTATTGAAAACCAACAGACTTAGATTTGATTTTTCTACTATTCCTCGATTTTATCTGAAGAATCTAAGAAGATATTTATCAAGAATATAATAAATAAAATGAGATTTTTTCATCGTTCTTTCACGAAAAAACAGGTTTCGTGTAAAACATAATATATAAAATATGTTTCAGCCAAAAATGACGCAAATATTAATTTTGTGACGCAAGTATTAATTTTTGGCTAGCATTTACAATATAGTTCCCGCGTTTTTATTGTTTTTTTTTTGTTATGACTGATTTTTTGCGGAGGTTTTGTGAATAATTGTTGAGATGAAAACTACGAGAATGTTGAAAAATCAAACATAAGCGAAATTTTAAAGTAGACAGATTTTTTATACGCCATGCTGGCAACTTTTATTTGCCGTAATGTACAAAAACTATAAAAAAAGACTACAATGAAGTGTAGAAATGTAAATACTCTTTCAGTGTAAAAAATACAAATTGGCAGTCAAAGTATGTGTTGTGTAATATTATAAAAATAGAAATACTACAGAAGAAAACTCCTTGACCTAGTATTGAATGAAAAATAGTTATAAGCTGCAGACTCTCAAGATGTTGTTACCCGTTTGTTACCATAAATAGGTATATTTAAAAAAAAATTGTTCCAATTTTGTAGTGTGGCTGACACATTGCACAATAATGACCAGTTTATTTATATTATTAGTAATTAAACAAAGCGGGATATGTTTACAATTGTACAAATAATCACACTGAATATAATGTTATTACAAAAGTAAGGTTTGATGTGTTTTTTGAGTATGATGCAACATACATATTAATTTTGTAAGTTTTTTTTACGATATCTCATTCTGTGTCACCATGCATCATCATTTTTTAGAATACTTCGACTGGTTGAAGATTATAATACACGAGCACAAATTGCTTCCAGAATGAAAAAGAAATAAGATTTGAAAATAGAATTTAAGGCGCATATTGTTATAGGATTGTTTTATTTATTTGTTTGTATTGTATTGGACTGTTTTTAATAAATACTTATTAAAAAGCTGTTTTTTTTTTTATAAACCAAATATGGATTTCAATTTTAAAACGTTCGCTTATGGCTACCATACCAGAAACTCCTAATGTTGGCGTTGGCTTTCAGTTCAGAGTTCAACTTCCCGCACCTTCCAGAAAAATGACCAGTTAAAATAATAATGCGAGTGACTCATAGCTTGCACAACAGAGGGCGGTATTGCGTCGGCATCAATAAATAAATAAAATAACAGTTCGTTTGCCTTTGATGTTAAAGTTAATATTTATAGCTTCATAATCTTTAACATCGTCTTTTAATTCAGTTTTTTAAAACTAAAAATAAATCCATTTGGAAAATATTTGGCTTGTAACACTGACACAGAATTACTAGTTGCGTGCGAGGCCAGAGATTACATGTCGATATCGATAACGTCAATTTAATATTTCATTTCAACATTTATTATTCCAATTACGTTAACTTTGGCTTTCTGTGTAACCAGATGAAATTAATACCTTAGTTACCCTTGAAAAGATTAGTAATCAAACCTCTACGATCGTTACTTGAGACTAGGACATACTAGACAGACTACAGTGCCACAAGTTGAGAAGCTCCTACACATAGGCAAGCTGCGTATGCGCGCTTGACGAAGTCGTCGCCCATGTGGCTACCTAATGCCAGGTGCCGTCGTGCTAATGAAAGGAACGAAGATTGATATTGGCTATGCGCCACCACATCGGTGCCCCTTATCGGGATGTTGCGACTACTTAAGAGTAGTCAGCTTTGGTTAATAAACTTTTGGCCTCCCAAAACCATGACACATTACGTATTTTCTATATACTTGGTTTCTGATTACTTACATCGATTGTTTGAGACTTAAAGATGCAGCGATCAACAATAAATAATAAATTGATAATGAATACCTTTTTTACTTAAGTCAATGAATATTATTTTTAATTAAAGATATTGTTTTTATTAATTTGTGTATTGTTTTTGTTTTGTTACTTACGTAAACAAAACAAAAACAATATACAAATTAATAATTTGATTTTATAACCAATATTAAGACTTGTAAACTAACCACAAAATTGAATCACTAACTTTAAAATATAAGGTACGACCACCCCGGCTTCGCACGGGTGCAAATTTATCAGTATTATTCAACTATAATTATATTATTCATGTATTATACATATAAACCTTGAATCACTTTATCGATTAAAAAAAACGGCACCAAAATCCGTTGCGTAGTTTTAAAGATTTAAGCATACATAGGGATTAGGCATACATCAAGTTCAACTGCATCAAATGAAGAATTTTGGGTTCAGAGTTTCAGCCCCTTTTCATTTTATGTTGTAATAAAATACACACTTGCTTTTCTAATCCACTTTAGACATTGGCAGAATAGTCGACATCGGCTCTATTTGCTATTAATAAAAAAATTGAACAGATTCACATGATTTCTACAATGAAATTATCAAAAAACTAAGATTGCCAACGTAGTTTTGTATCGATATCATCTACCACACCCAACGATGTACATCACTAAACCCATTACCCTCAGTTTGGAAAACACTGCAGATGTCAATTTCTAGCCAATCACAGAACAGCACGCTACGAGGGAGCGATTGCTATTGGTTGAAAGCAGGAATATTCCAGAACAACCGAGTGACGCATCCCCGCGGTTATAAACTCCTTGGTGAAATTTCGACGCCATATTATTTCGTGAAACGAAGCCGTCAATCGCGCACCTTTGCTGAGTTACTCTACGAGTTAAGTCAACGACTGAGATAGTTATACATAAAATATTAAAAAGTAAGTCCTTACTATATCTTTATTTTACAATTAGTTAATGATTTTAATTCGGTATCTTTTAATCGGTAAAATATTATGTAGCCGTTGTAATAATTTTCGGTTTTTCTCCTGTGAGTTCTGATGCCGCGGAAACTTCCTTGTCTCCACGTTTCTATTCCTTCGTATATTTTTTTATAAGTGTGCAGTGCCATATTCCGAATGATTTGAAATTGTATTATCCTAGGATTCAAAGTTCCACACGTGTGAATTCATTGGGTTCTTTGTTCGAGTCTGAACAGGCACGTGGTGCTCCTGGCAGGTGTTCTAACCCCGGATGGTTATTATTCACGTTTTAAATACGGCATTGAGTATCTACATATTCTATCCTCATTAAAATTTCCACACGGCGTTCTGGAAACTTCCGTCCCCGCATCGTATCGATTTTCCGTGTAATGGCCGCCGATGCATTTTCGTCTTTTAATGCATGAACTAGTCATTTCTAAGTTGATACTGGTAGTAATTTTTAACCCCTAATTCTTCCTTTTTGTGGTGTTGTTTCCCACGTGTGAATTTGTAGTAGTCAGGTAGGATTTATACTTGTTAGATAAGCGCTGATCAAAATGGCGGCACTTAACCTCTAAAATGCGGTTTTCTCGTCGCCCATTTATGTATTTACTTAGGTGTAAAGGTCGAGTGTCATTCAGCTTATTATAACACGAATATTGTTTGTTTCAGATGGCAGCAAAAGCACCCGCTGTAGGTATTGATTTGGGTACCACCTACTCATGCGTGGGAGTATTCCAGCATGGCAAGGTGGAGATCATCGCCAACGACCAGGGCAACAGGACCACGCCCTCATATGTCGCCTTCACCGACACAGAGCGTCTCATCGGAGATGCCGCCAAGAACCAGGTGGCGATGAACCCTAACAACACAATTTTCGGTAAGTTTCTAGGCGTCAATTCGTCGCATACAAGTCAGGGACAATAGGGTCTACCTACGGTTAATGTGTGAGGAAGGCATTGTTTCATTTATTTAGCGTCTATCAGTATTGTAAATATCTATTCGAAACTAGGAAAGCATTCCGGCGGATAACATAACCATTAAAATTTCCGAATACCTATTCCACAAAAGGAAACGATAACGTAATCAGTCGGTTGGGCAACACGTGAAGCACGCGTGTGTCGGGGGCAGACACCGGCGCCCGGCGCGTCGCCCGTTTGTTTAGCGGGCAGTTGACAGCATCGAGAGGAAATGGGTCGCGCGATCAATACAGGACCTAGTTCATTCAACTATCCATGACGTCATTCAGAAAACTAGGTCTCCAGTTCAACTGGATTCAAACAAAGAATCGTTTCATTGTAACCGAGTTGATTCATAAATAAATGCTGTGTAGACATGACGAAGTTGCTAACACAGCCTACATGAAACCGCAATAGAATGAATTAGCGGTAATAAATTATAATTTCACTATTGATGACTCATGACTTCCCACATCTGGGTTCTAGAAGCAATGTTCTATGTTTATAGTTAAATCTAACCGCTTTATTCGTAAATCTGATGAGTCATGCGAACTCTCGTGTAGGGTAAAAGGTCATCTTGTGAGGAGCAAGGTCGGATAAAACAGACGCTTATGTATATCTTGTAGGTATGTTAGGTTTTGTCTTTACGTCGGGGCTGGCACGATTTAATACAGCATTTTTAATGAATATTTTTTTCAGTACTCGATTTTTTGAATAAAATGTAAAATCTCGATCTTATCCAACTCTGCCTTACATCGTTGTTCGTTTTCATGATGATACCCAATATACTAGACTAGAGTCTCTGAACATATTGAATGATACAAGTATTCTGAGGAAATATTTCTCAAGCATAAAATAAATGTTGTAAGGAATAGTGTCTTCAACAGTTTCGTATGTTTGTTACAGATGCCAAACGTCTCATCGGACGCAAATTCGAAGATGCCACCGTACAAGCCGACATGAAGCACTGGCCCTTCGAGGTTGTCAGTGACGGTGGCAAACCAAAGATCAAGGTCTCATACAAGGGAGAAGACAAAACCTTCTTCCCTGAGGAAGTTAGCTCTATGGTGCTCACAAAAATGAAGGAAACGGCCGAGGCCTACCTCGGCAAAACGGTGCAGAATGCAGTTATTACGGTTCCAGCGTACTTCAATGACTCACAGAGGCAAGCCACAAAAGATGCGGGTACCATCTCTGGCTTGAACGTTCTCCGTATCATCAATGAACCGACTGCTGCTGCGATTGCGTACGGCCTTGACAAGAAGGGGAGTGGAGAACGTAACGTTTTGATTTTCGATCTCGGCGGCGGTACCTTCGACGTGTCCATCCTGACCATCGAGGATGGTATCTTCGAAGTAAAGTCCACCGCTGGTGACACGCATTTGGGAGGAGAGGACTTCGACAACCGAATGGTGAACCACTTTGTGCAGGAGTTTAAGAGGAAGTACAAGAAGGACCTCGCCACCAACAAGAGGGCCCTTCGACGATTGCGCACGGCTTGCGAAAGGGCGAAGAGAACTCTCTCCTCGTCCACCCAGGCTAGCATTGAAATCGACTCTCTGTTCGAGGGTATCGACTTCTACACATCCATCACTAGGGCTCGTTTCGAGGAGCTGAACGCTGACCTGTTCAGATCCACCATGGAGCCCGTGGAGAAGTCCCTTCGTGACGCGAAGATGGACAAGTCTCAAATCCACGACATCGTACTTGTAGGTGGTTCCACTCGTATCCCCAAAGTGCAGAAGCTCCTTCAAGACTTCTTCAACGGCAAGGAGCTTAACAAATCCATCAACCCCGACGAGGCTGTAGCTTACGGTGCCGCCGTCCAGGCCGCCATCTTGCATGGCGACAAGTCTGAGGAGGTCCAGGATCTGCTGCTGCTCGACGTCACCCCACTGTCTCTCGGTATTGAAACCGCTGGCGGTGTCATGACCACCCTCATCAAGCGCAACACCACCATCCCTACCAAGCAGACCCAGACATTCACCACATACTCGGACAACCAGCCTGGAGTACTCATCCAGGTGTTCGAGGGCGAGCGCGCCATGACCAAGGATAACAACTTACTCGGAAAGTTCGAGCTTACCGGTATCCCTCCCGCGCCCCGTGGCGTGCCCCAGATCGAAGTCACCTTCGATATCGACGCTAACGGCATTCTCAACGTGTCTGCCGTCGAGAAGTCGACCAACAAGGAGAACAAGATCACCATCACCAACGACAAGGGCCGTCTGTCCAAGGAGGAGATCGAGCGCATGGTCAACGAGGCCGAGAAATACAGGACTGAAGACGAGAAGCAGAAGGAAACCATCCAGGCTAAGAACGCCCTGGAATCTTACTGCTTCAACATGAAGTCCACCATGGAGGACGAGAAGCTCAAGGACAAGATCTCAGACTCTGACAAGCAGATCATCCTGGACAAGTGCAACGACACCATCAAATGGCTGGATTCCAATCAGCTGGCTGACAAGGAAGAATACGAGCACAAGCAGAAGGAACTGGAAGGCATCTGCAACCCGATCATCACCAAGATGTACCAGGGAGCAGGAGGCATGCCCGGTGGTATGCCCGGAGGCATGCCCGGCTTCCCCGGCGGCGCTCCCGGCGCCGGCGGTGCTGCCCCCGGTGGCGGTGCCGGACCTACCATCGAGGAGGTCGACTAAACATTCCAACAGATTACAGCAAGCTTTTACCTACTCTGATATTGCAGTATTCAACTACAGTACAGTGTCTCCAATAAATAATTGAAACGTGACTTCTGTATTTTCATTTTCTCAATCTAATTCATTTACAATTAGTAATAATGGCCATCATAAAATTGGTACCATAGTACACATCGACAAAAACTACCATATTTTAGTGGACCAACCGCTCAATTCACACGGTTGTTAGGTATTGACCCGATAATGTGTACCTGCCCTGGTAACATAGATCCAATCCGGTCAAGGTTTGCCTGCAATCCATCCATATTGATACCAGAAAGGTGTACTTACATACACTAAAATACTTTCCTATTCCATTGATTATAGCTACCGCTGAATCATTACGTTGGCATCTGTATATTTTTGAATTTCACGCGTTTCATTGTCGTCAACATACTAATTTGTTGACGTCATTGCCGAATCTATTCGTGCCGATGAATCGTAGGTGGAGATGAGATACACTTTGTAGTCCGGCGCACGGCTTCGAATCAAATCTAGAGATTTCGGTAGAAATAGCTAGGTATCTGTGTTTATGATGGAGTATTTTCGTGAACGATTTGAATCGATTGAAATAGCCACTCCAGAATAATCGTGACAGAGATAAAACGTTTGCACTTGCGTAGGTAGGTACCTACCTATTTATCGCATGACGATCACTAGGTACCTATATACATACGTAGAAAAAGACAAAAAATAGTGTGTGGTTTTTACGACGTCTGATGTAGATAATTATTTACATAATCATGCATATTTCTACCACTTAACTGTTTATATCAAGACAACAGAAACGGATGAACTAATAGCATCCTGGAATACCTACTACTTTCCTAGAAAGACGTAAAGTCGTTGACCTCAACGATCTATGATTCATGCAAGCTTCTAATCTTGTGATGAGTCAATTAGGTAGATAGATTCAGGCCACAACGGTTTAAATACACACCTAGTAAAGTAGTAAGTAGCCAAAATAAACAAGGTCAATTTGAAGCCGCGTGAGGGTCATCAGCCTCACTTCCGAATTATTAATTGTATCAGCAAGTATCAATGAATCAAGTTGTAGTTTACGAGACAAATCTTTTACAGCTTCCATTTCCATATTGAAAGAGTACTCGTATCTACATTCTACCATACTGACTACTGAGTATAGGTACCTAGTTGGGTAGCGCTAACTGGGGTCATGTATTGATTTTTAATTAGTCATGCCTGAATCGATGTTGGTTATAGCCTTGCCAATTTCCACTTTATGTTGCTTACTTAGTGCCATATTTTGCTCCGAGCGCACATACAATACACGTGTTCGGCCTTTTCTGTTTTTTTATTACCTACTTCAAAATAAAGGAGGTTCTCAATTTGGTTGCATTTTATATGTTTGTTGTCACAGAACTCTGAAATTAGGTATACCTTCTCGGATGTATAAGTAAACTGAATTGGCAGAATTTTTGTCAATAAAGTTATTTCAGATTGATCCCGTTTTTATCAAAAACATAAAACATAGGGATGACATAATTAGGAACTTGTTAATAAAGTTTAAGACAGCTTCATGTCCTCTCGCTCCGTATTAGGGCCGGACGAGATGCCGCGGTTGACGAACGCGAGCGCCTAGACAAGGATTCGTCGCGTCGTCGGCGCTCCGCCCAAGCGGGGCAAGCATCCACTGTACCTAGATTAATCGATGGCTATTATGCACTTGCTTGGGCAGTTAGCATTTGTTTATAAATTGGGGTATTAATAAAGATTCTGTTTTCCAAATTGTATTGCAGTCGGTATCTATATTTAAAGCTTACACGAGTAGTGTCGTTATGTTGTTGTTTGTAGGTAAGTATGTGCAGTAATAAATTATCTTCACAAATAGAACAGCCACAGCAAGGTCGGGAGAATACTCGAGATTGTCTCAGGCTATTAATCTTTACGATATTTACACAATTTATTAAAATATAGTTATTTACATCCACCTCGTACGTTTTTTTTCGGGGGGAACCTATAAAAGGCACCTCCAAAAAGGTGCGATTTGGAAAAAAGACTACGGAGTGTGATATTCTTACTTCACTAAAACCGCACTTGTGACCACCATCATTATCAGCACATGTACCCTGAGGGCCCTGTGATCTTTTAAAAGATCACTCCGGAAATCCCTCTGTACAACGCTTGTTAGGGCACACCCCTGAGGAGACTGATGTGAGCTTCCCCTGAGCCCCGTTATGCACGGCAGAACATGATCACTATAACCAACGTCTGTCTCCTCGCTCTGAGAGCCTGTGACCTTGGAGTGCTTACATGTTATAAGCGGGGTATCGGCGTTTTGGCGTCGCGCGTCGGGGTGGTTCCATGGCCCTCTGATGCTTCCTTCTACTAATGGGATCGGTCCTGTCACAATCCCGCTCGGCGGCCCCCTTTTGGACCATCACAACATTCACAACCCACCTCATACTAGTATTTCGGTATGAGGTGCTCATAGTAAGCAAATCTCTACAAAATATAAGTATCACAAAATGTAACGTAAGATATCGATTTGTTTCTCGTTGCACACGGCTCAGGATCGAATCTCGAATCTGTTGGCTGGCTATCTCGGGAGATACCATCGGATTACAAAATAAACTAACATTTTGCGATGACGTCTAACAGTTTGGAGAATTTTTCATTCCAGAGATTGTAGTTGTTTAAAAATGTTATAATTATAATATCTGTGGAATCGTCTGGAAGAGGAATATTAATAGCATTACGGAGAATCATTGGATTGTCTAAAAATAACGCAGAAAAGAGATTACAAGAGATATTTGTGTTGAACAGATGGTGATTCTTATTTTCTTTTACGTACCTATTTTTGTTTTTGTTTTCTAAAGGCAACCTTCAAAAGACTCCCGGACTTTGGGGATAAGTCCGGGGAGTGTGGGAATTTTCCCTCACTGAAATCACACCGGTGATCACCATCAGCACATAGAAGCGGTAACTCTTAAAAGACCATTCCGGAACCCCTTCTGTGTAACGCCTGCTAGGGCACATCCCTGAAGAGACCGTAGGTGAGACAGTCTCCCCTGAATCTCATTGAGGTATTACGTACCTACCATTATCTCAATAGGTACCTTACTAACTTTTCTGTCTGCGACTCATTTCCTACTGATAAGATAAGTAGTAATCTTCTAGACTCCATTTATCAGTAAAAACTGCGTCATATACACTTCTTTTATGACGCAGACGATTGTACCTTATTAATCAACCCTAATTACGCAGAGGCGCGTTTTTATTTCTTGTAACATCAACTATCTACCAGTGAAAGACCCATCAAAATCGGTCCAGCCGTTTGGGTGATTAACGTAACGAACACACAAATAAAAATAAGTATAGTAGGTAGGTATTGAATATTGTAATTTCATAGCATTTATCAGTAAAAATAGTACATTGATACAAGTGAAATAACTTTGTCATTGTAACCAAGGCGAAAATAGCTCGAGCCGCAGACAAGGGCATTAGGTATGCAGCTGAGTGCTGCAATGACGAGTTTAATATCCAAGCGTATCAAGAAAATAGTACCTACTTTCACAAATCGACCAGACGCGTCGTTTTCCACTGCAGAACATTTTCACATTTATTGTGTTCCCAAAACACAAAACGTTGCGTGCGTGTGTGTGGGATGTCCACCATGAACTCACACTCCTCAATTCCAGGATTCGATTCTCCATTTTCAGCTTTTACAACACACCTGCGTTCTGCGAGCAGAGAGCTCTTCTCTTCTAGATTCCTCAAGCTTTTCTTTGTTTAGGCAGTTCTTTGGCCCACATACGAGTACATACAATCCGGTCACATTAACTTGACGCATCTCTGAAATGCGAGCATCCCCTTCCCACCACATTCTCTTAGCTCACCCGGCAAGTTTGTGTCAGGTAGGTATGTATGGTCAGCATTTTTGTTATCGATACGCGCGTCGATAATTTGGCTAGTTCTCTGGTGTTGTTATATTGTTTTTGGACATTATTTTATCGACGCCAAGCGTCAAGTTAACGTGACCGAGTTGCAAGTTACTTACTATAAAGCGATCACCGCCGTGTGGCATATTAGTGTGGTCAAACGGTCACGGTAGCGCGCCCATGTCGTTGACCTGCCGTCCATTATGACAGAGAGCGGATGCCACAATATCCCGTTTGTCTCACTCAGATGACTTCTGACGCGTGAGGGACCTACCTACGTATTACTACGATACGAGTAGGTATTATTGTTTAAAACTACGAGGTACACAGACACTTGAGAAGCCGAGTGCATGTATGCGTTTATTACGGTACAAGGAGTACGGTGTAGCGATAAAATAAACACATAGGTAAATGATAACCTCGTTTCGGTTATTATGAGTGAAACTTATAGTAGCAATACCACAATACATATGTATGAATCTATGATTATTTTTCTTTTTACCTTTAGGTAGGCACTTGAAAGGTGTTTTAAAATGTCAGACGTGCGAGCGAGAGTGATGAGCGATGAGCTACACCTAAATTAGCTCCGAGGGATGAAGCTATTACACCTTATATAGCTCCATACCTTTGACAGCTGAATTTGGGTTGTCAAATGGATTAAGAACTCGTGGTAGGTAGGGCCTCTGGTCTGCCGACTTATAACGAATGACCCTTAACCTTCATTCATAATCATCATTTCAGCCGAAGGACATCTAATGCTGGATATAGGCCTCCCACAAGTGTCACCATAATGCCCGGTTCTGTGCGTTCCGTCGAGGTCAGCAGCCCACCTTGTGGGAGGCCTTCCAACGCTGCGTCTTTCGGTAATCTTTATTTGCTTTCAATAGCTTTTTAGTATTGTCACAATAGTTGTAAGAATTACACGCAAGTGGCAATACTGGCGGTGCGGGTGACAATTTGATTGGATGATGCCAGTGACACAGTGATACCTATATGTTCAAGGAAAGTCCCTGATTTTGTCTAAATCAATATACACAAACACATGTATGTATAACATTTCCATTCACTCGTTGTGGTACCTGACCATACCTGACGATACTGGCGGTGCGGGGTAACGATCATCATCATCATAATCTGCCTAGCCTTTTCCCAACTATATTGGGGTCGGCTTCCTCCAGTCAAGCTGGATTTAGCAGAATACCAGTATTTTACGAAGAGCGGCTGCCTACCAGACCTCCACAACCCATTAACTAGAGCAGGTTGACGATATGATTGAATAATGATTCCAGTGACACAGTGAGATGTTCAGGGGTAGTCCCTGATTTAGTCTAAATCAATGTATGTATGACAAAGGCATAGAAGTGCAGTCATATCTAATAGATAAACCAAACCAGCGCAGCGCAGCGTCATTCAAGTGTTTGTTTGTATTGTTATCAGAATGAAATCGAATGTTCTGTTTATCTACTAGGAATTAATACACACTGACTAATGCTATTCAAATTCTTTGAATAGTCATAACAATTGAGCACTTACTATTAATAGGTATTACAGTAGAGTATGTTGTAAAAGGTTAGTCTTCATCATTTCAGCTGAAAGACGTTGCCTGTTGGAAATAGGCCTTTCTCAAGTGTCGCCACAACGCCTGGACGCATCCATCTGATCCCCGAGATTGGAGTCATCAATTTGATCGGATCCCCTGGACTCTCACCAACTAGGTCATCGATTTACCTTGTAGGAGGTCTTTCAACGCTGCATCTTTCGGTACGTTACGGTAGCGGGTAGCCACTCCAGAACCTTTTGACCTCATCGACCATCGACCATCTGTTCTGTCAGCAATGTTTTCTGCCCACTGCCAATTTTGGTTGTACTGCAAATATGTTCATTCATGATTCGATCAGGAAAGGAAACTAAGCCCTTTCTCTTGCCCTTTGACCCGTCTGACAGAGACTTCTGAAGCCCGGTAGCGACATCCATGACGTCACATAAGAACTAGGAATCTTGAATGGCGAAATCATCTATCGGGCAGTTGTTCAATAGACATAACACCCGTCTTGTCGGAAGATCCTCCCTTTCCAACGAAGATATGTGGTACCTTTACTCTCTATCCCGCATACCTCCAAAAGCCTGTATTACCCACTGCTTGGCAAAGGCCTTCCTCAACTTCTTCCAGGTATTCTTTTCTCGAGCCACCTCGACCTAACTCTTGTGGTAGGCATCTAGGTCATCCCGCCAACTCTGCCCAGGTCCATCTTGGCGGTGCCTTCATCCTCGAGTACCTGCTTTACAAAGACTCTTGCCTCATTGGGTCACCATTGTGTCACCCACCCAATCCCATTTTAGCCTAGTAGCGTTTTTTCCTATATCTATGAGCCCCATCTTTAAGTTTTTTTTTAAGTTATATAAAATAGTGCTTGACTGCGATCCCACCTGATGGTAAGCAGTCATGCAATCGTAGATGGTGAGGCGGTCTAGTTTATTAAGAGCCTATTCACTCTAGCCTTGAAAACACCCAAATTATAATCGGACGAGAAGACCGCAGCAGGCAAATTATTCCAGTCCTTCGATGTACGCGGTATAAACGACGAAGCGAAGCGATTAGTCCGGACCGTAGAGGTTTGAACAACGTAAGTATGGATACTCGCCGTACGACGGTTTGTCCGATGGTAAAAAGGGGATGGCGGAATCAATTCGTGTAATTCCCGCGCACACTCTCCGAAATGCATCCTGTAAAATATCGAAAGACTGGCTACCCTACGTCTGTGCGCAAGGCTTTGTAGATTGGAGTTCAGCGTGGTGTTCCTTATTCTGTCGGCTATGTTATGGTATGTAAATAATTAAATATAGTTAATTATGACAATGTATAATTATTTAAAATAGTCATACAATTATCAGTGTAGTTATTTAACAGCAGCTGAGTCATCCAAATAAGCTTGAAGGTGAATCTCACGATATTTTAATACGAGTGAGTAATTATATCGAGAATGGTCACGGAAGCTGGATGTTTACACCACATTTATCTCGTTATTTCCGTGTTGTTTCATTCCAGACGCTCAGCCATGTCACAGAACAAGAAAATAGAACGAGGTTATGTTTTCAAACTATTAGTTTTAACTAGTCGGGAAGTTGGAAAGCATTATTTATTGTTATTTATTTGTAAACAAAACGACCTTAATACATAGGCCAGTATAGGTAGATTACAGATATTGAATAAGTGCCAAGATATAAGACTCCAGACAGCGAACTCAATGTCTGTATGGTGTCTGGACGTAAACAATAACACCACCCCATCTCTTACCGTGGTTGTCGTAAAAGGTCACTAAAGGACAATTATATCTCTGTGTATTATGATCACTTTTATACATGGCAGGTAAACCAGGATCTATATTTGAACGTAGTGTTCCACGCGCGCCTCTTGGACATGTCAGCAAATGGTAGTGGCCCAGCAGGGTCGAAGCCTACTGGGGCCATGGGTTATGTGAACCCTGGGGCCCTGGAACGAAAGCAAAGAAGGAACAGGGGTGGGTTTTAGTCAGTAAAAGTCTAACACGCCCTCGTGCAGGAGCGTGATACTTTTTTTAATTGTTGATAGATCCGCGCTTGACCGCTATCTCTGATGGAAAGCGACGATGCGGTCAACGATGAAGCGCGCTTACCTAGAAATAACCTATTCACTCTTGACTTATAGATTTCTGGGTTGTAGCTATCAGGAAACAGACTCCGGCAGGGAATTCCACTCTTTCTCTGTACCCTCAATAAATGTGTTCCCAAAACGTTTTGTGCGTATCGGAGGGATGTCTACCACGTACCGGTGGGCAATCGCCGTACGTCTGGTAATCCGATGATGGAACGGGCTAAGCGGAATCCATCATCATCATCTCAGCCAAAAGACGTCTTTTGCTGGACATAGGCCTCCTCAAGCGTCGCCACAACGACCGTCGACCGGTCTTGTACGTCTCGGATCCATCGAATAGGTGGAATTACTTACACTTTATTGTGGAGGTCTACGTGACAAACGGCATGTGGGTGCGATGCGGGATGCGGCCACGAGTAAAGGGGACGCGTACAGTTGGTTAGATGTTTTGCACAAACTCTTAGTGGCTAGTTTTATAAATAAATTGCAGCTAAAGCAGTGACTCACGTAGGATACACGTAGGGCAGAACCGACACGTAGAGTTGATTTCACGGGAACTGCATCGGGTCGCTTTGCAATCGCATATACACCGACCTGCGTGAGGTACTAGGAACAAAATATGAAAACCTTACCACGTTACGATTTTGTGTATTTCATTAATGAAAGCTACATGGCACAGAGAGTAAAATTCCATATACCTACGGGTGTTCTGTCCGGTGGGCTACTGCCCGATAGATGATTTCGAGCTGTTGTATTTATTCAAAGCGCGCGGAGTACTTTGCTTGCGCAATGCAGGATTCTGTGACGTCATATGAAGTAGACAGTCGCTACACATTTATTAACATACATAGATAATTAAGATTTAAAACTTAACTAACTAACAGTAGAAGAAAGAAGAAGAAAAGAATTACACAATGCGATTCGTCGCGTGGCACGTTACAACGTCTCGTGTCGTGTATTTCTGTTTCAGCCCTGAGTATTCGCAAGGGCAAACGTCATCATTTGACGTAGGTAAGCGAACTGTGGGTGGATGAAGCCCTTCGAGTTCATTTGTATTGTTGTGGTTAAAAATAGGCTTCTGGTTTAAGAAGTTATTGTTCCGACGAGTTTAAGACGTAAGAACGTGAAGACGTGGGTGGTTTAAAAATGATGAATGAAATAAACCTTCCGAATTTACACTTTCGTTTCAAAAATAAAACATTGCCCTGCTCTTTTCCCATTATGTTAAAGTTTGACATTCAAGTTTTGTTTCTATCACCACAGAACAGTTTATTTTTTTAATAAACGGCGATATTGAAATAGCCGCCTCAAAGTTATTGAGTCGTTCAAGCAAACAGCTAGGTAAATGATTTCGATCGATAACCTTTAGTTACTTGTTACCAGACATTGAGAGAGGCTGGGGCAAGCTGGAAAGTTAATTTTTAGTTTGCGTTCAGTCGCTAACATTCTGACGATGGTCGTAAAGTCTTAAGTAGGATATATGACGAAGGTTCGAAGGAGACCTAACATGTCTGAGCCAGGGTGAGGGGTATTTCGCCATAAGGTTACCCACTGTATTATATTTTTAATATTTTATGCACAAAGGGTACAAATGCGGTCTAATGCCTTGACTTCCGAAAGGGAAACCCATGGTCCTGGACGGCAAAGGGCAAAGAACAAAGAAGGAAGATAGGCTTTAATCAGTAAAAATATCATCAATCAGCACTTTCCAATACATTCCCAAAGCATTGAAGAGCATGGGTGTCCAATCTTTTCGCTCGAAGTCATGTCGCATAAGGGTCCGCTCATCACACCTAGACGCGATGCGACGCGACGCTGCATGCACATTTTAATAGAGTAATCACTGGCTTCTTCCTCCATCGTCGAGTCGCGTCGTGTCTCGGTGTAAACTGACCCTAATTGTAATCATTTCAGTAGAAAAACATCTAGTTACTGCTGGAAATAGATCTCCTTCAAGTGTCGTCACAACAAACAGCCTTATGGGTTTTGCATTTATCTCGCATATCGGATTCTCACATGAGATAGTCGGTGCGCGCCTCAAGGAGATGTCAGCAAACTGTAGGGCAAGGCCGAAGACTCTGGGGAACATGTGTATTCCGAAGGGTTGACACCGAGTCCCCCCCAGATCGAAGCCAACGAAGGAACGGGGTAGGGGTTTAGTCAGTAAGAGTCTGACACACCCTCCCGCTCCGCCCAAGAGCGGGAGAAGTCATTTTGATGATTCCCCTACCAGAGAAAAAAAATACATAAGGTAGTCAGTCCACCTCGTACAAGGCTTTCCAACGCTGTATCTTGCGGTTCGTGGTCACTACTTTACAGATAAAATAAATAAAACCACAAAATTTCAGTTGACATTTTTATTTTGGCAATGCAAACAGCGATAACACAAACATACCCGACGTCGAGTCCACAGTACCGTGTTGTCAAGTCAGAACCGACCGCGATCATTTGTGCTAATACAAAACAACGGGATACTCTTTAAATTACTACAATTTATTATCACGATTACATAAGTTGATCGAATTTAATTTTGTCTTTCACTATCTGCTGCTAATGAAGACAGACAAAGTCGAAGAAAATCGGCAGTCTTGCAACATTCGCACTGGTAGCTACCGGAGCAAAATGAGAAGATGTTTAGATTCCATTATCCTATCTAATCGTACGAGTAATATTTCATTGCTATCATTCATAAAGACGCTATTTTTATAATCGAAGAAACGAAATACAGCTTCACCCGGCTATCATGTGGGATTTACAGTGAGGAAGTAAAGATCTTAATCAACTTGTAGTCTCCAGATGCAATATACAAATTAGACCCTTTTGAGAATCTGAAACCTGCAAGAAAAAGATGATAACAGAGAGATGGGAGAGAAAACAACGTTAGGCCAAGAAGGGTCCACATCTTAAGTCAATGATTTATGAAAATGTGTGGAAGAAGAAAAAGAGTAGGTAACATATGCGGAAAGATATTTATAAATAAGATATATGAAGGCCTTAGTCTTGGGACTAAGTGACTGAAGAAGAAAAACTAAAAATTTGTGATATTCAGGGGAAAAAAGTCGTTAATATTAATAGTGCTTATATCCTCCAGCGAGTTTCTAGTCTTGCTTACGTGGCCTTATATTATGGTTCTTAAAGTTAAAGAGATAAACATGTTTCCACGTTAGAAGCAGACAGTGGCAGACAACCGATTTCAGCAAGCGAACACTAAAGTAACTATGTTTCGAACTATTTATTTACATTACGAGTACAAAATGTTTTGTTACTATGCATCATCAATCAGCACACACGTCCGAGTTCCAGTTTCCTGAACTATAAGGCCTGGCCGGAGCCACATCGCAACCACTCCAAACCTATATTACCTTAAAATGTACATGTTTTACAATAAAACTCAATAATGCAGTCAAATTACAATCTTACAAACACCAATCCCAAATGGTACTATAAAATATAACAACTTTATCCAACGACACATTTCTTAAAATTTTATTTTCCTCATATCCACTGGCTGATTTAGGAAATAACTGCATTATTGAATTTTACCACGACATTTATTAAGCCTAATTTCTCGCTAAAATTGTAATAAATGAAACCAAATGCATTGTATTCACTTATAAATCAAACCAACAATCAGGTACATTAGTCAAAGTAGATAATATATGAAATTTTTTATAGCCGTTGCTGACAGTCAATATTATACTTATAAAACGATATGTTTCAAAAATAATCTTGAAATCTCTGTCATTGTTAGCAAAACAGTTCATTCGTCCCACATATTATAATAATAAATAACAAATGAATATATAATATACTTCATTTTAACATCAACTTATTGCGTACATTTATCTAAAAATTGAAAGTTCACATTTAACCGATACAAATCATATAAATGCGCTTATAACAACTTTTTGTTATATCTTTACAACTCTATCGCTAACTAGTCTTATACTTTTATTTTATGGAATATTCGAGGCCCCGTCATACGTTGCTTCACACTAGTTTGAAAACAGCCTTAGGCTCCATCACTGGCTAGTGCATACATTATCCAATGTTATTTGCAAAAGCTTTCTTCTCATATCATATTCAGTACCAACTTTCTCACTACTTCTCTTTGTTTTAGTTGATGGGGATCTCAAATATATGAACATCCCCGAACAAACTTTTCAGTACCATACTGATCCTCACTTGAAAACCGACGCAGAATGTCAAGCAACATACGAGCGACACCGGGAACTCCTCTTGATCTAACTATAAGCAATAAGCGTTTACTTACAATATCAACAACGGGGATCTCATCAAGGCTTACGATTACACCTGACGCGGATTTCTTATAGGGGTCATTATCATTATTAGTTCTTTAGAAACACTTGATACGTCTCCTATTTACATATCTTCGATGGTCGTACACTAAACGTCTTAGGGTACTACAGTTCAGTCACTCGTCAGTGTGGTGACGGTCTACATCCAGGCGATGGCCGGGGAGCCGTCTGATGACAAGGAGTCCAGGGACCTCCTCGTCTTGCCGTGGGCCTGGTGTCAGTAAAGTGAGGAGCTGGAGCAAGGGCCGTCCACTCCTTGCAGCTGCTGTTCAGGGTTCGTGATCAACTGCAACGGAGAATTTTGGGAAACAGTTTTGTTAGATCTTTGTTCTTTAGCAGAAAGAAGTTGCTGTAGTTTTTGGTTTAGTTTGGTTTGTGGATTGAAGGACCAAAAAAGATTGGTTCTGTTCTATCTCCCTGAAGAAAACTTATAAGTATAATTAGTTACATAATTGAAGTATTTTATATTGTGTGAAGGTCTGATCTCATTTCATAAGAAAGGCTATGAATCTATGTGTTGCTTCATTTGGTTTGGAAAAATTTTATAGTGTGTTGCCATCATAGCTTTGTGTGTTTCTGTGTATTTGTATTTTTGTCAATTGTCACCCTATGAAAATCTTACCTAAAATAAATGTCTATTATTATAGCAGCAACAAACCATATGTATATGTTGTAGACTAGCAAGTGGGTGCTTAAACTTACATTTAGGACTGGTTTATGTATGACGCTCAAAACTACCTACAGGGTCGCCTTGCTTAATTCTACTAAAGGATTTAAGGAATTTGACACAAATTTTAATGACCATTACATGAAAGTGCAAGTTAAAAAGATTTCTGTCTATCTGGGTCAAGTACAAGGAAAATAATGACTCAGTTTTCGTATAAGGGAGCAAAATGTGGTCGCAGTGTACGTCAAGGGTCTAGCTTTATAAGGAGTCTTGGTGTCAGCCGTTGTGGTGAATGTGTAATAAATGTCTAATTTCACGAATTGAACTGTTTTCTTTAGAGTTTATATTCGACGAGAACACAAAAACATTCATGGTAATAATAATAATAATATACTTTAATGCTGCTGCTTTTTTTAATGCTGCATTAAAATCAACTTTCAGAACAGTGAAAAAACTCCGTCACAGAACCAAGCGAATGACATTCAAGGAAATTAGAACTTTATTCGTGAAACTAGCCACATCATCTAACCTTCCTTCGTCGTCTCCACTACTAAGGACAAGAGGAATGATCATACTTCTCTAATTTCACATACAGACGGTAGCAGTCCATCTGTAGAGTTGTTCGGCGACCGCGGCGACGGCGTCGGCGCGTGCTTCGGCACTTCTCGGCCCGCCGCCATCTTGTCGTGCAACTGAGCGAGACGCATGCTCATCTGTCTCCTCTCCTTCTGTTCCCTCTCTCGCTCCCACCGCCTCGCGCTGTAGCTTCGGATAGACGATGAACTGCTCTGCACAGAGGTTAGACTTGGACGTCGCGAACCTGTGCGAAAAGGACGGAATTAGAACTTCTTGTAGGTAAGAAGGAGAGAGGTGATGCGTGCGATCTATGTTCTTTCGTATTTTTTGGTGTAATGTGAGAAGCATTTGTTACTTGTTTCTTTTCAAAGAGTTTTTTGAAAATGTAGAGCAGTGGGAAGTTGTGAAAGCTTATTGTCGTTGTTTTAATTTGAATAAGATTAATTTTAATTATTTGGATTTTTTTTATACCATTTTATATTAGAGATTTTTTTTTACAAAATAATACAATTAAAAACATGTACGAACAGATATAGCAAAGCAGTGCAGCAATATATAAAGTACCTAACTACATTTAAATACATGGGGAGACAACAGTCAGTACCTACCTAACTAGTTGCAAGTTAATAACTTTGAGTGATGAGACAAAAACGAACTAGATACATATTACAATGTAGTTTATGTAAACACTGGAATTTTAATAGCTACCGTAATTAATACTAGTGTAGTCTAAATACTTGGAAGACATACACATTTTACAGACATAGACATTGGTCTTCCATTACTTTTATCTACAGTGTTAAGGTAGTGAGTAGAGATTGGAAAAATAGGTAAAGTACTGAGTATATCTATATCCCTTTTTTTTAAGTTGGGGAATCATTAAAAAGACTTCTCCCGCTATTGGGCGGAGCGGGATTTATGTCCCTTAGTCCTTTTACAATTCCGAAAAAAATATTACATAACTAAATCAGTTATTTGGATTTGGCAAGCAATGAGTTTAACAAATTGATATTTACTAACCTTAGTTATGGTAAAATTGTTTATAAGGTCTGGAATCATAAAGCCCTTGAAATTTATACTTTTAAAGTCATCAAACTTTTAGTAACTGTATTAATTTTGAGTATGTCCAATAAAATCAGTGTGTTCGTCAGTTTGTACTTATGTTGGGCTCCATAAAACACTTAGGTGACTGAAAGCGAACGTTTACATGCACAGCCAGTGAGGTGTCGACAGATGTAAGCAGAGAAGCAGTGCTGCCCTCCTGACCCACGTCACACCCCAGCATCATTATCGATACAGAAACGCCAAAGGAGTATGAGGATCCTCATACGCTTTTGAAATTTCTGTCACCAATAATAATGTAAGAGAGTGAGGTGGTCAGGCGAGCGGGGCCCATGAAACTGAAGCTTTCGCCCACCTCCGATTGTGCTTGCGAACAGTACTACATGTATGTCAATCGCAGAAAATGTGGTCTCGAGGTAAACTGCAGTGAAGCGTGTGATCTGTGACGTCTTCTGAACTGATTGCATGATCCTGGACTCTGCCGTGATGTCTCGCTGATTGAGTTATTAGAAGCTAGTGTGTATTAGTGTCTGTTGAATTTTGCTAGTTAAATAAAAAAATCTAGACAAGTGTCTGTGTTCTTTAATCATTGTAGTAGAAAATGGAATTTGTCGAAGCGATCAACTTCCATGCAGCACTGTGTAAAGTGTTAAGCAAATTGAAAATACATACATTTAACTCTGGCACTCAGTGCCGTCTTCAACCCATGTTTTTGCATCTTCAGTTTCGTTAGCACATACAAACAAGGCGTGTGGGAAAGAGATAGACAGAAAGGACCATGGCCATCTTGCTCGCGCCGCCAAAACACTTCATCCTGCGACTGTCGCGCCACCTTCCATCAAGCGCAGCCAATCACGAGTAAAGCCTCACACACAGTAAGCTGTACTTACGCCAGAAATGTCACGCGCCAAATATGCTGAGAAGAGGGGCTAACTGCTGTGGGGGAAAATGTGAGTTCTAAAGTGTTGTGGCGGGAAGGATCATTTGATTCGAACCCCAAAAATATACAGTAGTTGTGTTGGCCGTAAGATCCAGTTATGGAAAATGTCTTATAAGTACGCTTTTGAAGAATCAACACAGTGTTTTGAGAAAAATATGAGACAGAGAAAAGGAGTTATATGAGAGCCAAAATGACATCTTTTAAAATATGAAAAATCAAACAAATTTTTGTAAAAATGTTTTTATAGAAATATAAAAAAAATTGTAGCCCATCGCTATCGGGAACAGGGCACTTGAGAAGCGAATCTTCTTAAAAAAACGCGCCGTATCCAGGAGTACCTACTGTTTTCTGTATTTCGTTTTTGATCCAACTATTCAACGCCTCCTCTGGTGTTTATCGATACCACATCTGGGCATCACCGCGTTGGTCTCTAAGAAGTATTCCCTGACGGTTTTGCAGGATCTTAACATTTAAGGAGCTACGACCTCTGCACTGCCGCGGTACATCGAGGGACTGGAACAATCTGCCTACTGCGGTTTTTCCATCCGATTATTATTTGGGTGTCTTCAAGGCTAGAGTGAATAGCTCTTAATAAACTAGTGCGCCTCACCATCGACGATTGCATCACTGCTTACCATCAGGTGGGATCGCAGTCAAGAGCTAGTTTATAAGCATTAAAAAAAAAAAATGTTCAGTCAGCACCAACAATCGTGGGTGGGATGCATTCGATCTAATTGGTCTGAGTTCATTTTAGTATGCCGATAGAGTACATCAAAACTGGCATTAAATCCCGTTGAAGGCAACAACATGGTGTGCCCTTGTTATTCCTGCATGATAAAAGACTAGTTTAGCACCTTAATCAGGCACTCAAGGAAGCGCTCCTTCAACGTATGTATCACGTCATCGCTATTGTTAAGTCTAGTAAAGCTTAACACAATGGACACACACACACCAGAATACTGTAAGTTCAGGTTGAGTAGAGACAGAGAATCTCGCCCTGGAATATGTCATGTTCGACCCTTCACGGTCCGCTGTTTTCCTGTATAGTGGAATACAGGCCTTTACTGACCCATAATCGACAACGACATCAGGAAAGTTGCGCAAAGCTGTATCAGTATCAACTTTGTACAGCACTAACATCCTCATAGAGTCATGGGTCATGCTTTTGGCTTTGAGTTATAGGCTCTCTTCATTGAGTTACCTATAGGCTCTCTTGTAATATATCCTGCATGTTGAAAGATCTCTTCGAAGAACGGTGAATTGTTTGGCTTATGGCAATACCATTAAAGAGCAGCTCCTTAGTTGCGTAGGCTTCGCTCTGACATTCATTCAGAGAAGCAGATATGACAGAATTTCTGTCATTCTATTATTAGTTTTGAATTATAGGTAAAAACGTGATCGGGTGGTAAACAGGACATATCATGGAATTATTATGTCGGCGATGAACGAATATAATAAATATTTGTCCTGTTTATCAAATTAATTAGTACTAAGTGGAATATTACGACGTAGGTATTTCTCATTAATATTTACAAAGTAATTTCGAAATTCAATAAATAAAATCAACTAATAAGATGGAATTCAACTGGTCTTTGAATGAGATGTACAAAGATTATAAAAGGTGGTGCTGAACCACAAATCATGGGATACTTTTAATATCGTGTCTTGCATGTCCTTTCGTGGATCTGATGGTTAGGCGTTAAACCTGTAAGAAAATTGGGGTCAACTCTGTTTGGATTACTATCGACATACTTAGAAGAAGGAAAACATGGACAGAACATTGAAACCAAATGAATCTTGTGGGGGATCTTCGGGAAGTATCAGCATATTCGGCGGCAAGTGGTGGATAGTCGCAGACTGGAGTCAGTCCTGGTCGCTAACACCGAGACGCAACATCTAACGGACACGACCGGCGACGACGTCTCATGCGTCCGCGCGCCGCCGCATGCGCAGCCTGCTCCGCTCCTACTCATGTGCTCCGTGGGACTTGTGACAAGATATAGAGAGTCACTACAACTTTGTAGAGTCAGGAGGATTAACTGAGTGGTGGACTGAGATTTTTGTTTTTTTATGGCCATGGACTTTATGGACTGATCTTTTTAAGTGTTGAACTCGGTGGCTATTTCAAATTAATCACTGAACAGGTCATTGTATTCCTCGATCTTTATCTAAATTTTGAGCTAGTAAAGGTACTGTGTCGGGTCCCGACAGAGCGGAGCAGGCTGGCATGGCGGCAGGGCGCGGCTGTCGCCGCCGGGCGGACACCCAGACGTGCAGATGATGGGACGCGCCGCATACATTATCCAGATCACCTTTGGCGGCGCACTTAGGCGGGTGCGCGCCGCCGTCCCGCCTTACGGCCTTCAGGTGGCGCGAGATGAGCAAGATGGCCGCGGTGCGCGCCGCACCTGCGCGCGACGCCGACACCGCCACGCCGCCGCGCCGCGACGCGCGCCGCGAGCCCGCCGACTCCTCCAGCGTGCCCGACGTGCAGCCCGAGCGCGACGACGCGCGGGACGACGCGCGCGTCGCGCTCAGCGTGCCACCTGCGTGCAGAACGGCCCGGTGCACCACGACATGAGCGGAACAGTGCAGCACAACATATATCTAGCAACGATCTTACTCCTACATTCATGAAGAGGGATAACGATCTTGATAATACAAAACTGTAAGGCCAAGATCTACAAGTTTTAATTTTATTACGTCCTTTGCCTTAGCGTTACTGCTGTATACTGTTGTTGCAGTCGCACCCTCATCATGTTTTAGTTTCTAGATCAATATGGAAACATTGTGACTAAGGTAAATGTTTTTTAGAAATAATTACAGATCTCGCTTTAAATTTTTGTTACAATCGTTTAGCGTTTGCTTCAATTAAAATACATATACATATATAAGTTATTGATCAAGCTTGCTAGCTCTTTGGACAACAAAGATCGAGAATGTAACCTGAGCGTTTACTTTCTTATTTCCTTCTGAGCTGGCTTAACATAACAGTGACTCAAGCATAAGCTCCAAATCGTACCTGTATCATTAAGCGAGTAGAGACAAGGCGGCGTGAGCCTCGCGTCGGCCAGGTGGGTGGGGTGGTAGCGCGCCTTGGTGTACAGGTGCAGCACCATGCACAGCAGGCCCGCTAGCACGAAGATGCCCGACGCCACGCCCAACAGCGTCGGCATGTCGGCCGTCAGCAGCACCAGGTCTAAAACGAACTTCACGTTGAAAAATAACTGCATCACACTATATGTCTTCAGGGAGAAAAAGGTTAGGCTCTTTAAACTAGTGCGCCTCACTATCAATGATTCTATCACAGTTGTCTTCCTTAGTTGGAATAGGACAGCCAGATAATGATGGCGATGTTGAAGTCAACACCATGTGTATAACCAACTGCAAGATGAAAACTAACTGTTGTCAGATATAATAGCTGTCTTCAAGGCTAGAAAGAATAAGGCTCTTAATAAATTTGTGCACCTCACCATCAACGATTGCATCACTGGTTAACATCAGGTGAGATCACAGTCAAGCACTAGCAAAAATACAGGTATTCTGTTGCAGCCGGTTACACTGGAAGCTGACTATAGCATAGTTGGACAAAGGTAGCCAGATAACAATGATGATGTTGAAGTCTTATAATAGACACCATGTTTTATCTTTACTAGAGGCTAACTAGGCATATAACTGGGGGACATGTTCTCATAGTTCGCTATAATGCTACTTATTGTTGGGTATGGAATGTTTACTACTCTTAAGTTTTCTTCCAATAAGGACTACACCTCACCATATGTGAAAGATGCACAAAGGATTGTGCATCGATTATAGTGATTCTTCTTTCTTCTTCTTAAATAGTCCTCCATTTTTATTCATCAGGATTTTACCACATGCATTTCCCTGTTCTCTTCACCCGGTCGGTATGTATAGTCTGATTAATTTAAAATACCAACAGACATCATTATTTCAAACCTGTACCTTCCATCTTCAGGGTGAAGTTTTTCTTCTTTCCAGTGTTACAATAGGATAGTCTTTTAAAAATGAGTCTCGTTAATTCTGCCATCTCCGTTTGAAGTGGCACGTCGCCGTTTGCTGTTGTTTGCGATCCAAAAAGCATAACAAATGTGACTGGCCATGTTGCATTTAAGTTTGGCAGCCTTGTGACCTACTTCAACATATGTCTTTGGCATCAGACGTGCATCGTTAATCATAATCTTCATCATCATCTTCCTGCCCTTGTCCCGTTTTATTTGGGGTTGGCGCAACACGTCTTTTTTCCTTTCTGTCTTGTCACTCGTCATCATCGTGCATCGTTAATACTTGTGAAAATTTGCTATAAACAAACAACAAACAACTACCTTCGGTACAGAAGACCCGCGAGGTGGGGCGCGTGTGGCTGGTCTGGTGGTAGCCGGAGTCGCACTGGCAGTACGCGTTGTGGTTGACCTGCACGCACGACGCGTGCGTGTCGAATGCCTTGCACGTTTCGCGGTAGAAGCACTGCTCACCCAATTTTTTAGCTGGAAGAAAGATGAAAAGGGTTTTAGCTGGAGGTTATTTACTCCTGGATGATAATATCGCAACCAAACTGACCATTGAATCAGACTCATTTGAGCATCGGCCTTGTAATGTTCCCACTGTTAGGACTCAGGCCGCCTCTCTTGGAGAGGGAATGGGCCATAATGCACTGCGCGCCCATTGCGGATTAGTGGATGTCACATGTCTTCGAATTTTTGGTTCTAGGACATGCCGGTTTCCTCACGATGTTTTCCTTCACCGTTTGTGTAGTGACGTATTCATTCTGATCATTGGATCAGATTTATTTGAGCATCATGGACAGTCTTGAAGGATTGCCAATCGACAGTATTATCCTATTTATAAGCTCTATCTATTTAATCTATTTTAACTCTACACGTGCCTCATAAAACCTGATATAATTCGATACTAAAGCAAATAAGTGGTATTTCAACATCAATACAACGAAACACCGAATTTTCCAACGGAATTCGACGAAACATGACATACTTATACAACTTAGTCTATCACTTGTTCAGCCAAGTTTCGAACAACGCAACTTGCTCCAAAAGGGATAAAAGGGGACCTTGAGAGACTCCAAGGCACACAAATATATACGAAGATATTGAACAATTTTGTTCCAGCTGCGTATCATTCTAAGGTTTCAGTTCTAAAGACACACGTGCCTCAGTAACTGAAGGTTGTATTTGAAAACGTGATGTCAAATGTCAAAATAGCTTTTGTTGTAATTTTGTGATATGTGATGCTATTGTGTTTAATACGTAAGGTCGATGGAACGTCACATGCCCAATGTTAGTGTTACGCACAAATGAGAAATTCTAGTGGTTCTCAGCAGTAATATCGTGAAACATGTTAATTGTATGCTAATACTATTTGGCGTCTAACCTTGAAGTAGACGACGTTTTGAATTTTGTTTGTAGGTCGTTTCTAATTTTTGTTGCAATTTTTTTTCTCTTTTTAGTTGTATGTTATTATGCTATTCTGTGAAAATGTTTATGTGGGAGCCGTCCAACCAAATTGGAATAACAATTCCCTACAAACGTTTCCATGATGCATGTGATGATTACAGAATATTCTGGAGTTCTGAAACTGATTGATTCGTAGTTCACGCCGTATTTAGCCCTAGTTAGATTGTTTAGTAAGTACGTCATAGACCCTGTCATATTTGATCATGCGATTTTGAGAAAATTTGTTGCAAATTTAGGTGACTACTGTGGACCAGCGGAGACACAGAAAAATAAAATTAAAATCAGACTAGCTAGTCTCAATATTAAAATTCTAACTAACCATTCTATTTGGTCATTGAATGTACGCAGCATTTTAAACGTATCAGGGTATTTTGTTACCTATTGCTTGCCGTCTGCCTGCCCATGCCTACGTCAGCTGGAAATCACGGTCGGGATCCTGGTGGTTGTGGCGTGAAAGCCGTTTCCTCACGCATGCGGTCGCTTCCTTATTCACTCTCCACTTCCACATTACTGCTTCGAAAAAGGAGGCGACCGTCTGCCATTCCATGGCATGACCATGGCATGTACTGGCACTGCCTGGGCCAAGGAAGTAAGTATAGTTTCTCTCTTAGCTTACCTTTAGCGCATCCCTGTGCCACGCCGACGGAGACGGGGTGCTTGGGGTCGCACTGGCAGGAGGCGGTGGTGGGGTCGCAGTACACGTGCATGAGCTTCGGGTTGCACGTGAACTCGCAGGGCGAGCCCAGGTACATGCCCTTCTCTGGAAACGGAGAAACTATAGGTTAGACCAGAAATTAGTATGGGAAATTGTAGGGGTGATGTTGTTTTCGGATTTATGAGACTTCTGGTACCAATTTTTTCACAAATTTCATTAATCTTACGATTTAGTCATTTCCTTATTCTAAGAATGCCTGCCTTTATCATTTGGGTGTCTTCAAGACTAGAGTGAATAGGCTCTTAATAAACTAGTGCGCCTCACCATCAACGACTGCATCACTGCTTACCATTAGGTGGGATTGCAGTCAAGCACTGGTTTATGTAATATAAAAAAAAAAATTGGTGGAGGGTGTGTTGCGCCATTTCTTCTTTTAGTTTAATCATAAACCAGCTGAAATCTTAAACTTATATAAAATAATATTAACGGATTCCTGACCCGTTATGAAAAACGGCAACTTGATTTGTTAGTTTGATCACCACTTGATCACAGCTTAGGCTATGATACTGCAGCGACATTTGAGAAATGTTAAATAGACCGATATTACAGAACCAAATAACCAGCAGAAATAAAAGAATAACGAAAAAGAAAAACATGCCTTCAGTAAAAAGTTCATTTGAATTTCAAGTCAATCCAATATTTTCAACCCACTCCAAAGTATAACAGCTCAATATGACTCTTTTTAAAAACGGAGAATAGTCCAGTCAAAATAGACTAAATTATTATTCAAGTTTGCATTAATTCCCAACAAGCTGGATTTTTGTGCAGGCCTTGAATACGTTATTACAAATGATATGTCAAAAGTCCCCATCGATCCCGCTTGTGCGTTGTTTTTTATTCGAGGTCAAAGGTCACAAATTAGCGTTTTTTGCGTATATCTCTGAAACAACGAGAGCTATCGAAAAATGGTTCAGGCAAAGTTTGTAGATCGTAAAATTGTGTACAAAAAAGATCTCGACACTTTTCTTCTATAAAGCATCGCTTTCGAGATATCGTGACTTTAGACCGCAGGAAAGGCGTATTTTAAGTGTAACAATCACTGTAGTAACTAGCCTCAGCAGGAACTAAGTCATATTCATACTGAATGCGGGCAATGACACTACGTCTTGCTAGCCCATGAGAACGAGTCTGAGCTTCCCTAAAGATGGTTTTCTTGAAGTCAAAGGTTGAAAGTTGAGGACACTCTTGGTCGAAGATGCTGCGCTTTTTTTTTATTTCAGCCGTTTTATCTGTTTCATTGCCACAGAACAAACAGTATTTCGTCAAAAAGACGATTCATTACCTCGTGCTAGTACGAGGAGGACTAATCCCAGATGTGGTAGCTATCTCCGCCTCACGCTGTATTTTAGCTGCAGCGATGCTGCTCTTCCCGGTGTATGCTTTACGACACTGCTTATGTATCGTTACAGATGGTTTGTCCTTCAAATATTCATCGAACCCATCATCCCTTAGTATGAGTGCATATTCGTATTTTCTATGTTTAAAATAGCCATAATTTGAGAACAGTGCACCGTAGAAGAAAAAGTGTTAGATCTTTTTTGTAGACAATTTTACGATCTACAAACTTTGCCTGAACCATTTTTCGATAGCTCTCGTTGTTTCAGAGATATACGCAAAAAACGCTAATTTGTGACCTTTGACCTCGAATAAAAAACAACGCACAAGCGGGATCGATGAGGACTTTTGACATATCATTCGTAATGACGTATTCAAGGCCTGCACAAAAATCCAGCTTGTTGGGAATTAATGCAAACTGGAATGTCTATTTTGACTGGACTAGAAGTTTTCGTCGGCTTTTTCCTAATTGTTTTAATAAAAATTTGAACATTTTCTGCATTCAATACTTGTTACCTATTCTAAAAGTTTTAGTGAAAAAGATGAATGAATTATGATATGAATAATGCATCCGCAGGGGTTTATGAAATCGTTGTTCTAATCAACCCCGATGATATTTAGTCTAAAAAATAATATCAAAAAGTCAACTTCAACTGATCATTAATGGAATTTGTGAAAGGACCACCACAATTTTGCCGATAACACATGCAAACTAGAGTGCGTCTAATGAAAGCGCGACCTGGAGTTTTTTTTTAAATTTAATTGGCAACATTATTCAGCCGCAATTGTCGGAAATAAAAAAATTGTCAAGATATTATTCGCCTACTAGTTAGTATTACCACATACAACATTTTTGAATTTTCTCAGGTCGCGCTTTCATTAGACGGACTATATTAATAAACCGTCAAACGCGGAAAGGACTAATTAATTCACTTTTTTCATCAGGCTTTTCTCAAGCCATATCCTAGCTACATATATTGCAGTCATAAGATTACGCGTAGGCATGCGTGTCTTGGCTACAATAGCCACGTACGCCACGAGATTGAGGTCGACGTTTAAGGCGCTTAGCTGGCTTTGCGGCAAACAGATAGCTGCGTCCAATACGATTTTGATTATACCTTTGTCTTGGGGACAAGCCGTTTTGAATACGTCGAAGAGTTTATCTTCATTTTCTTGGAATTTTACTTCAAGTACGGTTTGATCTTAGAATAAAATGGATTCACATTTTATCGAATAAAGATCCAACTATTGGCTTACTCGTATGTTGTATTTAGCAAATAATAATAATAATAAATTTTATTGGCAAATAGTACACATTTACAGATGACACTTAATTTAGGGTACAATTGGCGAGATACAAGAAACATGATCAATGACCCCTATGCTAGGAAAACCTGTGTTACAGGGGTCATCCATCCATCCAGTGAGTAGTGATCAGACTTAGATGAGAAATGTGCACGTATATAAAAAAAAAAATGAGACTAGTACAATTTAGGGATTAGTAAAGGAAAAAAAAATAATAATAACAAAAAATATTAACTAAATTTGTATGTCGTAGTGTGTAGTACCTATGTTTGTGTATGCCTATTTACGGTTTAAGAAAATCTTCCGTGTCATCATAGTTTAAGGTAAGAATTCTCAATTAAGTCTGTTTCAATGTCTGAAAAAGAGATTGTTTCTATATTGAAACAGTAATCTTCCAAATAAAAGATAAGTCAATAGTTGCAAAGAAATCTGGTAGGTACCAGTCGTACCAGAGCTATAGGAGTCCAGAGAACTTATATATTTGTGACCTAGTAAAAAGACTAAGGTTTATTGGGGCCCTGGAACACAGGCAAACAAGGAACAGGAGTGGATTTTAGTCAGCAAAGGTCTGAAATGCCCCCGCTCTGCCCAAGAGCGACAGACGTCATTGGATGATTTCCCATCAAAAAATGAAACATTGTTTTGTAATTGCTTGTTTTTGGTGAAATAAATAACTTTTGATTTCTCAATTAAGTCTGTTTCAATGTCTGAAAAAGAGATTGTTTCTATATTAAAACAGTAATCTTCTAAATAACCTTGGAAGGTTTCAATAAGGTTATTAGAACATCAAAGAGTGGAAGTTTCCTTGTTATCACCACCGGCAATGCGATAGTGTTGTCAAAGCGTCGCGGAGGAAGCCACGAACAAAAGTAATTATAATTTTCTACCGACATAAACGAGATAAAAAGAAGTTTGTAATAACACTGAACTGAGGATATTGTCGTTACAACTTTCTTTAAGTTTTTTCCTGTGTTTCTACAAAATGGTCTCGTACTTTGAAGATTTAACAAGGTGCGCTGGTTAAATATTATATTAGTTACTTGAGGTTTATTTTAAAACTGGGCTCGGAAAAAACGTCCCGAAATTATTTTTACTGGAATATAGATACCTCAATCGTTGGTTTCTTAAAGGTCAAGATTAATCAATATCAATGTTATGAAAATTCAAGTCATTATAATTTTTATCAGAAAACTAGTTACTGTCACCGCCTGCACCCGCTTGAAAGGTGAAAGTACAATATTACTTACTCAAAAGACTGACGGCATTGCATTTCCACGGTAATGCAAATGATACCGCGATGATACCGTCATTACATTCAAATCCTTTCAGCAGTTTTGGTTGGCATTGATTTCAACGACCGACTAACTACTAACTATGTATGTAAATGTAGGTGTAATTATTATGGTACGCCCCAACATTCAATTCTCAGACAATACGGACATGCCAACACATCAATTATCCTGAAATCTAGTTCAGCCTCGACATCTTAGCTCGTTGGTCCTCAGAGACATTCCAAGACTAGCATTCACGTAAGATTAGTTCTGCGAGTTAGAGCCTATTTGTCGTCGTGCTTCGGTCTACTTCAATTGGATTAGCTTACCATGGCTAGATGCTAGGACTATAGTTCTTGTGCATAGATGGATGGTCTTCCTATACTCGTAGTAGTTAATCCTTTTAAACAAACAGCATTTTGTAACGTCTTAATCCTGGCTTATAATCGAGTAATACGTTGTTAAGTTGGCCTACTAGACCTCCACAACCCATTAACTGGGGTAACACGGTACTTCATGGCAAGACTGGAGTCAGATTTACAATAAAGGTTATTCTATTTTATTCGACGTCTCCTTATATCTATGTCATCGTCAACATTTCTGTTGAAAGACGTCCACTGCTGGGTATAGGTGTCTCCCAAGTGTCGCCACAATGACCGTTCTTGTGCGTCTCGCATCCATCGGATTCCCGCGACCCGCACTAGTTCGTCGTTTCACCTTGCAGATGGTACGTGATCGCCAATCTAGAACCTTTTGCCCCAATCGACCATCTGTTCACATCAGTGACATATCTGTGAGTGTACCAATACGGAAATAAGTCGGAAGTAATTTTGAAGTGTCTTTCAGTGTGCTTTTACGTTTTCAAGCCTAAACCTAAGATTTTTTTTATGAATTTTAGAGGTTTGGAGGCTGGCTGAACCTTGGAGAATGATATAGGATACTTTTTATCGTAAAACTACGTACCTTTGAGATAAGTTTCGAGTTTACCGTGGGCGAAACCACTAGTAGAAGTTAGTTTCATAATCATAACGTTTGAATCCCCGACCGGTCCTATGAGACCGCGCTGTTATTGTTTTACTATTGTGTCTCGTTTCGCGGGTATCTGAGTAATTAATACCTAGGTCTAATTCATGAATCCCCGACCGATCTCATAGGACCGCGCTGTTATTGTCTTACTATTGTGTCTCGTTTCGTGGGTATTGATAGGTTAAGAGACTACTGAGACAATTTCTCAGCTCTCAAAAAAACTCATCTATAGGTACGTATCCTAGAGTTGGTGTTGAAACCTAATCGCCAAGATGTCATTTGGTAACCGAGTCACGGCTGACCTTCCAACGCCCTTGGGTGGGACAAATACGGTCGGAACTTAGGACAGGCCGAAAGCGCGCGTCGAATAAGGGTGAATCGTGTTTCAAGTCTGCATTGTTTAGAAGCCTGCCGAAAGCGAGTGCGTCGTATTTTGTTTTAATCATAGGGATGAAAAGAACAATGGCTGATAAATGTTACTTATGATTTTTGTACTCTGATAGCCCCAAATATATTATCTCCTTTCGTGTAGTCCATCCAAAGGTTGTTTGTAACCACCACTTGTTTTTATAAGTGTATCCTATCCACATTATGAGGTGTACAACAAAGTATCCTGCCGGCGGTTTCGCCTACGTCAAAGCAGGTTTAGCAATACAAATTATGGACCCCCGTTTCATTCCATTAGGGGATAATTCTGGAAAATCCTATCTTGTACTCGCCTACGTCGTAAATGAAAACCATATACAAAATTACAGACGCCTAGTAGTAGTCCCAGTAGTTTCGGTTGTGCGTCGACATGTCAGTTAAGCGTCAGGGTTATAGCCCGCTAAATTCAAATTTTCTTACGTTTTTTGCAATTTGCAGGCCAGTGGTAGGTTGTATAAAGTTAAAATATCTTTTGCGACTGTAAAACGTAACTAGTTACATAATTATAAACATAAAAATCATCAATACATCCCTCTTAGTTCATATAAGTCGAGGATCGATTTTTTCCAGGTTAAAAACATTCCTAGACTTAAGTGAGCTTGGAGGCTTATATTCATACAACCTACCACTGGCCTGCAAATTGCTGACGCTTCCCCCTTAATCAGATTCCCTTTTTATTTGGATAGATAATAGTAAGGTCAGTTTTACGGAAAATTAAACAACCGGATGACCAATCAATTCACACAAAACACTATTACATAACATTTCCTTTTCAACAAAAAAATGTCAGGCGAGCAAATAAAACACTTATTACTTATACAATTGGCAAGTTAATGCGCCATAGCTTATGTTACACGAGTCAGGCGGAAGCGGCGCCGAGCGGAAGTAGGCTCCACCGGAAGCGAACTCGACGTTCGATTGAGGACGCGCGCCTCGCCTTGGAACTTCTCCATTTGTTCTTTTTTTTTCTCTCTGGTTTTAAGTTTAGCTACAAATAGGTCGTCTATTAAATGTCACTGTGATTGAACTTTTATTGGGTTTTGAACTAGTCTGTAGTTAAACTAGGACGGATTTGTGGAAGCAAATAAGTGGAAAACTGCCTTTAATTTTTAGCCGATTGCAAGAAGGGTTATGTTTTATGTATACCATCGGTGGCCATATTATTAGGGACAGTACCTAGATTTCTTATATTATTATCAACTTTAATTGCATTTTGCAGGTAAATGGTTGGTTGTAGGTTCGGCAAATATTTTTTATTTAAAGACTTCATTGATTGAGATAATAAAACATCAAATTTGAAGTCAAAATTATGTACTTATATATTTTTGAAAAAAAAAAGATATGAAGATAAAAAAGATAAGAATTTGGCTACCCACTGTAGTTTGGTTCATAAAATTAAACGTAACTAACTCGCTTCTGTGTATCTCATGGTTATTATTTTACTGGCTGCTGCCAGCGGAATTATACTTCAAGAATTAAATATTAATTGTGTGCTGTTCCAGGACAAGGTCTACCCTTGTACCTACTAAGTTTCATTGAGATCTGTTTAGCCGTTCGAGCGTGAAGAAGTATCAAACATACACACACAAACTTTGCCTTTACAATATATATTATTATTATTTAACACATACAGAGAGGCATACATATATTAAAGTGATTATTTCTTGTGACACAGTAATTAGCGACACAAGATTAAGTGGTGAGTTACACATAAATTACTAACATTAGAAACTAAGGCTTTATTAATTGAGAAACTGTGTGTAATTGTTTGTTTTCCCAAATAAATAAGTAAATAAGATATAATGCTATCGATATTCAGCTAAATACTGGTATTCAGCTAAATCCGGCTTGACTGGAAGCCGACCCCAATAGTGATATAGTTGGGAAAAGGGCTAGGCAGATGATGATGCTATCGATATTCAGCTGAATCAATAGGTGCCTGTATTGGATAACCTTTAAAAACCTAGCACTGCAGGAAAAAATGGTTCTGATTTTCCGTGTAAGCGCTTTGCAAAAGCCATGGGTGACTGTAATCCTCCCCGCCGCGTGGGAGAAGGGATTATAGCACCTACGTGGGCAGCAGTTTTACACCTTAAATGTGCTCCTCACATGATACTGCGGAAATCTGATTATTGTGCGAGCGACGATACTGGCGAAATATACAGGTTTACGGAATATTAAGCGGCTGAAAATCCATGGGAAGCTTGTGATTTAATTTAGCAGCCTGTTTGACCAGCAGGTTTTAGACAAATAAAACAAAAACAGCAATGCCATTTTCATACATTGCTACATTACTGAAAATCAGCGTTGTGGGCCTTGTGGCTCTGTCTTTCACACGAGTCTCAGCATTCTGCTGAGCGCTGGCCTTTTTGTGTGAATGTGACGCATATTTTCCCAAACTCATTCTGTATTGTTTTTTATTTATTTTTTTGTTATGCGCCATGTGTGGCACACATCAATTCTTTTTCTTTCTTATATATTTCGTACGTAGCGTTTAGTGTGAACGCTAACGGAAAATTCATTTACTAAGTCTACATAATATGGCAAAACGGAGCCCTTAGCCAACGATTTGTTGCGTTTATTTACTTACTAGCTTCCGCCCGCTACGCTAACTTTAATTTAGGCTTTGCACATCGTGCGCGCAGGACTCGATCGTTAATTTAACAAAAAAGACTCGGTATAAAAGGTATGTAGCCTATGTTCTTTTCCATGTGAAAGGCCATATGCATGCCAAATTTCATCCAAATCCGTTCAGCTGTTTCTGCATGATTAAGTAACAGAGAGAGAGTAAAATATATATTATATTATTATTAGGATAAAACAATTTCTTGCTCTACTTAGGTACAGTTTAACCAGACTTTTTTTTTAGAAATGTCATGTTTATCAGAAAGTACTATCGTTTATGTTAGGTATTTATATGGAAATATATTTATACGCTTACGATAAGGCTGCGGTTAAAGCCCCATCGTAAGCCTCTGTGATATTTTTATGCGTGGACATTAAAGTAGACAGTCTATACAATAGTAACGATAGCGAAATATATATAACGCTCAGTTTGATAAAACATCATCTGCGTAGCCTTTTCCCAACTATATTGGGGTCGGCTTCCAGTTAAGCCGGATTTAGCTGAATACCAGTATTTTACGAGGAGCGGCTGCCTATCAGACCTCCACAACCCATTAACTGGGGTAACACGGTACTTCACGGCAAGACTGGAGTCAAATTTACTCGCTTCTGACTATCCGTAACGACTGCCAAAGATCTACAAATGACAGCCGGGACCTACGGCTTAACGTGCTTTCCGAGGCACGGAGGAAACTCGGTATGTTAAGATGGTCACCCATCCACAGACCAACCTTGGCAAGCGTTGCTTAACCTTGAAGATCGACCCGTGCGGCTGTTATTATCTAGCCACGAGCTCCTCAAGTGATAAGCTCAGTTTGATAAAATAATTTTTAACTAATTCACAGAAATAACAAGTAATATTATTACTGATTCCACGGCAAACTTTATTGTGAACTCATTATTAATAGCCAACATGAAAATTCGTCGAAATTTTCCATTACGACCGGGGAGGGACCCACCTAATTAAACTTGCAATAATTCGCTGCTTTTACAACTGAACATTACGATAACTAGGAGAAATTAATGGGACACAGACGATTAGGATAATTTATGTGCAATATTCAGTGTGTAAATACCCAAAGATTATACACATTATCCCGACAAAATCTTATTTACAAACAGAGCCACTACGAGTTCTTCACGCGATCCATTTGACGACCTAAACTGTTAAAGAGATGGAGCTATATATTCTAGCTCGCACGCCTGACATTTTAGTACGTCATGGTTCGTATATTGGTGGACTCAGTGGACTGGATACATTGCTTGCAGAAATGTTCATCGAAACTATTTTAAATCAACTTCAAAATATTCTACTATTATTATGTCTAGCCTGTAGGTACTATCCTATCGCTGCCTTCCTCTATTCCTACTCCACTATTCTTCTATTAAACGGCTTTGGGCCACTTCTTGGCAATTCCTATGCTAGGCATCTTAGACATTCCTCAAGGATATGCTTTAACAGGTTCTTCACAGAGGGGGTTCCGGAATGGTCTTTTAGGTCCGGTGAGGTAAAAATCCCACACTCCCCGGACTTATCCCCAAAATCCGGGCGCCTTTTCAAGGTTTCCTCTTGAAAACCAAAAAAAAGCCATCTAAGCTGTCCCCCCCCCCTTCTTGGTCTGTCTGGACCTTATCTCACAATTTCAGGTCTACTTTTGTGGATTACGGCCCCACTGCTACATTATTTTCTAAACAAACTATTAACTATAAACTACGGCTATGGCACTAGGATGTTAACAGCGGCCGCTAACCATATGGTGCGAACAATTTAGCCATTAGCCAGCGGTCCATGTATGTATGAATAGGACCGCCATATCTGTGTTCACAAGGTTCCAACACCGCAAGGCGAGCCGTTACATATGAGTAGCTATATAGTGTAGTAAGCACAGATTATGTTACAATGTCTGCAGTGAATGAGGTCCTTGTTATAAGCACCTCTGCATAATATCTTGTTCATAGAAGCGTGTCCGTGGAGGGCACACATACTTCGACAATTAATTATTAT
Source organism: Mythimna separata (assembly GCA_030763345.1). Classification (NCBI taxonomy): domain Eukaryota; kingdom Metazoa; phylum Arthropoda; class Insecta; order Lepidoptera; family Noctuidae; genus Mythimna; species Mythimna separata. The sequence continues at coordinate 1,606,426 of CM061175.1, forward strand.
CTGAACTGATATTATAAAGAGGATTTGTAATTTTGTTTATAAGGAACTAGCTTCTGCTAGAAAGTAGGTTTCTTCATACAAACTTTGAGCTCCCGTTTAATCATTAAAGGGTTTTTTTTTTCAGATGGGGAATCATCAGAATGACTTCTTTCGCTCTTGGGCGGAGCGGGGGGGCGTGTCAGACTTTTACTGACTAAACCTCATCCTGTTCCTTCGTTGCCTTCAATCTGGGGACACACTTACCTTTCGGAATACCGATCTATGTCTCCAGAATAATTTCTTAGTGCTCGCCTACGCCTAAATCTTGTACAAACAACAAAACATTAAAACTTTCGCGTTTATGATATTAGTAGGTTAGATATTCGGTTCATAAACACAACTAAAATTTTTATAAAATATTAATCTCATGCTAGTGAAAATAATCAACGCCGCATATAGAGAATTGATTGCATGTCGAACCTAATCTTAGTGCAATAAGAACTAGTTATTGAGGAAGTGATTTGTTCCACTATTTATGTATGATCCTCGAACGACCTCGATGACCTCGAACTATATGCGTATCTATCTCCTTCTATGTCAAATCCATCCAAAGCTTGTCTGTAAAAAATCGCTGTTAGCGATAAGACCGCCCATTGTACCACCCCTAGTAATCTTAAGCTCCTTGTAAAAATGTATTTTTATGGTGTACAATAAAGAGTATAAATAGGTAAGTGTGTAAAAAAAAATTTCAAGTAAGCTGCCATACAATAAACAAAAACTTCCTGCTACTACTAAAGAATGTTATAATAGAGCCATCCAACGCAAATCCCTTTGCCAGGCCTCAGATTCAACCCATATCAAGTAGGTAAGCTCTCACTTCCACTTTACATGTTAACGCTACGCATCAGATTTCAGCGAGCGATCATATTGAGGCGATAGCCCCAAAATCTCGGTCGGGTTTGCAAGCTGAAGTGTCATAAACAAGGATTGCCGGACACGATGATCGTTTTTTACGGACGGTCAAGGGTAAAGCCGTCTAAGAATGTAGGACGCAATCAGTCTATGCAACAAGATGGGTAGAACAACAGGCTTAGCCAAGTGGACAATCTCCAATAGTTAACGCTATTAGATCGTCTCTTCTCAACGAAAAGTCACGTGGTCAGAACAAACAAATAGAAAATTCGTAGCCAAATTCACATCGCTTATCGTTTATCGCTACATGTTATAACTTTATAGTATAAATGGTAGCGAAGTTACAATTTTGCAAAGCGTAACCGAAATTACCAAGTTATCATCTTTTTAAATCTTTTGTTGTTACTGATTGTAGAAAGAGATTCTACACGAAAGAGTTGTAATTTGGTTAGGTCTTCAGGTCCTTTTCACTCTGGACACCCAATTGCACGTCGCACTTCATGACACCAAGAACCGTCACAGATGGCGAGACACCATCATTAAGAAGCTGATCCAGCGGGATCTACAAGACCCTCAGTTTTTTATTTGATATAAACTTGTGCTTGACCGCTATCCCTCCTGATGGTAAGCAGTGATGCAATCGTCGATGGTGAGGTGCACTAGCTTATTAAGAGCCTATTCACTCTAGCCTTAAAGACACCCGAAATATAATCGGTTTGCAAGCTAAAGTGCCACACGATGACCGTCTTTTTTACGGACGTTCAAGGGTAAAAATTGATGGATTGTGTGAGAAGTGATAGGGAAGAAAAGGGAGTAAGTGATAGCGTAACGAATGACAGGACAGAATAGAAGAAAAAAACGTGTTGCGCCGACCCCAAATAAAACGGGACACGGGCAGAAAGATGATGATGGTCAAGGGTAAAGCCGTTCAAGAATATAGGTCACCTAATCAGTCTATTTTCGTCCGTGCAGAATAAGCAGAAAATATGGAACAATTTGAGTATTTAAGCAAATATAGGACGGAACAGCGCCAACCCTGTCCTGAGCAAATAAACACGGAATGTTTGCGCTTTTCCTTCATCAGCTACCTTTGTTGGCTTGCTTGGGACATACAAGCGCAATGTGTACAATCTGGGGTTTTTTTTTGCAAACGTTTATAATTTGGAAAAGCTTTAGTTAAATGCTTTTTAGATTTTACGTCTGAAGCGTAAAAATCGCGGACCGTAAACAGCTGTATAAAAAGGATGTTTTAAAATGACGTTCACCAGGTGAACACTGAGGCCCGAGGTGCAGGCACTTGACAAATAGACATCAACGTCAACGTTAAACGTTTGACGTCGTCAAATGTTTTTAAAGGAAAAGACCCAAAAGACCTGACACCAACTGGTGATGTTGTAGATACTAGTATATTATATTATCTGTGGTTGTAGCGACATCTATGGCGTCACATAATAACTACAAATCCTGCATCGCACAATTAAAGTTCTCGAATGATTTGAATAGATACAACGTCCCTAAAATCATCTATCGGGGCGTTACCCACCAGAAATAGCACCCGTTTGGTAGGAGAAAGTTTTTCATTTCAATTGAGGCGGAACTTTACACTCTGTTCCACATACTTCCAAAGAGTGAATTTTCCTGAAAACCTTCATTATTTTACTCACAAAGAAATGTAAACATAATAACTCCATCCACAAACAAATCAGAATTATAAAGTCCCAGTAGACAAACAGTCTAACATCTAGTGCGGACAACTAATCTACAATTCGATTTAGGTGCCCTAGCAGGCTGCTCACTGTAGCGCCGTATAGGGTTGCCAGATCTTCACACCGAATAGCCGGACATTTGATTAAAAAGATCGACAATTATTTTTTTAAAGCCGTTTCGATGTTTTACTTTGTGCATCATCATCTGCCTAGCTTTTTCCCAACTATATTGGGATCGGCTTCCAGTCAAGCCGGATTTAGCTGAATACCAGTATTTTACGAGAAGCGGCTGCTTCCCAGACCTTCACAGCCCATTGACTGGGGTGACACGGTGCTTCATGGCAAGACTGGAATCAGATGGAAGTTTTACTTTGTGCATTCTAATGAAATAACAAGTCTTTGTTGGTCTGCAAATGCTTGCAATTGCAAGAACACATGAAAATCTATAAAAAATGGCCAAATTTAAATAGCGGAACAGGCCGTAGGTACTCCGCCTAATTTGGCCAGACACCTAACCTAAGGGCGCTTGTATACTACACGGAATTTTACTGTCTGGCAGTCCGATTTCTTACAATTGTCAATGAATTCTCAATGAAAGTTGATGTAATCTGACATCCTAGCCGGACAGTAAAATTCAGTGTAGTGCACAAGCGCCCAAAAAGTCTGGTCGGCTTTATCCGGACGCCTGGCAACGCTAGCACCGTAGCGGCTGCAAGGTCGGCAGACCGCGAGGTCACCTGTCATAGCCGACGCCTGCTGCGGAGCGCCGAGGTTATTAGCTGATTCCTATCGCCGCTTAGATTATGGAAGCTATTGCTGTTAAATGTACGATAATATATGATGTTTAGTGTGATTTTTTTTAAGTTTAGCTACTACACGGAATTAGTTTAGATACTACACGGAATTTTACTGTCCGGCAGTTCGATTTCTTACAATTGTCAATAATTTCTCAATGAAAATTGATGTAATCTGACAGCCGGACAGTAAAATTCAGTGTAGTGCACAAGCGCCCAAAAAGTCTGTCCGTGTCCGGCTTTATCCGGACGCCTGGCAACGCTAGCGCCGTAGCGGCTGCAAGGCCGGCAGACCGCGAGGTCACCTGTCATAGCCGACGCCTGCTGCGGAGCGCCGAGGTTATTAGCTGATTCCTATCGCCACTTAGATTATGGAAGCTATTGCTGCTAAATGTACGATAATATATGATGTTAACCTATCACATACCCGTAAAACGAGACACAATAGTAAAACAATAACAGCGCGGTCTCATAGGACCGGTCGGGGATACATGATTTGCCATTTTTTTTATTTTTTTAAGTTTAGAGTAGAATTTTTATTTTTTATTAGCTTTAGGTCTCTCCTAGAGAAAAGGCTTGAGTTTCAATAGTGGGAAGATTACAAGACCGAAAATGCTGAAGCTATTTGAGCTAAAGCTTATTTTTAATTGGCTTTTGATCAAATCGAAATGATATAACTGCTTCTTTTTATATTTTAAAGTATTACGTAGTATTTATAACATTACAAACAAAGCTTTTAAACATTCCCGTTTAGTAATAAACGGACGACAAACATTTTCTTTTAAAAGCGACTGCAAAAACAAAAACACAATGTTCCGCTTAACTGCGATATTGCTATAAAATTTTATGTAGGCGTTTCATTTCACTGCATTAATGTTGTACTAACCGTATATTCGGTGGTAAATTAAGTTTGTACAGTTAACTTAGTGTAGGAAAATGGAACATGGAATAAAATGGTAAAGAAATCTTACATGTAATATGTGAATATCTATGGTATGAGTAATGTTTTAAATAAAAATATTATTTACCTAATAGCTGTCGTGCGCTGCTTCATGCTTATGAAATTGGTGTTTACCGTCTCTATATATAGCCTATTTACTAATTTAGAATATGAGGTACCCTGAAAACAAATTTAATCTGAATCCGTTCAGCCGTTTCAGTGTGAACGAGTGTAACAGTCACACATGATAATATAAAAAAACCGGCCAAGTGCGAGTCGGACTCGCGCACCGAGGGTTCCGTACAAACCTGCAAGGTTTACAAAAGTTCGTTCATTACGACTATTTGATATGAATTTCAACTTTCATAGCTCTACGCGTTCATGAGGAAAAAAGTAATAAGTTTATATTTATTAAAAAATAAATATATATTTTGTAATGTAACTAAAAATTTAAGGTTTTCGGAATTTTTCCTTTATGTGTCCTATAAAACGTTGCTTCATGCCAAATTTCAAGATTCTAGGTCGACTGGAAGTACCCTTTAGGTTTTGATTCCCTTGCGAGTACTTGCGAGTTTCAAAATATGCAGCTTAAATTGCTGTTTCTTTTGACTGCGTTGACATAGAAGTTTGATTTTGTTACAGCTTAAAGGTATTATAGACCTGAGTATTTGGTATGAATTTCAATTTCTACGCGTTTATGAGGAAATGGGTAGTAAGTTTAAAATTATTAAAAAGAAAAATATTATGTGATGTAACTAAAAATGTATGGTTTTCGTAATTTTTCCTTTATCTATGCTATAAGGCGTTGCTTCGTACCAAATTTCAAGATTCTGAGTTCACGGGAAGCACCATGTAGGTTTTGATTCCCTTGCAAGTGTCGAAAATTTGCGGCATAAACGGCTGTATCTTTTGATTGCGTTGGCTTAGAAGTTTGATTTTTTCACAGCTTCAAGGGACAGTAGACCTGAGTATTGATAATTTCAGCTTCATACCTCCACGCGTTCCTGAGAAAAAGGGTCTTGACAGACGGACGGACGGACAGACGGACAACAAAGTGATCCTATAAGGGTTCCGTTTTTTCCTTTTGAGGTACGGAACCCTAAAAATAAAAAGAGACTTTTATTTCTTGCTACACAAATTACACAAAGTGACTAAAACTGACCTTAATCCTATTACAAAGTAAAGTAAATCAAAATTAATCTTAATCCTAATGCAATTTAAATTATTACTTTATTAGTAGGCAAGAAACCCTCCGCTGGTTGGCAGGAACTCCATTTTACTCTATCTAGGGCTGTTCGCATCTAGCTAGAACCAGCCGTTTATGTGATATCTGTATGTACTTGGAAAACGCAATTAAATACAGAATTTGCTAAATCGTTTATTGCAGACTGCTTCCTGCGGCCAGTACTTTACCTACCTGACGTACAGATTTATAAATATCGATTTACCTGAATAACAGTTTTTACCTTTATAATACTAATGTGATTCATTGAGAACCTTTTCAGGTCACTCAGGGAAATATATTGTTACGAACGTGAGTAATTAAATGCCGGTTTACTAGCAGAAGACTTTATTCACCACAAAACAATGACAAATTAGTCCAATCAACAAATAACCAATCACTATAAACACTCAGAGTTCCGTTTAGTATCGCTTAGGTCGCTAGGTATCACTTCACACACTTAGGTAGTTCGCTCTGTATCGCTGACGAAATCAAACTGAACTGCTTCTAGCCGGGGACCCGTATTTATATGCGAAGTCATCGAAATTTCTCGATACCGACGTTTCAAGGACATTCTAGCACAAAATAGTCGCATCGGGAGGCCATAAATCATTATTATTACTCTCGTAAGTAGGTACTTATCTACCACCTTACATGCAAATTTCGACTCTATTGCTAACACCGGAAGGTACAAATTCCCTTATCCACCCACATAACTACCTACTGAATGTTATCTAATAATAATAGCATATGTCGGACTTTTCTGGAATTTGCCAGGCCTGAGTATGTACTCCTATTCTCGAAGCTTCGCACAGCAATGCGTTTTAATTATTTGATGCTACCCTTGGTTCCGTCGAAGATATAGCGTACTCAACTTTCACGGCGTAACAGTGCCCCCCTCTTAGTCATGCTCGTCCCGAGCATTATTAGATCCGTGATATGGCGCCAATCTATCCACGTGGACTACCTTAGGTTTCCCTCGTAACCCTTTCTTGATGCGGTAGGTAACGTCGTTGATCCTTTTTATCACGGTGTAGGGTCCCTCCCATCGAGCTTGAAGTTTCGGCGACTTCCCTTTTCGTCGAAGTGGGTTGTGGAGCCAAACCAGTGCACCTTCCTCAAATCCCTTGGCGTTGGCATTGCGGTCGTATCGAGTTTTCATTTTAACGCTAGTGTGCAGGCTATTCTCACGCACTCGTTTATGCACTTCATCCAATTGATCTTGGAGGTCACTTACGAAGTCCGTAACTGGCTTAGTCTTGTCAGGTGGCACGCCGGTTATGGTATCGACTGGAAGTCTCATCTCCCTGCCGAAATTCACTCTTGCTGGGGTATGGCCCGTGCTATCATGCACTGCTGATCGATAAGACATCAGAAATAGTGGAATATACCGGTCCCAATCTTTCTGATGGTCATCGACAACCTTAGCCAGGTGATTCTCCAGGGTCTGGTTAAACCTCTCCACCATTCCGTCCGACTGTGGGTGCGCAGGTGTTGTGCGTGTCTTGTAAATCCCCAGAAGAGTGCACATTTCCTGGAACAGCGCAGATTCGAAGTTGCGGCCTTGATCGGAATGGATCTCCAAAGGTGCGCCATACCGACATACTACTTCTTCGACCACCTTTTTCGCCACTGTCGTCGCTTCCTGATTGGGTATGGCGAAAACTTCAGGCCACTTTGTGAAATAGTCCTGTATCACCACTATGTATTTGTTTCCGTCATCTGTCACTGGGAAAGGTCCAGCAACGTCGATGGCAATGCGTTCCCATGGGGCTCCTACATTGTACAACTGAAGCTTGCCCCTGCTCCTAGTCTGTGGTCCTTTCACGGATGCGCATGCTGTACATTTCCGACACCATTGCTCTATGTCTTCTCTACAATTGAGCCAGTAATACCGCTGTCTCACTTTCAGTAGAGTTTTTTTGATTCCCAGGTGTCCACCAGAAGCGCCATCGTGTATCTCCTGAAGCAGGGGGACCACTTCACGTCGTGGTACTATCACTTGTGTGGTCACCTCCTTGCCATCGTTCGATTCCCATTTCCTACAAAGCACGTCATTTTCTAGGACTAAACTGTCCCACTGTGCCCAGTAGCTCTTTGTGACAGGACTATGTGACGATACTTCATTCCACTGAGGCCTAGTTCCACTACGCTTCCAGTCCAGTATAGGTCGAATATCGTCATCTTCTTCCTGGGACTTCTTAAAGTTGCCTTCAGCCCTAATTAAGTTCACGTGTTCCCGGGCTTCATTTTGCTGGCAATGTCTACAGTCCTCATTACATGGACGTCGCGACAGGGCGTCAGCATTGTTATGCCCTTTTCCACTACGATGTTCCGTCACAAAGTTGAACTCCTGCAGCTGCTCTAGCCATCTTGCAACTTGACCCTCAGGGTTTTTGAATTGTAGAAGCCATTTCAATGCAGCGTGGTCCGTCCTCAACGTAAACTGTCTCCCTATGAGGTACTTGTGGAAATGTTGCAAAGTTTTTACAACAGCCAGTAGCTCTCGTCGAGTCACGCAGTAGTTCCTTTCTGGTTTTGAAAGTGCCTTACTGAAGTAAGCGATCACGACTTGCCTATCTTCTTGTACCTGCGACAGCACTCCACCAATTCCTGTGTTGCTGGCGTCGGTATCGACGACAAATCTTCCATCTCTGCTCGGATACCCCAGTATAGGCGCTTCACATAGCCGTTGCTTTAGTTCGTTGAATGCTGACTCACAGTTCTTGTCCCAGATAAAATCTCGTTTATCCTCAGTCAGCTGATGTAAAGGTTTTGCAATGTCCGAAAAACCCATAACAAACCGTCTGTAGTATGTGCACAACCCTAGAAATGCACGTACTTCTGTTTTGTTCTTTGGAGCCGGCCACTGTTGGACAGCCTTTATCTTCTCAGGATCGGTTCTCACTCCATCGGCGCAGATGACATGTCCTAGGTAGCTGACCTCCTTCTTGAACAGGGCACACTTCTTTGGGCTTAGTTTTAGGTTAGCCCCCCGTATCCTTGTGAATACTTTCTCCATATTTCTTAGGTGTTCCTTAAAAGTGCGGCCCATTATAATGACGTCATCCAAATATACCAGACAGACGTCACCAAGAAGGCCCACCATGACTCTATCCATGAGGCGTTCAAACGTCGCTGGAGCGTTGCACAACCCAAAAGGCATGACGTTAAATTGCCACAGGCCGTTGCCAATTCCTGTACTGAACGCTGTCTTTTCCTTATCCTTCTCGCTAATTTCCACTTGCCAGTAGCCACTTTTCAAATCAATGGTTGAAAACCACTTCATACCACTGAGCATATCCAGTGTGTCGTCTATCCTAGGCAAGGGATAACTGTCCTTCTTCGTTACATCATTCAGCCTTCTGTAGTCTACACAGAATCTGGTACTGCCGTCCTTCTTCTTCACCAGAACGACAGGAGAAGACCATGGGCTCGTAGAAGGTTCAATTATTCCGCTATCAGCCATATCCTTTACCATTTCTGCTACCTCAGTTTCTTTAGCCCAGGGTATGCGGCGCGGTCTCTGTTTAATTGGTCTAGCATCACCTGTATCTATCTCATGCTTGACGAGACCTGTTCTTCCGCAATCTTTTCCCGTTGCAAAGATATCCCGGAACCGTAGCAGAAATTCCTTGGCTTGCTGTAGTTCCGAAACTGATAAATTGCTCTTAGAATTTTCCAGAAGTTGCTGGATGTGATCAGGTTCACCTTTTATTGCGTCTTGTTTTACTGAAGATGTGTTGATTTGGCGGAGATACTTTACTTCTTCACATCTTCCAACAACACTGTTTTTCTTCAACTGGATCTCCTTTTTCCCAAGATTTACAATCCTGACCTTGGATCTTCCTTTCGTCATAACTAATGTCCTCGCGGTGATAAGTTCCGGGTGCCGGCCAATGTCTTCAACCATAACACATCTGCGTTGCCTAATTTTCTTAGGAAATTTAACTTCGACTAAGGTTTCCGTTCTTGGAGCCAATGTGGTATCCTTTAAGCAATAGAGGTTGCATGTGTTAATTCCTTGCAGGAAGACTTCTTGGTCTGGGAATTTCAATACTCCTCTATCGATATCTAAAACACATCGGTAATTCCGCAGGAAGTCGAGACCCAGTATGCAATCGTCGGTAATGTTCGCAATTAACGCTGAATGGGTGTACACTTGATCACCGATTTTAAACTCGATTTCTGTATCACCGAGGACGGAGACTGGCTGGCCGGTGGCTGTCTGAAGTCGGTAGGCTGGGGTTTCTGTTTGCCACAAGATGGTGTGTTTCAGCAACTCAGGTCTTATAATAGTCCGTGACGCCCCGGTGTCAACGGTGAAATTGCAAGCACGTTGATTCAGCGTTCCCTCGATGATCAAACTATTTCCGTTGTGGACTTGATTGATGGTGATGGTTGGGGCCTTCAGTTGACCAGCCAGCACCCGCCCCGCGGCCCTGGCGACATTTAGTTTAACGACTCCTCGTTAACTTGAGTTCCGGAGTCCACACTTCCCCTCTTCCTCTTGGGGCAATCGGTACGAATGTGCCCTTTTTCTCCACATCCATAACACGTCGGAATATAGCGGGACTTTGCCGACGAAGCCACTTCTCGGTGACGTGGTTGCACTGAAGGTGAGACCACCACTTCCCGAACTCTGTGCGTACGTGAGTCTTGTCGTACGGCTTCCACTTCCAAAGCGTGGGCCATCGCACTCTTCAGAGTTTGGTGGTGTCCGAGTCGCACTGTAGCCCTGACTTCAGTATCCCGTAGACCGTCGATGAATGCTTGCACCAGATTTACTTCCACCATCTCCGGTGTCATCGACATGTATGCCCGCCGGACCAGCCGTTCAACCTCTACTCCCCACTGCTGAAGGCTCTCGTTAGACCTCTGCGTTCTCTCGCGAAGTTGCGCGCGGAAAACATGTTCGAGGTGCTTGTCACCATAGCGAGTGTCTAGTCCCTCCATTAGACGCTCCAACGTCCTGCCGTCTGGAGGAAGGTTCTCTAGGACCAGCAGAGCGTCCCCTCGTAGGGCTAAAGTTAACGCCGCGAAAGACTGGTCATCATCCCAGCGGTTCGTCTTGACCAGTGTTTGGAATTGGTACTTAAAAGCCGTCCAGGACGACGTGCCATCAAAACGCGGCATATCAAATTTAGCGGCTGATGCACAGTGGGTGTGCGATGGTGCGCTAACAGCAACGGGTTCGCGTGCTTCGAGCTTGATAATTTTTTTGTTGATGTCCAGCAGGCGATCTTCGTGGCCATCAATTCTGGTTTCGAGGCTATCAGCTCGGGCGGAAACCTCCTTGACCTCTAAGGTGAGATTTTTCACTTTCTCGCCCAACGTGACAAGGCCGTGATCGATTTTTTCGAGGATCAGGTTCTGCTTAGCCTCTTGATCCCGGCGGGCTTCCTCCTGTTCGCGACGGGCTGCTTCCTGTTCGCGGCGGGCAGCTTCCTGTTCGCGGCGGACTTCTTCCTGGTTAGCCGCGATTAGGTCCTGGAGCTTACGTTGGTTAGCCTCTTGTTCGCGGCGGGCAGTTTCCTGGTTAGCCGCGATTAGGTCCTGGAGCTTACGTTGGTTAGCCTCTTGTTCGCGGCGGGCAGCTTCCTGTTCGCGGCGGGCTTGTTCCATACTAGCTTGCATGGCGGCCAACACTGCGGCGAGGTTCATTTCCGAGGATGGCCCTGTTGGCGCCTCAGCAGCTGCCGTTGCTCCCATACCAGCCCGATCTTCCACTTCCAGACGTTGACGTGCAGCATCCATCTCCACTTGCCTCCTTGTTCGTGGTCCCTGTTCGTCGTCCCTCTGTAGTAATGGCATCTCACTTCTGACACCAGTTGTTACGAACGTGAGTAATTAAATGCCGGTTTACTAGCAGAAGACTTTATTCACCACAAAACAATGACAAATTAGTCCAATCAACAAATAACCAATCACTATAAACACTCAGAGTTCCGTTTAGTATCGCTTAGGTCGCTAGGTATCACTTCACACACTTAGGTAGTTCGCTCTGTATCGCTGACGAAATCAAACTGAACTGCTTCTAGCCGGGGACCCGTATTTATATGCGAAGTCATCGAAATTTCTCGATACCGACGTTTCAAGGACATTCTAGCACAAAATAGTCGCATCGGGAGGCCATAAATCATTATTATTACTCTCGTAAGTAGGTACTTATCTACCACCTTACATGCAAATTTCGACTCTATTGCTAACACCGGAAGGTACAAATTCCCTTATCCACCCACATAACTACCTACTGAATGTTATCTAATAATAATAGCATATGTCGGACTTTTCTGGAATTTGCCAGGCCTGAGTATGTACTCCTATTCTCGAAGCTTCGCACAGCAATGCGTTTTAATTATTTGATGCTACCCTTGGTTCCGTCGAAGATATAGCGTACTCAACTTTCACGGCGTAACAATATTATTAGAAATGTACTTACCTTAACCTACTTTAACTGTTGTGCATGACAAGCATCACTGTGGGTTATGTAGGTAACTCTAACTTTAAACTTTATCCACATGCAAATGCATCTGACTAGGTAGGCACATCACAACTTTAAATTATCCTTTAAATGCCTGGTTTTCACAGGCCTATGTAGATAGCGGTCAGTGAAGGACAGTTACTGGTTTCGAGTAAACAAAGTTGTGCCAGTAATGACTGGTGTTTTCATGGACTCAGTAGCTAGTCGGCCTGTGAAAACCAGGCTTTAGATTCATTAATTACTCAGATACCCGCGAAACGAGACACAATAGTAAAACAATAACAGCGCGGTCTCATAGGACCGGTTGGGGATTCAAACGTTAAATAATTAATCAGTTTTTAGAACAAAAATCTAGATTTAATATCTTGTGCCTACATTGCAAGCTAGCATGTACTTGAAAGTTATCTGAAAAATGCTAAGTCTGGATTTTTCATATTTCTGCATTCCAAACGCAATCAAAGAAAAGAATTGCTTCAGTGATCCCGGAGGTCGGTTTCGACTTATATTTTCTTCTCATACCGAGAAACTACAAACGCTACGGAGCTCAAATACAAAAGACTTCGCAGGCGAGATGAGAACCTTAGACGTATCCAAAGTTACTTCGATGTACATATACAGACGTCCAAACACAGCTATGTTTTCTTCATCAAGCCTTTTCCAGTTTCATAAAACAAAGGCTTCATCTCTCGTAACACCCTTTCAAATGAGTCTACTTTAGCTTCCAAGAACATTACCGAAAACACACTTTAACAGACAGACATAGGGTCCACACTCTTTTGGCAGTAAACAAGGAGATATATGTCTCTGGAACTGTTAGTTAATTTACGTTGACGACGAGAAAACTTGCAATATACGAAAGTAGAATTTTGCGCTTCGAAGGGACAGAATTTCACGTATTCTAAATTATCGCACGTGCACCTTTTAAAAAAGACGAGCTCTTGTTATTATAAATTCTTCGTTAAGTTTCAGGAGGGGAAGTTTGAAGTGGTTTTGAGTGGGTAGTCGAACAATGTCGGTATTAGGTATTACGTAGGCGGGGCTGTCCCTGTGTAGGAAGATTTTTAGCTATGCTTGAGTTGACTACCTAAAACCAAATTAAAAAAAAAGCAAGTTTAAAACCCAGACTTTGAATCTAAAGTAAATTTACCTTTCGAAACTGTAGCAAAATAGAACGGTATTTATCTATACCCAAAGTTCTGTAGCCATAAAATAAAACCAACTAATAGCTATAACTATTAGTTAATCCTGCAAGTTGGAGAACGAATCGGAACCATTCAATCGAAGCCCGGTTCAAAGCGCCAATACCGCGGCTACATTAGTTTCTATACCTACTTCAATAGGTATATTTGTGATTAAGTTTACCTCATTTCAGAAGCACGCCCAATTTCGTGAATTTAGCGCGAACTAATTTTCTTGTTTGTAGCTCATAGAACTAGTTATGAAAAGGGAGAAAAATTATATACTGAAATTCTTTAATTCCTTGAAATTACGGTTTCCGAGAGTCAAGCTTTTAATTTCGGTACTGAGAGTCAAGGTTTTACAAAATCAAGGGGATTTCAGCAAAACCGTAGAGACCCGAGAGGCAGAGGTGAAGCCTGCTGGGGCCATGGGTTCGCTTCTGAAAGAAAAATCCGGGGACCTAAGGTGGAACGTAAGGCAAAGAAGTAGTCTGTGAAAGTCGGACCGCCCAAGAGCGGGAAAAGTCATTGAATGATTTCCCACCTAAAAAGAAAAATAGCTTCAAGAAAAACGCTATTAGCTAAGGCATGGATTAAACTTGATTAAAGACACACGTGATGTAGAAGGTTTGGGTATCTACTCGTAGATATTGCACAACTTATGAGATTACGGACGATGCATGAATGAAAACCAGTCCATAGTTCAATGACATTGACAAAGCCAATAAAAACACGTAACAAAACCCATTAACCTAACTTTTGGCGTTGTCACAGAGAGTTAACTTAAACCCACATAAAATATAGGCAATCATAGCTGAGAACTTGCCAAAAAATACAGCCAAACAAAATTTAAGCCTTCAAAATATGTCAGGAACATCTGGCACGCTTGGCATCACGCCAGGGCCCCACATCCTCGGCGCTCGGACCTGCCAAATGTACCCCATAATAATAAAGACGACAATTGTATTATTAATAATTTATTATCAGGCCTACATCACGTTTTACGAGGTCGGCATTATATCGCCGAAGATTGTGGTAATAAGACCGTATTTGATAACAACCCCTGATTTATGTTGTAAGGGTAGAAACTATGAGATCTTGTGCGTATCTCGGGAACAATAAATTACTGTATCTTTACCCTGATCTCAATGTGGAACAAGGAATTTAAAGTTTGCGTTTCCCCGTAAAAAACTGGTCAAATGTGAGTCCGACTCGCGCACGAAGGGTTCCGTACCGTCCGCAGAAAAAAAAGGCAGAAAAAGTTTGTTATAAGGGAGCTCTACTTAAATATTTATTTTATTCTGTTAAGGGCCTCTTTCACAATGTCCGAGTAGGCACTACTCACTGAATAAATTAAAAAATGTGACAGAATTTGTATGAAATTATCTGCCAAGTAAGATACTCGAAACTTAATCATAGGTGGTGAAATAGGCCCTAAGTCTGTTAAGTCTAGGTACTTACTTATTGGTTGTTATGGCGATAACAGAAATACATCATTTCTGAAAATTTCAAATCTAAATATCACGGTTCATGACATACAGCCTGGTGAAAGACGGACAGGCAGTGGAGTTTTAGTAATAGGGTTCCGTTTTACCCTTAGCAAACGGAATCCTAAAAAGCTGGTGGGTCAGTGGTTCAACTTCGTAATGTGCTCGTGATTACTGGAGTCACGGTAAGGGTGCATTAAATACCTCCGCGAATCAAGGAATACATTAATTACGGCGCACCCTGTTTCGTAAGCTCCGCACTAAACCTTACTTATTGAGGAAATTTAAAAAAGGCAGCTTGCGCTTATCTACCCGAGTGGAAACAAGAAAAAATTTACGTCAGGTGAATCGTTGCCTTGCCGAAGTTGGTCTGCGGATGGGTGACCATCTTAACATAACGAGTTTCCTCCGTGCCTCGGAAAGCACGTTAAGCCGTTGGTCCCGGCTGTCATTTGTAGATCTTTGGCAGTCGTTACGGATAGTCAGAAGCCAGTAAATCTGACTCCAGTCTTGCCATGAAATACCGTGTTACCCCAGTTAATGGGTTGTGGAGGTCTGGTAGGCAGCCGCTCCTCGTAAAATACTGGTATTCAGCTAAATCCGGCTTGACTGGAAGCCGACCCCAATATAGTTGGGAAAAGGCTAAGCAGATGATGAATTGTAGTGTCTCAAAAACTGAATATAGAAGAGATTGACTAGCTTCTGCTAGTGATTTTCGTCCACGTGAAAGTAGGTTTCTCTATACAAACTTTGGCCCCCGTTCATGCCCTAAGGCGTTGAGTTTTACAAAATCCTCTCTTAGTCATGAAAGAAAACCTCGTGCAAAATTTCACATTAAACACCACTGTAGTTTCACTTATGCATTGATATATCAGTCGGTCAGTTTTTCCTTTTACATACAGACATACCTATGTAGAAAAGTATGTAAAATGCAGTCAGGAATAACTTCGAGGATAAATGCATACATATACAGCATTATTTGAATCATACCCAGGTTAAATAGGTATAGGTACAGAAATCAAATAAGGATATTAAGGACAAAGTAAAATGATAACACCTGGTTTACCACAATGTCAAATTGACAAATAATGGCAACGGGAAAAAGGAAATGTCTGGACGTCTAAATCTGAAGCCATGGATCGGATTTCAAAAGGGAAGTTCGATGACCCGAAATCGAAGGCAACGAAGGGGGTGAGGTTTAGTCAGTAAGAGTACGACCAATTGCAAACCGGGCACTAGATTCTGACTTTTTATAAATGCCCATGTAAGCCTATGTGAATTAAAATCATTTTTGATTTTTGAAGAGTCTAACACGCCCTCCCACTGCACCCAAGAGTGGGAGAAGTCATTCTGCTGATTCCACACATGAAAGAAAAGGACATGAGGTCCTATTGGGTGTAGGTGGCATTTTGTTTCCTTTACAGAGTCGGTTGCTAATTTAATTAATTAATTATATCTTGGCTTCATATCTCTGCAGTGCTATATGTGCAGTGCCATAAACAACAGTGAATGCTAATACGGGACCCTTTTACTAAGGCTAAGACTATACAGTGTGAGTCTTTATAATGTGCACATATCGAAATGAGGGAATCTATGCTTCATTGAGGTCTTCCAACGCTGAGTCTTCCGGATGAAGCGTAGGGTGGGTCAAACTTTTACTGACTGAAACCTATTCCTATCCTTCTTTTCCTCGCGTTCCTGGGCCTCAGGTTTTCTTTTCACCAGCGAATCCATGGCCCCAGTGGGCTTCGACCGTGCTGGGCCCACACGGTAAATAGGATAGTGGCTAACGATGAATTAATGATGACACCAAAAACAGTTCCCGATCTACATGGTTCAAGTTATGAACCAAATCAGAATGATATAATTTTGATGATTGACCTTTAGCTTTGGGACTCAAGCCTTCAGCGGATTGGTAGATGTCACATGTCTTCCAATTTTTAGTTCTAGGACATGGTTTCCTCACGTCACCGCCTTGAGAGCAGTGAAGATGAAATTAATTATATGAAGTAATGTGACCTACAATTAATTTACGAATTGTAGGTCACATTACTTTGTATAATTAGGCTGTTACCACGGGGCGACCACTGCTCTCAATTGATGAATGATTGACCTTTAAGTGTAATTAATATAATTAACAAGATAACTTCGTACAACTAAGTCTCCTGCTCTCCTGCCCAGAGAGACGTGACGACATACTCGTGTAATTGGGGTTTCCTGCAGAATCACAAATGAATTCTGTTGGAAACGTGCGTGTATGGAGGAGGTAAAAACTATTATTAGATTTTCCTTGTTATTATTAACTTTGGGTTTATCTTGAACACATGTTTTTACGTATATAACTAGGTATATAATTGCTATTTACTTGAAAAATATGTAGGTACACAAATATCTGAAAAAATGAAAAAAGACTGGAAATGTTATTTCATGGTATAGCTCTGAAATGACACTCGCCTTAATTTTTATTTATTTTTTTAAGATCGGAAATATTGAAATGACTTCTCCCGCTCTCGGCGGAGCGGGAGTGCGTGTCAGACGTCTACTGACTAAAACCACTTCTGTTCTTTCTTTGCCTTCATTCCAGGGCTCTCTTTCGTTCAACCCAGGCCCCCAGTAGGCTTCGACCGTGTCTGGCCCCTACAGTTTGCTCACATCTCTTTGAAGGCGCCTTTTGAGGTTTCGAAAACCAGAAAAGTAAGATTTAAAGTTTTTCAATACACCCATCATCATCTGCCTAGCCTTTTCCCAACTATATTGGGGTCGGCTTCCAGTCAAGCCGGATTTAGCTGAATACCAGTGTTTTACAAGGAGCGGCTGCCTACCAGACCTCCACAACCCATTAACTGTGTTAACACGTTAAAGTTTCTCAAAACACTGTGCACATAATAATGTAGCATTATACTGACAGGAGTAAGAGACTGTAATGCTAGACGTGTGTGTAACCGTGGTCCGTATATATCACTTTAATGGACGGGAATACTTTTGAGTTACTGTTGAGAGCTACACGGACCTAATTCAATCTTCGTTTGGCAAATATAAGGAGTACAGTAGGTAGTGGTACGCTTTAACTTAGTGGTTTTAGAATCTGCAGACTGTAAACTTACTCGTATATATAGTCAACTAGCTTCTGTGTTTTGCCAGCAGCTTCTTTCTGTGAAGATGTAGCGCGGCGAAAGCATTTGCAAGCACAACTTTTTGAGTTAAATCGTAACATACAAATAAACAAAAATCAAATCTTTCCTCTTTAAAATTATTAGTGTAGAGTTTACAGGACTCAGGTGTCCGATCCATGATATCCCTTTGTGCGTCGATGTCTATAACTCAGTGCATAAGTCTACAATTACGGAAATATTTTAAGTAGACCTACCTACCTGTTCCCCTGTAATACCAAAGTAAAACACACTTGAATACCTTCTTATTCCTACTCTAAAAAGAGGTCTCTACCTTGCACTGGCACAATTACACTCGACTATAAAAAACGTAATGAGTTGAAGCCCGTGTAGCTGAAAAAACAGTGAAAAAGGTCCGCTTGACATTGTTGTGCGAATAAAAGGTTTAAAAAGTGGTGTAGAGACAAAAGTGGGCCAAAACGGCCTCAGACCACTCGAATAATGTACCAAACGAGCACTGAGCTTACATTTGTGTGGGTTAGAGAATCTGCGAGAGTTTGTTTGCTTACCAGCAAAAACGTATTAAAAGTCTGCCAAATTAGTTCAAAAATCGAGGAGCTCGTAGCTGGAAAATGAGGAGCTCGTGGCTAGATAATAACAGCCGTACGGGTCGATCTTCAAGGTTAAGAACGCTTGCCAAGGTTGGTCTGTGCATGGGTGACCATCCTAACATACCGAGTTTCCTTCGTGCCTCGGAAAGCACGTTAAGCCGTAGATCCTAGCTGACATTTGTAGATCTTTGGCAGTCGTTACAGATAGTCAGAAGCCAGTAAAATCTGAGTCCAGTCTTGCCATGAAGTACCGTGTTACCCCAGTTAATGGGTTGTGGAGGTCTGGTAGGCAGCCGCTTCTCGTAAAATACTGGTATTCAGCTAAATCCGGCTGACTGGAAGCCGACCCCAATATAGTTGGGAAAATGGCTAAGCAGATGAGTTTGTTTGCTTACCAGCAAAAACGTATTTAAAGTCTGCCAAATTAGTTCAAAAATACATACCTAATTATAAAAACTCGGATCGTGAACTTCTCTCACAAAGATTTCCACGTATTTTCGTTTCTTTACCAAAATAAATTATACGTGTAAGTTAGAAAGGAATAACATTTAAGTAAGTCTTAAGTTAACATTTACTTATTTACTTTGATATTTAATTAAAGGAAGTTATGATCCAATTCTGAGAACTGTTTTTGATGTTCTAAAATGGTTTTAGGCAATTATTCATATCGAATAACATTATTTTAATTTCGTTAAGATATTTTTCTCGGGTTACATTATATTAAATCTATTTAAGAAATCAGAAAAAAACAAGAAATGGAATTATTTTATGAAGATGATTTTTATCAAAGAGATGTAAAATTATACGAATTAATTAATTATAGTATTTCTCTACCTACTCTTTTTAGAGTTCCGTGTCCAAAAGGAAAAAACGAAAATACGAGTATTTTGCGTTGTTACCACTATATTCGTATTGCTTGCGTATAAATAAATTCTATTCTATTTTTTAGGATTCCGTAACCTTAGTCGGTGAAAAGGGAACCTTTATAGGATCACTTTGTAGTCCGTGTGTCCGTCTGTCAAGACCCTTTATCAGGAAGGCACTGGCTGTGCTGTCCCAAGTAGCAGTGAAAAAATCAGACTTCTAAGTCAAATTATATTTTTTTTTCATTATAATTTAGGTGTATTCAAGGCTAGAGTGAATAGGCTTAATAAGCTAGTGCGCCTCACCATCAACGATTGCATCACTGCTTACCATCAGGTGGGATCGCAGTCAAGCACTAGTTTATAACAATAAAAAAAAAACTAAAGATAATGCCGTTTAGCTGCATGTTTTGATACTCGCTAGAAAATCATAATCTATAGGATACTTCCCGTTGACCTAAAATACAGTAAGTAGTAGTGGAGTAAGGTCCTAGCACAAGTATAGAAAAGATAATAAAACTGTTTTGTAGTGACTCCTATGTCGAAAAAAATAAAACTTTTCTTCCAGATTCTATTCGGTAATTGAACTATTTACATAGCTAAGTTTATACGGATCCCTCGGTTTGCGAGGCCGAACTCGCACTGGCCAATTTTTTTCCTTGTCTAGTTGGTCGTTATAATGAAATATCAACATCAGACGAAGAGCTAACAGAGCCGTATCAATGTTTCACCCACGTGGGGAATCACAGAACACGACACAAAAGGTAAATTAATTAGTCTCTAACAACGGCACAATACCTCCATGTTATTTCTTTTTTCCCCTATCTGTTCTGTTTGAAGTACATATTCCTGTTTGGGACCCAGATTTTCGGCACAAAAATTTCGGCACCCAAGCTATTCTGGATTGAGATTTTGTATTGGTTACTGCTGAGGAGCTCGTGGCTAAATAATAACAGCCGCATAGGTCGATCTTCAAGGTTAAGCCACGCTTGCCTAGGTTGGTCTGTGGATGGGTGACCATTTTAACATAACGAGTTTCCTCCGTTTCTCGGAAAGCACGTTAAGCCGTAGGTCCCGGCTGTCATTTGTAGATCTTTGGCAGTCGTTACGGATAGTCAGAAGCCAGTAAATCTGACTCCAGTCTTGCCATGTATGTGCCATTGAGTACCGTGTTACCCAGGTAATGGGTTGTGGAGGTCTGGTAGGCAGCCGCTCCTCGTAAAATACTGGTATTCAGCTAAATCCGGCTTGACTGGAAGCCGACCCCAATATAGTTGGGAAAAGGCTAGGCAGATGAGGCAGATGATGACTGCCATCCAAAATACCTATTGGGGCCGAACCGGGAATAGCTTGGGTGCCGAAACTTTTGGTGCCGAAAATCTGGCTGCCGAGTCGGGAATACTTCGTTCTGTTTGATGACGTAAATATAACTGGTATATCGACGAAATAACATGGTTTCATTATGGATAGGACAATGGCTAGGAAACCCCGCCATATTAAGATAAGGAAACCTGCATAAACGCTAACTAACCCATTTGTATGGCCAAGCAGGGTCGAAGCCTCTGGGGCCATGGATTGGATTCCGAAAGGAAAGCTCGTGACCCCAGAACGAAGGCAACGAAGGCAACGAAGGAATGGGGTGAGGTTTAGTTAGTAAAAGTCTGACACGCCCTCCCGCTCCCCCCAGAGCGAGAGAAGTCATTCTGATGATTGACCCCACTTGAAAAAAAAAACCCATATGTGTAAATATAGTTAAGGAAGAACTACATTGCACACACGTGGGCCACGTACGCCGATCTGGGTGCAACAGACTCCATATATTTTACAAGGCAACTAGACTTGTAGAGCTACATTAGATCCACGCCAAGCGACGTGGTTCTACGTACAAATCAGGCGTGGCCCACGTGTGCAGCCTCTTAGATGTGTGTATTGTTTCACGTACCCTTTAATGTGTGTACGTAAGCTGGAAAATTGCATACAGAAACACTGTGGTCATGATCTACACCACATCCAATACCATCATGTCTATGTGAGAGGTTAGTTTTCTTTTTTTCTAAGATTTCATTTATCAGTAACAAACTCTGTAGCATTAATTGAAATACGTAGGTACTTTAGTCGTAGAGTTGCGGATACCAGCCCTTTATACTATTACTAACTACCGTAAAATGGGGTGAATAGAAACGCAGGGGTGAATAGGAACGAAAATGGTTACTGGATTTTAACGTTATTTAACAGGTTTTTCCAGCATTTAATTACTCCTATTTATCCATTAATTGTAATAAAAGGCGATGCTTATACAGAAATGAAGATAAAATATTTAACCAAAGTAAAAATTAAAATCAAACTTTCGTTCCTATTCACCCCTGCGTTCCTATTCACCCCGTTTTACCCGGTACCAATCATTGACTTCCATAGATCAGTACCTACCATAAACACACTTCAAAGAAAGTGAAACATCAACTTCAACACTTCTTTAATGACATTTGTGGAAGGTACATCACACTTTTGCCAATAACTTGTGCGAACTGTTATTAAAGTATCAAACGAAGTATGAAACATCATAAAACGGCCTTTCTAATAATGTTCCGTCATTGCAATACTAAATATTTCAGTCATTAATTGGCGTCCGTCTAACGAACCACTCGACGCTCGCGCTTCACACCTTCGTTTATCTTGTCTTTGAATAATTAATATTGCCGCCGTGTTCGCTTTTTGAACGTTGTAGTTTGCTTCGGAAAGACCGGTAGGGTACTAAATAACAGATATGGCACTTTTGTTAAAGAGATGTTCGTCGAGATATCTTTAGACTATAGAGTCGATAAGATATCTCGACCTACCTACCCATACCTATAGAGGTATGCGAAACCAAGTGAGAGTGAGTCTCCGAAACCTCCGTGGAAAAGGGAAGATTCTCTGACCAGATGGATGTTTGCCTGATTTGTGCAACTGCCAGAGATATGGTTTCGAACTATAGTTTATAATGTTCAAATCGCGCAGAGACCTTTAATTGCTCAATGCAGGCGTCGATATGTAGCGGTAATGGTTTCGCTACAAGACGTTATGCGATTTTAGTTCATTCTTGTATATACATAGTAAAGATGAAAGGTTGCCAAATCGGTTAGAGTTTGGGCCGATTTCTGAATTTGACTTTTAAATTTAAAAAATAGGTTATTGAAAACGGGCGCTAGATTAGACGTGGATGCAGGCTCTATTTGTATGATTACTGTTTCCGTCACTGCCAACCAGGGTTTTCAAAAGATAGAGGCAAAGTTTTCACTTCCACTACTTACATACCACCTTCACTAAAATATGTGTCGGCCCATGCTTTATATTCGGGCACGTATCCTATATACCTATCGCGTTACACCGTCGTATGATGGATGGAGGGTGCTCTCCAAAATAATTGACTTTGCAAGGGAAGCGTGTCTTCAAGGCGTGTAGCGGGAAACGCCACTCTCGGACAAAGAAAAGTGTTTCGGAGGGTTCTCTTACTGTTGTTGGTAAAAATATGAGGAGGAGCAGTGATAAGTTAGAAAATAAAGAAACATTGTTTTTGTAGGTATATCGTCGATGTCAAACCATGATATTGACAAAATAAGTTTTCCGTAGCACATTTTATTCTGAGCCCATAGTTCCACAACTAGTGGTCATAAGCACATAGCAGTTCTTTTATATGAGAAATAAGTCAGTGATCTATAAGCTGTGGTCAAAATCTTGAAATCTCAAAAAACAGCTCTTAGCAGATTTTGGTTTGACAACGACGATATCCTGTATATTCTTGGTTAATTGAAATTAAGAAAATCTATTGAATTGAATTGTGCAATTCCGACGCTCACTCCCCAAAATGTAAACGATAGAAAACCGATAGGTTAGCAACTAGGCGCCGATGCTAGAGTCTTTGGAGTTTTTACTCGACGGGTGCATCATTATTGAAGATCTTCTTGGCTCGTATTACTCTTTTGGAAATAAATAAATGATATTTACTTTGTAATTCTATACCTACTAATATTAATAATATACATAGATAATGCTGAAGAGTTGGTTTATAGTACGCGTTCATCTCGATCGTTCTCAAGAACTACTGATTCGAATAAGTAATTATTTTAGTGTTGGACAGACCATTTATCAAGGAAGGCTATACCCTCACGCTATGATCCACGGGAGTGGAGAGTAGGTGACAAAATAATGGGCGATACCACAGGGGACAGCTAGTATAAATGACACTTTTAAACGTAGTCAAAATAAAACACAGGAGTAACATTGTGTTGTGAAAGTCAAAACCACAAAGTATATAGTTGCGTAACAATTATGCAGGCGTAGTACCTACCCGTGCGGCCGGCGGCCCGTGCGAAACGGGGAAATAGGTTACTCTGCATATAAACGTTTCCCGCCAAATGAAACACAGGTATAGTAGGTACAGAGGGCGTGTCGACGTAGCTAGGAGGTAATGACGTCACCCGCTGTTACTGCTTCCTGAGGACCGACTTCTATCGTATGCTCTTCCGTGTCCTCCAGGTGATCTATATAATGGTAAAACCCGGGCGTTTTCATCATCATCTACCTAGCCTTTTCCCAACTATATTGGGATCGGCTTCCAGTCAAGCCGGATTTAGCTGAATACCAGTATTTTACGAGGAGCGGCTGCCTACCAGTCCTCCACAACCCATTAACTGAAAAAACCCGGGCGTTTTGTCAGCCTGAATTCGAACAGGAAGCTTAGCCCTTACTGGCCATGTCTGGTAAGGATTTGCATCATGAGGAATGTGAGGACACCAGTCCGAGTTGCTGGAGAGCTGACAGCTCTCCAGCAACTCCTCAAAGAGCCTTGCTGCCCAAGGGCGTCGCCAGGGGGGGGCAGGGGGGGGCAGCTGCCCCCCCCTAGAGATCAAATGTAGCTAGCCGCGAAGCGACCAAAGTGCGAGCAATATTAATAAATGCAGAAATTATACTTATGCTGCTCTGTAAAATTTTATTTGTGTATTTTTTTTCTATGGGCCTTAGTTGCCTGATAATAAACGATTTATTATTATTATTATTATAAACTGCAAGAAATTATAAAGGAAGCTACTGCTGTTGCGGAGAAAGTCGGACTGGAGTTGGACATTACATCGATGGCGCGTATTACGGGGGAAACAACGTCATAGAAACAATCATTCAGCAGAAAGCCCTTCAGAATACTGGCAGAGATCTTTAGTAATATCCTTCGATCACTTATTTAAAATCAGTGATCGAAGGTAATATCATACTTACACAACTCCCTTGAAGTCCCTGGAGTAGCATCGAGGCGGCACTCCGGCACCATGAGGTGCCCGCCTACCTACGTCGCGTAATTGGGGCCTACTTGTCAGATAAGTTCATTATCTACCTCGGTCACCAGGGATAGATGTGCGGTGTTCCGCAGTGATCGGTACTAGGACCGCCCCTGTGGAACATCAGATACGACTACGTGCTCGTGACGACTACGTGACCTTGCTGACTCAGCTGCTCAGTGCTGGGCACGCCGTCAATGCGGCGGTAAGTCCCCTCTTTGAGGAGTGGTTGGAAAGAGGTCACGGCGTCCTCTCGTTCCTTATGACGCAATTCCTCACCGGACACGGTAAGTTCGGGAGGTTCCTGCATCGGATCAAGAAGGAAAGGACGCCCGGTTGTCGCCACTGTGTGGCCCGCCTGGAGGACACGGTTGAGCACAGGTCAAGTGGGGCACACCTCTAGGTGTGCCCCACTTGGGCGGAGTACCGCCGTGTCCCCGTGGAGGCTATCGGCAGCGGTGACTTCTCGCGCCGGGCCCTGGTACAGGCCATGGTCCGGAGCAAGGAGGGGCGGCGGGCGGTCGCCTCCTTCTGCGAAGCAGTAATGTTAGCGAAGTAAGCTGCCGACCGCGAGCGCGCGATTAATCGGCCCTCACGCCACCGCCGCCGAGATCCCGATCCCAGTCCGACCACCGTAGGCGCGGACAGCGAGCACTGGGTAGCTCGCCATCCGGCTGTCCGGTAATAACCCGGACCAAGCCCAGTCGTCAAAGGCGCGTTCTGTTCTACGCGCGCCTCAAGGAGATGTTAGCAAACTGTAGGGGCCCGGTAGGGCCGAAGCCTCTGGGGAACACGGAAATTCCGAAAGGTGAGCCCGTGTCGTCCCAGATCAAAGGCAACGAAGGAACGGAGTGAAGTTTAGTCAGTAAGAGTCTGACACGCCCGAAAAGTTATTCTGATGATGACCCACTTGAAGAAAAAAATCGTCATCAAGGCAAAGACTTCCAAAGTGTAATGCTTCACGCCCTCGGCGTTCATATTTTTTATCATCCATAGCATTGCCCCCCCCTTTGTCATAAGCTGGCGACGCCCTTGTTGCTGCCGCTAATGTGTCGTACCCATAACATGGGGGCCTGAGTTCCTTCCCAAACTAAAATCTGATTTCAAATACGTATTCTGCTGTCAAAATTATTGTGTTAAAATAAGTAGTGTATAAGTAATTTACGAATTACTTATTGACCATTACCGGACACTGCTCACTGAACAAGCACTTTTTCGCACTGGGTATTACGGACAGTCCTCTGTGTAGAGGATGTATGGAGGCAGAGGAAACTGTCGCGCATGTACTCCTGGAGTGCACAGCCGTCAGTGACATAAGATCACAAATCCTAGGAACACCGAGATCAATGATAGACGCCCTGAACAAGCCCAAGAAGATAGTTTGCTTCTGGAAGGAGGTGGGCTGGTTGGAGTGAAGACCGGACGGCCCACGCACAATGGTCCAACGGGACTAAGTGCGGAAAACGGAAAGCAAGATAAGAAGATAAGGTACCAAATTTCAGCTTTCTAGTGCTAACGGTCACAGAGATTAAGCGAGGACGGATGGACACGGAACCCTAAAAACCGCCTAGTGCTTGTTGGACCACACGCGCCTTAGCATTGATGCAATCGTTGATGGTGACGCGCACTAGTTTATTAAGAATCTATTCACATGCCTTGAAGACAGCTAAATTATAATCGAACAAGAAGACTATAGTAGGCAAATTGTTCCAGTCCTTCGATGTACGCGGTTATAATCATTGACTTTTGGTAACTTTTACCGGTAGACGCAGCGTCGGAAGGCCTCCCACAAGGTGGACCGACGACCTGGCGAGGGTCGCGGGAATCCGATGGATGCGAGACACACAGGACCGGTCGCTGTGGCGACGCTTGGGGGAGGCCTATGTCCAGCAGTGGACGTCGGCGTTTCGGCTGAGATGATGATGATGGTAACTCTTAAATATTTGACTTTGACTTTTGAAAGTCTATTAATATCAGCTATTGTTGATAATGTATGCTATCATGCCGTCCGGTACGAGCCCAAGTCGTCGACGGCGCCTCAAGAAGATATCAGCAAATCGTAGGGGCCCGGCAGTATGGATTATGTTAAAGTGAACATCTGGGGCCCTGAAACGAAGGCAAAGAAGAGGAGTGGGTTATAGTCAGTAAAAGTTTGTCACGTCCTCCCACTCCTCCCAAAAGTGGGAGAAGTCATTGGATAACTTCAGAACCTAAACAAAATGCTATTATGTCGCTTTGTCTGAAGCCTAAGTTCCGTCGTACAAATACGTCACATTCTCGTAAAGCCTGAGTAATCCTTGCGTGAGCGATGATCTTTCATACCGCTACACCGAAGATTGACAAGCCTTTAGGCAAACATTATCGACTTTGTCACAGGCGTGTTGTGAGTTATTGACAGGCAAAATTATGCTCTGTGGTTGGCATGTTGCCTCTGTTTGAATGTCGACGTCAAAACACTGTTATTGTTTTACGTGACATAACAAACGAACATATGTATGAATATGTATAGCAATTTTTTTTGTTTTAAGTTGGGAAAAGAAATCATCTAATGACTTCTCCCGCTCCATCATAGAGCGGGAGGGTGTGTCGGGCCACGTTTTACCACGAGTTTTCCTGTCGGAAGTCAATCCATGGGCCGTAGGTTTCAGGGCCTACTGGGTTCCTACGGTTTTAATGACATCTCTTTGAGAGGTGTGTGGAACATTGAACACGGTCGACGACTTAAGCTCGGTCCGGAAGGCTAACTACACATTGCTCAAGCACACGTCTTCTGTGGCTGGAAGTAGAGGTGTGAGGAAGTGAGGACGTCCGTTCCTTCACACCTGAATATATATAACAACTGGCGAAGTGTTTTTTGGGGGATTTGGGCCGTAGGCGCGGAGAGGCGACGGGTGACTCCCGGTCTAGGACGTTATTGGTGCAAAGGATGGCCATCGCTATTCAGCGAGGCAATGCGGCGAGTGTTATGGGCACCTTTGCACCGGGAACGATGCAACAGGGGCGGGTTATTTTTTGACGCATGACATATTGTCTACTAAAAATAGGATGTCTTACTAATATAGTTTGTAAGTTTCTGACGGCTACTAACCATTTTATTCTTTTGACATTATAATTTGTATTACCTAATAACAACTAAATTCAGGATTCTACGTATAGAAAGTCAGCTCTGTACTAAAGCATTAGCTTGTTTTAAACTTTGTATTTCACTAGACATTGCCATCGAATCAATCAAATCAATCGAATTTTCACAAGATATTTGTGTACTAATTGAATTTGGTGTAGGTAAGTTACAGGAAGATATGATGTACCAAAGATATAGAGATGTAACGCTTTGGTCATCCAAGTATACATTGCGGTGAATATGTCAAAGATAGCGTGGAAATTGGAGAGATTTCACAGAAATCATTAATTGAATTCAGGAGATCTGTATGAGCGTTCCAGTCCTTTGAAATGTTCAGTTATGAGAGATCTCACAAGTCAATATTAGCAGTTAGCCCCGTGCTAACCTTGTGACTCGGGCTAATTTTGTTAGGTTAGGTTAGGAAGTAGGAAGCTATTCTCGTATAGCTCAGCCAATAAAAATACGTGCTTAAAAGATATTCCTCAGGTGTCTATACAAATATTATAAAGCTGAAGAGTTTGTCTGGATTGTGTGTGAAGTGATATGAAAGAAAAGGGAGTTATTGATAGTGAGACGGGTGACAAGACAGAATGGAACAGAAAGACGTGTTGCTCCGACCCCAAGTAATATGGGATAAGTTTAAAAATAAACGTTGCTCCGCATAATGCAAGTATCATTCCTGATGACACCTGTATGAAGATGAGAGAGAAGATGCAGATAAAACCGCGAGAGACAGCCCTATTAATTCTATGGCCCTTTTGTGACTAATCATTTTAAAGTCGTTGTTTACCAACCAAAGCTTCTTTTTCATAAATAGTAAATCACGATATCACAAACCGTTGTTTAACGTAGAAGATAATAATTCTTTCAATTATAAGCCACAAAAGCATAATTAATTGAAAAACTGATGCATTAAAATTTCTTAATGGGAAAAAAGGTAATCGTTTGAACGGACAAATTAAATTATGAATATGTAATGTTTGACCCAATTTGTGACCCAGCTGGGTTGTTTCATGCGTGGTTGGCTTCTGAAAGCCATTCCCAACCAATTTCGTACACACAAAGATTTTTTAGCCAAACGAAACGTTTTGGGGACCGCGAAGCAGCGAAACGGTAATGTGTGAGCAATTTCGAAATGTTAAAACGTTATTTGAAGACTTTCTGTTTATATAATTTATTTTTGGATATTTCAAAGAGAGTTTCTAAAACCTATAATTACCATTTAAAGATCAGCTGTCAGACATGATTGCTGATTCTGTGTTTCCTGTTAGCTATAACTACAACCTCAAGGGTGAAAAGGTTACTTCTAGGCAAGCGTGCCCCATCGTCGACCACATCATTGCTTACCATCAGGTGAGAAAGTGATCAAACGCGAGCATACTCCATAATAAAAGAATATTTTTTTTTATTTATTTAACCGTTTATCACACACAAAAGAATAAGAAAAGAAAAAGGAGACAGAAAATAGGTACAAGGGTAATGCTTATTTCTAAAGAAATCTCTTCCAGCATACCGCGAAAGGAGAGTTGGAAGAGAAAGAGAAGTAAACACCGTGTGTGACAGTTAGAGGACAATAGATATACACAAAATAGTTATTAATAAAGTAATAAAACATGCAGTTATAGATATATATGTAAATATATACATATTACAATAAATAATACAAAAATACATACTAATTTGCAACTATGATGAAATGGACAGAATAGTGCTCCTTTACTCTACTTTTGAAAAGTGCTAGAGATTGACTGAATATTATTGGCGAATGTAACTAAATATTACACTTATTTACTTATACTTATATTTCATTTCTTAACCTAATTCACGAAACTCGCCAAAATCTTCGCAATTGCCAATCAACAACGCCGATATTTGAAGTGAGTTATAACTTTTCCGCATCGAATCATCCTCCAAGTCGGGTTCAGCTCTGATTTCCGATCGATACACAAGACGAGCCACGAGTGATGGCAGGCCAAGGTAAGGAGGTCAGGCTCAAGGACGCGGTTTGGGGAACAGCGCGGTGGCTTCTAAAATAAGACCGGGTCCTTCGGAGATAAGTGTGAGTCTTGGGTTAGGTTTTATTTCTGAGCTAAAATCATTCGGTCCAATATGGGTCCCGATTTATTTGATTTGTTTATATTATCAATGCTTTTTTTATTATAGCATATACTATATATTTTTACATAATTATGTTACAAATTATACTAAATAAAATAAAAAAAACCCTAAAGAACTAACTAAAAGTAAACTAAAGAATGGCGTCGAAAAGCTTCTCCGCATCGCTGTCGACTGGTAATGTACTCAAAAGGATGGCAGCATTGCCACGCTGTATGGCAATGCATATTCTCTGACCAAGATAAAAGCCAGCCCTTGGGTCACGCATAATGTTTCTGAACTTAATAGCAACTTTTTTTTAATGATAAAGCAGTGCTTGACTGCAATCCCACCTGATGGTAAGTAGTGGTGCAATCGTTGATGTGAATCACACTAGATTATTAAGAGCCTTGAAGACTTCTAAAGTATAAAATCGGAGTGTAAGATCGCGGTGAGTAATTTTTGCTTTATTTCATTTTTTTAGCACAAACCCGGTACGAAGACTTAGTTACCAGAATTCTTAGTAGGTCACCTCACGGTTACTTATAGTGGTGTAGATGATGTAGGCAGTTACTATACAAAAGGTATAGTGACTAGCCGAAAGTTAGAACAATTATGAACAATATACTGGACCTGACGTATGAAATTGGTGTTTTATATAACGGGTTACTTTGAGCTGTCATAATTTTCGATCGAGTTAGGAGTTATTTTTTTTCTTATTTATCTTTTCCTGCTTATTTTTTTTGGGTTTTTATTTTCTGTAATGTTGTTGAATTTATAAAATATGATAATAAATAAACGCACAACATGCCTTAAATGTAAAATTTATTTAAAATTATAATACCGCATCGTTCAAAGTGACCTGTTTCTTAAGACACTAATTCCATATGTAAAGACTTATTAGCATTATAACTAGCCAGTGGCTTCATGAAAGAAGAAAATTATTTCAAGAGAACATACTCTCTAGATGAAAAGTTTCCTGTGCTATTCCAGAATAAAATTTACTCGTCTGCGTCTGTTAATAATCCAAATCCAGCCGTTTGGACATGAAAGAGTAATGAACACACATACAAACTTTGGTTTTTTATAATATTAGCTTTATGTGATGATGATGACGATACCTATATACAGTGTGATCATATAACCATACGAGTATATAACAACCTGTACATAATAGACCATTTCCTCCGACAAGATCAATTAACAAAAAATACTCTCAATAACTGTCTTCCTTAGAACAATACGAAAGAATCCTTTCCTAAAACAAGTCGGAACAAATACGCCAACATTTTTTTTTTGTAAATAGAACGTGTCCTAATCGGGTCGCGTCGATAGCGTATCTGTGCTGCTATTGGCCGTAAAACATACTAGGTCGTCGCTTCCCCGGCGACTAGGGATACCATGCTGCACACTAAATCTTGGAAATACTCGGAAAGCTAAAGGAGGATTCCGGCGACTGGGACCGCAATTAACTGGGACCACGGTCCCGGTTTATTTAATTTTAACATTTTTCTTCCGGCGACTGGGACCAACCCAAAATTTTAAAATCTATTGTTCAAGCCAAAACGGTACATTCAAATGAAAAAAAATGTTTAAAAAAATATTATTGGCGACCGGGACCGTGGTCCCAGTTAATTGCGGTCCCAGTCGCCGGAATCCTCAGCTAAAGCACGCCACATTTCCCGGGAGTAAGTGTTAAACGTACTTAAATAAATATCTCACCGGATATACTGCACAAATCTCGGAAGAAATATTTCTGAGAAAATTCTACTGTATGTGTGTGTTTAATAAATTATTAGTGTTCGCGTTCTTGGCTGCAGACTGCCATCGTTACTTATATTTACCGTTTATTGCGGCGCTGCTGGCTAAGGAAGATAAAAGTAACTTTTCAAGTTCCGTACATTTAGCATTGGATATATATCTTTCTTTTTGTAAGTTGACTTTGATTCTAAACTATCTTATTATACACTGTGGGGTTGAAAGATGAAAAGAGAAACAGATTAACGGAAATCAACGCAAAATCAAAACTACTTGGCCTAAAAACGACAAATTTTACACAAGGTTTGCTTTTATGAAATGACGAAGGAAGCACTAAGAAGACGTTTTATGAAATTCAACCTTTAGAGAGGTGAAAAGGTGTAATGTCGGTCGTATGCAAAATTGCATTATGTGTAAAGAATGTATGAAAAATTCTGATTTCTTGGGTTAATAAACTTAAAACTTGGCACAAATTCTAATCAAATAGATAATTTAAGGTTTGTTAAAATTTTCATGAAATATTTTCGCAAACGAATTAACAGGCCAAGTGTTAGTTAAACATAAATTACATATTTAGTTACTTATAGCTATAAGATGGTATGTCCCCAGTAATCAGCATGGCTTAACCACTGATTGCAGGCTCCAAATAGCCACTTATCTTTTTAAATTCCATCGCAAGCGAATGCCGGAGTTGAGTTGTGGAGTGAGCTCTCTCTAATCAAACCGCGGACTGTCGCGAGTCGGGTGACGTTGAGAGGCGGTGATGGATGAGCCTGCAGTTTATTTTATCCGGGAAAGTTTTGATGTAGGACGTGACGGTATATGGCGACTAGTTTGTATAGTCTATACTAAAATTGTAAATAGAAATGGGTTGGATTTTGGTTTGTATTTATTTATTTATTATATACTTTATTGTACACCATTATAATAGAAGACTAAAACACATACACACAATGCAATGGTTGAATGAATATACTTAAAAAAACTGGATCGTATTAGAAAATTTTTTCATGAGTAGAATACTACTTTATCACTATAGATATTTTCTACTTCCACACCGGTGGATCCGCTGGCAGAAGCTAGTAGTGTAAATAATCATCTTTAAAAAAATACAGTGCCAGAGATTTGATAAAAAATCTAGTAAGCAAGTCTGAGTGCACAGACAAGCCAGTCCAGAGTTCTCTAGCGCTAACGTATAAGGAGACCCGACCCCAGCTGAACTGGGAGGAGGGTTGGAGAGATTTGACATGAAAGATATAATTAGAGGAAGTAATTACATGTTGTTAACAGGCGTGATGTAATTAATTTAACTTTATATACCTACGATCACATAGTACATAACTGACACAGGAAAGACACTGTAAATAGGTTAACAGGAAAACTATTAATTATTTTGTCTTGAACAGCAACGGCAGTTCTAATCTCGCTCAAAAGATAGATCGCGCAAATTGTTTAATCAGACGTTAGTTATGGGACGGCCGCATTGCGCCAGTTTTTATTTTATTTTAGAGGCGTGAATCTTCTTTAAAATGTCTATATCTTTATACATAAAACAAAGTCGAGTTAGTTACACCATTTGTATCTCGAAAATGGCTGAACCAATAGAAGACCTGTACTTTATCAGATTCGTCTCCGATTATAATAGCAGAATAACTATTAAAATATCGGAATGAATCACTTACATTTAATCCAAACACTTCGAAAAATGATAGCAGCTGTTAAATTAAACTTATAGAATTCGATCAATAAATTGAGTTAAAAGTATACACTATATTCATTGATAGTAGGGTAATACGAAGTTCGCCGGGATAGCTAGTTTTATCACACAACTGACAACCATGGACACCCTATGCTTAACACGGAATATGTAAACAAAACAAAGAAGGAAAAAAATGACATTCGTTATTTAAACGTGCAAATTTTTCCTCTATTTTTTTGACACATGTCAGAAACGTGCTACGCCTATCTATCGGGGAATGGCCGCGCGATTCGCAACGCTATGTCACCCTCGTTGCGTTACACAAACCTATTTGTTAAATCCGGCGAGGATTTCCAGCAAAAATCCCATTTATTACGAACGGCAAATATTATGGGTCTAATAAGCTAAAGTGTAATTTCGTGATGTTGAAGATATTTTTTCTAAAATAAGTTAAATCAACAAGGTGTGCGGCAGGAGTTAAATATTAACCGAAAGTCGTTGCATTATCATCATCTACCTAGCCTTTTCCCAACTATATTGGGGTCTCTGGGGGGAACATGTGGTATTCCTAACGGTTGATACCGAGTCCCCCCCAGAACGAAGGCAACGAAGGAACGGGGTAGGGGTTTAGTCAGTAAAAGTCTGACACGCCCTCCCGCTCCGCCCAAGAGCGGGGGAAGTCATTCTGATGATTCCCCTACCAGAAAAAAAAAAAAAAAAAAAAAAAAACTATATTGGGGTCAGCTTCCAGTCAAGCCAGATTTAGCAGAATACCAGTATTTTACAAGGAGCGGCTGCCTACCAGAGCTCCACAACCCGTGTTACCCCAGTTAATAACTGGGGTAACACGGTACTTCATGGCAAGACTGGAGTCAGATTTACTGGATTCTGAATATCCGTAACGACTGCCAGAGATCTACAAACGAAAGTCGTCGCATATAGCAAAAAAATTAACACTGTGTACATAGTTTGGCAATACTGCAAGTAATTTATAAAATAGTATGTAGAAAGAATGAATTAAGCGGTTAAAACTAACAATGTTATCTGACAAAGTCACATTCTCCGCTTTGTGTTCTGTTCCAATAGTCGCTCCAGTTTCAAAAGCATCAGCATTTTTGTTTTTATTGAAAGCAGGCTTTGAAATTTTTTTTTAAACCGATTTTTTCAACAACTCGTTTGAGTTGATGAAAAAAAGTCAGTAAAGTACATTATCTCACGATGTGGTCGACAGTGGAGCACGTTTGCCTAGAAATGACGTGTTCTCTCTTGATTTAAAGACCCCTGGTTTGAACCTATCAGGAAACACAGACTTCGGCAGGCAATTCCACTCCTTAGCTGTATGCATAATGAATTTGTTCCCAAAACATTTTATATGTGTATGGATGGGATGTCCAACATGTGCTTTTTTTTTTTTTTTTTTTTTTTTTTCCGGTAGGGGAATCATCAGAATGACTTCTCCCACTCTTGGGCGGAGCGGGAGGGTGTGTCAGACTCTTACTGACTAAACCCCTACCCCGTTCCTTCGTTGCCATCGATCTGGGGGACACGGTGACAGCCTTTCGGATACCGTGTTCCCCAGAGGCTTCGGCCCTGCCGGGCCCCTACAGTTTGCTGACATCTCCTTGAGGCGCGCGTGGAACAGAACGCGCCGTCGACGACTAGGCTCGGTCCAGATTATTACTAGACTGCCGGACGGCGAGCTACCCAGTGCTCGCTATCCGCGAGCCCGCGCCTACGGTGGTCGGTAATCGGGATCGGGATCTCGGCGGCGGCGGTGTGAGTTCCGTTGCCTCACGCGGTCGGCAGCCTCCTTCGCTAACATTACTGCTTCGCAGAAGGAGGCGACTGCCTGCCACCCCTCCTCGCTCCGGACCATGGCCTGTACCAGGGCCCGGCGCGAGAGGTCACCGCCGCCGATAGCCTCCACAAGGACACGGCGGTGCTCCGCCCAAGCGGGGCACACCTCTACCGTGTGCTCCACCGTGTCCTCCGGGCGGTCCACACAGTGGCGACACCCGGGCGTCCTTTCCTCCTTGATCCGATGCAGGAACCTCCCGAACTTACCGTGTCCGGTGAGGACCTGCGTCATACGGAACGAGAGGACGCCGTGACCTCTTTCCAACCACTCCTCAAAGAGGGGACTTACCGCCGCAATGACGGCATGCCCAGCACTGGGTTGCGACAGTCGCAGTCGCCATGCCACCCTGAGATCCCGCCGGAACTCTGTCCGCCATTCCGCGACTTGTCGTGGCAGCGGAGTTTCGCCCCAGCGTTGCATCTCCACGCGCAAATCGTGCATGCGTGCAAGGACTGTTGCCTCCAAATCCCACGGTGGCAGGCCAGCAAGGAGGCTCGCCGCTTCGCGGGAGATCGTGCGGTTTCCCCGCACCATCCGGATGGCCATGACCCTCTGGCAAGCGTTCAGTTTGGCCGCTGGTCGCTTACCCAGCGATGGCGCCCAAACTGGCGTCCCGTAAAGGGCCATGGACCGAACGATCCCCGCGTAGAGCCTCCGGCAGGGGGCGTCTGGACCCCCTAGGTTGGGCAGGAGCCGCTTCAGAGCGGCACCAGTCCTGTCCAGTTTGGGGGCCAAACGTCGGAAATGCTCCTCGAAAGTCCACCGGCTGTCGAGGACGAGTCCCAGGTACTTCATCGTCGACCCGACGCCGATGTGAACCCCCCCTACCGTTATTTGGGAACCCGGTGGTGGCGCGGTCCGAGGGCCATGAAAGCACATAGCCTCGGACTTGTGCAATGCCACCTTGAGTCCCAGTTGCTGGATCCTCTCCACGACTGTCGCAACCCCGCGTGTCGCTGTTTCGGCCGCCGCCTGGTACGACTCTCCCCGCGCTAGGACTAGCGTGTCGTCTGCGTAGCAGACCACGCTGACCCCGTCGGGGAGGTCGCCGCGCAGCACGTAGTCGTATCCGATGTTCCACAGGGGCGGTCCTAGTACCGATCCCTGCGGAACACCGCACGACATCTCTCGCCGTCTCCACTCTCCCTGGTGACCGGGATAGATGATGAACCTATCCGACAGGTAGGCCTCAATCACACGACGGAGGTAGGTGGGCACCTCATGGTACCGAAGTGCCGCCTCGATGCTACTCCAGGGCAGGGAGTTGAAGGCATTGGCGATGTCCAAAGACACCGCCAAGACAACCCTGCCCCGAGTCACCGCATCCCCCGTCGTGAGGGCTCTCACGCGCATGATGGCGTCCACGGTGGAGCGCCCCCTGCGAAAGCCGAACTGACCGTCAGCAAGATCCGGCCCCACCCGTGATAGATGCCCGACGAGGCGGTCTGCAATTACTCTTTCAAAGAGCTTGCCCACCTCGTCGAGCAGCACGATGGGCCGGTACGCGGACGGAGAGTCCGCGGGGCGCCCCGGCTTCGCGATGAGGACCAGTTTCCCAGTCTTCCAGCGAAGAGGGAACTGGCCTCTCTCCATGCATGCGCTAAAGAGCCCTCGTAATCGAGACCCGAGAGCCTCCATGGCCAGGACCCAGGCCCTTCCAGGCACGCCGTCGGGTCCTGGGGCGGTGTTCTTGACACTAAGTCTTCGTACCACCGCCCTCATCTCCACCTCGGTCACCTCTGGAGTGTCGTCGTCGCCGTCGCTGGTGTGGTCCGCTACGGGCACCGCAGGTGGCGGAGCCATGAGCGGGGGACAGTGTTCCCCTCGCTCAGGGAACAGATTGGCCACCACACCCTCCACAAGCTGAGGCCGGAGACTCTGAGTTAGCGGGGGAGCCCATGGGCGGAGCTTGTCCCGCACCACCTGGTAAGGGCGTCCCCATGGGTCCCTGTTCAGAATCTCCAGCCACACATTGCGGGCCTCCAACTTGGCCCGCTTTATTTCCGTTCGGAGGGTGCGCCTTGCCGCTCTGTACCCCTCGTACAGCTCCGCCTCTCTGGCCTCCGCATCCGGCGGACGAATGCGGCGCCTGCGGTACCTGGTGTACCGGCGCCGCGCGGCGTTGCACGCTTCGCGCAGAGCCTCAATCTCCGGCGACCACCAGTACACCTGGCGCCGAGCACGTCCTGGATGGACTCGGGGCATCGCCTCGTCGCAAATTTGCGACATTGCCTCCTGGAACCACTCTGCTTCGAGGTCGATGTCGACAGGCCTGTCCGGTGCTTGCACCCAGGCCTGTACCCTCGCGGTTTCCAGGAAAGCGTCCCGGTCCATCTGCCTCAGCGCCCACCGCGGACCACACGGGGTCTGCTCCCTGACCGGCGCGGTCGAGGTCCGGGCGGAGACGTCAAACCGGATGTACCGATGATCGGAATACGTCTCTACCCCCTCCATTACGCGCCAGTCGACGACACGCGGCGACAGAGCGGGGCTGGCGAACGAAATGTCCACCACCGACTCTCCCCGCATCCGCACGCACGTGGGAACAGAACCCCGGTTGAGGACGACCAGGCCAGTCTCCAGAGCCCAGTCCTCCACCATCCGACCCCGTTGGTTTGTGAGCCGGGAACCCCAAGCCAGATTCCAGGCATTGAAGTCCCCACAAACGACCACGGGGAGGGATCCAAACCCAGCGACGACGGCATTCAGCTCCATGAGGGAGTTGTGGAGATCGGCGAGAGTTCGGTTCGGGGACAGGTAGACGCCTACCACTGCAATGTCCCCGACCCGTGCTGCCACGCAGCCCCGCCTTCTCGTGACGGCCTCGAGAGGCGGGGGTACCGGCGGCGGCCGACGAAATTAGGGTCACCGAGCCGCTCAGGTCCTGGACCCAGTCTTCCCTGGGCAGGACAAAGTACGGCTCGGAGACCACGGCGATATTGATCGACCACTGCGCCATGCTCTGGAGCAACAGATCCTGAGCGGGGGCGCAGTGGTTGATGTTCGCCTGGAGGAGACGTAGTGGGGCCGTTATTGGCAATCCATTACGGTCTCCTCCCGAGCCCCCCTTGAGGGCTCTGCCGCAGCGGTTGCCGTGGCGATGGCGGCAGCAGCGGTGGCTGAGGCTGCGGTGGGATGAGGGCCCTTCCGGACCTTACCCTTGGCCTTGGCGGGGGGGTCGCAGGACCTGCTCCCAGCCCGGTGGTCAGCCGCTTTGCCTGCCGCGTTGCATGACATTCGACGGCCCTGTGACCAGGCTGACCGCACTGGAAGCATCGATCACTGCGGTCCACCTCCGCGGTGCAAAGGGCCCCCACGTGGTGCCCCACGTGACAGCGGAAGCACCGCAGAGGTCTGGGCTCCAGCAACTTGACTTGGGCTGACACCCAGCCCACCAAAAGCCTACGGCCCTCCGCCGTGATAGCCTTGGCCGCCGACACGGGGCAGCTCACCGTAACGGCTCGCATACCTGTGCTGTCAGGACGGATGACGCCCACCCGCACTTGGTCGGTCGTGCACCCTCCCGCCCTGACAACGGCAGCCACTATCTCGTCCACCTTGACGGAGTCGTCCAGACCCATGATGCGCATGTCAATGCACTTCGTGGGCCTGGAGACTCGGGCGTCCTCGGCATCCAGAGACGCCCTGATCTTTACGGCCAGGGCATCTGCGGCGGGGCCGCTGGCTGCACCGGGGACCTCCAGTATTCGGGCCCCGGTCACGGTGCGCCTTATGCGGAATCCGTTGGAGGCCCCGAGCTCCTCAAGGTGAGGTAGCACCGCCTTCTTTGCCACGTCCATGACGTCATCGTACGTCACGCCCCTCTTCTCCGCATCCGGCTGTAGCGTGACCACTACACCTGCGCAGTTCGGGGCGCGAAGCCTAGCCGTCATGGCTCGCTTTTTGCGCTGCTGCCGACTCGCGCGTTTTTTGGCGACCCTAGCCGCCTTGCCAGCCTTCTTTTTGGCGCCGGCGACCGTCCACTCGGCGCCAGCCGAAGAATCTGCAGGTAGGGGCTGCTGAGGCCGCCTGGCCGCCGCCACGGTGGGCGCTTCCACCTCCTTGGTGGCGGGCGCCTTTTTGCCCTTCGCAGGAGGAGCAGGAGAAGAGTTCGGCTTCCCTTGCCGCTGCTTTGTCGCCGGGGCCGGCCTCGCAATCGCCGCCGCCACGGCCCCCCGCTTGGCTTGCCCAGCCGGGCTAGCCTTGGTCGCGGCAGTACCCGTAACTGCAGCTGTGGCGGCGTACGATGCCGCCGGCCTCTTACCAGAGCCCGCGAGTGAGGGACGCAGTACAATGCCCTCCAGCACGGACAGCTGCTGCTGCATCCGCTGCTGGAACTGCTGTTGCTGCTGCTGCTGTTGCTGCTGGAAAGCAGCCAGCTCCTGCTTTACCATCGTCAGCAGCTGATTCTCCGTCTCGGGCTGGGGTTGGTTATGTCCCTCTTTTTGGGGCATTTGTGGACCGGGTTCTCCTCGGAGCCCCGCTTGGTCTTCCCGATGGCTCTGGTTCTCTTTTCGGAGAGCTTCCAAGCCAGCTGCCTGGCGGGTGACCTCCGCCCTCAAATCCTCAATAGCGTCTACCGCAGCTGCGTTGATTGACGCTATAGCCTCGGATATGGCTATATCTTTTGAGGCTTTCGCCCTCTTCAAGGCAACACCCTTTACGGCTGCTGCGACGGCCTCCAGGAATTTTTGGGGCAGCACTATCTTGGGACATTCCTCTGGGTCTGGCTCACCGTCGGACAACCCGGGATTGGCGGCAGCCTGGCAGCTGTTCTCCGCAGGGTAGGGCCCCTCGATGGCGGTATCTTTGGATCGATCCTGAACCGCGAGCCCTCTTCCCTTCCCTGACTTCCGACCGACCCCCCGACTTGAAGTGGGGATTTTGCGGGCCGAAGGCCTCGAATCCTCTTCACCGGAGGTTGAACCCCGCCCATCCCCCGATATGGGACGTTTGAGGAATTCGTTCCTCCTAGAGGTGGTCTCCACCACCTCCATGCGCCTGAGACTGAGCTCAGATGCGGCATCTGAATCCGACGCCTCATCTGCACTCACCTCCCTCAGACCGAAGAGCCTGCCGGCCTCTTCGTTACCTGCCGGTGCCGCAGACGTGCTGGGAGTGGAACCCAGGGACTCTACGTCACCGGAGGGTGAGCCACCTTGGCTCTCTACGTCCAAAAAGGACGGTGACAGATCCTTTGTGGATCCGACGCGCTCTTTGCCCCCCCCAGAATACGAGGGGCAGACCAAGCTCTGCTTGGTGAGGGATTCTCCGACTGCGTGGCTGAACGCGACTCTAAAATATCTTTTAGAGTCGCGTTCATGGTTGTGCTGTACACAGCTTTAACCTTTTTTTTTTTTTTTTAATTGGGGTGGGGTCCCCAATAGACTCGTTCGCCATCAAGGTCATGTCTGCTTGGCAGACACGTACCTGAGGCGAACCCACCACGGCAGTCCAGTTTCCTGGACTCCGTCCTGTTTGTGTTCCTCTTGGTCTGGTCTCTCACTTGAGGCCTTCCGGCATGAGTAGCTCTACCGGCAAAGCCCTCAAGGTCATTGAGACACACAAGCCCCACCACGACGACAACGTGGGAACACAGTTGGTGGGGTCCAACATGTGCTGGTGGTGCAAGGATAGAATGGGCTTATCAGATTTAAGTTATGTAATATCGACGCACACACACATGCCCAATTAAGGAGGAACTACATTGGGCCCACATTTGTAGATCTTTGGCAGTCGTTACGGATAGTCAGAAGCCAGTAAATCTGACTCCAGTCTTGCCATGAAGTACCGTTTTACCCCAGTTAATGGGTTGTGGAGGTCAGGTAGGCAGCCGCTCCTCGTAAAATACTGGTATTCAACTAAATCCAGCTTGACTGGAAGCCGACCCCAATATAGTTGGGTTGGGAAAAGGCTAGGTAGATGATGATGATGACATTGGGCCCACATGGGCCGATCAGGGCGCGTCGGTCTCCATACATTCCACCATTTCCATTTCATTTCCACGCGATGCTGTTAACTAGGTACAATTCAATGTAGTTCCCGCTTTATAGCTACATCACCATTGAATTAGTGTAATTCTCTTCGAACACTAAACTAGGCAGTGACAAATGACGTTGCAAATAATTGTATCGAGACGCGATGACCAATAAGTCTGCGTTTATTAAACAATTAATTAAGGTAAACAGGTAAATACTAATATTAGACACAGTTCCTGTTATCGCGTGAATTACCGACGGATTAATTCTCACAAATGTTTACGTTAGATACTAAATACTACGAAAGCTCGCCTCTACCGCGTCTCAGCGGTTTTTAATTAAGTGATGGTAGGTAATATGTAGATTGTACGTGTATTTGGGGTATAAGTTTATGGTTTCATGTTGATCATTATGTTTTATTAATATGTTCGTGTAATATAATACTTATAATTATATAAAATGTTGGTTTTCTCGTAACAAAGTTACTTAATGCTAAAGATCTACTATTCACAGCACATTGTTAGTAGGATATAGACTTTAAAGTTCCGCAAATCTGCGTTGCAAAAGGGAGGATCCTCTAACCAGACAAGTGTTATGTCTGGTTTGGATAACTGCTCGACAGATGATTTCGGGCTGTTGAATAGGTTCAGATTGCGTGGAGACGTCTAAGTGCACGATGTAGGATTTTGTAGTTTAGCTTACACGTGCCTAGATGTCGCTACAGAATAATACAAGAAACATCTTCTTTTATAACGTCAAGAAAAGTAGCTCCCAGATATATAGGTACATAAACAAATAAAATATTCACTTCATGTTATTCAGTAAAGGTCGTCCTGAAATAAGAACACGACTGAAAAATATTTTGCTGAACTTATGAAATACGCGACGAAAATGCAATTTAGTACATTTGCATACTGAAATGTTACTTCGTTAACAGTTCCAAGCCTTATCTCGAGGATTTTAAGTTTAATTAGTTTTTGCAGTCAGCTGCGTCTGGCCGGGGGGCTTTTTTTCATAGGGGGAAGGAGGGGTTTCAAACTTTGCTGAAGTTTCCAGTTGGCACTTGATATTTATGTACTTTTTAATAGATGATTGTTCTGCCATCGGTTCTGTATTGACAGTTCCGAAATAAACGTTTTTTTACGAAATAACGGTAGGCCACCGGCGGCATCAGGAACAGGGTCCAAGCTAACGAAGGTTAACTAGATTATTTAGATCCTAATAAATGACATTTAGTTTGCTAATAGATTTTTAAAAAATCCTCAGATTGAATTAGATGTGGCCGGTGTTTTCTAGCTCGCTACTCTGATAAGAAATACTGAAACATCATGAAGCAGAGGCGAATCTGAGAAAGGAATCTCCTACGTGTGCCATGTTCAAGAGTACTTTCTGGATAAACCCCTTGATCCAACTGCCCATCAAGCCCCTTTCTCAGATGTTGGACTAGGCTCTTTGCTATTAAACTATTGGCTGTTACGACTATCGGCATAATGACTTCTGTATTCACTTCTCACATATCGATAGCCTCACAAGCCAAGTTAAGATACTTAGTTTGTTTATCTTTCTCAGCTTTCATGAGGTTTTCGTCAAAGAGAGTTTATCTTAGTATTATTAATGTCAAAGATTTTTAGCTTGGATACATGGATGTTTATTACTCTAATACGTAAAATATCTATTGGATTTTGATGAAACGTTGACCATGTCCTGGAATAGCATACAGGATACGTTTTGTCCTAGGAGTATGTTCCCTTAGGACAATTTTCGACTATAACATGGGTGAAGCCGCTAGCACCAGCTAGTTAGTATTATGATCAGAAAATGTATAAATGTGTATCTAGAAAGATACCTTGTGTATATAACACAAAGGTATAATTTACAATAACATCTCTGAAAGAGTTCTTCAGTAAATTGTTCTTTGTATTTTCTTCAAATTCCGTCGTTATCGTCCTTTGACATCGCGTTTCGAGGAAACCTCTAATTAACCTTCGGTAAAAACCAATATTGTTGAACCAGAACTACGAGTATCCTGTGATCTGTTGTCTGTTTGTATGTTTGTGGGTAATTTGCTCCAGGACAGATGATAAGGATGTTAGTTTTGTTTCCGGGTTCAAACATGATGTTTTTCTTTACCTTTGTAATTGTAGTTCTATAGTCTAGGTATATGTTTGGATGTTTGTATCGTTAGGAATTGCTTGTGTAAACTTGCAATAATAATTCATTATGTTACCCCCCTTTTTTTAGGTTCATCATCCAAACAAGACCCCGGGGGTGTTAGACTTTTACTGACAAAAGGTGTGTGCCAGAGTCTGTATTTCTAGTTGCTACAACCTGGGGGTTTTTAAGTCAAGAGTGAATAGGTTACACCTAGGCAAACACGCTTCATCGTTAAACACATCATCGCTTATTATCAGGTAAACTTATAGAAACACTCATAGCAAACAACAAATCGCACTTGTATCAGTTGCCCTTTGCGTTTGAAACAACGATAACTTTGACACCTTCTATCACTATTCATTCTTGACCTTTACGCGAGCGCAGTCGCTATCAAAAGCTAGTTCTCCGTAGAATTCGCTGGTCTATTATATACACTAGCTTCGGCTAGAGGCTTCACCTGTAGGAAGGTAGTTTTCTCCATACAAACTTAGGAGCTCCGTTTTATCCCCTTAGGGAATGAATTAAAAAAAACCTGTAATATTGCTCGCAAACGTCATAAAAGGAAACCTTGTGCAAAATATCATGCTCCTAGTCTCAATAATTACGGCTGTGCGTTGATAATTGTTAGTCAGTCAGTATCTCCTCTTTTATATAGGTATGTATATACAATAAACATAGATGGTGTAACTAATGTGTGGCGATAGATAAGCACGGTAACTTGCTAAGTTACGTCGCCGCTCGTTATAGCGGCCCTCAAGTTGGACTACAATGGACACTTATCCGTTCGTTGGCCAGAGCTAACAAGCCTTCGATGCGATGAACCGATCGCGTTTGTAGCTTCCATCAAGAGGAGAAGGTGGATTGAGTGCTTTTGTAAAGCCGTAAATAGTAGATTAAATGAAAACTGTAACTAACTGACACTGTAAACTGTAACTGTAATTAACTGGGAATAAAGCAGTGTCTCCTATCTCATATCCGCGAAACGAGACACAATAGTAAGACAATAACAGCGCGATCGCATGAGACCGGTCGGGGATTCATGAATTAAGTCGAGGGCGGCATGTTTAGTTCGGAACGAAATGAAGGTTGCTAGGTTGTAATTAACTCCCGATCATTGCGAGGGACATACATTAGGTATATTCCACATAATAGGGCATTATCAAGCGTGTGCTGTAAAAATAATATCAACTCCATATTCCTTTTCTTCACTGCAATG
This sequence comes from Mythimna separata, assembly GCA_030763345.1. Classification (NCBI taxonomy): domain Eukaryota; kingdom Metazoa; phylum Arthropoda; class Insecta; order Lepidoptera; family Noctuidae; genus Mythimna; species Mythimna separata. Next base: position 1,650,899 of record CM061175.1, read on the forward strand.
GGTTTGTGTCTAATTCTTTTGCTGTTTTCACCATTAAACTCTGAAATATGCTTCCAAAACTCAGCCCCTAAGTGTTGGAAACGGGAGTTAAAAATTTGCATGGAGGAACCTACTATCATGCGAGTGAAGCTGCTGGCAGAAGATAGAAAGTAAATAGAAGAAAGAAAGAAAATATGTTTATTTTGCCCAAATGGACGCACAGTAAAATATGTACATATTAACTGTTAGGCTATGTGTGGCTCCGGCATTACTTTATAGCACCATAGACACTAGAGAGAACACAGTTGTCAAGCTGTCAAGTTATTAATACGTAGATAATCTGTGGCAAGTTATGTTGAGTTATGATCTATTCAATATTAATTTAATTGTAGAAAATCTAACAGAATAAGAAGAAAAACTAAGTTGAGACCATGTAAATAGGCGTAAATAGGATACGGTCTAAGACCAGTAGACATACTATATATAGACTTGTAGAACTAACCACGATAAGTTAGACTTGTGAAGTGTTGGATCGGACTGATTAGTGTTGGATTTGAAGGTTGGATTAACTTTTCAAGTTCCGCTGAAGTGGATCGAGCTAATTTAATTTGACGCGATAGAAAGATAACAAGGTAAACGGAAGAAGTGCCGCAACCAATTTCACAGTAAAATGAGTTACAGTATCGAAGTAAATTAATACTAAAAAACTCAAATATTAATTTAAAATTCATACCATTTTGTTAAGTTTAGTATAAATATATTAGGTATATAAGTAATAAGTATATATAGTTTAGTATTTTTAGTACCTATATGGGCACTCGGACCCCATGGCCCAAACGTTTCGAAGTAAGTATAATTACCTATTAGAAAAAAAATCTGCCTACATGTAGAAACCTATTAGATACACCATTGGGCCTCTAATCGCACGATAATCTACTGTCCGACTGCGTAGCGCTATATCGATTATGGCAATAGTAAGTCCCACAGGACCAATTTACTGGCGTTAACCTTCCAACTAACCCCAATAGCCAATGTTCAGAGATTGCTAGAAATTTCAGAGTATTTGCTAATACTGTGAACTTTCCAGCTGCAGCTAACTAAACAATGTGGATTATGTGGAAATGAGTACGTAATTAGGTATCAGAGATTAACTCCGTGGTTACATAGGAACTAAGTTTGGATGCTGTCGGAGTCGGATCCGGAATCGGAGTTTAAGGCGGAGATGGAGGCAGAAGAGTGAATTGTAATTCTACTAAATTGTGTTTTTTTTAATTCCTGAGACTAAATTGACACAGACAAATGTCAAATACAACACAGTAATAATAATGCTAGTTCTTCTGTGTTGTGACAAGTTTGACAACCCACGAAATTGTATTTTAGTTTCAGAGATTAAAAAACAGCCTTTAAAAGTAACCAAATATTCGGAATAAATGAATAGCGTATTCATAACATTTCAGATACGGTACAAAACAACAAGTAAAAGAGCAATCGACAGAAGACATAGGAGGAGAAAAGTCCCCTGTGCGAGAAACACAAACTTATGTATGTTCCATCGATTTAAGTTCCGATTAAAATTTCATCATCATCATCATCTCAGCCGGAAGACGTCCACAGCGATCGGTCCTGTGCGTCTCGCATCCATCGGATTCCCGCGACCCTCGCCAGGTCGTCGGTCCACCTTGTGGGAGGCCTACCAACGCTGCGTCTTCCGGTACGTGGTCGCCACTCTAGAACCTTTCGTCCCCATCGACCAACTGTCGAGTGACGAGTAATGTGCCCTGCCCACTGCCACTTAAGTTTGGCGATTCTTCGGGCTATGTCGGTAACCCTAGTTCTCTTGCGGATAGCTTCATTTCTGATGTGATCACGCAAGGAAACTCCGAGCATAGCCCTTTCCGTTGCTCTTTGATGAAATTTATTAGAACCGAAATCGGAAGTAATCAACATTCAAAATCAGAATTGAGCCTCCGTAACATCTCTGGTAATTACAATGTAGTTTGGCTTCCATATAATTTGGCTGAATAGATGTTTATATTAGCATAACTCAGACTTGCATCGAATAATGAATTATGTAAGCGATATTTGCGATGCAATTTGCGATATCTTTCCTTTTGTTTCTCGATGATCTGGAAAATGGAACTTTATTTGTGTTTAATAGAGCTTGAAGTTCTTGTTAAACTTTAGAGATATGCTCGGATCGGTGCAGTATCTTCCAACCTTGTACCTCAAGAGCTGTTAGATATTGAGTGCTATATGTACGTATCTAGTTCCTTGAACGTTATTATTTGTTTCAGTCACCATTTTCTTCTATTTTGCTAAGCTAACACTAAAATGGTCATTACTTGCTCAGCCTTGCCCCAAATACTGGAGCTTAGAGCATTGGTGGCTCAGTGGTAATGGCACCGACTTACAAGTTGTAGGTTGCGGTTTCAAACTCAGCCAGGCGAATTAGTTTGTGTAATTTCTTTCATCACCCAACATATGTGACATCCACCAATGCGCACTGAATCACGTGGAGGATTACGACCCATTTTTTATTTTATTTAACTCTTCATGCACACAAGAGCACAGAGGCGAACTTAATGCCTTGAGGCATTAAGCCCATTCCCTCACCTAGAGAGGAGGTTTGAGTCCCAACAGTGGGAACATTACAAGGCCTTACACAACTGGATATCAGTATTTTACATTCTGGTATTTAGCGACCATAACCTAACCTTCAGGTAACACGAAAAAGACCCTATATACTTGTACACACCTACAATCAATTTCACACAGAACTTTTTCCAAAGCAAATTCCATAACTTCATAAGCGACGTCTAAAATTCAAAAACGATCGATCTTACTACAAGTCACGGGGTCTTGGAGGGCCGAGGGGCAAAGTAAAGGGGGCGGGGTCACATCAATTCAGCAATTTCATTATACATGATTGGAAGGCTGTTTGTTCGTGGTTGGCGTGCCGCCAGCTCGCTTGCATAATGCCCTGGCTTTGCCGCCACTAATGCAGAGGCTACGAAGGTCGACTCCGAACAATGGTCGGTAACTAGCTTACAAGCTACGGCATGCAGGGTTAGATTGCATTGTTTGGTAACCACTCGCTTTGGACGGGTGCACAAAGGTGCGCAGCAACGGTAGTATCAGCTATTAAGCTGGTAGTTATGTTGCTGCTTATCTTTGTGCTAACGGGAGTGAAGACAAAAAGCTGTTAACAGATAGTGTTCAGGTGTTACGGTATGAGTTTTTCTCTGGTCTAGCTCCAAAAAGCTCTACATTACATAAAGTTTACACAAATATATGCAGATAAAATTTACACCAACAATACCGTGCCCTGGTTCAGGCTACGGTTCGGAAAGAAGAAAAATGGCAGGCTGTCGACTTCTTCTGCGAAGCAGTAGGTACTGCTAGCGAAGGAAAAAGCCGCAGGAATGAAGGAACAAACACTCTCACGCCTCAGCCGCCCAGACGAGAGCTTGTACACGTCGAGAAATGGGTAGTTAGTCGTCTGGCCCTCCGTTGATCAATCGGCTCGAGCCCTAGTCATTAACAGTGCGTGGTTATCCACGCGCACCTCAAAGAGAGGTCAGCAAATCACTGCTTACCATCAGGTGGGATCGCAGTCAAGCACTACTTTATTACAATAAAAAAAATCGCTAGGGCTATGAAGAATTTCTGAAAAGGAAACCCGCGGCCTTAAAATGCAAAAAGTAACTAAAGGATACAGGTGTGGCAAGTCTGATACACCTTCCAGCTCCATTTAAAGCAGAAGAAATTATTGGACTGATTTGCCTTTGTACTGAATTAATTGGAGTTGGTTTAGTCTAACAAGTCTTGCCGTGAAGTACCGTGTTACCCCAGTTAATGGGTTGTGGAGGTCTGGTAGGCAGCCGCTCCTCGTAAAATACTGGTATTCATATCCGGCTTGACTGGAAGCCGACCCCAATATAGTTGGGAAAAGGCTAGGTAGATGATGGTTTAGTCTAACAAGATGTGTTTGAGTCTTTTAAAAGTGTAAGGTTTAAAGAAGTAAGAAGTTCGCCTTCTGTATTTCCTTCACAGTAATGTTTCGAATACACTGCATCGCCCAAATGTCTCGCCCGGACTATCGTTGTGAACTTGTGCATTTCTGCCGAGCCCGGCTTTCCTGCCTTTTATGCAAAGCGTCGTGTACTCTGACGTTTATTTCTCTTTTATTGTTTTACTTATATGAATTCGAATTTTAGGTTGGAAATGAATTACATTTATTTGTTTATTGTACAGGAGTTCTACACACAGACACATGAAAAAAAGACACAGATAAAATATGTTTATACAATTAGGGAGGAGCGATTCATTTTCGTATCAATAAAAGTTTTTGAAATAAAACTACAAACGTGTCATATAATTAGAAAAAACAATACGTGTATTAATAAAACCAAGAAGTTTGCATGCGATGAATTTTTACTTTAACTGGCTGATACTCATATAAAAAAGAAAAGCCACCATTAACTTACCGAAGAAGAAATAAAGAAAAAAATCTTATATAGCATCTCACAAGACTTTCACTGCGAATGGCCAGTAGTTTTGTTTTATAATATTAATAGCATTGAAAAGGTTTTATTATATTACGGCCTTTTTTTTCTAACACAGAAAAAACGAGCACGATTATGTAATGGTTTATCCTATAGTGTTCAACAGCTCAACTGAAAGAAAGAAAGAAAATTGCATTACTTAGCATTACAGCTACAGAAAACTCCTTAAAAATTAAACAAAAATAACATTTAGTAAAGAAGAAGAAGAAGAGAAGTAGTTTGTTGATGATTTTAACCCACAGTTCTAATCAAAGCATTCTGTTACTGCTGCACAGTCTTTTGTTCAGCATCAACAGCTTTGTAATGTTCCCACTGCTGGGACTCAGGCCTACTCTCTGGGAGAGGGTATGGGACACCATAATCCATCACGCGGGCCCAGTGCGGGTTGATGGATGTCACATGTCTTTGAATCTTTGGTTCTATGCTGGTTTCCTCATGAGGTTTTCCTTCACCGTTTTGAGAGCAGTGGTGATGTAACTAATTACACAAAGTAATGCGCCTGCCTGGGTTTGAACTCGCATACACAACTCGCGGGCCTTTACCCCTGGGCCACCACTGCTCTTATTAATATTTTGTTAGTAATTTATTATTCCGTTTACTTCCTACCTGTGTTAACATGAAATTATGAATAGCTAAAATTACTAAAACCTCCACAAATTCATTATCAAGCAACCCAGCTCCAACAAAGACCTAAACTCCTAAAGGAAAGCCCTACAGAAGTCTACAAATAGCACTAAAGAGCTCAAAACCAGCCTTCACTTACTTTAAACTGCACTTAGTGTTGCCAGTTAATGTGCTCCACCATTGTTTCTACTTGCACTAAAGAGATTAAGTTGGCAACACTGCTGTAATGCCTGCTAATACCAGCCTTGCATATAGCTGCGAATGTTTGTGAGAGGGGAAAGTTCGTCGGCAGTTAGTGTATTATGAATATTTTACATATTTATACTTGTGTTGTGTTGATGTTGATGTAAGGAGTTTGGCGGCTCTCAGTCTAGGGAGTTTATTTGAAAAGGTATTGTGATGTTGGTGACTATGCTGTGTGTTGAGGAACTGGCTAATAGATATGTGAGGAAGAGCTAGTGGGTAAATTCTTCGGCTTCGAGGTAAAGTTAGTGGTCCTGTGTTACCTTATTGTGGAGTTCAGATAGGAGGTCCTACCATGGCTGCAGGATGGTTTGAAAAAGAGTTTGATGCTCTAAAACGCAAAAAGCGACTGAACGAATACAGGTAGGTTTTCAGTAAAACTCTGAAACTTCCACTGTCTAACCTCAAAGCAGGAAGTATTGGATGATGTTCCAATAATAAAAAAAAAGTTAGGCTGTGATTCAATGGTCTCCTACAAGGTAGGCCAATGATCTGGTAAGGGTTGCGAGAATCCAAAGGATGAGAGACGCATAGGACTGTCCAATGTGGTGATACTAGGAGGGGCTCCCTCCGTGTCGCAAACAGAGGACGTCTTTCGGCTGAAATGATGATGAAGATGTATATTTTGGAAACTTGATTGTGTTTAATGGGTTAGCACGTTAAGCCGTAAGTCCCGGCTGTCATTTGTAGATCTTTGGCAGTCGTTATGGATAGTCAGAAGCCTGTAAATCGGACTCCAGTCTTGCCATGAAGTACCGTGTTACCCCAGTTAATGGGGCGTGGAGGTCTGGTAGGCAGCCGCTCCTCGTAAAATACTGGTATTCAGCTAAATCCGGTTTGACTGGAAGCCGACCCCTATATAGTTGGGAAAAAGGCTAGGCAGATGATGATGATTGTGTTTAATGGGTGATTGTGGTTACCTTTCCTACAGCCGGTACAAGCCACGTCAACCTATCACGCGTGCTCATAAGACCTGCTATTATTTATGCCTGTTTGTGTATTATTTATGAAATGTTTACGGATTTACGGCTGTGTAGATTTCGGGAAGTCCCTTACAAGTCCCGTACCCTTATTCACGGGCTTTTGGAACTTTCAATAAGGAAGAGCAGAATTAGATATTAGATGTTTATAAGGGTCTTGTCAACGTACTTGGATGTCATATTAATTTTTATTACAAGTCGTATATTATAGAGAGTTTAATATTTTGCTTCCGTGTTGTGAGATATACGAGAAATTTTGCACTACCTTTTATAAAAGGAAGGGTCTTTGGAAATTCGACCTTTAAGATACGAACACCTAAAAAAAAGCACAATTATAGCAACCTAAAGTAAAGCATAAAGATTGTTATTATTTATTTTCAAAACTACGCCCAATACAATAATTTAGGAGAATCTATAGATTGTAAGGATTCTTATTTAACTTTTTATTTACTTTTTTCAAATTAACAATAAACATGAGCAATTTTCGTTTTAAGAAAACATTCTCGCGAACGAAGTCGCGGGTAAATTGATAGCTATGAAATAAGAGAGCACTTCTTTAACTTGAGTAGTAGGTAGGTAATTCTTGACCTGATAAATTACCAGTACATTCTATTGATCCGCCCTACTTCAAGCAGCTGCGAAAGCGTACACGACAATAATAAAGTTGTTGAACAATAAGTACTGTGGAATACTGCTCAATTGTTGCGTAGAATTGGAGAGAGAATAGAATAAACTTTATTGTACACCAAAAGAAGTACCTAATAAATTATACAGAAACTTAATCTATGGGAGAGCTTCACTTGTGAGTTTGGAAATGCCTGAATTTAAGTGCATCTTTAAGTATTCTTAGACGCTGCGTTGAAGACCCTGGTGAGAATCGTGGGAGTTTGATGGATGCAAGACGCACAGGACCGTTTGTGTTTGTTAGGTATGGCGATACTAGGGGGAGGCCTATGTCCAATAGTGGATGTATTTTGGTATCTACTTTGTCGCCATTTCCAACTCATAGCTATAATGTGTACTAAGGTTTTATTTGTATGAAAATCTGGGCGATACAGTCCACTGCTGTACCATCGGTCATGTTACACACGGATGCATAGCTCCTAAAGAACTGTGTCACGCATATTAACGATGTAAACAATGTTCAAGTCAGTGGTCGATAGCAAGAGAAGGTGTACATTACTTAGATGGTAATTTCAGAGCATATCCGTGGAAGCAAAACTTCACGATCATAATTCCATGAACAGGCACAGGTAGTGGACGATACTGGTTGCTGACCTAAGAAGTTGACACAGTGCAATCCAGCTTTTGCAGGTCCTAGTCATGAGCATCACCGGGCTTCCTTGGCTCGTCGGGCAAGTCAGACCATACAGTTCCCGGCACGTAACTTGGCAAGAGTCATTAGTTGCGCAGAAATGGTTTTTTAGATCTGTTTGGTGTAGCGCCGATCCGGCACGCGATTGGTGCAGTATTATAATAGTAGTTTATGATTGGTGCGTTAGTTGACTTTTGCCTCCGCACTGCGTTACGTCCCGTTCGCTCATTCGCTTTTTTGTACCACATGCGCGAATTTACCCCCACTACGTCACAAAATCTTGCCAAGTTACGTGCCGGGTACTGTAAATTTAATGTACTAACTTTTTTAGGTTACCGGAGAGCGATCTACCGATTGCTCGCTGTCCTCAAGCCCACGCCTACGGTTGATTGTACATTGTACTGACCTGAGATGTTGATCCGCTCCTCATCGTAGTAGTCGAGCTTGTGCAGCTCCTCATCATCTTCAGGCAGCACTGGCTCGTCGGGCAGGTCGGGCCGGCGCGCGCGCGTCGCGTTGGGCGCCGCGCTCACCAGCACGCACACCACCGCCAGCGGCAGCACGACCTCCATGGCGACATCACCGCGTGCCCCACACCACTCGGACGCTGCTGGGGACAAAACATATAGGGTTACAACTAGATCGGGAAATTGATAAGTAACGGAGGAGTAGTGAGCCAGATTTAGGCCTCTGTCTAAATGCGGCTGTTGTCTTCTTCTTCTGCCTAGCCTTTTCCCAACTATATTGGGGTCAGCTTCCAGTCAAGTCGGATTTAGCTGAATACCAGCATTTTACGAAGAACGGCTGCCTACCAGACCTCCACAACCCGTTAACTGGGGTAACACTATACTTCATGGCAAAACTGGAGTCAGATTTACTGGCTTCTGACTATCCGTAATGACTGCACGTAATGCTGCTGTTGTACCAGCCGTTTATGTCAATTTTATTAATTATATATTTTTCTGTTAATTTATATTACGCGACAGTCCATAAACCAAAAGGAAGCAAGAGAAGTATCAGACTTTTACTGACTAAAACGTGTGTCTTTTCGGTTGCCCTATGCGTTTCGAGGCTACGCTAACTTTTTCGAATAATTCTGCGGGACAAGTAAAAAGCACTAGCAGGCATTAAGCGAGCGAAGCTCTAGAGGGCTTCATCGGTTCTGTTTGGCTCTTTTTGAGAGGCATGCTTGGAAACACAACGCGCCTTCGACTCGTGTTTTTTTTTCTCACCAGATGGCGAGCTACCCGTTTCTTGCCGTCCCCAAGCCTAACATGCAACCTCGAAGTTTACACTTCTGACTCTCGATCAGAACCAAGGAACAAGAATAAGTTGTAGGTAATAATACGCTAAACATACACAATTGATGTTGTCAATGAAAATTCTAATATTGAAGATGGAACGACTATATCACAGGCGTAGGTATATATCTGCCATTCGAAATTCTTTGATGGATGCCAAAATATTGATAACTTTACAAAATTGGGTCAAGGGGCCAGGCCTCCGTTCAAAAATAACCTCGATACGAGTAAGTACGTCAATGTACATCGCAGAGTAATTTGTCAACATCACTGTTGGAACGTTAAACCGTTGTGCAGTTTAGTCTAAAGAAATAGTGGAATGGAAAACTATTTTTTGTAACGTCGAAGTAGGCAACGTAGTAACTAGTTTATCTGCAAAAACGTGCTGCATAGTTAAACAGACAGACGGACTAGTGGATTATGTGTACTTAGTTGTTTTCAGGCTAACTTTGTTGCCAAGAATAAAGAATAAGAGGAGAAACCAATCAACTGTACCCTATTTATCTCTATGTTGATGTTACTAGTATTCAAGAAATAAAATAATTCAGCTGCAATACATATACATGACATACAGAAGCAATACATATATGTAGTGTTATGGGAATGCATCAGTAGGTATGTTGGAGGAAATAAAACTGTTGATGACGAACTTGCTTGTTTTTATTATTTCACTTTTTCCTGTTTTACGATCTCTGTCTCTTTCATACTGTTCCTTTTCTCACTCTCACACTTTTACGCTTCATTTCACACAACATTCGTACGTTCCTTTTATACATCCTACATATCCTAACCAATATTATAAACGTGAAAATGTGGATGTTTGTTACCTACTTAATCACGTAAAAATGGTTTTGGATGAAATTTGGCATGCATATGACCTTTGACATGGAAAAGAACATAGGCTACATTTTATCCCGATTTTTTTTTCCGAAGTCCTCGCAGATGAAGTCGCGGGTAGAAGCTTTTGTTACGAGGACAATGACCTGGATGTTTGCAGAGGTCAGACTTCAATCATTGGTTTTGCTTTAATGAATTAACTCTGGTGTAAATCCTGAACGTTCGGAAAAGTTAATTAAGCTTAAGAAAGTTCAATGATTTCATAAAAGTAATCATTTGATGAGAGGATTGTTCGGCAGACGGGATGCTGTGATGATATTATATATGAATCATTGAGAACCCGCTGATTTGACAAAAATAGTGATAATTAAAATATTTTCCGCATTTCCTTATCACTAGTCGGTACAGTTGAGGCAGAGCTTGAGCGATTGGCTGCACTGCACTGCGTGTCGAAGTTTCTTGCTAAAATTACTTGCGTGTACTACAGATAGTTATTCTGTGTTCCGGGCCCAGGTGTCCGGTGTGTGTATGTGAGTTTACATGTTTATGATCGCACCGGAGCAGTTACTAGTGCGGAACAAGTTATTTTTTTAAAAGAGGAAGAGATATTCTTAGGAGAATTCTAAAAAGGGGGGTTTTAATACCATCCCACATAAAAATGAGGGCGATACAAAGAGCACCACTTTGCGAGGTGTACGCACATTTGTGTAAATAGGTAGTCCCTAGATATACAAAATTGCGTGCAACCTACCACATCGACAAAGCTATGTCTGGAGGATTATTATTATACGTTAAGAACGCAGTTCACATATGAATAAAGAATCGAGATCCCACAAACTTGTGCGACCCTTCAAATCTTCACAGCACAGGTAATCTTTCGAGCTATATACACAAACCTCTTTGGCTATACCACGTTGATACGTGAGGCTTATACTAACGGCACACAGCGTCACAACAGCTGTACCTACATGGCAACTGCGAGGTGACCGCGTGCTCCTGACACCTGGCCAAGTGGGAACCGCTCCAACTTGGCAGCCAGCCCGGCTGGAGCGAATTAATAACACACAGATGCCGAGAATTTGTAGCGTTTTGATACCGCTTATCTGACGGATCGGGGAAACAAATACAAGAATAATGAACCACCCAAACAATGTACATCTACACTAATATAATAAAGAGGTAAAGTTTGTTTTTTGTTTGTATGAGGTAATCTGTGGAAGTACTGGTCCGATTGCTAAAAAAAAATCCCCAATAGAAAGCTGCTGTATTCCTGAGTGGCATAGGCTATAAGGTTTTATGTACGCGGGCGAAGCTGCGGGCTAAAGCTAGTGAACTATATAATGTTGAATGTTGTGTTTTTGTATACAATGTGTTTAAAATGACAATAATATGACAATAAATGAAAACACTGGCTATACTAATCATTATGAATAACTTTTGGTATGGGACCAACCCTGAAATCACAAAAAAATCAGCTGTTCCGTTCATTTTGTCGGCTTATGCAAACGAAAATGTATGGGACACCTTCTGCTCCTCGATAAACATAGTCTAACAGTTTAATCAAATTGACACATCATAAGAAAATAAATAAAAAAGAAATCGAAACGTCAAGAGTCTTAAAAACATCAAAACATTATCATTTAATTTGTAGGTAGATATCTACATAATTAATAATTTCACAATACTTTCCTTTATTGAAAGTGCTGCGATAACCATATACATGCTTTAATTTAAAATATATTATTAGGAAGTATAGACAACAGAGCTATTATGGATTATTTAATGTTGTATATTTTTATGGTGTACAATAAAAATAATTCCCGTGTGTTAACAAAACAAAAGCGTCCGTAAAGTGCCGTAAACTCCAAACAGATGATAGACACTTTACGGAAAATTGAGTTAGGTAAAAACGTCCGGTACAATTTTCTTCAATATCATATCCAATTATCCTGGTATCACATCAGACTAATATTATAAAGTCTAAAAGTGCGTGTATGTGTGTATGTTTGTTAATTTTTTACGCTCGAACGGCTGTCGAATTTGGATGAAAGGTTAACAAGTAGACCTTTCATAGTATAGGATACTTTTCATTCCGGCAGTATTTTTCCTTGGGATAATTTTCTACACGGGGTAGGCCGGTGGTAGTAGCTAGTTATTAAATTATAGCGAAAGTTTTTTCGTATGTGTTTGAGTGAGTAGGTTTATTACTCATAAAAATAATAAACAGATTTGGATGAAGTTTGGCACACAGGCAAGCAATGTCCTAGAATAGCAAATAGAACACTTAACAGTCTTTATATCTATTCAAAACATTTGCACGCCACAGTATGAGGCAATCATATACTGAACCAATTATTATTTATTTATGTCATCTTACATGCATTTTGTAATATCGTATGTATACACTTGTTTATATACAAAATTTATCTTATAGTATTCTGGGAGTATATTTCTGTGGCACAATTAATTTTCTACTATAACGCGAGCGAAACCGCAGAAAGCAGCTAGTAAAATACGATCGCGTTTCTACTCATATTATGAGACCTGTAATTGTGCGGTTATAATTGTTGACGTGTCCACAAACTACGGTAATATAGAACTGTGACGGTAATATAAAACTAACCCGGAGTTAACTGTTACAAGCAATTATACTTTTATCGTCACGAGCTGACATACAACCGTTGATCACGCATCGTTGGGGAACTATTTATATAGGGCTGGTTTTTGTTTTTAAATATTTTCTTTTAGGTTGTTAACCCTGTTGAGTGGCTTTTTTAAATAAACATTCAATAGGGTTAGACGAAATGCATTGCTCATAGAACAGATGGTCGATGGGGACGGAAAGTTCTAGAGTGGCGGCCACGTACCAGAAGACGCCGCGTTGGAAGGCCTCCCACAAGGTGGACTGACGCCCTGGCGAGAGTCGCGGGAATCCGATGGATGCGAGACGCTCAGGACAGGTCGCTGTGGCGACGCTTGGGGGAGGCCTATGTCCAGCAGTGGACGTCCTTCGGCTGAGATGATGAGTCGAAATGAGATATAGATGATTTTAATTCATACTTAATATTATAAAAGCGAACGTTTGTGAGTTTGTGTGTTCTTCACTTTAGACGGCTTAAAGGATTTCGGTGGAACTTGGTACATGGTTAGACGATGTCCTGGAAAAGCACATACGAGATTTTTTAATCCTAGGAGCTATGCTTCCCTTGGGACAATTTTCTACTATTATGCGGACAACGCCTCTGGCATGAGCTAGTTCGTAAATAAATACGTATTACAGTCGTAAATCACATTTTAATAAACAAAGAACGTGACATTGACCTGCAAAATACTAAAAACTTACGAAAAATTGAATGAGTCAAAGGGTATGTCAGGTTAGATAAACGTCAACTGCCGTCAGTAAATGACAAATTGAGAGACGAGGGCAGCGGCGTTTCAGGAAAATGGTTTATTGATGGTCTTGTAAGCACCCTGCAGAATTAAACGTTTTTTTTTCTTCTTGTTTCCTTTCTTTTGTTTTTTTAAAAAATCTTGTTAGTGTTTGTTATCAAGCTCCTCCGAAACAGCTTGACCGTGTTTTTACGACATTTTTTGTGTATAGTTTGTAATGAATAAGAACAAAAAGTACTCAGGCTAAATTAAAGAAAAACTTTCACCAACAGAAGTCTACTTTATTGCTGAGTGACATAGGTTACAGCCCCTGGTAGGTGCTTTAGAGAAATAAATATATTTTAAACCTAAACCTATAAACGAGTAAGGTTTGTGTATTTAACTTGCACCCTTACAGACCCAGAGCGGGCCTCCAACTTTTTCCACTTTTATATCGACGCTTTCTCCAATATGGACGAATATGAACGACGGGTCTATTCCACCTGTAGTTCCGCCACTAACAACAACACATAACATGAAGTAGTTGTTAGTAACGCAAACAACAAGTTGGAGTCAGACAACTGTTGTTTCGGCACTACTTTTTGTCTGATAAGCGGTGGAAAGTTTAATTTGTACCTGTAGTTTTGAATATCCATGAAGTTTAATTTCTGTAGCTGTAAGAAACTTTTTAAACGAGAAATAACTAATTTAAATGTAAATAGTTGTGCCTTAACTAATATTTTTTCTTGGTTAGCCAGGTAACCCGTGAAATTCAGATGTTGATTGACTTCTTCATGAAATATCTACAGAAAAATGTAAGAAAATTTGAATATTATGGACTATCCTGGCACTTTTATCTTGAGATTAATAAATTACTGCAGTAAGAGTTTCTATGTAAAAGAATATGCCTTTTGTAATATTTATAACTATAAATATAGCTTACAGCGTCGCATACATTAACTCAAAAAACACCTTTCTACTCTCTCGTCTACCCTTCTGACAAATATGTATTATCTAAATCCGTTCAGGCATTTAAGAGTGACGGACAGACAAACCTAATAGAAGCTCTCACCTTTATTATATGAGTTTGATTTAAAACCTCATTGTACATGATTATTATCACCAAACAAAGCCGTTATAAGCAACTATATCAATCCAACCGCCCCAGATATCTCCCAACAAAACTCTCCATGTCCAAACAGAAAATAAACCGTCAGAATAACTACAAACAAGCTTTAGATCGGTCACAAGAGAGAGAGAGCCGGAACATCGCCATTGTTGCGTTTCAGTCGGAAGCTACCTTCGGCAAACTTCGGCCTTCGTCGGCGACGCTCGGAGCTTCAGCCACAATCGTATTGTCGCCAGCAAATTGACTATTTAAATATGATATCTCCCCCAACCTTTTCCGCCTATCCTGATTATTTTTTTTCCACTTTTTGTGGAGAATTTCCATTGTGATTCCCTTTTACGTAATTTGGAGATGACGTTAGAGATAAGTACGAGTGATTCTGGGTCATGATTGAATGAACGGAAAACTTTTTGGTTGGAATGTTATTGTTATACAATCTCGGCAATTATTTTAATATCTGTCGAGAAAGTAGCGACAAAAATATTCTGTTTTTACACGTTTTTTCCCGGCTGTCATTTGTAGATCTTTGGCAGTCGCTACGTATAGTCAGCAGCCAGTACATCTGACTCCAGTCGTCATTCGTTCATGAAGTACCTAGTAAGTTACTGGGGTAACACCCCAGTTAATGGGTTGTGGAGGTCTGATAGGCAGCCGCTCCTCTTAAACTACTCCTCTCACCGGCCGACGCCGAAAACCAGCGCTGTGGACTAGTCGCACTATAAGTGTGCCCACCGCTTGATGCTGAGCGTTTCGGCCGTTTTGCACGGACGTGGCGCATATTCCTAGCTGATTTGTTTTTCTTTTTGTCTTAACTAATCTGTAAAGTCGCCATTGTTTTGTGCAAATAAAATGTTTTTCTTTCTTTCTTTCTTAAAATACTGGTATTCAGCTAAATCCGACTTGACTGGAAGCCGACCCCAATATAGTTGGGAAAAGGCTAGCATCTACCTAGCCTTTTCCCTACTATATTGGGGATGATGATAGATACACTTTATTGTACACGTATAAAAAAGGAAACTAAATCTAAACACATAGGTATATACACAGGGCGGCCTTATCGCATTCCCCGATCTCTTCCAGGCAACCTGGAACGAACAGTAACTCCTTGGTACAAATATAAATATTTGCTCCAAACAACCAGGCGACCGTCTACCAAGCCAAAACCTATTTATAAACCAAAAGAAACATTATACGTTTCCGTTTTTTCAATAAATAAGTGAATAGCCGTCACGGCGGTATTCCCGGCGGATCCCGGGGGTGAGCGGTAAACTATCGAACATGAACGGATCACCGACCTGCCTTCATATGTCATAGTGACGTATTCAAGTATAAGGGACGTGCCTATCCGTTTTTATCGGACATTAATCCAACGTCAGGCTATATTCTATAAAAGGTCCTTTATTCCTTCCTTTAAAAAAGTACGGGTAAATCAGGAACTAACGGGTTCACCTGCTTTTCTGGGTCACTAACCTCTGCTATCGAAACGGTGAAAGATATCATCATCGTTCATCATTATCATCGTCGTGAGGAAAACGGCATGTCCTAGAACCAAATATTCAAAGACATGTCTTCACTGGGTATTCTCTCTTGTAGAGAGGAGGTCTGATTCCCAACAGTGGGAACATTACAAGGCCGATAATACTAATGCGAGACACTAACAGAGTTTGAAATAAAAAGAAAGAATTTTAGTCATTAACAAGGATGGTATAAAAGAAAAATACATCTTTATATCTCATACTAGCAGCCCATCTCGGCTTCGCACGGGGTAGACAATTATTTATTTTTAGAAATTTGGATATAAAACACTTTTTTTAGTGACTCATTTTTCTACACCTTCAGTTACATTGTTCAAATTTTACCAAGGATCCCTAATTTTTTTCAAAATGAAATGTAGCCTATGTCAAATTGGAAGAATGTAGCATTCTATTGGTGAAAGATTTTTTTAAATCGGCCCAGTACTTTTCGAGCCTATTCATTACAAACATACAAAAATAGGTACAAATCTTTCCTCTACATAGGTGTGTGGCGACTGCGTACCACAAGACGCAGCGTTGGAAAGCCTGTCACGTAATGGATCGATGACCTGTGAGGGTCGCGGGAATCCGATGGATACGAGACGCACTGGATCTGTAGTTGTAGTGACGTTTGGGGGAGGACTGTGTCCAATAGTAGACACTAGACATAGACATGTTTTGGCTGAAATGATGATGATATGGAGATGAATACTGGTATTCAGCTAAATCCGGCTTGACTGGAAGCCGACCATAATATAGTTGGGAAAAGGCTAGGCAGATGATAGATGATGATGATACATGTATGTACAAAGCCTTGTGCTCAGTTGTAACTTTGTTTGTTTCATATATGTCATTAGGACTTTTTTCAGACGTATGGTGAACTGGAAACAATATCAGTGTTCCTAGAATGACAAAGGTTGACCCTACCACAAAAAAAGATACTGTGTCGGAAACCAATTGAAAGATAAACACATTGTTGTTAATTTAACAAAAATCATTTCGTCTTCGTATAAATCTGTAAAAGTAGACAGAAGACAAGACAATTGGCTGCTTAACGTAAAATGGAGGGCGACGTCAGTTAGAGTGCGTCACTCGGCGTAAACGACGTTGTCGCGTCAAGTCGCGGATCGCGCGGAATCTGACGTACGCTGTTTTCATTGGCGGATGAATTTGTCCGCTATTTCGAGATAGGGATGCGAGGGTGGAAATCGTAATGTTCGAAACAAACCAAATAACAATTACTGATAAAAGGAAAATTCTATACCAATACTTATTATTATATTACTTTATTTAAAGTTTCAGGTAAATAATCTTTACCTGAAACTTTAATCTTATATGTAATCTTTTTGATAGATGATGATGATTTTAAAGTTTATCTAGGACTATAGCTTTTGCCGGTGGCTTCGCACGCTTGAAAGTAGAAATTAAATAGCCTATGTTACTCAGTAAAGATGTCGTTTTCTAATGGTAAAAGAGTATTTAAATTGGTTAAGTACCTAGTTCTTGAGTTAAATCGTACAAACAAACGAAAATTCAAAACCTTCATCTTTATAATATTACTTTAAACTGTATTGACATCCCGTGCCTTGGAAATAATCAGAAATTTTCGACGGTCGCTATAGAAAGTCAGACGTCAGAAAGTCTGACACAGTCGAGCCAAGGATTATCATGCTGGTCAGTAAGCTTTGCTTGATTTGGCACTAGACGGCGATGTGTGAAAGTTGCGGTAGCTATATAATTTATTTATTTACTTTGTCTATTGAAACTCAATCAATAACATCACTACGTCACAAAATATGTAGATAGGTGCAGAAGGCAATCTACATACAAAGCACAAGTAACGCGCCGCATACATCACTGCTCAAAGACACGATGTGTAGGACCATATGCGCTTAAACTGAGCTCGGACTGAGCAGACGGTGCCTACTCTAGCGGGTTCGCCAAGTGTTGGTGTTTTTTTTTAGGAAGTTGAATCAGCAGAATGACTTCTCCTGCTCTTGGGCGGAGTGGGAGGGCGTGTCAGACTCGTATATTAACTAAAGCTCACCCCGTTCCTTCGTTGCCTTCGATCTGGGAGACACGGGCTCACCTTCCGGAATTTCCGTGTTTCCTAGAGGCTTCGGCCTTGCCGGGCCCCTACAGTTTGCTGACATCTCCTTGAGACGCGTGTGGAACAGAACGCGCCGTTGACGGCTAGGCTCGGTCCGGATTATTGCCAGACTGCCGGACGGTGAGCTACCCAGTGCACGCCGTCTGCAAATCCGCGCCTACGGTCGCAAGCCCGCGCCTACGGTGCCTAGCGTAGGTGTGAAAAGTGAAGTACACATATGAGATTACCTATCTATTTTGTGAGTACGCGATGATATCATACCATTAATTAGCGCCACACTTTAGCAAGGGTTCATCAACCTCGCCTCCATTTAGGTTTCGATTTCATTAATGAAGTTTGCTAGAACATAAAAAAATACGTTTCCCACTGGGATATATTTTGTAGTCTTGTTTACAAAGAGTTTTGGTCGATTTCCCGCCATCAAATGGAGCTTACTGAAAGTTATATTATTCGACCAAATTCTGTTTCTTTATCCAACTCCAGTGGTGTTATTTGTTTTAAATATACGAGTACGTTGGCCCATAATACTAGGAATTACTCCTGTTTCATGGCTGCGTTTACAAACATGTAAAACTCACATAGGTACATAAGACACCCAGACCCGGAATAACTATCTGTAGGCCATACAATATTTGTGATGTAGGAGGGTACTAAGGCAGTAAATCTGACTCCAGTCTTGCCATGAAGTACCGTGTTACCCCAGTTAATGGGTTGTGGAGGTCTGGTAGGCAGCCGCTCCTCGTAAAATACTGGTATTCAGCTGAATCCGGCTTGACTGGAAGCCGACCCCAATATAGTTGGGAAAAGGCTAGGCAGACGACGATAGTACTAAGCGAGAATTTTACATAATTCTCTTCCCAAGGAGATGAAACGAGGTTCTAAAGTTTGTTTGGAGAAATCCACTAACACGCCGACAAAGCTACAGGCAGAAGCTAGTGTAATTGTACAACATAACAAACCGCAATTAGAAGCTAAAGAATTCCAGAACAGAGGTCCTATCACCAAAACCGATACAGCCACTACTACCGTCACAATCAATAACACCTTCCACCTACAGCAAACCATTCACTCACTGACAAATACAATCCGTCCAGCGAGGGTGCGGGGACGCTGACGTCACGACAGCCTCGACGGGGTGTCACGTCAGTCAAGCGGCGACGGCGGCCGGTCAACGCCGGCCAAGCGCTCGCCACTTTGTGAACCGAGACGGTGGTGGATCCATCGGGTGATTCGTCGCTTTGTTAGATAAAGTGGAGCTGGCGCTAGGACTGAATGGGCGATGCCACGAATTATTTTTTTTGTAGATTTGTCGCGGGAAATCTGTGCATTTTTGATGGGTATGATCATTTTTGTTCTGTGGCTGGGTGTAATTTATTTATAACTAGCGTTTACCCGCGGCTTCGCTCCCGTCAAATGACTACCCTACATATCCTACGCTACCCTACCTACCCTACACTACCCTACCTACCCTACACTACCCCACACTACCCTACACTACCCTATACTACCCTACACTACCCTACACTACCCTACACTACCCTACACTACCCTACACTACCCTACACTACCCTACACTACCCTACACTACCCTACACTACCCTACACTACCCTACACTACCCTACACTACCCTACACTACCCTACACTACCCTACACTACCCTACACTACCCTACACTACCCTACACTACCCTACACTACCCTACCTACCCTACTTTACCTAACTTTTTTTTTTTGAATTTTTCTTTCCGTAAGAACCATCACTAAACTTCAAGGAACATTAAAAAAAAAATTCAGCCGAATCGGTCAAGCCGTTTTCATGTGATGTCGTGACAACGAAAAACGGGTTTCATTTTTATATATATAGATAGATAATATGTAGGTAACAACCCACATAGCCAATACACTACACATAAGTACAAAACCTGACAAACTTAAGCGTTACAGCCGTATGTCATGTATTTAGAAATATATAAGTATGTTTATCAGTTGTCTAGTACCCATAACACAAGCTCTGCTTAGCTAGGGAACAGATGGCATTGTGTGGAAAAGTTGTGGAATACATAAAAATTATGTGGAATTCATAATTTTTATAGGAATGTCCGATGGACCGATGACCTGGTGAGGGTCGCGGGAATCTAATGGATGGACGCACAGGACCGGTCGTTGTGGCGACGCTCAGGGGAGGTGGTCTATGCCCATCAGTGGACATCTTTCCGCTTAAGTGATGATGATGTGTACGAATGAAGGGTGAAGATTTGATGTGCTGTAACTTGGAAGATGATTGTGTCTACGATTAAATAGGTGGGGTGAATAACATTCCTACTTTGCGTTTGGCCTCTGTTTCCGCTTTAAAAATAGCTAACTAGTTACTGCCAGCAGCTTCGCTCGCGTGATAGTAGAAAATTATCTCAAAGGATAAAAGTATCCTAAGTACCTACTATTTCGTCTGATGCATCCTTTCCTGCAAGTTCTGGCACTTTGTGCTATTTTCTTTCTATCAAAATATAAAAAAGAACCTAATATTAAAAAAAGTATCCAAAACAGATAATCAAGATTTATATAAATCCGCATCCTTGTTGCACCGACCGTATCCGCATCCTTCCGAATTGTATATTTTTTCTTCGCTAGATAAAGTCTATGAATTGTTTCCATAGTCTATGCATAAGACGAGAGTAGGAAGAAGTGCCTTCCCCGGAAATTACTTGCCGTAGAACAGGCATGTGTCGTTTCCTCTATGTGCTCGACACAATGCACGTGTCCCGCCTGTTCGTAGATCCATATTAGTGATGTTCAATTCCGCTATAAACTATAGACGCGCTGTTGAATATATTATTATAGCGCGCTATTTTATACGTTATCAATTTAACACGTTATAACAAAACTCGACAGTAGTTAGAACGCGGAGACGTTATCATTTTAATTGGGGGTTATTTTAATTGGTTGGTTGGTAAACGTGCTACGGACGACGCTATCGCGCTACGTTGCTATACCGTTTTGTGCCTGCTGTTAGCGTTTTGTTGAGTGAGACGTAATAATTTAGCGCGAAGGCAATGTCGATTTAGCAAACGCTATACGCTACAAATAAATAGCGTGTTATATTTTGACGCTATACGTTATAGTAGCCATCCCTAATCCATAGAAATATACTATTGGAATGCTATTGGCAACGAAGTCTCGCAAACTGTAAGATTGCGTTAGTATGTAAGTTTTGAGCATAAAGTTTTGGGTCCAAGGATGTTTATATCTTTGTTTGCAGTAGAGCTTCTTTCAGTTTTTCGAACGGGTAACTTAAACGGGCTACGGACGGCGCTATGATGCTATGTTGCTATTCCGTTTTGGCCTCGCTGTTAGCGTTTTGCTGAGCGAGACGTTATAATAACGCAAACGCTATACGCTACGAATAAAATAGCGTGTTATATTTTGACGCTATACATTATAGTAGCCATCCTTAATCCATATAAATATAGTATTGGAATGCTATTGGCAACAAAGCCTCGCAAACTGGGAGATTGCGTTAGTATGTAAGTTTTGAGCATAAAGTTTTGGGTCCAAGGATGTTTATATCTTTGTTTGCAGTAGAGCTTCTTTAGATTGTTCGACTCGGAAACTAATAGTAGTTTCCCGGTCGAACAGTGCATGTATACGGACGTACGTTTCTACGTCTGTATACATGTAGGTAGGTACTTCCAAATGTCGCAGCTGTTATCCGCTCTTTTTTATTTCTGCGCTAAGGTTGGAAAGTTTGTGTGCTTTTTTGTTATTCCTTAACGTTTAAACGGTTCCACGGATTTGGATCGGGTGGACCTTGTTCTAGAATAGGACATGGGGTGCTTTTTATAGTGAGTGTATGCCTCGTTAGAATAATTTTCGACGTTCACTCTGAACTTCTGATGGAAGGCAGTTTCATACAAAACGATAAACGTGCTGTCAAAATTACTACGCGCTGCAGGGAGACTTGCTACAGCGTATACTCGTAGGTATTAATACCCGAGTCAAAGGCACGTTGTGTTTCACACGCGCCTCAAAGGGATGCCAGCAAAATTGACGGGGCCAGTTACGGCTGACGCCTGCCAGGTCTTCAGAATATTTGAACGAGCTGCCGTAGCTCGCAAGAAAGGGGTATCTGAAGGAACACTGTGGGCTTTAATGAGTAAAACTCTGACACTCCTTCCAACTTCAAATAGAGTGGGAGATGTTATATAAGGCCGATGTAAAAAAAAGTGTTTCCGTAACTAAAGCTGAAATTGTAGATGCCTTTTTAATTTTTATTGACTAGGGCGTACTTTTCTAAGTTTACCCGTGTTACTACAGTTAATCGGTTGTGGAGGTCTGGTAGGCAGCCGTTCCTCGTAAAATACTGGTATTCAGCTAAATCCGGCTTGACTGGAAGCCGACCCCAATATGGGAAAAGGCTAGGTAGACGATAACTTTTCTAAGTATGTCTAGGACATTACCTTGTGTCTCAGAAAGCACGACAAGCCGTTCGTCTCGGTTGTCATTCATATCCATATCTTTGACATCCGTTACAGGTATTCAGATACCAGAAAGTCTGAGCATCAGTCTATCCAAGCAGTATTGTGTTGCCCAGTAATTGGGTTGTGGAGGTCTGATAGGTTGTCGCTCTGTGTTTACCGCTCCGTGTTTTAACACAGTATACGGTTATAGCCGCAGACTAGAAGCCGACCACAAAGCTAGTTGGGGTTTAATTGGTATGATTGACAACTATGTGATAGTGATGTGTGCATGGTTTTCGTGAGTTTTAGTTTCTGTTCACAAGAACCTGCGTTGCTTTTCTCTAAAAGTAATTTTCATGGCGACTAGCTCGTCGTTGAGACAGCCGTCGAACAGCAAACGCAAATGTATGAAGAACTGTCATTGTCAACTCACAGTTGCATTTGACAA
Source organism: Mythimna separata (assembly GCA_030763345.1). Lineage (NCBI taxonomy): Eukaryota > Metazoa > Arthropoda > Insecta > Lepidoptera > Noctuidae > Mythimna > Mythimna separata. The sequence goes on from CM061175.1 coordinate 1,673,767, forward strand.
TGATAGTTCTTCATACATTTGCGTTCGCTGTTCGACGGCTGTCTCGACGACGAGCTCGTCGCATTATGTTTTTCGCTAAGTTGTCAAAAGGCCGTTTTGACATTCGTGAAAGACTCTAAAAAGTAACTGTGGAGGAAACTGAAAGAAATAATAATGTAATATACTAAATTTGTTATAGGATGGTTTCGGTGACAGCTGTCAGATTCATACAATGTAGCTATCTATCCTTTTCTCTCATCTTAAATATACATATTTTCGTCCTGCTGTCACCCAACCCGTGCTATGTTAAAAAGACTATAGTTATGAAGTGTTTTAAAAAAATACGTATATTTTTTATACAAAATACGAATATATATATATTGCGAGTATTCTTTTTACGCTTACTTTATAATATCACGTCGCGATGTCAAATAAATGTCAAAACGGACCTTTTATATTTTTACAGTAACGAGTGTAGGTGTGAAATAAAATAGTACGTAACAATTATTAATCTTGTTCGATCAGGCGACACGCGATACCAGTGTTTAATAGTCTTAACTACTTGTAGTGTTATACGCACTTCCATTACTAAGATTAACATGAGGATAATAGATATTTTATATTAATTATACAGGAAAGTACTTTGGGTTCTATAAATAATTGCATTGATGCGATTTAATTCATTAGGGCTTTGATTATATTCATCATCTCTCTAGCTTTTAACTACGTTGAGGTTGGTTTTCAGTCTAACCGGATGCAGTTGCGTACCCGTATTTTGCATGGATAAACGTACAAATTCATTCCGTCTTTAGTTTTCTTTGAAGAAGTAATGAACACACGTATACACACACATATGCATGAACAAACATTCGCCTTAATAATGTTACTATGATGTTATAATAGTGTTATGGTGTATACGTAGGAACGACAAACAGAATAGTACAAAAGAGGAAGAAATGCATAGTACTCATATACTTTGGGTGAAGGGCATGATATTATTGTATAGATATATACATTATATTATACGTAAGTAATAAAGTAGACCAACAGGACAACCCGAACCCACATGATCCAGAAAAGCTCCCTAAGCTTACTTGTAAAGATATTACGTCGAAACAGGAGGTTTGGATTCCAATGAAACCCGAAAAAAATCTTATAATTAATTTGTCGAATAACTCCACCCGCTCTATGTGGAGCGAGAGTGAGTGTCAGAACTTTACTGACAAAAACCCCGGGTGGGTTTCGATTTCGGGGTGGGTTTAAGAACGGTTTAAAAAAACCATTTAGTTAGACACTGGAATAAAATTTAACTTTTGAGAAAGTACAATAAAAGTAATGTATTCGCGACGACGTTCAAATCCACACTGATTATTATCTGGCTCTAGAAAAGTCGCAATATGGCGGAAACACTGATACGACGAAAGACGGTTCCACGTGTAAAGACCAGCATGGACATTACTATTATTTTATATGTATTCGCGTGTATTATAAGACATAACAGTTCCTTTCCTACACTTATTTATGATTGGTATCTAAATCTTTGTAGCGACATTGATATAGAACGCATTAAAACTAACCTGCAATGCAGTTTTAATGTTCTCCACGCGATTAAAAATATACAACCTTTCGAAATCAACTATTGGGCTGTTGCTAGGACCAGATACAACACCTGATAGTCGGAGGATTCTCCCATTTCAATAGAGATTTGCAGGAATTAAAATTTTTGACCACATTTTTTTTTTTTTTTTTGGAGAAAACGCTTTCATAACAGTGGTTACTGTTATGAAAGCGCGACCTGAAAAAGAGGTTAAATCCAAATATTTTGTATGTGGTATTACTAACTAGTAGGAGAATCATATCCTGACACTTCACAATTTTTTTTACCTACAATTGAATAAAAAAAACTCCACGTCGCGCTTTCATTAGACGCACTCTACACATTATTTTTACATTCGATAGTACTTTACATTGAACCACTGTCTACCCTCACACCACAATACTACCCGAAACTTCCCTCCACTGTCCAACACCTGACCTCCCCTCTCTCAGAGGGCGCGAACCAAACATTTTATATTCTCAAGCGGCGCCGGGGCAAAGAAACGTTTTCTTTAAGATTCTCTCCAATTAGTGCGACGTATTTAGACCAGGTTTATAGCACGGGATTGAATTAGACAGGTCTGAGGGGGATGGCGGGGGCACAGGAATGGTAGATTGTCGCGTTTTTATTTAAATTTGAAACTGGTAATTGTTTATTTAAACTGTACGTATATAGATTAGTGGTACATAAGTGGATTTAACGCAACAAGACATTTTTTACCAGTCAATCTTTGGGTTAAAAAAGACTACACTGTATTAAAAGCACCTACTTTTAATTTTTTTTTATTACGTGTGTTAAAAATGTCATACTTATATTATAAGGTAAAAGTTTGTGAGTGTTTGTAACTTCTTTACGCTCGAACGGCTGAGGGAATTTGGATGGAATTTGTCCTTTATGCTTACTATTTACGCTATTAGGTAAATAAAGCTCAGTCATACGAATTCGACCAACCGTTCGAGCGTGAAGGAGAAATAAACATACACACTCACTAGCTTTTGCCTTTATAATACTAGTATGATTCATAATAGCAAAAGCTACATCGCGTCATCACAGTAATATTATAAAGGCAAGATATACCACGAGTGAATTTTTCAGGCATCATTTTCATTCACACGGGCGAAGCCATTGGCAGAAGCAGTATACTATAAAACTGGCGAAATATTGTTATCCTATTAGATAAACTTATCCATCAGGAGAAAAGGATGTTCCGTTAAAAATTTATAAAATTATTCACTGTGAAACGTTGCGAAAAAAGTGCTATTAAAAACTGCTGAAACTTCGAATTTTCGCTTCAGTTAAACACTCTATTGAATTACTCCAATAAGTCCTAAAGTAGATAAAATTGTGACCACGTCCGCTTACAAATTGTGCCCAAGAAAGAAGTAATCTCCTTTTCCAATCACAATAAAATGAACTAGAGATAGTCTGCTACGCGGGCAGACGCGTAGACGCTGCGTAGCAACCTCGTAGCGGTGACGCACGTAGCGTGGAGGCGGGGATTATCTCGTAGCAATCTGCTACGGATCGGACTGGCATTATGTCCTGAGGTGCACTGAGAATTTGAGATTATAACAAGGAATATTTCAGGAACTTTATGATGAGACAATATGTAGATTAAGTTGCTGGTGTGGGTCAGTAAACTTCAGCAAAAATCACCTCTCGATACCTACGTAATACATGGTTGTATTACGTAGGTATCGAGATGTGATTTTTATGGAATAACTAGATGTTACCCGCAACTTTGTCCACGTTAAATTCGAAAACAGTACTATCATTCTGTGCTTGTAGTTTCGCCTTCGTGTATGATGTAATTTCCTCTTGGGATGAGAAGTGTCATATCAATCCTCAATTCTCCGGTCAAGCCTCTCAAGGTCCTCAATCAGGAAATTATCTATTCGTGTGCAAAATTATCTCTGAATTGGTTCAGCCGTTTGCGCGTGAACAAACATCCAATTTTCGAGTTGTTTTACTAAGAAGATACCTGAAAAATTGTATGAAAACGGTCTCTTCATTTTTGCTTTTTAAGTTCCTATAACTTTTGGTACAACTAATATTTCGTGGTTGTAAATTTTCTATAATACGTACAACCAAAACAGTTTGTATTTTTATATTTTGCGCCATTCGAATAACACAGAACATTAGAATGCTAAAACAATCAAGCAAAGGAAACATTGCAATCAATCAAAGGCAACATTCATCAAGAAACAGCAGCATTACCTTTTGTTCAGGTACTATAAAAAGCATAATATATACAACACATAGCCATTGCTCGTAAAATGAACCAAGCTAAGCTGTTCGAACATTGGCTTGACTATTAATCACATAGACAATAAAAAAGCCATAGGTTTCTTTAGCACACGCTACCTTGGCAAAGTTGCTGACGGGCCGCGCATACTTATGTTATTTTATTTTTAGGCGCTATCTAGATAGGATAGCCTATGCGTCAGTTTGGCTAAAATAATGCTCAGTCATTGAAATGTGTAAAGGAAAACTGCAAGTTCATAAAAAAAAACCCAGGCTTTATCAGAGATATACAACATGTAACATAATTAACGCACATGCTCTTGGGGGTCATTGTACTCATCATTATGAACAACTTTTAGTATGGGACCAATACTGAAATCGAGAAAAATTAATCAGCTGTTCCATACATTTTGAAGAAATAAGCGCAGCTGATTATTTTTTCTCGATTTCAGGTTTGGCCCCATAGTAAAAGTTGTTCATAATGATGAGTTTAATGACACCCCAAGAGGATGAGCGTTATTTATGTTACATGTTGTATATATACGCCTCGGGTGGCGGGGCGAGCATGTGGAGTACAAGCAACGGGAGCTGGCCATCTGGCCGAGATCGAACCTTCAACGATGCGTAGTGTTCCACGGACACCTCAAAGAGATGTTAGCAAAACCGAAGAGGATAAACAGGGCCTATGCCCGCTCAGGCCATGAGGAATTTCAATAAAGGAAACTACGTTATTAGTACACAAAGGGCGACTGAAGGACACAGCTGGGCTTTAGTCAGTAAGAGTCGGGCATAGGTAAGAGGTAGGCAGCCGCTCCTCGTAAAATACTGGTATTCAGCTAAATCCGGCTTGACTGGAAGCCGACCCCAATATTAGTTGGGAAAAGGATAGGCAGATGATGATGATAAGCCAGACACGTCCTCTAACTCCACCCTAAAAAACCATCGACATATAATATCGAAACGAGAAGAAGATTACATAAGAATATTCTTGTCACAATAAAAGACTACTATGTATGCTAAGTCCAAGCGTTATAAGCTTCAGCCCGATCAAGTGTTCAGGGCGAGACTGAAACCGATACATTTTATATGAGGAGGAAGCGATGCACTCTGTTAAATGACGACGAGGTACAACTAGCGGGGAAGAATAGAAATATTATGTATTGTCATCGTCGTCACAACATGGAAATAAATGTATTTGTTTAATGTTGTGTTATATTATTCGTTCAATACAAATTCAGTCTATATTCCAATAATACTATTCAGTAACTGATTCATAATAATTGCTCATTAATCATCACCATCTACCATCATCATAATCACTCATTAATATAATGTTAATAGTAATAGGCTTTCATTTTTATAGAAATATTTGGATACCATAGAGCGGTGTGATATGCTATGACGATTTTGATCCAGGGAACATATCTTGGGATAATTTTTAGTTTTCTCGCGGGTGATTTGAAAGTATAAAGTCAGTATTCCCGCATGGGTTATGGTATGTAGACTCCTAGATAGCTCTGTCATAGGCTTTGTTTGAATCACTGAAGCTGTAAGTAGTAAACTTCTACTTATCTTACAAGCACGAGTCATACATTTACTTTGTTTGGGATTTTACTTTGCGTCAAATAATTAAAAAGGTTTAATCATTTCATACCTACAAAAACAAACAAATATAATAACAAGTTGTACTCTAGCAATACCAAAACAATTTTACCCCTCTACAATATAAGTTTTAAAAACAAAATTTATGTTAACTAACAAACATAAAATGTTTTACATTTGGTAGCACGTTTTAGCGTAAACCCTTTAAACATCAACTTTTAAATCTAGCAACAAAATTGCTAAATAACCACGCAGATCTACTAACACTGGATGTGTCACACATTGCTAGCAACATGTTCGGTTGTGTGACCTCTCATATTGTGGTCTGAACGCTTAGGTTCTGGAATGCTAGTAATATCACTCGACTTTGATTAATGCGTGTTGTCGTGCGGATAGTAAAGCTATTTGTTAAGCAAGATGTTGTTGGAATGTTGGTGCTTTCGTAATGTAATGAGATGGAAGAAAGTTTTGTTGATAGTCCTGGTTTTCAAGGCAACGTTAGAAAACTTTGGGAAGGTCAAGGAACTTTGTGCTAGCTAATATGAGATTTGTCAGGGGCAAGGTCAAAAGTGTTATATTCAAAACAGCTAGTTTTCAGGAGTGCGGATGATCTACACTATCTTATATACTACTAACTGCTGCCAGCAGCTTTGCCCGCGTGAAAGTAGTTTGATCCATACAAACTTTTGGCTCTTCGGCTGCCAATTAGGTAAGGATCTCTATTTTTTAAACATAATAAAGCCTATGTTACCGGTATTATTTTTTAAATCTGTTAAGTAGTCAAAAGTTAATACAGCAGTAACTCAAAAGTTAAATCGTAACAAGATCAAAACTATCTTGTTTATAATATAAGTCTAGATAACTTAATATTATAACATTAAAGTATGAAGGTATTTAGTCATCATCTGCCTAGCCTTTTCCCAACTATTAGTCCGGTCAATTTAGACATCCAAGGTTACAATAATTCGCACTTGGCTGAAAATTGGTAGGATTGCTCAATACACTATTATAAAGGAAATGTGAAAAGTCCTCATCGATCCGGCACGTGCAAAAAAAAATACACGTGGTCAAAGGTCATAAAAATGGGTTTTTCGCGATTTTCAGCAAAATGGTAAGTTTTATCATAAAATTAGCTCAGACAAAAATTGTAGATCGGACAATTATCTATAAAAATGTCTAACTACTTTTTTTCCTAAGAGGCACCGTTTTTGAGATATAACGATTCAAAAAGTTGAAACAGTAGCAAGCGCAACCTGAGAAAAAGAGGTTGAATCCAAAAAAATTGTATGTGGTATTACTAACTAGTAGTTGTGAAGTGTCAAGACATGATTCTTCATGTCTTGACACTTCACAACTTTTTTTATTTCGGACAATTGTGGCTGAATAATGTGGCCCATTAAATCAAAAACTCCAGGTCGTTCTATCATTAGACGCACTCTAATAGCATTGAATGTATTCGGCATAGTAAAATAAAGCAGGTATACGACCCTAGCCACGCAGACAATTGAATGGGAGGCAGATGTTGTTGAAGGTTACACTGGCGTAGAAGATAAGGGAACGGGTTTTTTTTTACCCGAAATTTTCATATTTTATGTGTTAGTCACACTGACCGATAGAACGATATTTTTGCTTGTATTACGGCTTCAGTGATGTACGAGTATATACGTGGTGTACTTATTCATATTTTGACGATTACAACTCTTTCAATATTTTGAATCGTTATATCTCAAAAACGGTGGCTCTTAGGAAAAAAGTATTTAGACATATTTATAGATAATTGTCTGATCTATAATTTTTATCTGAGCTAATTTTATGATAAAACTTACCATTTTGCTTAATAACGCGAAAAACCCATTTTTGTGACCTTTGACCGCGTGTATATTTTTTTGCACGTGCCGGATCGATGAGGACTTTTCACATTTCCTTTATAATAGTGTATTGAACAAACCTAAAAATTTTCAGCCAAGTGCGAATTATTGTAACCTCACCCCAATTAATTAGTCTATTTTGACCGGACTATATATTGGGGTCGGCTTCCAGTCAAACCGGATTTAGCTGAATACCAGTATTTTACGAGGAGCGGCTGCCTACCAGACCTCCACAGCCCATTAACTGGGGGTAACATGATACTTCGTGGCAAGACTGAAGTATGAAGCTATTTGGTAGAAGACACTAATTTTAGGAATTACTGGTTTGAATATTTTAAAGAAGATTGGCAAAACCCCATGTACTTTCAGTATCACATACAGGCTTAACGTTCAATAGAATGAATATATGGATTAGAATGCTACAATAGAGTATAACAAAATATGTAATGGTAAGACATACATTAGAGTTGGGGATATAAAATGATTTATAGACATAACCTCAAAATGGACCACCAAAAATAATACAAGGTACCTACCTAATTATGTAACTTAGAGCTTGACCAGAAGGGGCGAATTCATCGCGATTGCGCGTGCGTATCACGCGCGACCGTTGCGCTCAGAAAGAGCGTATCAACGCTGGAGCATTCAACAATTCCGTATCAAATGTAGGTGCTCAATTTCCCTGGATATGTGCACTCGCTCTGGAGTTCGCGCGTTTAACTGGACGCAACAAGGTGTCCCTAGTATCTCGACTCGCGTGTAATACGCGCGAGTTGAGGGTCTGGCGTTGTGCACGCGATTTACGCGCGTATTTTGAATTCGCGCGATACTTGTGGACGCGACGTGTTTGTGCTAGTATCTTACTAGTATATTACTAGCGCGCGAATGATTTCGCGCGAAACGTTTCTAAACGAATTTGCTTCTTCTGGACTGATCTGATCTGCCCTTAAGCGTCGTCCTATTTAGCTACTATCATACGATTGAACGATGTGATTTCGTCGCACGATGAGATTAGTTTTATCGACGAAACCCTGTGCTCGCGCGATGATTTACAAGCTTCTATTAAGACACTCTAAAGAATGTGTGTTTAATCACATCGTTCAATCGTACGTGGTTAGGGTCAGCTCACACCGAGACGCGACGCTGCGCGCACATTTTAATAGAGTGACTCAAAATATAACTTTATTTACTACGCGAAAAGATACACATTTCATTGTGAGAATTTAGAATACGTTGCTTCATGCAGCGCGCCTCTTGATGCTGCGCGGCGTCTCGTAACAGGTAAAAAACAAAACCATAGTATTTATAACATTTTTTTATTATAATTGTAACAATACATTGTCAAGAAATACCGCAGGGAGATTGTTCCTTCGTGTCGATCGAAATACCAGACTACACTCATGACATGTGAACAACAGCCCACGGTTCTGAGTCATACTTTACAATTACAACAGTAGCCGATAATGGCTTCGGTTTTCTCCTTTAAACTGGTCAAATCAAGACACGACGGGGAAGGCGTGATAAGCGCACATTACAGTTTATACACCGAAGATCAACTGCTGACATTGTTAAAGCATGAAAAACATTCACAGAATAAATAAGAGTCCTATTTCAGTCCTGCGCAGGTTTATACACTAAACGCAAATTGTAATGTACTAAAGTAACGTGGCGGCACAAAATAATGAGTTCACACTTCATTCATAGATGCAGACAACATTACAAATAACACGAAAGACGAATTTTGTTTAGGCAGGGTCAAACAAAAATATCATGACAGTTTATATTTTTTTTGTATTTGACATACCTATGTAACAGCTGACGCAATAAGCCTATTTTATGCGTTTTGTTTTTATCGACTTCACAAAAAGGACGAGGTACTATTGCATTATTGCGTTTCGTTTCCGTAACGGGACTGTACCCAAAAATCATGGTTTTTTAATTACTCCGGACTGATAATATTGTATTTTAGCTTGGAAAATAACTAACGATATATGACCCATAAGTTGCATATAACTAGATTTGTGTATGTTTGGATTTTGATGTGATACCCAGCTCGCCAATCTTCTTTGAAAGGAGAAGAAAGTATTGAAAACCTTTTTATTTGCGGATCAACAGCAGTGACTAAATTACAATTGCACATTATTTGGTTTTAGTAGGATAGCCCTTTGATCGAGGTAGGCTATAGACTATATTATGCCACGCTACTTCCAATAGGAGCGGTGCTTAACAAAAGTCGCGAGTAAAACGATGGATGAGCTGAAAAGAAAATAATTACATCGTGCAAATTCACTAGACGAGCGTAGCTGTCATCTTTAATTTTTTAAAGTGCAAAAAAGGCGACATCTGTAAAATAAACTGCCAAGTTGTGGAATATGATGTTTTTAGTCGGTAACTGCTATGATAAGGACACCGTATAATTTGTAGATAGCATTTTTCGTGTTGCACGTGAATATTATGTAGAGCATAAAAAGAAAAAAGGAAAGAAAAGAAAAGCATAGCTAATAATCTTGAACACAATGAGGTTGTAGTTACTCAGATACCCGCGAAACGAGACACAATAGTAAAACAATAACAGCGCGGTCTCATAGGACCGGTTGGGGATTCAAACGTTAAATAGCTTTCACTAGTAAGTGTACCTTCATCCACCGCATTTTAAACAGTTGACATTTGCATTTGGCAGACGGCTGATAATTTGTCCTAGCGTCAGTTATTTTTTTGGTAAACTTCGGAAGAATTTTTAAGAATCTTTTCATAAAATTAAAAATAAAAGAAAGCAAGAATTTAAAAAAAGTACGATAGCAGTATCATTCCTAATACAATAACGTACAAACTCTAGGTTTGACGCTGAAACTCGACGCAGCTTTGATTTTCATTATGAAAAGTCACGTAGCCATATCCAGCGACAGTACATCTATTATTCATACATAAACAGTCAAGTACGTTCGTACTCCTTGTTGTGCCACCCACGTATCTTGTAAGAACCGAACACAAGTCCAAATATTACAATTTTTAACTTTTTTTTCGTATATTCTAAAGCTAGAACAGTTTATTTTAAATACGAAATTGCACAGTTCTGCAGTGCGGTGTTGGCGCAGTATATCCGCAGCCAAATGGCGGGGATTTTATGAAATGCCCACTTCTATAAGTGCTTACACACGCATTTGACGGCGAAATGTGAAAAATGCCCGAGTGAGAGTATAATGGGGCGTTTTACTCGTTTCGTTGCTTTAAACTAGTTTCGAATGAAAAGGCATAAAAGGCACAACTACCTTTTGTGTTTTGTGGCTATTTTGTTTGTGTTACAATGCGTTTGTTGTGACAGAAATGTGCATTTTATTACAGTTTATTTCTGTCTGTCGCTCAGGGTAGTTTCATAGCTCGCTGTTGAAAGGAGAAGCGACATCAAGGCTTGCTCGGGAGATGGCCTCGAACGTATTTACCTTGTCTGTTGACGTTTGAAACTAATTTGTACTTGACATCTAATTAAAGAAGGACCGCAGTTATTTATAGAAGCGTCTATCACGGTGCGAAGGCGCTCATAAAAAAACATTATATTTTTTCTAGCGCTACCTCTAATATTATTCTATCGGAATTGTTGGTGTAGTAGGTATTTTTGGTATAGTTGTACTATGACACTACGGTAGATTGGTGTTGAACGTGTACCTATGTAAGTTCACGAACACTTTTTTTTCTGTGTACGTAAGCATTTGAGCTTATGCACACACGCTCGATGTCATAGAAAATAGGCTACTTACATCTTGCTTACACAAACCTTCAAGGCCAATCCGCCTTCATGAGATAGTATGACTGTAGTCAGTAAAAGTCTGACACACCCTCTCGCTTCACCTAGAGCAAGAGGGATCATTTGAAGATTTATCATGAAAAAAAGAGTAGTACCTTACTAAGCACAACTGACTAAATATAAATTCCATCCTAAGGTTGTCTGTAAAAAATCGCTTTTAGCGATAAGATCGCCTATTATAGCACCCAATTAATTTCAAGTTTCTACTGTAATTATTTTTATTTATGGTGTACAATAAAGAGTATATCTATCAATCTATCTGACCCAATAATTACAGGATACTTACCTATCTCCAAGTTGGAGTAAGATAGAAATCTGAGAATAGAACTAGAACCACTTGGAAAGTTTTGGTACAATATTATATTACGGTGAAAATACCAGTTCAAACTAATATAAATTGTACTATTATAAAGAGTAATCAAATTTGAAATTCCATCTTTGAACCGGTGTAATTTAGTCAGGTATCCTTAATAACTGGCTATCAGTTCGTGAAACGCTAGTTTGAAGCAATTAATTAACAATATGGATCGCTTGATAGTTATTAAAACAACCGCTAAAAGCGTTACATAGTTAAATCTTTAATATATATAAATCTCGTGTCCCAATGTTTGTCCTCAATGGACTCCTTAACCACTTAACCGATTATTAGTCCAGTCAAATTAGCTCAATTAAGGTAAGAATCTCGGAATTCGAGATACCCAGCTGTAAGTTTGTAAATAGTTGTATATTGACACCCTAAAAGTTGTCTCAAAACCTACATATGGTAGGGTGTACGCAACTATTAAATTTCATGGTCGGGGGTCACAAAAATCGGGTTTTTGCGCTTTTTTTGTAAATATCTCATTTCCTATAGGTTTTTTGTTATTTGTATATTTAACAATATTGTAGAATATAAAATTCTCTACAATTTTTGTACTGAAAACTTTTTCCTACGGTGTACCGTTTTCGAGATATAGGGCGGAGACCGCGCGGTCACAGCATCACTTTAGGTCAACTGGTGCCTCCGGTCGAAAACGCGCCATATTATAGTTAATGAACTATCGATAAATCAATGATTATAAATATTTGTTTGAATAGTCGTGACTATTCGGACAAAAATACAAAAAAAATATCACACAAATATTTTGTAAGTAATAAGTGAAATAACACAAATAAATTCTTTTAAAATTTAGATCTGTTGTGATATTTTCCTCTACCATTACCACAGTTGTTTAAATATTGCTGTTCTTTTTTTTGTAGCGACAACCTGAATAAAACTGCTATCTACTGCTATTCTTAAAAAATCCAGAATTCCTCTAGATTTTTCACAAAAATGAATGAAACTTATGTGATTACCCAAATTTATTGAAGATTTTTACTTGTAGCCAACTTTAGCTTGTCCTGGTGTAAAAAAAAGTATGAACACTACTATGGCAAGTTTTTTTAAAAATTGGTGCAACTAATCAAGTTTCCAAAATGGTATACTACTTTATTAAAACCAGCCACAAAAAAATAATATCCATACAAGTTCAAAACAAGAAACTAATTTCTTAAATTATTGTTAACAGTAATCACTTTTCCTATTTGCCCAAAATAGGTTCTTGCTACAATTTCTATTAATGAATGAATTACCCTAGTTATTTACTTTGAAAATTAAAGCAAGATAGAGATATTTAAGTTAAAAAAAGCATAGCATAGTAAGAGAAACTAATTATTCTCAGTACTTAAGTGATTTCAGTTCAGTAGGCACTGCTCCTTTCCATCGTACATCCGTTCACAAGCCCATGCTGGCGACGGCGGACGACGAGCAATGCGTAGATCGCCGTCCTGTCGTCCAATTACCATCCGGATTGCGCTCAAGTCGTCGACGACGCGTAATGATCTATGCGTAGGTACTTCAAGAACATTTCAGAAAATCGTAGGGGCCCAGCAGGGTCGAAATCCACTGGGGCCATGGGGTATGTGAAAGGGTACACTGACTGGGGCCCTAGAACAAAGGCAAAGAAGGAACAGGAGTGGACTTTAGTCAGTAAACGTCTGACACGCCAGGTCCTGAAGTGATGCTGTGACCGTGCGCTCTCCGCCCTCTATCTCGAAAACGGTTCACCGTAGGAAAAAGTTTTTTATACAAAATTTGTAGAGAATTTTGTATTCTACAATATTGTTAATTATACAAATAGCAAAAAACCTTTAGGAAATGAGATATTTACCAAAAAAGCGCAAAAAAACGATTTTTGGGCCCTTTAACCTTGAAATTTCATAGTTGCGTACACCCTACCATATGTAGGTTTTGAGACAACTTTTAGGGTGTCAATATGCAAGTATTTACAGACTTACAGCTGGGTATCTCGAATTCCGAGGTGAAAGTACTATAATGACTGGACTATATAATAAAATTCGCACACCATGTGCAGTTCGATCCAACTTGAGAGATAGGATAGTTTAAATCTAAAAAAAAAAAAAAAAGTTGGGTAAAGTAGGGTAGTGTAGGGTAGTGTAGGGTAGTGTAGAGTAGTGTAGAGTAGTGTAGGGTAGTGTAGTGTAATGTAGGGTACTGTAGGGTAGTGTAGTGTAGCGTAGTGTAGTGTAGGGTACTGTAGGGTAGTGTAGGGTAGGTAGGGAAGGTAGGGTAGGGTAGCGTAGGATATGTAGGGTAGTCATTTGACGGGAAAAATTCCAAAAATAAATAATTGTCTACCCCGTGCGAAGCCGGGACGGGCTGCTAGTTGTTCTATATAGAAGAAATGGAAACACGATTATTTCAAGTAAATCGTTTATAGGAATCAAAAACCAAAAATCAAAAAAATTACAAAATGTCGGTTAGTGAAAAAAAAAGGTGAAGCTAAATGGAACGTTCCAAAGAGTAGATCTACATGGAGAAGAACGTGCTAGAAACTCCATGAATAGTCTTGTTAATGTCATTAGTTGTTGGATGAATCCTTGGTTAGGTTCATAATTCTTGTCGCTTCTATTGAAGCAACGATGCGTCTCAATATTTTTACGACAATTTATTATGGTTCATTCAACTTTGTTTTTATGGAATCAATAAAGGAGGAGGAATTTTTTACCCAACATAAATTTAAAAAAAATCTGTCGCTGACTATTTTTAAATGCTTATAGTTAAAGTTATTAAAGATTTTTTTTCGATAAAACGGCATTTTATATCCCTGTTTTTTTTCAATCAAAGGTTCGGGAAGCAGAAATTGGATGACCCTATATTATGTGAGATTTTTTAGGTTATATTGCTACAGAATTGTATGTGCGGGTATATATTTTTTTTAATGGTTATGTCATTGAAATGATGGATTTTTACCTGCATGTATATTTTTAATAAATCTATCATGTTTCATGATAATTTAATAATGCATTAATGATGCACATTTAGCAGTGATATAATTTACAAAATTTGTTTTTATCCTTACCTAAATAAAATCTGAAATATTATTATTTAGTTTCCTTCCTCAGATAAGATAAGGTAATTAGTTTACCGCTAAATAACATTCCCTAATTATGAACACTGTTTATTAATACAGTATTCTACATCAAAGCCGCGCAATGAAATTTAATTTAATCTAAATTTACCCCAAACTCACTAGTTAAATATAATCCATTATAGGCATTTGTGGTTTTTAGCAAACTGAGATTTTGAACATAAATAATGTTGCATCAAAAATTATGACTGTTTACGATGATCTAAACGTACCTACATATTAGTCATCTCGCATATTTATTATGAAGTACCCAAATTTTTCACTAAGTATAGGAATTTTGTCCTATGCAAGGAATTTTGCTATTAAAATAGCTAAAATCGTTCATATTTTATCTTGGCTTTCGATATTTCAATGCATATTAAATCTGCAAATTATGAAGATACAATAAGGAATATGAGAACGACTTTCACTTGTTTTCAATAAACACTAGAATCCGTCAAATTTTACAGTTCTGGACACTGAGTTTTTGAAAATAGACAATACCGAGATTGAAGAAAGGAACTAATGAGGAAGTTTTAGTTAGAAAACTGTTAAAAATATTCAACAGTACAACCTACTACGTGGTTAGAAGGAGTAATAGCTTCTAGCTAGTCTATTTATCTTCGTTGCTTCGCCACTGCACTCTTGTGCTACTGAAAAACATAGCTCATTCTAAATTACAGAAGCTGGAACTACGGGAATATGGGTAACTTATTTCTTTAGCCTATACCTATAGCAAAAATGCGAATTTTATAACTATTCTCTGTCTATTTGTTTCGGCTTATTTCTGAAACATCTGGACCGAGTTTGACGGGACTTTCACTGACGGATATCTAATGTTACATGGAGTAACTTACGTTACTTTTCATTTTCCTGTGCGAACGGGATTTAATTCCCGGGGATCTCCCATATAAATTACATCTATACTTAATATTATAAAGAGGTAAAATTTGTAAGTTTGTAGGTTTGTAAGTTTGTATGTAGGGGGTAATCTCTGGAACTACTGGTCCGATTTGAAAAATTATTTCAGAGTTAGATAGCCCATTTATCGAGGAATGCTATAGGCTATATACCATCACGCTACGACCCACGGGAGCTGAGCAGTAACTAAAAATGCGGCTGAAACCGCAGGGGACAGCTAGTTATTTTATATAAATGTCCCAAAAAATAAATCCATACGAACGTATTCGCGGGTATCAGCTAGTTTTTGTATATATATTTTAATAAATAATAAGGGTCTCAGGATTGAGCCTTGTGAAACACCTGAGGTCACCAATTCAGACTGATGCCTATTCACTACAGTCTTTTATGTTCTGTTTCAAATGTAAGAAGAAAACCAGCGAAGCATGTTTCCCTATTAACCAATGAACGGTATTATGTTCAATAGATTTTCATGGTCAACCCACTCAAAGGCCTTTCTGAAATCTGTATAAACAGCGTCTACTTGTGGGCGTTTGTCGACGTTTGCAACGCGATAATCGGAAAAGATAAGTAGACTGTAGATAGCCGACCGCTGTTGATCAAACCCGTGTTATTCTGAGATGATATCGTTGTGGAAAGTGGATACTTTTTATTGTGTACGAATCTTTTGAGAAGTACAGGTATATCTACTTATAAAGCAGGTACCTACTTACGTATATACCTACTATTTTCAAACTAAGGAAACCGAAATCCTTTTTAATTCTTATTATGTGTTGTAAGTGCTCTTTTTTTGCGATTACGTCCTAAGTTTATTAATATGCCTTTCAACATAAACTAGTGTAGAGATCTTTCCCCTTACCATGATCTCTTTAAATCTTTCTAATGCGAAAAAGTTAGCTTTATAGGACGAATAGCATTTTTATGTGACAGTGCCATTCGTCCTAGAGAACACAACGGAACGGGAAGCTCACACCACTAGGCGAGTGGACCAGATATACAGGATACAGGACCGGCATAATAGGTTCTCTATACCCAGAGTATACCCTGGACTTATACATAGTTGATGTAAGGTTTGTGTTGCCAGACCGCTTTGAGCTGCTGGTGTTTCTACTCTTCGGGAAGGAGCCTTTGCCCTGTATGAGATAGTATTATTTGATTTGGGAGTATTCACGGATAGTGATCTATCAATCATAATTACACTATCATTTTGTGGGCCATCATGGTTAGAACCTGGATGAGAATGGGACAGAAACGTGGAGATTGGTAGAAGACCTACGATCAGTTGTAGGCTAAGTCGGACAGTAGACAATGATGATGACAACCATCCTCAAATTTAGTGTGACTATACGTCATAAATTGCACGATAATCACATACAATTAGCGAGGGCACCCGTTTCCGATAGCGTTTCAAAACCGAATGAATATTTAGCGCGGGTGGCGAGCCGTTAACCTAGATACGCACGCGATGCTATCGAGTTGCCCCGCTGTGCTTCGGTCACCGACTGAAGCGAGCTGCACAGGATTCTTATAACTTGCCTTCATAATAAGTTACCTGGTTATCGAATTTTAAAGTTTACTTTATATTCCTAGGTACAGAATAATATAAGAGGTAGAAGGAAACGAAGAGGAAATGTCGTAACGAAATAGGTCGACGAGAACCGCTGACTAGATCTGGAACAATTGGAGCCGGCGACGCGATAGGCCCAGAAGGAGATGGCGTGACAACCCTACCTAAAGGATTGGCCAGAAGTAGCTAAGGACAGAGAAGAGTGGAAGAACGGAAGAGAGGCTTTTGCCCTGCAGTGGGCCACAACAGGCTCATAAAAATAATATTATCAAGAGAGTTTGGCTCATGAATGAAGACCAAATTGAAAACTATGAGGAATAGAGAAAATTTTCAAAAGAGTCTCGGGTCCAATAATGACGAGAACTAAAACTGTATTTTTAGTTTAAAAAAAAAGCTTTTTTCTGGCAAGGAAACAAACCCGTTGAGTTTGGAAAAATCTGTTTTGTGTTGTTAATAAGGGTTTTATATTATAAAATTTTTAAGCACACAAAGTAGATTATTAACAAATAAATATTTTTGAAAGCGTCATAAAAAACAATTGCTTTGCATTAACATGAATAATAAAAGCACTGGATTGATAAATGCCGCTCTGTATTATTACATGAATTTCATAAGTTATGAGACTTTTAATTGCAGAATGCAACGTTATGACATATAAAATATGCGACACATCCATATACGGAAATCATTAACAGTCTCCCGAGGCGTCTAAGGCTGAATTTCTTTTTTTTTGTTTTAAAAAGCGTCGAGTGTAGAACTAGACAGAACTATGGTGTTGATCACTTCGATAGGTGGCATGAAAAGTCTATCAGTGTGAAGTGTAATTACTGTTATATTCGATGAAAGGTGAAGAGAGCTCGTGACTAGATAATAACAGCCGCACGGGTCGATCTTCAAGGTTAAGCAACGCTTGCCAAGGTTGATCTGTGGATGGGTGACCATCTTAACATAACGAATTTCCTCCGTGCCTCGGAAAGCAAGTTAAGCCGTTGGTCCCAGCTGTTATTTGTAGATCTTTGGCAGTAGTTACGGATAGTCAGAAGCCAGTAAATCTGAATTCAGTCTTGCCATAAAGTACCGTGTTACCTCAGTTAATGGGTTGTGGAGATCTGGTAGGCAGCCGCTCCTCGTAAAATACTGGTATTCAGCTAAATCTCGCTTGACTGGAATCCGACCCCAATATAGTTGGGAAACGGCTAAGCAGATGATGAATTCGATGAAAGGCGACAAGTAAAGCTCCATGACTGGAAAGGTTATATTCTAGTGAAAAAGCTAAGTAATATTCGGGCAAGACGCATTTTACGACAAAAAGTTTACGAATAAAAGTAACGTTGTTTGTGTGATACTGTAATGTCTGTGTTTTTCCTTAGCAGTAAGTAAAATAAGAAGCATTAACCTATCACATACCCGCTAAACGAGACACAATAGTAAAACAATAACAGCGCGGTCTCATAGGACCAGTCGGGGATTCATGAATTAAGTAAGAAGTCGTCAACGGCGCGTAGTGTAAACGCGCGCCTCAAAGAGATGTCAGGAAAACCGTAGGGGCCCAGCAGGGTCGAAGCCTCTGGGGCCATTGGTTCACTTCTGAAAGGAAAACCCGGGATCATGGAACGAAGGCAAAGAAAGAACAAAGGAATGGGTTTTAGTCAGTAATAGTCTGACACGCCGTCCCGTTCCACCAAAGAGCGGAAGAAGACATTCTGATGATTCCGCAACTTAAAAATGTCATCAGTTTAATAAACTAGTGCGCCTCAATATCCACGATTGCATCACTGCTTTTCATCAGCTGGGATCTCAGTCAAGTACTAGTTTATATTATTTAATAAAAAAACAAATCAAACTAAAAGGATTTATTTTAATTAAATAAGCATTTAAAGGCACTTTTGTGTTAATAAGAAGTCGGTCAGTTAGAAAAATGAAGCTAATTGCACATTCCAAAGCGTAGATCTATGCAGAAGGATGAACAAGAAGCTTCATGGTCAAGTTCTACGCTACACGCTATGTATAGTGAATGCCGAGGTAAATTCAGTTTTCAACACCGCAAAAAATATCTTATGTCAGCAAAACGTAATGACAGCAAAACTTAGGGGTCCAGCAGGGTTGAAGCTTACTGGGGGCTTACCATTACCATACCATTATCGGCCTTGTCATGTTCCCACTGTTGGGACTCAGGCCTCCTCTCTTGGAGAGGGAGTGGGCAGTAATCCACCACGCGGGCCCAGTGCGGATTGATGGATATCACATGTCTTCGAATTTTGTCGGTTGCCGGTTTCCACACGATGTTTTCCTTCACCATTTTGAGAGCAGCGGTGATGAAATAAATTACACAAAGTAATGCGCCTAGCTGGGTTTGAACCCGCGACCTACATCTGGTAAGTCGGGACAGTTACCAATGAGTCACCACTGCTCTACTGGGGGCTTAAGTTTGTACAAAAGAGAACCCCAGGGCACTGGAACGAAGGCAAAGAAGGAAGGAGCAGGAGTGATTTTTAGTCAGCAGAAGTCTGTTTCGCCCTCCCACTCCACCCAGACCCAGAGAAGTCATTTTGCTGATTTCCAACTAAAAAAACCTCGCTAAAATTTCTTACGTACCTAATGTTAAAACATTCAAAGTCTACCTGAATAAAGTAGGGATGGGAAAATTGTAGTCCTATTATCGATATCGGCCTTGAGTATCACGAAGTCTATCGATAAGCCCAGCCCGCTTATGTAACGCTTCCCATATCGTTTATTAGAACGATATGCGCTAAAAGATTGTGATCGTAGTTTACCGCTGGGGACTAGACTAAGGTTGGATACTATTTTACTTTGTTGGCTTGAATTTTACCTACTCTATCCTATCTAAAGTTTGTTTTTTAATCTCTGAGACCAAATTGACACAGGCAAATGTCAAACTTACTATAATAATGATGCCAGATATTTTGTATTGTAACAAGTGTGACAACCCACGTAATGTCATTTTAGTCTCAAAAATAAAAATAATACAGGCTTTAACATAGATTAAGTGACCGGTGACTATAAGCTTGTATCATCTCACTATCCTTTCCTAAAAGTGGGATGATACAAGCTCATAGTCAAGACTTCTGTCAAGACAAGACTCATAGTCAAGACTTTTGTCTTCTGATCAAATCGTCTAGAGGTAGAAATATCTGTAGACAATTGACATTTTAACAATAATACCGTAGCGATAGTGATAGTGTTTTTCTTGTATGCTTATTCACTATCGCTACGGTATCAAAGGAATTGACAAAAGCTATCGAAATGTCACGTGACTATCCTTAACGTTTTGGAATTTCGACAATCGCCATCGTCAGTACTTTGTCTCGAGCCCAAGGGTTTGTGTGGACTATTTGTTGGTCCGTACAACTGGTAGTAATGCCTTTAAACTATGTCAGAGCTCCATATAATGCTGGGGCTCTGTGGGACTGTGTCTGTGAGAGAGAGAAAGAGATACCGCGGCTCTGGATCATAAAAGACAATTGAAAGAATACAGGTTAATTTTATTTACTAAAAGTCTGAGACTCTCTTTCACTCTACCAAGACAGGAAGAAGATGGATAGATAGATTTACTCTTTATATGGCAAATCATAAAAAAAAAGTATAGTAGGAGCTTAAAATGAATACGATATAATAATGGCGTTGCGATGGCGGTTTTATCGCTGAAAGCGGTATTTTTTATAGACAACCTTTGGATGGATTTGACAACGAAGGAGAATATTTGTTGATTTTTTTAAGAAGTTATGTGATGACTTACCACATCATCATAATGTTCCTTCTGGTTCCTGTTCTTATCCTTGTTCCATATTACTTGGGGAAGGTGCAACCCGTTTTTATCTTCCATTATGACCTGTGACTCATCACCACGCTACCACCTTTTCTTTTGCATCTTTCTCCACACAATCCATCTATCTTTTCTTTAGCCTCCCTCTCTCCCTCTATTCATCCACATGTACACCCATAACTCTTAATATACTTTTCATGCTTCCATATGACCATACCAAGACAAAAGATTCCCTTTGAACTTTTCAGTCACTGATGCCACTTTCAAACTTCCTGCGCTCATTTCTCATTTTATCCATTCTCACTCACTCCACAGTCAATCTCAACGCACAAAATAAATAGTAGGCTCCATTTAGCAGATGGATGTAAACCCACAGATTATGTAACGTAGATTAGATGCCTACTTACTTACAATACGGAAGAGTGATCAATATAAATATATGTACATACGAGTATATATAAGGTATCTAACAATTGAATTTGTTGGCCTTCGCCAGAGCTGCAACAAAAGGCTTATGGGTCGATAGTTTCTAGGGCGCAAACAAAAAAACCAAGTTAGATTAATGTTCTCACCCGGATTGAGTGGCGGCGCTCCATCTATAGGATTTGTATCACACCTGAGTGATTGGGGGTAAAATGTTTTTCCTGGTATTCGGCTAGACTGGGGCGATCAATAGCAGTCGTGTATTTGTAGAATGAAATTGAGGATTCTCATAACATTAATTAATTCATGAATCCCCGACCGGTCTCATAGGACCGCGCTGTTATTGTCTTACTATTGTGTCTCGTTTCGCGGGTATTGATAGATTAAAGATGTAAGTGTTTTTTGTTGGAAGTAATTATTTTTCCGATGCGAGACGCACAGGACCGGTCGCTGTGGCGACGCTTAGGGGAGGCCTATGTCCAGCAGTGGACGTCTTTCTGCTGAGATGATGATAATGAATTATTTTTCCTACTGCTTTTACACATGGCGTCTAGAGCTGTTTTTTTTTTGTATGCTTATTTTTTCTACAACACGTACACACGGTGTCTTTTTTTTTTCAACAACCCTTTCGAAAGTATGTCGGCTACTGAGATTTCTGTAGAAATAAGCTTTATATTTGTACTTACCTATTTCTCCTGTTTCCTTTTTCTTTCTATTTTTTGGATGTGTGTGTTCATAAATTGTTAGTTGACTTTGTCGTATGGAAACAAACGACTGAGCTAAAACCTTGTCCTGGTTTAACACGTGGCCTACGTTTGTTCCAAATTTTATCCAAATCTGTTTAGCCAAGGGTGATGGATTAACCAACATACTGTTTCACATTTATAATTTTGTTCTTTTCTTTTTAGCATTCCAATGGCGAAACTAGTAAATTTTCAAAATGAAATTCCTTGCAGTATTTGGCCACAGCAATACCCACCGCTGACGCTGTCATTAGATCCTCCTTACGTGACCAGGTAACAGAGTATGTAACGCAAGATGAAAGGTTCAGGACATGGTCTGTCATGAGTCTCTCTCTCTACCTCTACCTAGCCTTTTCCCAACTATATTGAGGTCGGCTTCCAGTCAAGCCAGATTTAGCTGAATACCAGTATTTAACGAGGAGCAGCTGCCTACCTCCACAACCCATTAACTGGGGTAACACGGTACTTCATGGCAAGACTGGAGTCAGATTTACTGACTTCTGACTATCTGGTCTGCGATGAGTGTTGTAACATTTATAATATGAACCAGATACTTATATAGAATATACTTTTTCCTACAAGTATGAGAATGCTTGTAGGAAAAAGTGGCATTTTCCTTGTCGGGAATAAAAATAGACATAAATACGATGTCAGTCACTGACGAAAGGGCATCCAAAAATATGATTGCTTTATAGAAATGCCACAGGATATAAGGTTATCAGACTATTATGTAGTATGTAGCGATGCGCGATGGCAAATGGTTTTATTGGATTGTTTCGATTGTTTGAACATCTATATGGTTCTCTATTTATTCTTTTCGAGTTTAAAACGAGTCCAACTAGATCTGTTATTCCGACTGGCGCATGGTGTGTTCCTGGTGTTGGTTGTGTGGTTCACTGCTTACCATCAGGTGGGATCGCAGTCAAGCAATAGTTTATAACAAATAAAAAAAAATGATAAGTTTTGCCTCCATGGTTCCAAGTGAGAGTGACTGATTTGAACAATCGAAAACCATGGGTTTTGTTGGGTTGGGTGACATTGGGTTCACAATTCCAAAAAACAATTGAAAAACCTTTTGATTATTTTGTAGGGCTGGTAAATGATGGTTGGTTGACTCGATGACTTTTTTCAATGACTCCGATTCTTTTGATTATTAAAACCTGTCGTATTCGTCCATAGCTATAGTCTTTTTTGCATAGCATGACTTGGGTGACAGCAGGACGAAAATATGCATTTTTATGATGAAAGAAAAGGATAGAAAGCTACTTTGTATGAATCTGACAGCTGTCACCGAAACCATCCTATAACAAATTTAGTATAGTTGCATGTAAGTTTGAGAGTAGACGTACTCTGATTCTGATGGAGATATAGAGCTGATAGGATTATGGGTGGCTTAAGTTCCGGTAACATGATTTGTGTTCGTCTTCGGAAATGCATCGGCCGTATCGAAGAGATTGACTCGTGCTTTGTGTTCTATGCTGAGGTTAAGTATTGACGTAACAGGAAAATGTTTAACCTATCACATACTCGCGAAACGAGACACAATAGTAAAACAATAACAGTGCGGTCTCATGCGATCGGTCGAGGAGCGAGTGACTAATTTTGCATTATTTTTTTGTTTTTTACGCTTCGTATGAAACGTGATAAACAAGGTGGATATATTCAAAAAGTAAAATGGTTAAAAATATCGTGGTCTGCCAAATCTTTTTGTCCACTATTTTGGAATCAGCTTCCAGCATAAGTATGGACTAGAAAATACCAGTAATTTACCTTCATAGACCACCTTCCGTGTGTTTCCTGATAGCTAAAACCTAGTTTACAGCTAAAACCTAGGTGGAGCAAGAGTATCTGTTACTGATCGTAACTGTAACCCGTGTTTCTTCAGTTGCCCTTTATAGCCTATGGATAGGGTATAGTCCATGACGTGTTAAAATGTGAGGCGAGCGAGCAAGAAAAAAAGATAGAGAGTATATACAGTCTACCGCCCCTAAGACGACCCACAGACCTTTTACAGCTCCAACCCTTTAACAGTTCAGTTTAGGTTGTCAAATGAATCGCGTTAAGAGTTTGTGGCGAAACCTTAGGGCCGCGGTAACCTTTTCAAACAATATCGCTGCTTTGGCGAGCACAAATCGACCTCTGTGACTGTTTTATAACCGACTATTTTTAGCCAAGACTTGTGCCCTCTAAAAATAAGACGCTATACTATATTTATACTTATAACATTATAAATAAGTGAAACCAAACTGAGTGACTGACTGCAATTTATGCAACTATGTCACACTTATTTTTATTTATAGTTTCATGCCGCAATACACGCCATTTTAAATGACAAGTGCACTTGCGGACTGCGACTGAAACTTACACAAGTAATCTCGAGCTGTTAGTGATGTCGTTTCAACAAGTTCACCTCGCTCGCAAGTATACTTGTGCAAGTATGCAGTAAAACTCACTCTGGATTTTTAAAGGAGTTAATTATGGGGTCTTAATGTTAGGGACCGACGACCTGGTGAGGGTCGCGGGAATCCGATGGGTGCGGGACGCACAGGACCGGTCGTTGTGGCGACGCTTGCGGGAGGCTATGTCCAGCAGTGGACGTCTTTCGGCTGAGATGATGATGATGATGAATGTTAGTGACGTTTACAACAACTAGCTATCCAGGGATATGTTGGTAACCTGGGATCTCTTGCGGATATCTTCATATCTAATGTGATGTTCAAGGAAACTCCGAGCATAGCCCTTTCCGCTGCCATTTGGGTGACTTTAAGCCTTCTGATAAAGCCCATTGTGAGCAACCACGTTTCAGAGCCATATGTCATCACTGACAACACGCACTGGTCATAAATCGTAAGTGTATTACCGAAATGTACGCACATAACTCCAAAACGACTGCACTAAAATAGATAATTATTTTTATTGTGATAGTTATTGTCAGAACAAAGTTTGAATGAAAGAAAGTTCTAAAGAAATCAAATAGAGAAAATTGCACCTGACGAAGTCGGGGTGGATAGTTAGTATTAAATAAATTAACTTATTTCGAAGTGTAGAACACTACGGTTTTAGAAAAGTTTAAAATTGATTATAATTAAGTACTGCTTAATCTATCACATACCTGCGAAACGAGACACAATAGTAAAACAATAACAGCGCGGTTTCATAGGACCGGTTAGGGATTCAAACACTAATTTACTAGTTACCAACAAAAGTCGGTTTTATCGGTCAAACATAATCATAGTCGGAAGGCAGCAGGGCTGGGTTTCTGACTGCTTCAAAATTGATCTTCCTAGCTTTTTTCTAACTAGCTATGACTTATGATTATCGGCTGTCATTTGTAGATCTTTGGCAGTCGTTACGGATAGTCAGAAGCCAGACTCCAGTCTTGCCATGAAGTACCGTGCTACCCCAGTTAAAAGCCGCTCCTCGTAAAATACTGGTATTCAGCTAAATCCAACTTGGCTGGAAGCCGACCCCAATATAGTTGGGAAAAGGCTCGGCAGATGATGATAGGACTTATGATTATATGACTGCTCCCGATTTAGTGGAGTTGGAGAGGCGTGTCAGACTTTTAATGACTAAAATCCACTTTACTTCGCGTTACAGGACCTTTTCTTTTCCTGGGCTTCGGCCCTGCTGGGCTTCTACGGTTTTGCTGTCATCTCTTTGAGGCACCCGTGGAACACTACGCACCGTTGACCACTCGGGCTCGGTTCGAACAGTTGCTGGATGGCCAGACGGTGCACTACCTTCTGCTCGCCGTCCGCAGGCCGATGCCTACGGTGATTTTTCTAACTATGGTGGGGTTTGCTTCCAGTCAATCCGGATGTACCTGAATATCTGTATTTTATATGGAACTGTCTATCTGGCTATGATCTTATACCTTGGCAAGACTTGTATCAGATTTTATGACTGTTTTGCCAAAAACAAAATTAATGTTTAATACGGAAAAAATGTGGAAAAAAGAAACATAAGGAAAATTCCCTGCCGGAGTCTGTATTTCTTGATAGTTTTGTAGCTCTCTCTTGGGTCTTTAGGTCGAGAAAGATTAGGTAACTTCTAGGCAAGCGTGCTCCACCGTCGACCATACCGCTTTCCTTCAGGTGAGATAGTAGACACACGCTTTTAATAAAAAATACTTTTTATAAACGAATCTTTTTTTAAGTATCACTACATAGTATAAAACAAAGTCGCTTTCTC
Organism: Mythimna separata; assembly: GCA_030763345.1. NCBI lineage: Eukaryota > Metazoa > Arthropoda > Insecta > Lepidoptera > Noctuidae > Mythimna > Mythimna separata. Next base: position 1,699,940 of record CM061175.1, read on the forward strand.
TGTCCCTATATCCCTATGTATTCTTAAATCTTTAAAACTACGCAACAGATTTTGATGCGGTTTCTTTTTTCAATAGATAGAGTGATTCAAGAGGAGGGTTTATATGTATAATATAGTCGGGAAACACTGATAATATTGCACCCGTGCGAAGCCGGGGCGGGTCGCTAGTTTTATTATACACCGTGTGTTAGAAATCGACGCGTAAACGAATATCATGGTATATGTGATACTGGACCCTCAGAGGAAGAATGAATTTTTCGTCGACTTTTTTCCTATTTCTTTTTTTACAGATTAATCGGTACTCTTTTAAATTAAATTTTATAAAATTGTTATTCTAACATTCGAAAAAAAATCTTTTTAAAATAAAAATGTCATTTGGGTTGATTAGAATAATATAATTTTATACAGTTTAAATTACAAAAAAAGTACAGAGTATTTTTAAATAAAAATTAGGAAAAGCTGACGAAAAATTCCACCACTGGGGGATTCAAAATCATGTACTGGATCCATGATATTCGTTTATGCGTAGTATCAGACGACACACGGTGTATAAAATATTACAAAGAATAAGATTTCGCCCGTGTGTGTAGGTATCTGTAGAACAATTGACAGCCTTAAGACTAAGACTAAGTAATGCTCGAATGAGCACTCACTCGACACTTGAGGGCGATAAGCGGAAGCCTTACTCAACGGATAAGATTGAGTGTTAACCTAATTGTGGAACTGCGAATGTATATAGCAAGTGTACACAGGGCCTTAGTTGAGCCGCAGTCCAGAAGAAGTGTGGACATCGTGGTGGAGATCTTTACTGTACTCTTCTGGAAGTTCATTATGGCATTGTATTTGAGGTATACTTCAAAGTTGAATGAAGTATTGTTTCGCTACAGACACATCGATAAACTGTGAAAATTGCGTATGGAAATAAAAAGTAAATCTGCCAGTATTGATCCTCAATCCAAGCATAAATTAATCTAATCAGAAAGAGTGGATCAGAGCAACGAGTCCAATAAAATTACAAGAGATGTACAGAGACTTACCTTCTGATGGTTACGCAAGAAGCCTGTCACATCACCAACTTTCACGTCAACCATCAAAAAAGTATTTATCAAAAATAAAAAAAAAAACACTGATTCTAAAAAAATATTCAAATTTGGAACATCACAGCACTCAAGCAGTCATTGTGTCACTGGTACACGACAAAAAAACATATAAATTCAAAAACTATTTCTAAGACGATGGTAACACTTTCTTTACGGAAAAATTGCGCGGGTTTTTGTGATGGGTTGTTAAAATTAGTGGTTTTTACTGGTTTTCTGTTGAATTAATTTGTGTGAATGTTAGTTGTTGGCGTTGTGCGGAGCGCGTGCATTCGGCCGCTCGGGCGGGGGCGGCGCTGTGCGGGCCAGCGCGCCGGCGCGGGCGTTGCACCCCCGGGCACAGGGACGGACTCCGGCCCTAGGGGCGGTATTGACTGACACACATTTGAAGCCTTAAATGTTGGAAACTACAAATCTGCCTAGAAATCTTAATGAAGTCGTCTTCTTAGGAACTGCCAGATCAGCAAAATCAAGTGACTGATTCTGTAAATCATTTATTATCATCTTTTGATTCTCGGGCCTCTTCTTTACGCCGTCATTGCTCCTTCATAGATCGTGTTTATCTTTTTGAATAGAGACGAAAAGATCATTACATTAAACTCGTCGTCAAACGTACGACTTGGGATAATAATTACGCATATAGCTTCACAAGATCACTATCATTTAACCAGCTTAATAACTCGGTACCTACTCTTACATAACGCTTAAACACTTTAGTAAACTCATCCAATTTCGTCCCCAAATTGGGCCCCTGCCGTCTGAAAAACTACGGAGGTTCCACTCGCAGCGGAAACGCCCGACCATTCCCGAGTCCTACCGAAGCCCAACCTGTCTGAAGTTGTTACGCTGCCCAGTATAACTTCAGCTCCTCCTCTGCCCTTAAAATCTCCTTTATAAGGTGCAAAGAACGTAATAATGTTTGACATTAGAGTTCTCTTTATCGTGGACGGGCCCGACGGGGCATGCGCGTCGCACATCGATGGATCGGGCGAAGCCAGGTGTTTGCAGAATATTAGTCGTTTATTGTGTTTAAATATAATCATATTTGTGTATGGGACAATTGTGGATGTTCTTACAGCTTTCATATTAGAAATAAACACTGAAAACCACAAAAAAGTCTCTAAATGGTAGCATGAGAGGTCTGGAAATATATCTTTGCTTGCTTTTTTTCACAGTGGTTGTATGAAATTTAATTATACCGCGTTACTCGTAGCTCACGACGAAAGATTTATTTTATCCCTGGCAACCGCTGCAAGAGTTGCCAGTGGATTAGTAACGTAATTAAAAATGTTCTTTTGATTAAGTTGGCCTGAATCGTCAAGAAGTTAGCCGTGTTATGGAGTATCGCTGGGGTTTTCTTATTTTAACTGTTTTCTATTATATTATCAGTATTTATACTAAAAGGAAAAGGCTAGATAGCACTAAGTAATGATTCATTAAAGGATACTACAATACTACTTTAGGATACGTTTTAAGCGTACCTCAGTAACCGGATCCTAATAAAATCTTTTTGTTGTTCAGTTATTAGTCAGTCACGACCCTTTTTCTCAGGAATGCGTATTGAGTTGAGAATAATATCAAATAGTCGGGTCTGCTGCCCCTTAGAGTGCAGAAATAATCAAACTTGTCTCTCAACTTAATCTAAAGATAAGGTCGTTCACTCACTCGAACTTGACCGATTTTTTTTTCAAAAATACATATTCAGGCTTAAGTCAGTTGGTGGCGTATAATTTAATGCAGTTTGGGCTATTCATAAATAGCATCTTTTAGTCTTTCGCCTAAAAAAATCAAACTACAGATTTGATTCTTATTTTTTAGAAACACTTTGTCTTTTATCTTTATTACACACTATACAATGACTATATTCACGCTTATTATCCAAAGTAGATAAGTTGACATTTTTCGTATGTACAATTTCTCTGTTTTAAAATGGCGTGTCTTAAAATGCTGTTTCTTCATCATCTCGCGGTTCTCTCGTTGGAGCTGCGTCTGAAACCATTATATATATATTTTTAAACTTTGTCCTACATTAGGAGTTACTCCTGTATCGTAGGTGCATTCAAAAATATGTAAACTCGCACACATAGAAAACCCAGACCCGACACATCTATCTGTAGGCCATACAAAAATTTGTTCCGGGATCTAACCCGCGACGATCATCATCATCAACATCTGTGGCTGCATTGGTACGATATTTATATGCTTGTAGTTTTAGCAAAATGTACCTTTAATAGGTTACCAAGCAGTTACTTAAAATACACCTATCTGTTACGATAAATAAAGTAAAATAAAGTTAATGTAATATGCAAAATTGCTACTAAATGATACATAATTTTCATAAATATTCATCTATTACTCGAGTTCCAGGTGGCTTCTCAATTCAGACGTTTAGATTGAGGAGCCACTTTTGCATTAAAACAACTAGCGATATATTTTGCTGCTAAATCTAGAATTCGTGCTGCAAAATAAACTGCATTGCTGCAAAATAATGGTGAGATAAGATTTAAAAAATCTGATGTGGCTCCTCGATCCTTACGGACATAAATAAATTGAATTAATTTTGGAAAATGTACTAATGTAAACCGTGGGGTTCCACGAAACTAATGTTATTAGATTTTCTGATATCAGTATCTTAAGACCAGTAGTAGAAATGGAAACATGAAAGAATGGTCCCTGTCCATGAAAGTCGCAAAATATATTTTAAAAAAATGATGAAGGTTTACTTTGATTACTTACCGTATTTTTTTTTCTTAGGCCATAATCGCCATACTAATGCCATCAGTATGGCAGTACCAACCGCTGCCAACAGTGTTACTAGAAATGTTTTTTCTGTCTCAGGACTTCCTAGACCCAAACCTAGACTGCTTTGTCCTGACCCAAGACTGCTTTGTCCTGAACCATCAGGTATGTCTGCTTTTTTATTAAAAATTTGGTTAATAGATATTTCTTTTTTTTTAGAAATGGTCTTAGGTATATTTTCAGATTTCTTCTTGTTAATACTGTTTGTTCCAGAAATATTTTCAACTACCGTTGTATTATTTTTATAACTTTTGTTATTTGTCTTATTGTCAACTGTTTTATTTGTTGTTGTATCTACAATATCCTTTTCCAGCTTCTTATTTATATTTGTGACTGTTGACTGACTTTCTGTGGTATCTATTTCTATACCCGTTATATTGTTTGAATCTAGATCTATATATTCACAATGTATAGATGTTTTATCTGTAGTGGCGTTTCTGCTCGAGTCAAGATTAGAATATTCACATCGTACTAAAACTCTTTGTTTAACACTTTCATTTTTAGCAGTTCCGTTGAATAGTTGTAGATTTTCAGCATTTAAGGATTTATTTTTCATAATTATTGTCAGATCCACATTTAAATTAGGGTGCGTTTTGTTAATGATCAAAGAATTATTAACATCTATACAGCTGGAGAATTTTAAGTCTACGATATTATTTTGTAGAATTTTCTCTTGATTTGTATTTACACCAAAGTCAATGATTTTTCCTTCGTCAATGATAAAAGATGAGTGATGACTACAATTATTGGGTATTTGTGTTATGAGAATCTTTATCATGTTTTTTGGTTTTGGTGGTTTCTTTGGGTCAAATGTTCCACTAGGCGTTTTTGTCTTGTTAAATTCATCCATAATATCTCCAGAATTACTTTTGTTGTTATTTATGTGAATTTCATTCGAACAATTTTTAAAATATATGCCTTTCTTATAGCGCTCTTTAGACGTATCATTTGATTCCAAAATTTGACAGTTCCAAGTCAAAAGTTTTTGTTTTATTTTATTTTCAGCTGTGATGACATGTGATTTTTGGCTTGAAGGTGTAATGTATATGCCGGTAATATTATAAAAATCCAAATCTATTGACTCACATTGTAATGTTGTTTTATAACTAGTAGCATTGCTGCTTGAATCATTATTATAATGATTACAGTGTAATAATATTCTATTTTTTACATTTTTATCTTGGGGAGATCCATTAAATTGTTTTAGATTTGAAGCATTTAAAGATTCGCTTTTCAAAATAATGTTCAATTCTGCGTGTAAAGGTGGTTGCTTATCGTTGATTTTAGAAGAGTTATTATTTATACAATTGGAGAGCATTAACTCTATATTATTATTTGATCTTATTTCCTCTTTTTTGTTTAAGTCTATGATCTTTCCTTCATCAATGTCTAAGGGTATTTTTTGGCTACAATTATTTGCATTTTCTGGCATGAGAATTATTATCATATTTTTTGGATTGTCTTTATTTATCCCAACAGGAGCTACTGTCGCGATCGTTTCATTACCACTCTTTGAACAATTTATAAAATGTAAGTTGTTAATTTCACTGCTTTGGTCCTTTTCCTTAATTTGACAAATCAACAATTCTTGCCTTGGTGACGCAGTCGTTAACGTTTGTGTAATATTTTGATTATGCTTGGCAAATAATAGATCTTCACATTTTACATTGAGAAAATTTTTTGAAGCAATCGTCTTCTGTGTACAGTTAGGATATTTCGTAATTGTGTTATTTTCGACATAATTCACTTTAAAATATATATTTATTTGCATTTTTTCTTTACAATTATTATATTTTGGTATTGAACATGATGTAAACATAGTTTTAAAATCTTTAAAATTACCATTGTAATTTGTAGAGCTATCATTTGATGATTTAGGAAAATAGCCAGTAAAGATTGGTTGAACTGAACTGGATGTATCTCGATCAATTGAAATTTGAAGAGTGCTTGCAATATGGGTAACATTTTCGACATCACTTAAGTTTTTATTTTCAGGTTTCAATTCATCAAAGCAAACTATTTCTGCATGATCACAAATCAATGTTTCATTCTGAGTTGTCTTGCTGTTTATATCTGAACTGTTTCGAATATTATTTTCATTAATATAAATTAAATTTACGTCACACATTGACGCAATCAAATCTTTATCTAACTTATGTTCCGGTTCCTCTGTCGTAACAGTCATCCTGCTTGTTGTAACATCAGGTGATTCTGTGCTTAAAGCAGTGAGTCTTGCTGAATGGTTGCCAGCGATGAAGTAATGGCTTTGATTATTCACTACGTTTATGTAGCGTTCACAAAACAAGATCGTGCTGTTGTAGTTGAATTCTACTAGACAATTTTCCTCTTCAAAATCTTCTACCGTAGAATCACACGGCAAGGTTACGTCATCCCAATTTATTCTTTCTCTAAAAAAATAATTTAGTTTAACCCATGTTATGCAGAAGCACGTATCTTAGCAACATATTTTCATGAAATTTATATATCATCACGCATGCATTCTCGGCTATGCAGACATGATGAATGTACCAAAAGATTTAACGAGCCTTTGGTAAATTATTGGACAAACATTTAAACTAAATTTTAATTCTTTTAAGCTAGATTGAATAGGCTTTTAATAAACTAGTGCGCCTCATTAACGATTGCATCACTGCTCACCATCAGGCGGGATGGCAATCAAGCACTAGTTTATGGTGTACAAAAAAATTTTTGGAAAATCTGGAGAGCATTTATCTGAATGGATTAAATAAATCTGTTGTAATGAGAATCTTAAAAGACCACATGAAAGCAAATTACTTTTTAAAAGGCGATTTGTGCAAACCAATAATAGTGGTGAACTTACTCTGTCAGTGGTGTTATCCTATAACCTGTACCGTCGGAACAAATGTGTTCTTCTAATACAACATAATATTCATCGCATTCGGCGTCACTAACGTCTATGACATAGCTGATCTGAAATAAAAGTAATATACGAATAATCTTATTAATTGTTCAGTGTAAACTTTATGGCTAAAGGACCTGTCTTCAGAGAAAAATAGTTTCTGAAATCAAAATTATGTGTAACTAATATTCTGAAACCTTTTTCAGGATATGTATCAAAAAATTCTAACTGGCCTCATCTACTACAATTGCGCGGCGAAATTCCGTAAAAAAACAAAAATTTTGACAAGATATTCGTATTCTCGTTTCGTAGGTGCCTGGGCTATCTTTCTTTGTTAGAGAATATTGCAACAAAACATAGTGATCAGTCATTTGTTTATTTTCGTATTATTAGCCTATTATACACTGCTCGTTTAAGACCTCCCCTATGTCTTTGAGATTCTTTTTCCTTGCGTCATTTCAAACCAAACTTTGTGATTCACCTCTCTAAAGTCTGGTTTTTAATCTCTGATACAAAAATTGACACAGGTAAATGTCAAACTTACAATAGTAATGATGCCAGTTCTTTTGTGTTGTGACAAGTGTGACAACCCATGTAATGTCATTTTAGTCTCGGAGATTAAAAAAAAACTTTAATTTATTTTATTCGAAAAAAACTATTCAAAAATATAATTTATACCACCCATGGACTCTCCTACAAGGACGAACATCTTTAAATATAAACAAACTCATATTGTTAAAACTACAATAATAAAATATGAGGTGATACTCGTAAAATATAATAATAGGTTTATGACAAAAACACATGTGGTCTCATGACGGAGCTTACAGACTGATAATACGCTGCCTAAGTAGCTGATGAATTCCATTATATAATTTTGTTCTTTTTAACTACATGTGTTAGAATTTATGTAACACTTCGTAAGAATAATGAAGATATTTTTATAATACATTTTCTGGCCTATAGACTAATAAACTATCTATATATAAATTAGTTAAATAAAAACCCTCAATAAATTATAAAACACGCTCTGGTTTTACCACTATTAACAATACTCGTATCTATACAATTTTATATATAATTCGCAGTCATCTAGAATAATGTACCTTCCCTGCCGAAGACTATATTTCCTGATTAATACAACCTTAGTAGTACTATTAATAGTGATCTATATACTCGTATGTGATCTATTTTTGTCACTGAAGGTTTGCTGGGAGAAATTCATTGTTGAGTTAAGCTTGCCTTTGTACAATTGAATGGTCACATCTATGTGTACTATTTTAAGATTGTTGTGTGTAGGTAGGTACAATATAGAATGAAGATATATAACTTGTGAAAGGACTATATGAAATTATTCAAAGAGTCCTTTTACATGTTATACCACACTCACAAAATTTACACTCTCTTAACAATTATTATAAATTAGAATAACTAAACCTAACACACAAACAACTTACCAACAGACATAAAACTAAAAATAATCCAAATATCTGCATTTTACACAACACTTTTTATACACTTCACTGTTTTTAGACATGTGGGTATATCAGAAATGTAATTAAAAAAAATTTACATTAAAACGAGTTCACTGCAGTGATTGATCAGAGTTTTGGACACAATGACAGAATAAATGCTTTCATGATTTGTAATATGTAACAATACTGACTATAAATCAGTTCAAATGTTCCTTGTGGATCTTTTCCTTAACATAGCCTTGGCTTGTAACCACAACTGAAATAAAACTGTCATATTATGTGCGCGTAAGTTCACTGTGAAGGTATGTACCCTGACCTAATACAAATGTAGCCAATCAAATCCCTAGAAACTGAGGTACTTATAGGAACTATTATGCTAGTGTGGAATTACTCGTAATTCAGATTATGGATATGCACTTTGGAATGTGCAATTTTGCTTGACTGTTTTTTTAAAGTGCTTATAAATCGTATGTTTGAAATAAAGGTTTCTGATAAAACATAACTTTTTCTACAAGCGTTTGCTTAAAGCCTAACCATTGGAGAAGCTTTTTGAGAAAAAATGTTTAGTTGTACGGAGTTCCATTGCTGTATGCACAATAAACGTGTTCGACTTCTTTTGCATCACATGCTATTTTAATATATTATTTAATCAATAATGCTCATTTAGTGGCACTCATTACGAAATATTTTTGTTAAAATGCGGGTAATGCAGTTTGCCACAATATTCTTATCACTTAGATTTATTGTAAATTTATTGGTAAGCACTATAATTGTGGTTGTTAATTGTCCTTAAATTAATAATAACAAAATTATAAAAAAACACTCGTGACACATTTCTCCTTTCTATAACATAATATATTTTGATTTTCTGCAATTCTTGCTTCGTTAGCTGTATCTTAATTAGCTATCAAAGTCAAAGCGTTTATTGCAATCATGCAATCATGTCTATTATTACCCCATCTGACAAAACGGGTTCCCTATTTGTCTTCGAAACTTGATGGTTCGATTTTTATTATATCGAAAACGGTATGTCGATAATTCAGTTGTACGATGTTTTACTGCATCGATGATTTATTGGTGCGATGTAACGTTTGTGCGAAAAATCCTGTTGCGAAAAGCCTTACACCGATTGTTCATTAGTTCGGTATTTTTTTATTGTACCTATGTCGGTTCGAAACGCCTACTGTTCCTTGACATTTAAGGTTTTTCGCAACAGGATTTTTCGCACAAACGTTACATCGCACCAATAAATCATCAATGCAGTAAAACATCGTACAACTGAATTATCGACATACCGTGTTCGATATAATAAAAATCGAACCATCAAGTTTCGAAGACAAATAGGGAACCCGACAAAACTATCCAGCAAACCATTCCGCCAACATAAATCATTTAGTTAATTCTTCTCTTATATGTCATCCGTATTTAATTTAAAAAACCTCAGAACCAATCTTGGTGTAATTTAGAATGAGCCTCTTTTAGTTATTAGTTAATATATTTCTTTTACAGATAGATACTAAGTTGATAAAAACTATTCCTTGAATTGTGTATTTTCCAGTCGGATTATAATTTGGGTGTCTTCAAGGCTAGAGTGAATAGGCTCTTAATAAACTAGTGCGCCTCACCATCGACGATTGCATCACTGCTTACCATCAGGTGGGATTGCAGTCAAGTACTACCTATTTTATAACAATTAAAAAAAAAACAATATTATTTGCGGTCACGGGTGACAGTGTGATTGTATTTTTTAATATTTTGTAATAATCATTATTTGTATCTTAATCTACATTGTAATCTTATGTAAATTTTGTCATTTTTGTTTCGTACGTTAACTTGTACGCTAACTTTATTCTTAAATTGTTAATACCTGCTGTATCAAAAAAAGGACACTTAATAAATATTTTGACTTTGGCGAAGCACTTATAGTGGCCATTCCTTTACCAGTAGCATCAACTACGAAAATAGAACAGTTACTTAAAATAGACATGACTATATTGACTAACACTTAATCGGTATAGTCATTCATAGGTGCTATGGGAATTTACGAGGATGAACATTATTACTTTGTTTATGTTCCTTCCTGTAATGATCTCCAACTGCAGCATTGGTTTCGTGGTTGAAAATGCAGCTATTGAACGGGGGGTTTTCAGTTTGATACTCAGGTGTAATAAATACTTAGTGCTGTTGGGTTTTCCTAATTCTAATAAGATTTTTTTTTAAAGAAACGTTGCTCCACACTAGGAATTACTCCTGTATCGTGGGTGTGTTTACAAACATGAAAACTCACATACATAAGACGCCCAGACCCGGAACAACTATCTGTAGATCAATACAAATATATGTTCCGTGCGGGAATCGCACCCGGGACACGCAGCACAGCAGTCAATGCTAACCGTGCCGTCATTGATCTGTAGTAGGTAGCTCCGATTTTGGAAGTTTAGCTCTCTTCGGTCATGGCGTATGCCGTTCCATCAGAGTTATGGCTATCTGTTCTTACAGATAGCCGCGGCTTCACTCTTGTGAATGAAGAGGTAGTGTACCTGCTACGACAAAACTTGTGCGCTTTAATAGCTTCTGCGCACAGAACATATAACTTCCTTTATATGTTCTGTGCTTCTGCGTATTTAGCTAATCTTTCTTGAGATTGACTATTGTGATCGAAATTTTGTTCAGAAGAATTATGTATTAATCTCCATGACAATAGTGGCATTCCTTTGCGATTTTTAGTTATTTAACTGAGGAAGTTTATTGTGATATGTATTTACGAGATTGTGACACATATTACTTAAGTATGTAATATTTAATTCATGAATCTCCCAGACCGGTCTCATAGGACCGCGCTGTTATTGTCTTACTATTGTTTCTCATTTCGCGGGTATTGATAGGTTAAAAAAAAACCTTGAAAAAGCATGAAACTTCAAACAAATTCAGTCTATTTATTTATATAGGCACACCAGCGACTTATTTACAAAACATTGACTACAATACATATACGAGGGCTATCTAACCAGTCTACCTCAGAACAATGTTATCTGTTTCCATGTGGATGACCACGCATAGTATCAGCTGGAGATCTGACAAGATCTGGAAATCTGCTCTGTCCTTAATCTGTTACGTGGCCTACATTCGCTATGAATCTCGTGAAAGTGTAATTAGAAAATAGTTTGTATAGTTTATATAATAAAAAAATACAATAAATAAACTTCATTTTGTTTTGGTGTTGATGCTCTCACTAAGTGTGGAGCCACTACCCAGGACATGCAGCTCTTGCTATGCTGTCCAACCTGCACAACCACCTGCACTTTACAGGATCTAAACGAGGCAAATGCCAGAGCCACACAGGTTGCCAAATACTGGGAAGAAAAAAATAATTAACAACAAACTAAAATATGGCATCAAAATATTCTTCCACGTCGCTGTCGAATTGTAAAGTGCTTTTTGAGCACTGGCACTGGAGACTGGCGGCATTGTCATCGCTGTATGGAAATAGTATCTTTTGTCCTAGGTAAAAGCCGGCCCTTGGGTCACTGCGAAGTGTCAATAAGACGTTTCGAAAAATCTTTATACAATAATTATAGTTAAGTATTTAAAAAAATATAAATCGTCTATGTAACCAAATTATTTCATTTAAGCAATTCATTTAAAAAAAGATAATTATGTAATACCAAAAAACCGTTCTAGTTCGCACAACTATTAATAGTGCACTCCAAAACCAGAATAGACCATGTGGTTCAAAAGGCTGCCGAACTTAAATGGGACCGGGCAGGATATGTCTGCCGCATGTCCGACAAATTGTAGACAGATATAGCACAGACTTGGTGTGAGACATTGAGACTGGGGCACGATGAGGAGGTCGTAGCTAGATAATAACAGCCGCACGGATCAATCTTCAAGGTTAAGCAACGCTTGCTTAGGTTGGTCTGTGGATGGGTGACCATCTTAACAAACCGAGTTTCCTCCGTGCCTCGGAAAGCACGTTAAGCCGTAGGTCCCGGCTGTCATTTGTAGATCTTTGGCAGTCGTTACGGATAGTCAGAAGCCAGTAAATCTAACTCCAGTCTTGCCATGAAGTACCGTGTTACCCCTGTTCATGGGTTATGGAGGTCTGGTAGGCAGCCGCTCTTCGTAAAATACTGGTATTCAGCTAAACCCGGCAAGACTGGAAGCTGACCCCAATATAGTTGGGAAATGGCTAGCTAGATGATTGAGACTGCGTCACGGAGATCACGAAGGAGATGGCTGGACGAACTGGATAGATATTACAAAAATAGGGGTTTTAAAAAAGTGAAAGGAGAGGAGAGAGCAGGTCCGAAGCCTACTGGGGATAGAGAAACCTGGTGTTTTGGAACGCAAGGCAAAGAAGAATCATAGGAGGGGGTTTTAGTCAGTAAAAGTCTGATGCGTCTTCCCGCCCTAGAGTGTGATGATTCCCCACCAAAACAACTTGTCTAATCAGTTTAATTAGCATTTTGTCGAGGATAGCTAGTCATCATCATCTGCCTAGCCTTTTCCCAACTATATTGGGGTTGGTTTCCAGTCAAGCCGGATTTAGCTGAATACCAGTATTTTATACATCCACAACTCATTAACTGGGGTAACACGGTAATTCATGGCAAGATCGGAGTCAGATTTTACTGGCTTTTGAGTATCCGTAACGACTGCCAAAGATCTACAAAAATCATCATTTAGTAGTAGGTAGTTATGTTAGCAGGACTATTTGAAAAAAATAACAAGTTTTAGGTCAACATGATAGAGGAAGATGATTACCTAAATAATAGGATAAATAATTATTATGAACACATACAATTAAATGGACGGACCATTTCACAGGAATATATTATTATAAATACTCGTAATGTAGTATGTTTTATCAGCAGCTTCCGTCACATTTCTCTGTGTGTGTCATTGCTCTCTTGAAACGACGCTTTCTGAGGAATAATACGTAATAAAACGAGGTGCTCGTGGCTAGATAGTAACAGCCACACGGGGCAATCTACAAGGTTAAGCAACGCTTGCCAAGGTTGGTCTGTGGATGGGTGACCATCTTAACATACCGAGTTTCCTCCGCGCCTCGGAAAAAGCACATTAAGCCGTAGCTCCCGGCTGTCATTTGTAGATCTTTGGCAGTTGTTACGGATAGTCAGAAAGAAGCCAGTAAATCTGACTCCAGTCTTGCCATGAAGTACCGTGTTACCCCAGTTAATAGGTTGTGGAGGCCTGGTAGGCAGCCGCTCCTCGTAAAATACTGGTATTCAGCTTGACTGGCTTGACTGGAAGCCGACCCCAATACAGTTGGGAAAAGGCTAGGCAGATGATGATATGAATGTATGTTTGTATTATTGTCAAGTAGTACACACTTTTGAGGTTGAGGAGATGCTTTTAATGCATGCTTTTTTATTTTATTTTATTTTATTTTATTTTATTTTATTTTATTTTATTTTATTTTATTTTATTTTATTTTATTTTATTTTATTTTATTTTATTTTATTTTATTTTATTTTATTTTATTTTATTTTATTTTATTTTATTTTATTTTATTTTATTTTATTTTATTTTATTTTATTTTATTTTATTTTATTTTATTTTATTTTATTTTATTTTATTTTATTTTATTTTATTTTATTTTATTTTATTTTATTTTATTTTATTTTATTTTATTTTATTTTATTTTATTTTATTTTATTTTATTTTATTTTATTTTATTTTATTTTATTTTATTTTATTTTATTTTATTTTATTTTATTTTATTTTATTTTATTTTATTTTATTTTATTTTATTTTATTTTATTTTATTTTATTTTATTTTATTTTATTTTATTTTATTTTATTTTATTTTATTCGGAAAACTTACAGCTAGGATACAGATAGTTGAAAAATATTGAAAGAAGGCCAATTACAAGTTTCCACAGATAGTTATAGAGTAGAACAAGAGACGGTAGACAAATAAAAAGAAAGAAAGAAATGAAGGCGCTCGGAGCAAGGACTGTTAATCCTGTTCAGTGAACATTGAAAAATTTATTGCACATTATGTTCTTCAGTTTAGTGACGCTAGTGGAGAACAAATCCAGATCATCATCAACACTTCCACACAGTGCGTTGTTTGATCTACTAGCTCTTATTATGTAGGAATTTTTCCTGTAAATACAACGCACTGAGGGAACATATAGAGGTCTATGATTCCTAAAAGTAAAGGATGGAACTCGCAGCCCAAGCTTGCCAATCAGTTCCGAGCAGTCGACTGAACCATTGGCTATATTAAACAAAAATGCCATGTCAGCCATTTTTCTACGCTCAGTTAGTGGAAGAATGTGAAACTTCCTGCAACGACTATGATAGTCAGGTAGATAAGTTTTAGATCTATACTGAATGTACCTTAAAAATTTTCTTTGGATATTTTCAATGCGATTAATGTAGCAATTGTAAATGGGGTTCCATACCGGTGAACAATATTCGAGATGACTACGCACAAAAGCACAATAAAGAATTTTAAGTGTTTTAACCTTTTTGAAATCAGCTGATATTCTCAAAATGAAACCTAGTGCTTTAGAAGCTTTTTTAATAATATCATCAATGTGTGCGTCAAAAAGTAGTTTTGAATCAAAAGTGACTCCTAGGTCTCTGATCGTACTAACTCTGGCTATTGAGATATTATTTAGTTTGTAGTCGTAAAGAATAGGTTTAGGTTTACGAGTAAACGTACATAAATTACATTTAGAGACATTTAAATCTAAGCGGTTGGCAACACAATAATTTTGAAATCTGTCTAAATCCTGTTGGAGATGTTCTGCATCTTCCTCAGTTCTTATTTCACACAGAATCTTCATGTCGTCCGCAAATAGAAGAACTGATGAGTAAGAGAAACATGAAGAGACATCATTGATGAAGATGTTGAACAATAAGGGTCCCAGTAGCGATCCCTGTGGAATTCCTGAGGGGACAAAAATAGGCCCAGAAGTGTATCCATTTAGAACGACAGTTTGACATCTGTTGGCTACATAAGACGAGAACCACCTAAACAGGCTTCCGCTGATACCTATAGCCAAAAGCTTTTGCAGTAATATAGAATGATCCAGACGATCAAAACACTTGCTATAATCAGTATAGACTACGTCTACTTGAGTGCGATGAGACATACATTCAGTCAAGTAATCACTGCAAAGGACAAGGTTGGTGGTTGTGGATCGACCTCGCAGAAAACCATGTTGATGGTCACTAAAACTTAATTTAAGAGTGGCATATAGCTGCTTGTATATTATTTTCTCCAAGATTTTGGCAAATATGCATAGTTTCGAGATAGGTCTATAGTTCTCTACGCAGTCCCTAGGCCCCTTTTTATGGATCGGAGTAATTAGTGCCGACTTCCAAATTGCAGGAACCTGACCCACATGCAAGGATCGCCTAAACAATAGTGAAAGTGGAGTAGTTAGACTTTTAGCACACTTAAGAATAAAGAGCGGTGGGATGTTGTCAGGTCCCGCAGATTTTGTTAGGTCAACTCCTTTAAGCAGTTCAAATACCTGCAACTCACTAACTTCCACTGAATGTATGTCCGAAACGAGATCGCCTAAAGGTGTTTCAGAACCCGATAAATCCTCATTGGAATCACCGTTGCCGTCAGAATCTAGAAAATTCGAATAAAAAAAGTCGCTAAACATATTGCAGATAACCTCTCCGTCGCTAGAAATGTTATTCTTATATTTTAATAAAGAAGGATACAGGTTAGTTTGATTTTTAGATTTACCATACGACCAAAACGCTTTGGGGGTTAAAAATATACTTTCTTCAATTTTTGAGATATAATTGCAAAACATTTCGCTTTCTACTTCTTTAGCTCGTTGTCGAAGTAAGACAAATGACTCATAATCGCTAATGTTACCATATTTCTTAAATTTAGCATGAAATTTAGCCTTTTCTTTAATAATTTTAATTAAGGGCTGCTTGAACCAGAGAGGATATTTGCCGGATGCAACGACTGTCTTAGCAGGTACATAAGTCTCACGCAAACCATAAAGAATGTTGTAAAATAATGTTATGGCATTCTCGAGCGTTCTAGAGGACAGTTCCCTATGCCAGTCGATCTCGCTAAGCCGGTCATTAATGGCAGTATAGTCGGCTGATCCATATAAGAATTTAATGTGAGGTAGTGAAGGAAGAGTATGGAGTTCCACAAAATCAGTGGTCACACAGAGGGCCCTGTGATGCGGATCTTCCGGCACCAGGGGGTCATCACAACTCGCTACTGAGACCTCGCCATTAGACAGAACAAGATCCAGAATTTTCTTGTTTACGTTTACGTGTGAATTAAATTGCGAAAAATTGCAGAGTGTAAAATTATCAAACAAACTTATTTGAACATGACCTTGGATATTACTAGGCAAAACAGACTGACCATCATCATTTAGTTTCCAGGTTATGTTTGGTAAGTTAAAATCACCGAGAACTAAGAATTTGTCAGAAGGGTGTTTCTGAACAATATCTGTGAGGCTATTGGAAAAAACCGGGCAAGTGCGAGTCGGACTCGCGCACTGAGGGTTTCGTACCAACCTACCTATAAAAACAGTTTAATTCTCGAATCGAATCTTGAAGACTTTTCAATTTTTTTTTCTTGTGACGTAACTAAAAATTTTCAGTTTTCAGACTTTTCCCGATATTAGTGCTATAATACCTTGCTTCGTGCCAAATTTCAAGATTCTAGGTCAACGGGAAGCACCCTATGAGTTTTGATTCCTTTGACAGTGTCGAAATGTACGTTTTTTGCAACATAAACGGGCGTATCTTTTTTTCCCGTCAACTTACAAGTTTGATTTTTGCACAACTTCAAGGGACCGCGGATTTCAATATATGGTTTTAATTTCAACTTGATACCTTCACGCGTTCCTGAGAAAAAGGGTCTTGACAGACGGACGGACAGACGGACAACAAAGTGATCCTATAAGGGTTCCGTTTTTTCCTTTTGAGGTACGGAACCCTAAAAATAGTTAACTGACCTGCCTGGGAGTGACCAAGGTTTTGATTGCAGATGTATACCACGCATATATGCATTTTATATGATACCCGCGGCCTTTTCCTGTGAAGGGTGATGGTAACCCACAAATCCTCGGCAGACGAGAACCATTCACTGCGAATTTCACTGACAAGTTCGCGACGCACTGCAATAAGCACACCACCTCCTAAGGTTTGATTCGTACTAGAATAATTTCGATCGCGCCTCCACACTACGTAACGATCGTCAAATAATTCACTGTCTTTAATACCTTCAATAAGCCAAGTCTCAGTTGAACAGATTATATCGTAAAAGTTAACACACACATTACGGTAAAACATTGATGTTTTTGTGCGTAATCCCCGAACATTTTGGTAGAAAACACTAATAGGCGACATCGCAAACAGAAATATAAAATGTTAGTACTTTAATATAAAAGGTTTTGTAGGGTACATTCAGTTTAGAGCAAAACGTTGAATCATAAATTAATAAAATGAGCGAGATCAAGCTAAGTTCAGCCTTAATTACAGACAAATAGGATTGAAACATGTAATAGTTATGGTTAACATCGAGCGATAAGCGAACAAAAGAACTGTGGCAAAGGAATGTATACAAAAAAATGGCATCAGTGATTTTCAAACTATTAGAATTATAAGTATAAGTACACTGGTATGACAAATTAGCAGAATGACACGACATTTTTAACTTAAAAACTTCCTGAGATCCTGTTCCGTTTTTATATGATGGGTGGGAGAAGTAGCGTTTTTCTTTATCAGGATTTTGCAACCAACAACCCACGTATATAAAAAAACCACGTTCCCTAGCGAGCACTTTTGTCTTGTTTAGAAGCACTTTGTTCTCAAAAGTTAGATGATCGTTGACATAAATAACACTGTCCGACTGCAGACCCAACTTGCTGGCAGTTAAAGATGATTTGAGTTTTTTCGCTGCAGCCACGAAATCATTCTTCAGGTATCTGCTATGAACTGAGCAAATAATGTTTTTATTTTGATCATTGTTTCGCATCGGTACTCTCGCAATAAAGTTGATCTGTTCTTTCGGGATATTGCATCCAATTATGTTCCCAATCTTGCCAATGATCTCAAATAGATTCTCCGAGTTAGTCGCTGGAACGCCCTTGATTTCCAGGTTATTCAGTCTAGATCTTTGTTCAGTTTCACGATGGAGATCTTCAATTTTGGAGCATCGATCATGTAACGCTGACATCTGGTCTTTCGTCTTCCTAAGGCAGTCGACTTCACTCTCCAACCCTGTAACTTTGGTGGCCAATGCGTCCACCGTCTGGTCCAGGAACTCGACACCCGTTTTTAAACACGAGTACTCAGCTCTGATGGATTTGAGCTCTGCTAGTTCCGATTTGATAGCCTTAATGTTCTCCATAAGAGTAGGCAAAGTGTCCATCTGTGCTGAAAGGGCCCTAAGCTCGGACATAATGGATTCCATGTCAGCCTCAACGGGCGCAGCGGAGGCTGTGGCAGCGGGGCAAGGGCTGGATACTGTCGATAATTTGCAATTACCACACTTCCAGGTATTCTTGCGATCACCCAATTTTCTCCATCCACCTTCCGTGATACCAGCACAGGGAAAGTCGAATTGACCCTGGCATCCCACACATTTAGCACCATCCCTGCTCTCAGCTTGACAACGCTTACATTTAAACATGTTTGGATTTAACGAAAACTTTGAGAGACTTAATCAGGTAAAAAGTCGTTTACCGAGACACAAAGTTTATGATATATCCAGTTATACCGCAGGTGATGTGTCTAAACACCACTGATTGTATTATCTTGTTGTTACGCAGTAAATAGCTTATTTATAAGCAGTTCTGTAAACAGTTTTTTACTTTTTTGTTTGATAAATGTAATGGTTAAATAAATTCAAAATCTTAAATTTCATACTAGCTTTAGCCCGCAGCTTCGCCCGCGTACATAAAATATAGCCTATGTTACTCAGGAATACAGCAGCTTTCTATTGGTGTAAAAATTTTAGCAATCGGACCAGTACTTCCACAGATTACCTCATACAAACAAAAAAACAAACTTTACCTCTTTATTATATTAGTATAGACTAGCTTCTACCCGCGACTTCATCTGCGAGGACATAATATTAACAAAAAAGAATCGAGATAAAAGGAAGTCTATGTTCTTTTCCATTTCAAAGGCCATATGCATGCCAAATTTCATCCAAATCTGTTCAGCCATTTATGCGTGATTAAAGAACAAACATCCACACTTTTACATTTATAATATTAGTTAGGATAAGGCTGCATGGACACTTATGAACATATTGGAGCCCCGTAAAGGGCTATGGCAGTGGCTGTGGGCAGGGCACATTGTAGAATTGGAATTGGATTGGATTGTGTGTCGGAAGGTTCTAGAGTGGCGGCCACGTACCGGAAGACGCAGCGTTGGAAGGCCTCCCACAAGGTGGACCGTCGACCTGGCGAGGGTCGCGGGAATCCGATGGATGCGAGACGCAGAGGACCGGTCGCTGTGGTGACACTTGGGGGAGGCCTATATCCGGCAGTGGACGTCTTTCGGCTCAGATGATGATGGTAATGATGAAAGGGCTATGAACGACACGATTCCCGCGTGGAGCTTGCAGTGGAAGGCGTATTCTTTTTAAAATAAACTAGTGCTTGACTGTAATCCCGCCTAATAGTAGCAGTGATGCAATCGTTGATAGTGACGCGCACTCGCTTATTAAGAGCCTATATTCACGTTAGCCTCGGAGTCACCCAAATTATAATCTGATGGGAAAACCGCAGCAGGCAGATTGTTCCACTTCTAGATTTGGTTGCCTTCAAGCAACGATTGGACTTGAGATGATAACAATGACGTCTACCCACCTTACTGTAGCACGATTATCTTCAGTGAGTCCTTGGGCGTCACTCGGGGTTCGTACCACCGTGCCTTGCTATGCCGTTATTACCTAGGTAATTACAAAACTAGTGTTATGCTACAGAGCTAGAGAGAAATTCATCAACATCATCATCATCTCAGCCGAAAGAAGTCCACGGCTGGACATAGCCCTCCCCCAAGCATCGCCACAGCGACCGGTCCTGTGCGTCACGCATACATCGGATTCCCGCGACGCTCGCCAGGTTGTCGGTCCACTTTGTGGGAGGCCTTCCAACGCTGCGTCTTCCGGTACGTGGCCACCACTCTAGAATCTTCCATCCCCATCGACCATCTGTTCTACGAGCAATGTGCCATGCCCACTGCCACTTCATCATAATCCTCTCAGCCGAAAGACGTCCACTGCTGGACATAGGCCTCCCCCAAGCGTCGCCACAGCGACTGGTCCTGTGCGTCTCGCATCCATCGGATTCCCGCGACCCTCGCCAGGTTGTCAGTCCATCTTGTGGGAGGCCTTCCAACGCTGCGTCTTCCGGTAGGTACGTGGCCGCCACTCTAGAATCTTCCGTCCCCATCGACGTTCTACGAGCAATGTGCCATGCCCACTGCCACTTAAGTTTGGCGATTGTTCGAGAGACAAAAGTAGTCATGAGTCATGACTAACAACTAATCAGTAAGTCGCCGATAAAATAGGTTAATTACCGACTTCTGTTACCTTAATTTCTTCGAGTGCAATTCTATAAATAGGCAAGAATAAAAGGATAATGTCTTGCATGCAAATCTACAGGACGCACACTCAGTCATTGTCTGCCGGATGGCTTGGTGTAGAAATAGGCCTTATAACTAAGAGCTATAGGGCGCAAATTAGCAAACTACAAATTATCATTTAAATCATAATGATTGGAGGACAGGTCTCTTTGTAAGCGATGAGTAATGTACGTATTTGACATATAATAATAAATTTATTGTCTCCCAAAAAATACAAAACATAAAATTATTATAGACCTTGATTGACATTCTATATGATTTATATAATATTAGTGAGGAACATCTGTGTCTGAACTAGATAATAATATCTGTATTTCAGACATCTGCGCTTTTCCCTAGATTTAGGCACCACTTAAAAATAGGTAATATTAACAATAGACAACCACAAATCAATTACATGTATTGGAAATAAAATTAAAATATATAATACAATACGATAGTTAAAATTAAATTATTAAGGTAATTAAAATTTATTATTGTTGAATTAAATAAATAGCCTAGTATAGCTTCAGCCTTATAATGCTCCCACTGATGGGACTCAGGCCTCCTCTCTTGGAGAGGGAATGGGCCGTAATCCACCACGCGGGCCCAGTGTCATGTTTTTGAATTTTTGGTTCTAGGACATTCCGGTTTCCTTACGATGTTTTCCTTCTCCGTTTTGAGAGCAGCGGTGATGAAATAAATAACATAAAGTAATGCACTTGTCTGGGTTTGAACCCGTGACCTACAGCTTGTACTAGTAAGTCGGGGTAGTTACCACTGGGCCACCACTGCTCGTAAATTAAATAAAATAATTATTAAAATCTGTTTGCTGTTGCTGAATGAATGATTTATTTGTTAGAATACAGGTACATTTTGGTGCTAATCATTTCAGAAGGTGAAGTGATTAAGAAATTACTAAGAACGATTTAGTACCTTCTTTTAACACCTTTGTCGTGAATGTTATTGAATAAATAATAATACTCATAATAACCAACGATTAGGTGATGGATAATGGAGCAATTTCATTAGTCGTTAACTCGTTCGGTACACAGCATACGGGGAGTCCCCGCAGGCGAGATAACAACCAATGAAAGTTACAACTCCATACATGTTCGTTATACCGACTACGGTTCCCCGAATCCGGGCCCTGTAGCACGCGTTCCAGACATCTCTCGCACCCGGCATGCGGGCCCTATCGACTAATGAAATTGCGCCATAAGTCTGATATTCATTTTAAAGTTAAAGTTGCATTTGCACTGGTATTTTGCCCTATTTATGTATTTAGGTAACTTATACTTACAATATGTTACAGAGTAGATAAGCAGTTCACAATAATTTATGGTAAGTAACAAGCTTTCGTTTCTAACTAGGATATTTACATAACATGTCAACGGACTAATATCTAAGAAAAAATTAATAAAACGTACAGTAACAAGATGGGTCGGTGCCCTGTGCGCGCATGGCACGGCATGTCATGGCTAAGGATTTTATTACTAATCAAGTTATTTTGAATCTTACTAATTTATTATATTGAGTTTAGAATTCATATTATTTTATTTCGATATTCCATAACGTGGATTGCCGTTTCACCCACGGGATGCCGCGGTGCGCCGTTGCATTCCGCGAGACGGAATGGGTCATTTTGTGTCGAGGAATTATGATTGCTACGTTACTTGAAATATGGTTGAAACTTGCTTAGCGGTTAGGTGGAATGCCGCGGGATGCCACGGTATGCCGAGAGACGCCACGGCATGACGTGAGACGCCACGGCATGCCGTACCGTGCCATGCCGGCAGTGGGCACTGGCCCCAAGTTTATGAAACAAAAATTTGAAATTAGTTAACAAAAAGATTAGTTGCAGTCAAAGCTTTTGTTTATAGTTTTAACAATTAAGCTTTTAAAAGTTTGCTAATTGCATTTGAATATATCTCTGTGTAGTATTGTGTGTTAGACATTCGAACAATGCGACTCATTACACAATTATTGGTAAAATTTGTGGAGTGCCGAGGCACGTACTACATTAATGTGTGACGAGTGCACTGTGACGCGTAGGGGAGTGTTAAAACTTACGAGTACGACCAACTCCGGGTAATCAAGCCGTCCATTGAAAAACTTGCATTATCATCATCATCAACTCAGCCGAAAGACGTCCACAGCTGGACATAGGCCTCCCCAAAGCGTCGCTACAACGACCGGTCCTGTGCTTTTCGCATCCATCGGATTCCCGCGACACTCAGCAGACAAACTTTATCTTGAGATAAATTATATCTTTGACACAGGCGAAGTCACAGGCAGAAACTAGTTAATCATCATCATCATCTGCCTAGCCTTTTCCCAACTATATTGGGGTCGGCTTCCAGTCTAGCCGGATTTAGCTGAATACCAGTATTTTACGAGGAGGGGCTGCCTACCAGACCTCCACAACCTTTTAACTGGGGTAACACGGTACTTCATGGCAAGAATAGAGTCAGATTTACTGGCAGATTGCCAGTAACATAATTATACAACATGTAACATAACTAACGCTCATCCTCTTGGGGGATCTTTGTAGGTACTCACTATTATGAACGACTTTTACTATGGGACCAAACCTGAAATCGAGAAAAAATAATCAGCTGTTCCAAATATTTTGACAAAATTAGCCAACATAAATGTAATGAACAGCTGATTATATTTTCTCGATTTCAGGTTTGGTCCCATTCTAAAAGTTGTTCATAATGATGAGTACAATGACCCCCAAGAGGATGTGCGGTAATTATGTTACATGTTGTATAGACAAATCAAACTAACTAAAAACTAAACTAAGTAAATATATATCGCCTTCTAATTATCACGTCTGTCAAGAAAGGAATACCGATTACTGATTAGTCTAATTAGTGTCCATCTCATTACCAGTTCTCCGAAGCTTTATTAGTTAAAAGCTCAACTTGAAGTTATCTTCGCATCGCCCGCAACGGCGCCTGCGCCGATATTGCGAGTATTGTGACAATTGTTTAGGAGATAGCGAACATCATTATAACGTAGTTGACTGACTGACACAGTGGTGTGAAAACTATTAGACAAAATTAACTACCCTTATGGAAAGTTGTTTTTTTTAATTACTTTTGGAATACAATAAATTAGGGTTGTAGTGAAGATGTGTTTGAGAATTATAGTGATTTGTTTGTTAATGGTACTGCTAGTGGATTTTATAGGTTTCACGGAAGCTTTAGATCAAAATGGTGATGGAGTGTGTATAGTAAAGCTCAGGTAAAGCTTTCGTCGTGTTTGTGATTGTTTATCTTTTACAATTTGATTCTCTATCTTTTTAATGGTGTTAGAAGTCTACTGTTTAAATACGCTTATTTAAAAACCACTTTACTCGTCTATTGTACTTGTTTATTGGTTATTTAATTTGTATAATTTTTGTTTTTAATAATGAAGTTGATTGACTTCATATCAGATCAATCTGTTTGGTCCAAAGCCTTGCGGTAGTGCGAACTTTTATAAAATGTTTTTGATCAGTTTTAAGTTTTTCTGTATCGTCTATAAACCCTATGGAATGCAATTAATTCAATATTAAGCTTTTAATAAGTTTCGAGACTTTCTGTATCGTCTAAAAACACTATGATATGCCATAAATACCTATAATTTCTTTTCTAGTTCTCGAAATCGAAGAAAAAGGCCATATAATGTGGCAATCAACAAGTGGTGTGGACGAAAAAAGTGTGTCGTCAGGAAATATAGATTTGAGGTAATGTATAACGTAACACGACTTTACCTAGTAACATACCTATCAACAGTAAGTTTTCTTATTGATTCACTTAGATAAAATACCGTTTCCAATCTTATTCCAGACATATTTAACTTGGACGAACCACACAGTCTGCTGCAACGGCTGGCAGCACGACAGTGAGCTGGACATCTGCGAAGCCATCTGCAGCACCGGCTGCTACGGAGGCAAATGCATCTCCCCGGACCAGTGCATCTGCCTGCCGCCCGCGCACCTCGACCCCGACCGACCGAACACCTGTATAACGCCCGTCTGCAACCCAACCTGCGTTAACGCCGACTGTCACACCAACAACACGTGCGTCTGCAAACCTGACTACAAACCCTACAACTCCACGCATTGTTTCAAATGCGATGACGGCTACACTGCAGATGAGAACCTCAACTGTGTTCCTATCTGCGATAATCCTTGCATCAACTCCACCTGCACTGCCCCTAACACTTGCACCTGTGCAGACGGCTACAAACCGAAGAACAGTTCCGTCTGCGAACCGATATGTGACTGTGTGAATGCCGACTGTATTGCTCCTAACACCTGCTCCTGTTTCAAAGGCTACACCCCCGTTAACAAAACCTCCTGTGCTCCTAAATGTAACAGCTGTTCCCATGGAGACTGTATTTCTCCTAATAACTGCACCTGCCACAGTGGCTACGTTAAAATCAAAGGTGTCTGCAAGCCCCAGTGTTCTAAGACCTGTGTTAATAGTTTTTGCACTGCGCCAAACGTGTGTTCGTGTAAGAAGGGTTACGTGAAGAGTAATAGTAGTGATAACGTCTGTGTGGTGCCGTGTGATGAGAACTGTAAGGGATATTGTGATGATGGAGAATGCGTCAAGTGGAACTGCTCGTCGAAGCCGATAGAGATACAGTGAGTACGATGTTTTATTAATTTCGCTGAAGTATACAACGTGTTTTTATATATATTCCATAACTCTCTCGTCTCATTCATACCCTATATGAATGAGACCATATCAAAGATTGAACTGGTTTATGAACTATTTTGTTTGGCAACTTCGTAAAAGTAAAGATTTGATATACGGGTGACAACTTTTGACCTACAAATATTATGATTGATGATGATGATATTATCGAAACCAGGCATTTTTGGAACAGATATTCTAGGACTATTAGTATTTTTCTTATAGAGTATGAACTTTGGGATATCAAAATCAGCACATTGTTTATAAACATAGCGGCCAAAATCCAGGCATGACAGGTGTAAAAATTAAAAACGAAAATTTTCTAGACTTATACTCGTAAGTCCTTAATATCGATTTGTCACACCCATCATGAATGAACTGTCCTCGAACTTGCGTAGATCTTGACCGGACAGCCACAATCTTGAGAGGAACACGACAGTCAATCATAAATCGTTGTAACAGCAGAAACAAATCAAAGCTTGCACTGCACACATTAGGAAGTGCAGTGACAGGTTCATTCATCAGCTCCTATCAGATTTATCGCGGACAGGACGTCGCTCGATACTGTATGCATGGCCACGTATGACGGGTCCGGTGACTGTACACTAGTGCTTACATGCGGCGGCGCTTGCATTTTTATGTTCGATGCCAAGGAAGGAAGTGTGTTTGCATTTGAATATTTGTGGTTTGTTTTTGCGTTCTGTCGTGGTGTTCTTTTTATTTAATGTATTTAATTTTGCAATTATCCATAGCTACGAGTACATCCCAGTTAAGAATTTCACTATTAATATCATAATAATATTACAGATTTTTTTTTTTATTTGTCTTATGAAAAAAAATTCCATGCTTTAAAAATCTTTTGTTGTTTCAATAAAAACAGATAAATTAAAGATAAAAAAATATATATAAAAATAAATGAAAATAAAATATTAAATGGATGATTATTTAATTTTTTAGTTATGTAAATTGTTAATATATTACTAATAATAACATTATTAATACTATGACGTGTAAAGGAAGTAGAGATTAGAATTTTTCCATTGGATAAATAATATTAATTATATCCTAGTATTGAACTTCAATTATAAATAACTATTATCAAACTGCGCATATTTTAATTAACACTTTAACAGTACTACTAGCGCTATCTCGATCCGCCAAGTAGAAGGCCCAACCGTGTTGGCGAGTCGGCTTCCAGTAGCTTTGTAACGCCATCTATGGCCTTATTTATGACACATTTCAGATCAGCGTGTTTGTGGCTTAATGTAATTCCCGACTATAAAACTAGATGGCGTTAGATGTACTGTTTTTTATTTTGCTAGTTTATGGAATTAAATGTTGGAAAAGGTTGTAATGTTATTTTAATTGAATTTGGTAGGTGATAAGTAGTTTATTGAATATATGTATAAAAACGTCCACTGTGGGACATAGGCCTTGATCCAAGTGTCGCCACTATGACCGGTGCTGCGTCTCGCATTGACTTACTAAGGTCATGGAGCATAATCATTGCACTGAGGTCCTCCGAAGTATAAGTCATGAGTTCATGACGTTCATGACTACTATAACGTTGGCAAATCGATGAATCGATGTACTTGCCACTAACATTAAAATTTATGCGCAGCCCTTTCCAGGCTAAAACTTTGAAGACATCCTCCGTTGTGGCATTGTAGATTTTAGAGATTTAATAGGTCATTTTAAATTCTTTTTAACACAGTTGCTCGTAAAGCTGATGTAATTCCACCGGTTTGAAATATGTAAAGCGGGTCATAAAAAACGCGTGTGTTACCAAAGCAAATAGTTAAGTTATAGTCCATACAAATTCCATAACAGCATTATTTGCCATTTTTTTTTTATGGTTATAAACTAGCGCTTGACTGCGATCCCACCTGATGGTAAGCAGGTTTTAAGCAATTTCGCGCGCGGCGATTAGTTCGAAATTTGAATAGCCTCATCATTTTATCATTTTTTATTATTTTTTGGCATTTTTTGTCACTTTTTGTCATTTTTTGTCATTTTTTGTCATTTTTTGTCATTTTTTGTCATTTTTTGTCATTTTTTGTAATTTTTTGTAATTTTTGTCATTTTTTGTCACTGTTTGTCACTTTTTGTCACTTTTTGTCACTTTTTGTCACTTTTTGTCACTTTTTGTCACTTTTTGTCACTTTTTGTCACTTTTTGTCACTTTTTGTCACTTTTTGTCACTTTTTGTCACTTTTTGTCACTTTTTGTCACTTTTTGTCACTTTTTGTCACTTTTTGTCACTTTTTGTCACTTTTTGTCATTTTTTGTCATTTCATTCATTTTTTGTCACTTTTTGTCACTTTTTGTCATTTTTTGTCACTTTTTGTCACTTTTTGTCATTTTTTGTCATTTTTTGTCATTATTTGTCATTTTGTGTCTTTTTTTGTGATTTGTTGTGATTTTTGACACATTTTGTCATTTTTGTCACTTTTTGTCATTTTTTGTGATTTGTCGTGATTTTCTGTAACTTTTTGTCAGTCTTTGTCATTTCTGTCATTTTTAGTCATTTTCGTCATTTTTTGTAAGTTTTGTAATTTTGTCATTTACCAAACAATATTTGCGTTCGATTTCTTTGGCGCTAAACACTAAGATGTTCCTCACACAATAAAATTGCTGCGTACTTATTGGGTGAGGTCAAATGTTTCTTTTTTTCTGTTTCCTCGCAAATGTGTTAAAAAACGTCGTACGATATACGTGCGTATTGGTTATAACATGCTCGGCTCAGTTACGCCCTCGCCTTCGGCTCGGGCTGAAATTCCGCCTCGCATGTTATAACCATCATTACGCACTAATATCGTAATGTACTATTACAAGAGAAAACAGAAATTACTTTCTACCCTGCTGCATTCGATAGTTGCCCCCATTTTTCTCCTAATTTGAAACCAAACCGTATTCGAAACTACTAATCACGTTGCCAAAATAAGTGTAGGAATAGGTACCGTACGTTTTATGCAAATCTTTTCCGCAATGGTTGAATTGGGAAGTCCATGTTTAGCCAAGCCTGAGCTGTTTGATAAGCCATGCCCCATGTGAATGAATAACTAGGTATTTTCGTTTGCGTTGAGTTATTTAGTAGGCAAACTGAGTTTTGGGAGTGCCTACCTAAAAATTTATGTGCCTACAGTAATTATTTGTTAGTTATTACTGTGTAATAGGTGTTAAATTTATACTAATTTGTACTCATGTGCCTAGAACGCAAAAGGCAGCAGAAAAACCACACCTCTGCTGGTGTGGTTTTAATCAGTAACAGTTTGACACACTCTCCCGCTCCACCCTAGAGCGGTAGAAACGATTTTCCACCTTAAAAAAATTCATTAGCGGTTTCAGGTTTGTTCTTCAATACTACAAACACGGAACAGTAAAATTCCGTGACTATAAAACAAAATACAATGTTTGGCGCTTTCTTTGACGCTAGATGGCGTTAGTAGTTCCTCTATTTTATTATGAGCGTATTAAACAGAATGGAAAAGAAGTGAGTCAAAAGAAATGGTTGATAGAAGATGGTGCTTATGATATAATATGTCTTGGAGCTCATATTGAGATGCTGGCAAAGATGATCATGTTTTTTTAAAATAACATGTGTGTTTAAGAATAACATATTTTTTTATTCCATGCTGCGTTGACCCCAAGTAAATTGGGACAAAGGGAAGGAGGATAATAATAAAATTGTTGATTTAATTTACTTGTTTACTGATAATGACTGCGGGAACAACGCTCTAAATTGGTCATAATATAGCCCTTTTTTGAGGTAGAAAATCATAAAATAACTTTTCTCGCAGTAAGTAAAGAGAGAGGACTTGACAGACTTTTACTGACTGAAATCCACCTGTTTCTCTTTCATTTGCCCTTTGTTTTGGCCAATCCGTAACGACTACCAAAGATCTACAAATGTTAGTCCTATATACCATGTAAAATATTAAACGGTATTTCCCACGAATATTTACTAGAAGCGCTACAGCGGCGCGTGGGCCGACTTCCGCGCCAAATGGACCGTTGACCTGTGAAGGTCGCAATAAACGCAGCCTTTGTACATACGTAAACACGTGACAACATTGTCATTAAAATTTCAGCCGAAAGACGTCCACTGTTGGACATATAGGCCTTCCCCAAGTCGCCATAACGACTGCAGATTTTTCAAGTTCAGTCCTGGTCCTATGAGGTGAAAGCCAGATTTAGTACACTGGCCCAATTGAATGTGGAGAGAACTCGTTGGTAAATAATGACCCTCTGCCTTTCACGGAGAAGTCATAAACTACTAGCTCTCAAAAAAAAAACGAAAACATAAACGTTTATTTCAGACTTGCACAGAACAAACTACAGAATAAAGTGAAAATATTAACAGATCACATAAACTAACATAAAAAACAATTACAAAAATAAAAGAGTGCGAGGCTAGAAAGGCTCTTTACACTCTAATAGGTTAACTAAACAGGTTGCATCTGCTCGTAAAATAAAATTGACCATTTAAACTTAACATTAAAATTGACAACATTAACTAAAAATACATGCAAAATTGGCTGTTTTGTTTATCTTATCGCGGTCATTCAGTGGGTCCCTGCGTTAGTAGTGAACTCGTGACCACAACATATGCAAATGTAATCACTGGCTAAATATATTCTGTTCTTGTTATTACGTCATTTCCGTCCTGGGCAGGGGTCGCGGTGGATGGCCCGGCCTCTTTTACTGAAAACAGGACTGAATCTTACCATTAGATATTACTAGAGACTAGATATTTGTAATAAATACATAACAAGATTAAAAAGAGTGTCCACTGTCCACGGAATTTCTTGCATATTCTTCTCTACAGCGATTAACGCCTTGGGTTGTGCAGTTGTGAATGCTTACCATCAGGTAAGATCGCAGTCAAGCACTAGTTTATAATAAACTACCATTTTTTCTGACAGACTGACCTCTTGACCTTTCAAAAATGCCTGTATTGATTTATTTGAAATAAATGCTTTTGACTTTAACATTGGTGATGTTACTGCAGAAATATTCCTACAGACAAAAAAATTGACAATTCTAGTGTTAGGTGAACAAAACTGATTAGCGAGAGTAGTCTCTATAAGCCAGCTGCTAGTTCCGGGTTATGCGCTTAATCAGCAAGCTAATTAAAAAACCACAACTACCTAACCTTAGACAAAACCCGGGGCTGAGGGATAGTTCGAACGAAAACCCGTGGCCCAAGAACACAAAGTGCAACGAAGTAAGGAAGAAGTAAAAAGTAACAAAAAAGATAGAGTCTCATTCGTGTTTAGTGGATTACTTAAAAAAAAAACTTAAAGAGATGTCAGCAAAACTGAAGCCCAAGATCACAAAGTGCAACGATGTAAAGCAGACGTAAAAAGTAACAAAAAAGATGAAAAGAGTCTCATTCGTATTTAGTGGATTACTTAAAAAAAAAACTTAAAAAGATGTCAGTAAAACTGTTGGGGCTCAGATGGGCACGGTTTCTGAAAGGGAAACCCGCGGTTCTAGAACGCAAAAGGCATCTAAAGAAGACAGGTGTGATTTTAGTCAGTAAAAGTTTGACACTAACTCCTGCTCCTGGAAAAGCGGCAGAAGTCATTGGATATATTCTCAATTTAAAAAAAACCACTACTGATTGCGTATAAGTATGCTGACTGGCCTGTTGGTCTAGTGGTTTGTGGCCCTGACTGCTACGCCGGAGGTCGTGGGTTCGATTCCCACCCAGAACAAATGTTTGAGTGATGAGAACGATCATTTGTTCTGTGTCTGGGTGTAATTTATCTATAATATGTATGTATTTTGAAATATATAAGTATGTTTATCAGTTGTCTAGTACCCATAACACAAGCTCTGCTTAGCTTGGGACTAGACGGCCTTGTGTGGCAAGTTGTGGAACATACATACATACATCATTAAAAGGGCGACAGACAAAGCGGACAAAGGGTTATGATTGTACAATAATCTCGTGTAACAAACGGACGTCCTTCCATTCCTTGTATTACAATGATAACAACTAACTACCTCGCTGCAAAGTTGCATCAACACAAATAGAACAGCTTTATCCGACGCTTATTAATAACTTTCCTTGTGTGATAACTTTGCTTCGGGGCTTTGTTCCTATCGACAATAGAATGTTATCACAAAAGTGCGCAACATACTACTTTATGGCAATTAAAACGTATAAACATGTTTGTTAACACAAATAAAACAAATGTATTGTACTCGTAATTAAGGCAGTATGAATCAGCTGGTTTTAAAATTTTATAAATCGATTCTGCATTTTTTGAAGCTAGGAATAGGTTCAGTTTTTTATACCTTTTCTGTTATAGATTGTATCCTAATTCTGGGCAAAGGCCTAACCTATCTCTTTCCAAGCCTCTCTAGGCTCAAAAACCGATCTGCCAGAAGCAAGCCAAGAGGATCATTGGTCATTATGCACTCGTCGAGTCAAAGTAGTCTTGAGCATCGACACCGAGTTGCTAGCCTGACGTTTTTATACCGATTGCATTTTGGGGAATGTGCGTCAGAATTGCATTACTAAAGCCGTTTCCTCATCGGACTACTAGACGTACGCGAATGCGCCACCGGTACATGGTGGACATCCTACTCATACGCACTAAACGTTTTGGGAAACACATACATTGTGCGTGCTGTGGAGAATTCCTTGCCGGACCCTGTGTTTCCTGACAGCTATAATCTACGAGTTTTACTTGGGGTCAGTATGTTTCTTTGATGGAAATATATTCAGTTAACACTAGCTGCTATCAACGGCTGTGCTCAAGAGAAAGTAAAAAATTGCCCATAACATACGAGATAGTGGTTTAGAGAATGATTGCGTATCGCGGGTTCGATTCCCACACGGAACAACTATTTGTTTGGCCTACAGATAGTTATAGTCTGGGTGTCTTTTGAATAGTTTATGTTTTCGTACTTTCGGTCGACTTCGTTGTTTTTAAATGTCGTTGATGAGAAAATGGCTGGACAAGGAAAGACTATAAGGGAGATTTCCTCCAGAAGTCGGTCACAAAAAATACAAATATACTTATCAAACTGAATTGTAAATGAATAAAACTAGGACTGTGTATTTAGAATATACACATTCATTACCTATACACTGATCACAGACACAATGTCGCCTATCACAAACATTAGTTTATAGGTCAAATGTAACAGACGACTCGGACCAGGGTGGAACTTCCGTTAAGGAAGGCAATAAAAGATGAACAGTAATAAACCTACACTATTGAAGGCCTAGTCTTCCTGTCACGTGCCGAGTACAGTTCGTTCTAGGCTACGAAGAAAGTGCGATGCCTAGATTTTATGGCTGCCAAATATTTATGGACGTGACGGCCGAGCCTTACCGAGTTACGGAGTTCTGAAGCTATTTTGAGTCCGACGGTGTTAGAAATATTATATATTAGCGACCCGCCCCGGCTTCGCACGGTGCAAATTTATCAGTGATACTCTACTTTATTATGCATGTATTATACAGTATAAAAAACCACATCAAATCTGTTGCGTTGTTTTAAAGATTTAAGCATACATAGGTATATGGGGACAGAGAAAGCGACTTTGTTTTATACTATGCAGTGATAGTATACATGTAAAAGGATGGAGAGAAAGAGGGAGACCAAAGAAAAGATGGGTGGATTGTGTGAGAACTGATATGAAAGAAAAGAGATTTAATGATAGCATGACGGGTGACAGGACAGAATGGAAGACAAACACATGTTGCGCCGACACCAACTGATATGGGATAAGAGCAAGAAGAAGAAGAAGGTGTTTGAAAGAATATACACGGTCTCCAGACATCAATGCATAAATTAAAATATGTACTGGATCCATGATATGTACCATGAATCTAGTAAGTACAATATTTCGGGCTACGCTTGTGGTGAAATTTATCGCCCATGTTTTTCTATTTTAAGTTATTTATTACTAAGCCAAAAGTAGGTACCAATTACTGTTTTTAGATAAATCTGGAAGGAGCTATCTGCCCTTTTAATTTTAAGCTGAATTCATGTGAAAAAAGCGAATAATTTGTTGATTATATAAATGTCATTTGGGTTTATAAGAAAAACAATTTTATATACTTTAAAACAAAAAAGAAACTGGGCAAGTGCGAGTCGGACTCACGCATAAAGGGTTTCATACAAACTTATCTACATAATTATGTAAATAATCAAGTGTCAGAGACACGATGTATTTATATAGAATTGACTAATAAAGCTGAAGTTTGTAGGAGTAAGAGATCGTTTTAAGTTTAATATCACAACAAAGGCTTTGTTCATTTCAATAACATGACAATAGGTATAAATTTAAAAAAGATAGGTACTAGTATAAATAAATTATTTGATTTACTCAAAGTTTAATTAACTAATTTCTATTATTAATTGCTTGTTAGCTCATTACTCATTGTGAAACAATAGGTACCTTTTGTTTTAAATATTAAAAATGGAAGTTAGTCTGAACTCCATGGAAGGACATAAATTATTTAGCACTCCTTACCGGGTTATACAGCGTTGGAAGGCCTCCCACAAGGTGGACCGATGACCTGGCGACGGTCGCGGGAATCCGATGGATGCGAGACGCACAGGACCGGTCGCTGTGGCGTCGTTTGGGGGAGGCCTATGTCCAGCAGTGGACATCTTTCGGTTGGGATGATTATGAGTTACCGGGTTTAAATCATCTAGGAACCCATTTAAATATATACCACAAAATTTCATCGCAAATACATGTACAAAATAATTGTATATTTTATAAAAATAATAAAGCGAAAGAGGTTTTTTTGTTTGTTTAAACACGCTAATCTCTGGAAAAACCAGGTGAATTAAAAAAACCAATGTGTATGTGATAGCCTGATTCATGAGGAAATTCTAACATCAATTATTTTATAAGCTAACATCAACACAATAATGCGGGTGTAACCGTAGTCCTAGAACGCAAGGGGCAACTGACGGACACAGGTGTGTTTATAGTCAGTAAAAGTCTGACACGTCTTCCCGTTCCACCCTTAGCGGGAGAAGGCATTAGATGAACTTCACACATAAAAAATACGGGGATGTCAGTTTGCACTATGTACATAATATATTTTCGGCATGGCTTAATCCTTTTCCATGGATTATTTCCAGCCAATGCGCGACATGCAATTTCACGTCATTCGGTAACCTAAGTTGCAATGGTTTTTTTTATTTAAATTGTTGATTGACTCTCGCTTGACCTCCATTTCACGTGATCGTAAGGGATGATGTGGTTGATAATGGAGTATGCTTACCTAGAAGTAACCTATTCGTGCTTCCTGAAAGCTACAACATATACTTAATCAATGTAATCAACAGCTAATGTTGCAGCTATCGGGAAACGTAGACTCCGGCAGGAAATTCCGATACTTAACTTTATGCACAATTAATGTGTTCTCAAAACTTTTAGTGCGTATTGGTGGGGTGTTAACCATATACCTATCGGTGGCATATCGCCCTACATCAGGTGGTCCTATGATGGAATGGGCTTAATGAATGATGTGTAACTATGTTACTATCAACTGGTCTTCAATATATCGTGAATATCAGTTTGAAATCCTCCAATAAATTCTCCCGCTCTAGGGCGAAGCAGAAGAGCGTGTCATACTTTTTTTACTGGCCCACTCCTATGTTCCTTCTTTGCCTTCGTTTCAAGGCCCAACATTTTGTGAGAACATGGATGAAGGAAAAGTAAAACCTGGTTTTATTTCTTTTGTGGGTTATATTGTTTTATTAAATGTATTTTCAGTTTGTAAGTTTCCTTGTGTAACACCTCGAACATTCTCCGTCATGTTGTGCAAGTTCTCGTATACATAAATAAATATTATAATAAACAACATAAACAGGAACATATAGCTAGTTACCGAGCACCTGATAAGGGGTTAGTCCTGACGCAGTAGCACATTAATTATCACCTTGAATCCTGCTATTTACAGCAAAATAGCAACAATAATGTGCAGTGTTTTCTAGTTATTTCCCTATAATAAGTACAACATGTGCAGCTAGCTCACTGATAACAACTCTAGCGTTCTAGAACACGTGACGGGATGAGTACTGGAATTTGATTGTTGTTTTCCTATAGTATGCCAATCGTTATTTCCTTTGTCTGCCTTGTAGTGTGCTGTTTTCCTGGTTTCTGATGCACCGGGTCAAGATATTGTTAGAATAGTTACCTGGTTTTGTTTACTCACTTAATTTTCTTTATCTATTTATAGCTGTGTACCACAACTATATTTTTCATTGTGGCGACACTTGGGAGATGCTTATGTCCAACTAACGTTGCCAGGCGTCCGAGGAGCTCGTGGCTAGATAATAACAGCCGCACAGGTCGATCTTCAAGGTTAAGCAACGCTTGCCAAGGTTGGTTTGTGGATGGGTGACCATCTTAACATAACGAGTTTCCTCCGTGCCTCGGAAAGCACGTTAAGTCGTAGGTCCCGGCTGTCATTTGTAGATGTTTGGCAGTCGTTACGGATAGTCAGAAGCCAGTAAATCTGACTGCAGTCTTGCCATGAAGTACCATGTTACCCCGGTCAATGGGTTGTGGAGGTCTGGTAGGTAGCCGCTCCTGTAAAATACTGGTATTCAGCTAAATCCGGCTTGACTGGAAGCCGACCCCAATATAGTTGGGAAAAGGGTAGGCAGATGAGCGTTGCCAGGCGTCCGGATAAAACCGGACACGGTCAGGCTTTTTGGTTGTGTGTCCGGCCAAATTAGGCGGAGTACGGCAGTCCAGGTTTTGTTAGGCTTTTTAAATTTGACCATTTTTATACATTTGTCATGTGTTCTTGCAATTGCAAGCGTTTTCAGACCTGCAATGATTTGTTATTTCATTAGAATGTAAAAAGCAAAATTTCCGGAATTGCATAAAAAAAAACCGGGCAAGTGCGAGTCGGACTCGCGCACCGAGGGTTCCGAATCGAATCTTGAAGATTTTTCAAAAAAAAATTTTTGTCGTAACAACTAATTTTCAGTTTTCAGACTTTTTCCTATAATAGTGCTATAATACGTTGCTTCGTGCCAAATTTCAAGATTCTAGGTCAACGGGAAGTACCCTATGAATTTTGATTCCTTTGATACTATCGAAATGTACGTTTTTTGAAACATAAACTGGCGTATCTTTTTTCCCCGTCAACTTACAAGATATATTTTTGCACAGTTTCAAGGGACCGCGGACTTGAGTATACAGTTTCAACCTCATACCTTCACGCGTTCTCAAGATAAGGGGTCTTGACAGACAGATAGACAGACAACAAAGTGATCCTATAAGGGTTCCGTTTCTCTTTTTACGTTTTTCTTTTTGAAGTACGGAACCCTAAAAATGACGGCCTTTTTACTTAAATGTCCAGCTAAACTGTTTAGTTTGTCCGGCTTTTCGTTTTGAAGATCTGGCGATCCTATCTTGTGTTAGGAAATAGTCGCTTAAAAAAAAAAGAATAAATAAAAATAAAAAAAAAATGTCGCGTAGCTTTACCCACACTACGTGGGATCATTCCCACTAGTTCTACTGAACAGTTCTACGGTAGAACTAATGGGACTTTTTTTTCCCACTAGTTCTACGATATTATGTATAACAAAATAGTAGAACTACTGGGATTTTTTTTCCCACTAGTTCTACGGTATTATGTATAACAAAATAGTAGAACTACTGGGATTCTCTATTTCCCACTTGTTCTACCTGTTCCATTGGTAGAACTAATGGGTTATTTTGTTCTCACTAATACTACTTTCAATCCCAATACATGTTTCAGACACAACTTTTTAGTAGTTCTGTTCCATATTATTTTTTATAACTTTAGACTGAGAGAGATTGTCAGGTTTTTACGGACTAAAACCTACTTTATATTATTGATTGGCTTAACGGATGAAATGGTAGTAATGGTAGTTTCCTCCTAATGGAAGTACCATTCCTTAATAGACCTAGTTACTATTTTGTGGCGGCTTATCGACTTTTGTAGGCTTATAACTTCCGCAATGGATAAGCAATAGTAACTATTATTTGATTAATTTGCAAAATTTCCCCCTTTGTTTGTTGGATAATGTTTCCTGAGTGTGGTGCTCAACTAATCATTAAGTGGTTGATTAGGATCCCTTGCTGAAGATCCTAAAACCGTTCTGTAGTTATTATTTTCGTCCGAAATTATCAAACTTAACACTTCATTATCATCATCATCATCATTTCAGCCGAAAGACGTCCACTGTTTGATATAGGCTTCTCCCAAGCGTAGCCACAACGACCGGTCTGTGCATCTCGCATCCATCGGATTCCCGCGACCCTCGCCAGGTCGTCGGTAAAAGTAAAACGCTTCTAAATAAACATAATGATAATATATCAGATCAGGATAAGGTGGACCGATGACTTGGTGAGCGTCTCTAGAATCTGATGGATGCGGGACGCACAGGACCGGTAGTTGTGGAGACACTTGGGGAAGGACTATTGTCCAGCAATGGAAGTCTTTCGGCTGACATTTTATTTATTTATTTTGTTTATTCTCACATCGGAACGCCTTCCAGCTATTACAGCTGCAACACCAATGGAGCAGAATATTTTCAGAATTATGGTTATAATAAAGAATATATCAAATTAATGTTAGGTTTCCTTTTAGATATGATTTCAATTAATGGATTTGCAATGGTTACAAAACTAAAAACAATGGAGTTATGTGTTTGCTTATAGAACTCTTTTTGGACGTATGGCCTATTGGGTGATTAGCTATGTCCGTTGCTGTAGTACGTATGTGTGTATGTGCGTTTGCTACTTGTAGTTTAAACTCACAAGACCTAATGTGTCAATGCATTGCCACCCAAAATCCATTGGGTCAGCTACAAGCTAGGTTGTATTTTTTTAAATCATCATAATGACTGCTCTCGCTCTTGGGCGGGGTGGAATCGGGGCATGTCACAACCCACAGTTCCTTCTTTGCTTTAATTCCAGAGTCCCAGTGATCTCTTTCTTTGAACCTAGAGCCCCAAAGTTCGGTTGTGTTGTGATCCACCCGTATATTGTCTACTTGTATGTCTCTTTCCATTACTAGAATACCATTCCGTGACTTGTTTTAGTCCATTTCTCTGTTTTTATTTTGATCTTAGTGCACATGGTGACATAATTATGTTGGTTGCGTTTTTTTTAATGATATAAAGTGGCGCTTGAATGCGGTCTCACCTGATGGCAAGCCATGATGCAATCGTTGGGTGAAGTGTACTGCTTTATTAAGAGCCTATTTATTTAATTAATTATTGAAGCTTTCCATTTATCCTTTGGGTAGAATATGTGCACTTTAATAACACGAAATATGAAGTAAAGGATTTTGTTTCTTTCTTTTGCGTTTTAAAATGGTAGGTACGGAACCCAAAGCATGTTCAGTATATTTTGTCTCAAGGTACTTGAACTGAGTAACTTTATCCTTATTTATATTCTGGATTAATTAGTGATACGTAGCGAATAAGACCAGTGTTCCATTAAAACTTTAACGAGTGGAAATAAATTCAAATAAAAAATATAAAACACACATAAAAATACACCAAAACACAATACACACTTACTTTATAAACTTATTTATATATAACACATAAAATTAGGTATATTTTGTGTACAAAAACAAAGATACTTAGAAAGTGCCCGCTGGATGTGTTTGATGAGCCGTGAATCTTGAGGACATTAGAATGTGTTGTGCATAATATTGTTGTGTATATTCATTGTGCAAGAATAAAGTTCATCACCATCATAGAATCGATCAAACGACGATAAAGCGCTTGCGAGACAATGTGGTAATAGAAGATTTAATATGAATTTAACTTAAAAACGTTTTTGATAGTTTTCATCTAAAGGCAAAGATTGTCTTATTGTAGAGTGTATCAACATTGCTGTGAATATTAGTGTTTTAAACTTTGTGCGTATTGTAAGAGGCTTCTGCGAGTTTACTTTGTGTAGATCTTATGCAGAGTAAGTAATCAAAATAACCGCTTATTGGATTTTAAAAAAGCATAAAGGCTTTTTTTTGTACATAGAAATTGTCTGCCGATTAGCTTTAAATCTGGTTCTCGTATGTTTGAGGTTAGTGGGCGCAGCGTGTTCCTCACGTGCTTCAAAGAAATGTCAACAAAAGTCATGGGGCCAGTTAAAACCAAAGCCTGCTAGGGCTGCCGGTTGTTCGAGGGAGTAGCCTGTAATGCCCACGCAAAAAGCCCAACTGAAGGAGCACGGTCATTTTTGTTCAGTAAAAGTCGGACACTCCTTTCCACTCCACACAGAGTAGGAGAAGTCATTTGTTGATTTTTTATGTAAATAAAACATTCTGAGTAACAAAGCACGTCATTATAATACGAGTACGTATCTATTTGACTTATAATTTCAACCAAAAGTCGTCCACTGCTGGAAATAGGACTCCTTTATTTGTCACCACAACGATCAGTCTTGTGCGTCTTGCATACATCGGATGCCCGTGATTCTCATCAGGCTATCGTTACACCTTGTGGGATGCCTTCCAACGCTGCGACATCCGGTACGCGGTCGCCACTCCAGAATCTTTCGTTCCCCCCACCGACCTTTTGTTCTGCGAGCAATGTGCCATGTCCACTGCCATTTTGACAATCTTCGGGTTTGGTTTTTTGAGGATATCTTCGTTTTTTATTCGATTACGCAAGGAAGCTTTGACGACTGTGACATTAAGCCTACTGATAAGGCAAATTGTGAACTACCATGTTTCATCACTGGCAACACGTGTTGTCTACAGACTTTCGTCTTAAGAGATTGTGGTATGTCGGACAAGAAAATACTGTGTGGTGTCCCGAACGCTGCCCTGCCGAGTCGGATTCGATGATTGGCCGTTTTCTCGAGGTTAGGAAGGCCTAACTGGACCGTCTGTCCCAGGTAAACGTAATCGTTTACCTGGAACAATTTTGTCGTATAATTTTGTAATCTCTGATGTGGGTACATCAGAGATTACAAAACTTTTACAATCAATCTGGGACCTTTGGAGAGACTGCAGTACAGCTCAAGTATCGATCGAATCTTTGGTCTTCTGTATAATCTACCGCAGTGTATACAGGTGGTCGTCTGTGCTGATGCCTTTTCGGAATCCGGCTTGTTCGGGAGACTGGAATGAAAGGGTGGCCCAATGGTAACTGCCCCGACTTACAAGTTGTAGGTCATGGGTCCCAGTCAGGCGCATTACTTTGTGTATTTTATTTTATCACCGCTGCTCTCAAAACAGTGAAGGAAAACAGCGTGAGGTGACATGCCAGTTTGCATGACCTAGAACCAAAAATTCGAAGACATGTGACATCCACCAACACGCACTGGGCACGTGTGGTGGATTACGGCCCAACCTTCTTCTAGAGAGGAGGCCTGAGTCCCAGCAGTGGGAAAATTATAAGGCTGATGATATGCTATGCCATGCTATGCTAGGTAGGTCTTAATGTCTCAAGTGGTAGTTTGATTTGTAACACTTGCAAGGTTAATTATAGCAGTTAACTTTGCATTATCAGTAAAACAAGTATTTTCCTGTACAAATTATCACAAAGCGCTGCACTGGTTAGTAGGTATATATGACCAACAGAGCTATATTTATATCGACGTTCATGACTGGTCGTTTTGACGTTGACGGGTTTCGGCTGATCTATACATTTTTGATAATAATATCATAATATTTTGTTTAGTATTAAAACGTTTTTTAAATGCTGCAGCAGATATCCGCGGGCTTCGGATCACGGGGCGATTCCCGGGCACTACCCTGGCTTATGGACGAAGAGCAATGAGTAGCTCGCCATTCGGCCGTCTGGTAAAGACTAAACTCACTCACGCGTGCCTTATAGAAATGTTAGGAAGTTCAACGAGTTCCAGGATGGCCGGCTCGGGCTGCGATATTGTTGAAAAGAGTTAATGAGGCCACAGAAAGCCCTTTTGTTTTCCTACTGTAGGAACATGGTTTTAGTCAGAAAAGTTTTGACATTTCTTCTAATTTCACCAGGAGTACACCGCTAAAAAAGTTTGATTTGTTTAAATGGCAGATCCATTTATTTGTGGAACTCGTGGCTAGATAATAACAGCCGCACGGGTCGATCTTCAAGGTTAAGCAACGCTTGCCAAGGATTGTCTGTGGATGGCTGACCATCTTAACATACCGAGTTTCCTCCCTGCCTCGAAAAGCACGTTAAGCTGTAGGTCCCGGCTATGGTTTGTAGATCTTTGGCAGTCGTTACGGGATAGTCATCAGCCAGTAAATCTGACTCCAGTCTTGCCATGAAGTTCCGTGTTACCCCAGTTAATGGGTTGTGGAGGTCTGGTAGGCAGCAGCTCCTCGTAAAATACTGGTATTCAGCTAAATTCGGCTTGACTGGAAGCCGACTTCAGTATAATTGGCAAAAAGGCTTAGGCAGATAATAATAGACTAGAAAGGAAACCCGAAGATGATGTCTTTGATCTGCCTGAGATAATATCCAAAAGAGGAAAAAAAATTAAATTATTTTGTGACGATCCCAAAAATGTGACACAATCAAAATAATGATGCTCACTAATTAATCAATAACAAATCCATAGTTATGATCCTGTTGACTTCATTTGCGTAACTTAACTTTGATAATTGTTAATTAAGCTAATGTAGTCATACCTTGTTATGTACTGTACATAGTTAATAGTTACGAGGAAATCGTTACTGTAGACTGATACTGAACTCCACATGTACAGGTTGCTCTTTATTTGCATAGATATATTAGATATTTTATAGCTTTTTGTTTAGGTGGCATATCATAAAATAGACTAAGCGTTTATTCGCCTCTTCGTTTATACCGCGTACATCGAGGGACTGGAACAATTTGTCTACTGCAATTTTCTCGTCCGATTATAATTTAGGTGTCTTCAAGGCTAAAGTGAATAAGCTCTTAATAAACAAGTGCGCCTCACCATCAACGATTGCATCACTGCTTACCATCAGGTGAGATCGCAATCAAGCACTGGTTTATAACAATTTAACAATTAAAAAAAAAGCATCCAGATCAATCATCCAATTAAATCTTCATGGTTCTTTCCTCAAAAGGCCATCTCAGAAACTAATTATGCATGGTTCTCATGTGATTTGACCATTACATTTTGTATGGACTTTAAAAGAGAATGTGACCCCTGAGTTAGTTTCGGTGTTTCTTTTCAGGGTAGCTAGCTAGGAAACACCGGCCTCATCTAGTACCTACATATAAACTAAGGAAAAAATTAACGTGTGTGTTTGGACAAACCAACTTGTAAATTAATATTATTATCATTTATCCTTTATCCAACGACTTCTCCTGACTAAAATCAGCTTACATATGTTTCTATAGCAACGAATGCAGAGAGTGTTCCAGGGCTTCATTAACTCTCTGTTCCTTCTTTGCATTACGTTCTCGAACACCGCGTTTGTCTTTCAGAAGCGAACCCATAGCCTTAATAGGCTTCAATCCTGCTGGGTCCCTGAAATCTTCTCGAAGCACGCATGGAACTCTACGCGCCGTTGATGACCCGGGCTCGATCCGAACG
The DNA here is from genome assembly GCA_030763345.1 of Mythimna separata. Lineage (NCBI taxonomy): Eukaryota > Metazoa > Arthropoda > Insecta > Lepidoptera > Noctuidae > Mythimna > Mythimna separata. The sequence goes on from CM061175.1 coordinate 1,743,012, forward strand.
GTTACAGGACGGTCCACAAGTCCATGCAGATATTTTATGGCTAGATTTGCATTTTCATTTTCTACTTTTTCTACTTGTTTTAGTTTTGTTCCTTTTTAACTTTCGTTAAAGCTTTAGTAAAGCCCGAAAGTGATACTATAACTATCGAAATCTTTTTTTGAATCAAAGCTCTTTAAAATTGATTGGGCCTGGTAAGGTAGCTACGATAATTGCAGCACCTTTAGTATTAATTTGATGCTCTAAGTTATCATATTGAAGGACTAAAGGCCATGGAGTACCTAAGTGCTCAGCTTGTATAGGTGTACTCCAACTGCGAACAAGAAGTGTTTAGAATAGGGGTGGCACTGTACTCACATTGGGTATTCAGTAGGCGCCTATATAACTCTTTATCCCAATAGGTAGATAGTGCTTTTAACATTGGCCACTGAGGTTTGCGTCTGGGTAGCATGTATCTAGGGTTTCTAAAAGTCAGGTGGTGGTAGGTGATGTTTCTTTAGGTGAGTTCTTGGATGACTTGTGTGCAACGAAAACATTTCCGGCTCTTAAGCTTTCTTGAGCCCATTATGTGTTGTTAGAAGTGATGTTGGGAATCGAATCTTGATTTTTCTTTGCAAGAGCTTTGCACACATGCACACTTTGCTTGTGCAATACCAGTCAAGGGGTAAAGCTTGTGAAACGAAGTCAGCGCAGTAAGCCAGTATTACTCGCCAAATCTCTTTACGGACAATATCGACTTGTTTTGTATGAGTGGATCGGTTTCACATTAGACAGGCAAATTCGCTAGCAGAGAGGAGTACAGTTTTGCCAGCGACTTAAATAACATTGAGAGCTGCCTAAGTTGATAGAAACATATGGCACCGTAAAAGTTTTTTGCGTTTGATCTCTATCTCACCTGATGGTAAGCGATGATGTTTCTTTCGGGATCCAACCTTTTGCTTCGGGTTGTGATAGTGTACGTACATTAAAAGTTAGGTTTCTATTCAATTCCATACCCGAATACTGTGTTTATTTAATTGTTGGTCGTGAATTCTCTACGTCGTGATATTAAGTTTTCTATTTTAAAAACTATTGCGGAGATGAAACATTTTCGATTGGGCTTCAAACGAATTTTAGCGAAGTGAAATACTTGTGTCTATGTGATTTTAACATGACGTAGATGGTTACGCCAAAGCTATGTTATTCACATACAAGAAGTGTTCAATATGCTGCATAGTATGCTAGTCGTTAGCAGAGATGTTAAACATATTGGGGCCTAATATACTGCCTTGAGAGACACGTTGTTTTGTCGGAGCTATCTGCTTTTTTCCTATTGGAAGCAGACTTGACCGCGATGGCTGTGCAGAGGTTTACTAAAGATGTTGAAAAGCCCTTGGCCGTTAGGTACGTTACTTATAAGTACTTTAGCTGGTAAGTATCTAATATTTATGATGTTGAATGCCACTGACAGGTCCAAAAATACTACCTGTGACGTTTTAAGCGTAGAAGACGTGCTGAGCTAACTAGAGGATTAGGTTGAAACAAGACTTATTGAATCTGAAAGCAGCCTGTTTTGGGATAAACTTTGGTTCCATTGTAAAAAATAAAGCATTGTTTAATGATATACTCGTATGATATCTATTCTGTAAATAGGTTTCAAAAAAACATTTTACACGTCTATTTTTTCGCCACTTAACTGAGTGGGGCCGGTGTTTCCTAGCTGCAACCCTGACAAGAAACACCGACACAAACTCAGGGTTCAAAGTATGAGGTCAAAGTATCTTTCAAGGTCCACACAGCTTTGTAAAAGGTAAATCACATGAGAACTATGCAGATTAGTGCTTGAGGTGGTCTTTTGAGGAAATAACTTTACAGATTTGCGTGGATGACCAGTCAGTGCAAGCATTTGTTACTATTCGTATAGTTCAACTCAGGACTGCTAAATAGCTCAACGACTTGACTAACAATACCAAGGAAAGGGATTTGGGTAGGCCGCAGTATGTTCAACACACAGTTATTTCCTCCAAAAGCAAAAAAATATGTGTGTGTGTGCAAGGCTCGTAGAAAAAGAATGAGTTTACGAATGCATGTAGCTTTGTCGTTGTTCGATTCTATTAATTACTTATTGTTTGAAATCGATTGAAGATAGTTTGGTTTTGATCGTTTGTCATTACATTGATGCGTTTTATTGGGTACTGTCCTTGTATTGGCTACGAATAATCGAATCACAGCCATTATAACTTTTGAATTGCATATACAATTATACATGTATACTTATGTACAAGTAAAGCACAGACTGATAAGAATATTAATTCAATTTGTCAGTTTGAACTCACAGTTTCATTTGCCGTAGCCGCGAGCAAACGTGACATAGTCTTCAACCTCACACAATAGTGTACACAGTGCGTTTACATTTTACTAATATTGTGTTGTGATTTATAAATTATGTATTCTTATCCCGATCGACGTCACGACGAAAATTTATTACAAAGCGCCGGACGTCTATAAAACTGTCTAACGTTATGCAGAATGGCATTGTTCCTCACTCGCACTTGGCATTAAGATGTTAAATTAATCGACATCAAGTCTTCACCGCATTGCACTCGTGAGCTGTCGCGTAGCGTACGCGCATCAAACACATCCCGCTACACCGCGACTCCGCAATAAACAATCAATCACCCTGTATATGTATAAACCTTTAATTAGGAATTCTGATTTCATATTTTTTATTTCACAGTTGTTCGGTTTTTGTTACAACAAACGTGCAAGCCCGTCTAATCAGTTTCGGACGGACACTGTGGGCATACACTCTCCCACGGAAAGCGATTATTGTTAGGACTCGTTACTGAGTCATCGCAACAGAGTGGTACATTAATTAGCTATAAAGTAAAGGAAATAGAACAGCGACGTGCATTTGCATAGAACTCGTGGACGTCAGATGATACTTATGTGAACAAAATGATGGAACGTTACCCCGCGCGTGTTGTGATCTTAGTGGTACTCATAGTTCAGGTGTTCCAACTGTGCCAAGGTTTGGAAAGGGATAACATTACTGTTTGTGAAGAACCTGTTCAGTAAGAGTTTTTCTTTATTTATTTTTACCGGAGTTTTTTTTTAAACCAGCCGTTACTCTGAAGAATCTACGAGTACATGTACCTAACTTGGAGATTCTTCAAAATTCTGGCAAAAATTAGAACATTTTTATAACATTATTAGGAAGTAATATATTTATGTAACAATATATCAATTAAAAAAAACATAACTTACATAGAGCAGTATTTAAAATATAACAATACTTTTTATACCTCCTTACAAATCACAACAACTAGAACGTAGGACATAATAAACATACACAAACACACACAACATAATATAAATAAAATAACCGATTATTCCTATAGTGATGCACCGTGTGAGTTAACTAAGAATAAGACAGCTTGTGAAATTGCGCAAGCTGAGAAGAGGTAAGACAACAAACGACTGGTTACTACATAACACATATATACCAACACCTGTACTATATGTTCGCACTATTTATTTCATTTTTATCACAGACATTAACGACATCAACACATCTTGTACTTAATATTACTGTCAACCGTATGATTCACCTTCTGACATATTTACATGCACATGTATATATTATTATACGTAATTCCACAGGTCTTTGACTTGAGAAGAAGGAAGCTCTGTTAATATCGCAAAATGTTTGGAACATTTGTAATTTAATAGCTTATGCGTCGTCCAAGCTGACAGTCATGAAAAAAAGTCTCATTTTACCAACATATTACAATGGTTCCTTGACAATATTAATTTAAAGAGATACCATATTGTCACTTTAGCTATATCAATCAAATAATCATACTATTAATTGGAAACTTTGGTAGATTCATAACTCAGAGATGATACGCTCAGATAAAGAACGTCCTTGAACTTGTAGAACACTTCTCTTCATATTAGGATCCCATGTAAAATATAAACAACTGTTTGAGCTCAGGCTGAATCTCTATGAGAAGCCATAAATATCCACAATAAATTATATCCATATTATTATTTATTAAATACAAGTCAATATCTATCAGCGTGTCGGATGTCACATGACTTCCGTCCAAAATTACTCACAGAGTATGATCGGAACATCTATTAGAAGATTCAAAGCCGCACCCATGAAGTGACAGCAAATCATTTTAATGGTATAGACACGGCCAAACATGTAGTAAAGACCACATATTTAAAATGCCTACTAGAGAGCCAAGAAAGAAAGAACTCAAGGAAACCCAACAGCCAAAATTAACAATCTAAAACAAAGTCACTTAGTTCAAGAAAGTGAACAGACATGTCCACAAATAAAACTAGATAAAGGGAAGGAAGAAGAACAAAAAGTTTCATTATTATAAATTATTAGTACACACAGTAGTGAGTAATTCACTGCTTATCAAACGTTTAGTTTACATGTTTTAAAGCCATGTATTTCAAAACAGTTAATGATAGTGAATACCAAACATAAGTTATGCTACTGTAAAGAGGTACCGACTGTTTATAATAAATTTGTAAATCAGAATAAAATACCAAGAACTGTTTATAAATAAGTATTTTCTTCCAAATATGTCAATACTTACAATATATATCATCATGTGGATGAACCAGATGCATCATACGTGTATTGCTGTTAGGAAGTTCAACAGTATCTACATCCTGCTGACCAACATAGTGATATAGTCCAATGTCATTCTAAAACTATTTGTTTACAACGTTAATATTGTTATATTTCACGAAATTTTCCATCGCATATCTGAATTTGCAATGTCGCGGTAACTGTTGATAAAATTCTACGTCGATATCAGGACGCTAAAGTGTTATGAATTGGACAACAGATTGTGGTTCTGATTTACTATCTTAAAAACTATTTTTTAATATGGTTATTGAAGATATAAACTCTTCAAGTAGAATTCAGTTTACAAACAGTTATTTTACAGGTCCCAAAATCGTACTCAATGAAGCAACAGCTGTTGAATTTTAGGTGGCAGGAGTTGGAAAAATTCACCTTTAATCTAATGTGTCTTCTCTGGCCTGAATTTATTGATTTGATAATATCCTCCCTTGTCAAATCAGCACGTTTATCTTAGGCTAAATGTTTCATCCTAGTTCACCAAAGGCATTGTTATTATTTCCATGTGTTATTAATTTATGGGAGAGGAAAAAAAACCCTTTTTATTGTTTATTTCAGTCTTTTCTTTTGTTTTTAATTTTTGTTCGCAGTTCTCTCTGCATGCGCCACAACCTTTACTTAAATGTAGCCACTTGTTAGTGACTGCTTCTTGCAATTCTGGTTACAGGAAATATCAGTTAACTAATATATGAGTACGTTTTTATTTAATAACCATATCTAACGCATATTTTTGTTTTTCTTTCCAGGGCCAGAGGGAAGAAAACTGTGGTACGTATGATTTATATTTCTTGAAGTCACATTATTCTAACGAAATAATTTGTCTCTTTTCCTACTGTATTTTAAATTAAATTTTGCCAGTGTCCATGTTTAAAGATATATTTTTTTGTATGATCAGTTCTTTAATAAATCATGCGAAAGATATCCTTTTTTAAATAAAGTCCAATTGGGATTTGATAGAAGCTTCGGGGAGAAAAGTTACTAAAATATTTATCTGTCTTAATTACAGGCGGTAAGAAAACTTGTATGCTGCACTGGATACGAATATGACAGTGATTTCGATAAGTGTTTGCCAATCTGCAGTATGGGATGCATCAATGGCACCTGCACCGCCGTCGACACCTGTACCTGCGGGCCTATGCACATGCTTGTTGATCACACATGCGTCCCATTCTCATGTTCCAACTGCGAACATGGAAACTGCGTCGGACCTGACGACTGCAGGTGCAATAAAGGCTACTTGAGAATGAATAACACCTGTACGCCGATTTGCTCTCAATTATGCGTACACGGTTATTGTTCCGAACCTAACAAATGCAAATGTAATGACGGCTACAAAGTTGACCCCGATAACGAAAATAATTGCATCCCAATATGTGAAACAGAGTGTGTTCATGGGACATGTGTTGCCTACAACAAATGCATTTGCAATGTAGGATACGAAAAGACAGAAAACAATTCAGTTTGTAAGCCTTCGTGCGTTGGTTGCGAATTTGGAGATTGTATCGCGCCAAACAACTGCTCTTGCTTTGAAGGATATGAACGAACGGCGGCAACATGCAAGCCAAAATGTAGTTCTTGTAAAAACGGTGATTGTGTAGCACCAAACAATTGTTCCTGCCATACAGGATACGAACGCATTGGATCAATCTGTACGCCAATTTGTGATTCTTGCAGTAATGGTAACTGTGTCGCGCCAAATAATTGTTCTTGTTTTGAAAACTATGAGAACGTTAACAACACTTGCAGACCAAAATGTAGTTCTTGTAGCCATGGAGACTGTATTGCACCAAATAACTGTTCCTGCCATATTGGATATAAACGCGTTGACTCAATTTGCAAACCAATGTGCGATTCTTGCGAAAATGGAGATTGTATCGAACCAAATGTCTGTACCTGCCATACAGGATATGAACGAGTCAATTCCACCTGCGAACCTATATGTAGTTCTTGCAAAAACGGTGATTGTATCGAGCCTGAGATATGTCTATGCCATAAGGGATATGTCTTTGAAGGAGGAATTTGCGTACCAAAATGTTCACCGCCCTGCACTAATGGACGCTGCTTAAGCCCCAACGAATGCCTCTGTAATGATGGCTATAACCTGACAGAAACAGGCTGCGAGCCTGTCTGTTCTACATCTTGTGTTAATGCGAAGTGCTCAGCCCCGAACAACTGCACTTGTATCGATGGGTATAGAAAGGACAGGTTAGACCATAGCACGTGTTATAAACCTTGCGAAAACCCATGTTTGAATGGCACTTGCAATTTGCACGGAGAGTGCGTCTGTTCTGCCGGTTTTGAATATGATGACACCACGAAGTCATGTACTGCTGTTAAACTGTAAGTACTCAGCATATTTTAATATTTCGTAAGTTTTTCGTAAGTTTATACTTAACACTATAGCTCTTGAACTAAACACAAATAATCTGTCAATTTTGATCAATAATGATTATAGTCTTAATTGTTTTAAAAATCTCCGAAAGACAAATATTATTATTATTTATTAATTCAGTGCATTCATCGATTCATCATCTACCTACTCTTGTCCCGTTCTTTTCTTCCATCATGTCCTGTCATCTGTCATGCTAACCCTTACCTAACCGTACTTAGCCCTTTTCTTTCATATCATTTCTCATACAATCCATCATTCTTTTCTTTGGCCGCCCTCTCCATCTCACTATCGCGCTTATTATGTTCTCATGCCGGCGAAGCTACTAGCCGTTGCTAGTTGTATATACCTAATATAATTTTTAATTTGTTATAAACTAGTGCCTCACCGCGATTCCACCTTATGGTAAGCAGAGATGCAATCGTCGATGTTTAGGCGCACTAGTTTATTAAGACTAGACTAGTTTGTTTATAATTTTTTTTTTGCTTGATTTCAGCATCGACTGCGACTTGTGTAACGGTGAATGTTTCGAACATGAAGGCAAGAAAGAGTGTCGGTGTGAAAATAAGACGCTTTGCACCTTAGGAACCGTTGTCACCCCAGAAGAGGTTGTGTCCGACGTCAAGTAAGATAGCTTTTTATTTACATGCTTTTATTTGCTTCAGCAAAGTTATACACAGAACAGTACGAACAAAAAGCACACCAACAAGTTATTTACAATAGAATAGAATTAATTTTTGCAAGTACTAGGGGTGATCCAAAAGTAATGATAATCAATATGAAATAAGGATATTTTAACTATAAACAAATTATATTTATCTATAAAGTCTCTTAGCAAGTCAATACATTTAGTCCATTTTTTTTTAAATCCACAATTCGCTTTGAAAATAAATCTTTGGCTTAGTCATCCAAAAACGCCTCTACAGTAGTCACCACCTCGTTATTATTGTCATTTTTTTTGCCTCAGAGGTGTTTCTTGGGCCGAAAAAAGAGGTATAAGTCACTGGGTGCCAGGTCTGGAGGATAGGGTGGGTTTTCAAGCAATTTGAATCTCGTTTCTTGAATGGCAGCCATCGCAACTGCGGCTTGAGAGCCGGTGTGTTGTTTTGGTGAAACAACACTCTAACTCGAAGTTTGCGACGTTTTTTTTCTTGGATGACCTGCCGCAATCTTCTTATTTGGTCTGCGTAGTAAGAGTCCATAATAGTGGCTCCTTTTTCCAAGTATTCCACTATTATAATTCCTTCAGCATCCCATAAAACGGACGCCATAACCTTTCCTGCCGAACTTGACTCATTGAATTTCTTCAGCGACGGGAAGAGGCTCGTTTCCAAGTCTTAGACTCTTGTTTCATTTCTGGATCAAAATAGTAGATCCAGGTCTTATCCATAGTCACGAAACGAGTCAAAAAAAAATCCTGATCCGTCTGGAACTTTTCGAGATTCGCCCTCGAAATGTCGACCCGTTTTGATTTGTGCTCGTCGGTTAACATTCTCGGCACCCAACTTTCAGAGACCTTTTCCATATGCAGTTTGTTCGCAATGATTCTTTGAACACTTGTCATATGACATCCCTATGATCTCAGCTACATGCTTTATGGTCAATCTTTGACCTGCAAATTCGATATCTACGACTTTTTTTACTTTTTCTGCAGTGTGGGACGTGGGTGGGCGTCCCTCGCCATGTTCATCTTCTGTGGATGTTCTACCCAGCTTGGACTCCTTTGACCAGCGCGCAACTCTGGAATATGAAGGAGCAGAGTCCCCTTATGTTTCCACTATGTCACTTTGTATGTCTTTGGTAGATTTTTTTTTCAAACAGAGGTACTTAATGACAGCTCTGATTTAATTTTTCTCCATTTTGATTTTTACTCTCCGACTGTTCGTATTCAAATGAATGTAACTCCCTGTAATCGTGGCCTATTTTTATGATTTTTTTATGATGAAGTACTGGATATATGAGGAAACAAAAAAAAATATTTCATATTTTTACGTGCCCTACAAATGTCCGATTATCATTACTTTTGGATCACCCCTCGTATGGGTACAAAGTTGATCCTAAGATTACACACATGTTACATTCGGCATGCAAACATTACAATACACTGAAAAATATTATTAATCAGTCACATTATTGTAAAAAAATACTTTAAAAATTAATCTTCTTCTTCTTCTTCTTCTCGATTCGATGGTAAACTCGACATACTTTTTGGGCCCAGTAAGTAGCCACGTTAATAGCCGCATCAGTGGCGCTCATTTGATCCTCCAGAGTGCAGGTGTAGGGGCACTGGGGGCACTCCAACATGTAAAATTTAATCAAAATATAAGAAATATTGACAACAATAATATTACATTACAAAATTACAGACTGATTAGTAATATTATTGTTACACTTTGCCAGTAGTCATTCTTTTTGCTATGGCCCGTTACAGTCTTGCATATTTTTTTTTTTTAAATTTAATAGTGATATATTTTTGTCCAACGAAGTACTGAGGCAGTTTATTGATTTTTCCAGAATGGCGGGAATGAATATGACCATGATAGCAATAGGCGGTGCCTGTCTGCTACTCCTCATATTGGTGGTAGTCGTCATGCAGCGCATCTGGCACAAGAGGAACGAGTACGGTGAAAGCAAAACTACAAATGACAGTAAGTGTTTACTCTTTCGGTTATTTATTAACAGCCGAAACCAATAACCTATCTATCACATAATATATCGGAGATTGAAAAACAAATGAAACAACAGAAAACATGATAATTTTTGTATTGTATCATTTGTTTTACAATCTCCAGTATGCCAAAACTGGAGATCGATAGGTTATTGGTTTCGGCCGTTAGTGAAACTTCATGCAACATAAAAAGTACACAGGCGGACTTAATGCCATAGGCATTCTCTACCAGTTAACCTAGGGTGGTGATGTTCACTTAAGTATATAATAATGTTGGTGTATATTATTATACCTATTACTAAAAATTTATATATACAATTAATTTCTTTTTGTACGTTCATTATATTTACATTAATTATGGTCAGTGGGTCGGCTTAGGGGCGTATTTAAAATTAAACACAAATAACAATAATATATAAAAAATAGTAGCCCACTATCACTCATCCATTTCTTATTTTTCATTTCTTTTATTCTTTCTTGAACATCATTCAGTTGAAATGATGATGATGATATTTTCTTGGAATAACTTGTAACAAACACGCGGGCGAAACCGCTCAAGCTAGTTTGCAGTAAAAGTAGTGACAGCACCATTACTTATACTCGTAATATAAGAGACCGGCGGAAATAATATCGATAGGGCATTCGCGTCAGGAAGTGTATGTAAAACGTGCGTTGATACACATAATCACACATTTTAAACTTATATGAGAATTATAATACTTCTCATTACTCTCACGACAGCGGGGGATGGCGATGCATAAGTAATGAAGCTACTCGTACTAAGTTTGTAGCAAATTTATTATGAGCATGCGTTTAAGTAACCATTAGAATAATGATGACATAAACGATTTATTTGTTAGGCTAGATCTTTTGCCGCACTTTTCTGTCAAAGAGAATAGTGTGGTGTAGTAGTTTCATCATCATCATCATCATCTCAGCCGAAAGACGTCCACTGCTGGATATAGGCCTCCCCCAAGCGTCGCCACAGCGACAGGTCCTGTGCGTCTCGCATCCATCGGATTCCCGCGACCCTCGCCAGGTCGTCGGTCAACCTTGTGGGAGGCCACAATAAAAGAAATATCCCAATAGTAAAAAGAGAAGAAAATAAAAAATATAAAAAAAATACAAAAATCTTTATTAAATAAACTAGATAGTTACATATTAGTAGGTGATTGGAACCTCCTTTTAAGCAAGTAATGCCTGTGTTAGGGGACTCCGCTCTTCCATAGTAAAATAAAATTAACTAATAAATAACTTAGATACAAGCCTCTGTGTTTGCGTTTGTGTGTTGTGTTAGTGCGTGTATGTGTGTGGGAGTAAAATAAAACATAACTTTCAATGTTTATGTGTGTGTTTAGGGCAAATTTGCATTTAAAACCGTTACCCCTAACGAATTTATCTAAAATTTGGTTAATATATCCTACGTTATATGATAGTAGGATATATAACGTATGATGATGATACTTTAATATGTTACCATAGAGCTGGTCTGATGATGGAGTCGGCTAAAGAAGTGGAGGGATGAGCGCAACAAGACATCGAGTTCGAATTCAAATTTGAATAAAAGCTTGTTAAAAAAACTTATTTCACTTTTATAAACGAAAAAGGTCTTTAATTGGTAATAACTGCCGAACTGGTCAAACTTCTAAGTCAAGCAACGCGTGTGTTCTACTGAAGCTGCGATTAATGTAGCCATCTACTAGACCCAAACAATGTAACGTAGCCATCTACTGGACCCAAACAATTTAACGTAGCCATCTACTGAACCCAAACAATGTAACGTAGCTATCTACTGGGCCCAGACAATTTAACGTAGCTATCTACTAGGCCCAAACAATTTAACGTAACCATCTGCAAGGCCCAAACAATTTAACTAGTTTACCATCGATTCGAAAAGAAGAAGCATGCTGAGGTCGGAGCGTACATAGATGGTGGGAAAGCACGCTACACTTTTCGTCCTACGCGTCAATCTTTGGCAGTCGTGTCAGATAGTCAGACGCCAAAAAATCTGTCCTCAGTCTTAGTGAAGGAATGACCCTCAATAAGTCTAATTCTACCCTCACTCATGCTACTTAAGGAAGTCAGATCGGTCGGAGTCATTCCATGTAATATAGTGGTATTCACTCACTTCACTCAGAGGGCATACAGCGACCTACGCCTTCAGTATAATAATGCACTGAGAGTGCTGCTGCGGCTGCCGTGGCGATGTAGTGCATTATTTAGTTTGCAGATAATAATATTGATGGTTTTGCCGCTATTATTAGGAAAAGATGTGCATCCCTGATGTCTCGCGTTCACGGCGGCGGCACCAACAGTATTCTGTGTATTTGTAGATCGGTGGGATTCCCCGATGTTGCGGAGGTCGATGCGGCCATGCCGAAATTTAATTGAATATTTTTATCTGTCTGTAACCTACTAACACTAGAATTTAAGTTAAAATTGTTACTAATCCCTATGGACTTCGGTCTGAAATAAAAATATTCTATTCTATTAAGTTGTATCCTTTCAAACTGGGAGCCGATCTTAAGGGAAACGCTAGACAGATTGTATTATTAAAAAATAATGATAAAATCGTGAAGTTCTTACAATGTATTCTATGTACTTCCAGGTTCACCATTCGGCGGCGGAAGTGTAGTATACCACCACACGGCAGCCAACACGTTGATATACCCGAGAGAAAGCGGGGAGCCAGTCAATGGAGGCACCGACGAAGAAGCAACGACCGATACTTTGATACGACGCGAAGCGCAAATATCTTAGACTGTACCTGCTCTAGTTAAGTCAAATGTTTAGGTTTAAAGGAAGATAAAGAAGTTATTACTAAAATTGACTTTTTTTTGGTTAGATTAATATAATGTACAGGGTTATTTGTAAAACACTGGCAATCTTTCAGGACTATGTAACTATCATGAATTCATGATTTAAAATAACAACTTTTTGATTTATAATTTATCATATTTTTGCTTAACTTATTTTATTTATTATTATTATTATTATTTTTTAAATAGCCTATTTTGTGTCCCACTGCTGGGCAAAGGCTATATACCTATACTTTATTGTACACCATTTTAATACAATAATAAAAATATATATTTCAATTGAACGTTCGAAATATTACAAAGTCTATGAAAATCAAGTGATAGTACAATAGCGGGGTATCGGAAGCGCGGGAATCATAGGTAGGTATAGCAAAACACAGAGTCACTCTATTAAAACGGGCGTGCAGCGTTGCGTCGCGTCGCGTCTCGGTGTGAACTGACCCAGAGTTGAAATGTGATAGAACAATCATGAAGGTTGGGTTTTTCGTAAATGTTTTATGTTTTGCAAAAAGTCATAGAACAATGGTTGTTGTTTATGATGCCAGTAATACAGTTCTGCAAGGTTGTTAGTAATTTACAAAGAACCCTGTATAGAACTTTTGGTTAATCTATGTGTCTAGAGTGCGTCTAATTAATAATAATAATAAATAATAAATTTTATTGGTAAAAAGTACACATTTACAGATGACACTTAATTTAGGGTACAATTAGCGAGATACAAGAAACATGATCAATGACCCCTATGCTAGGAAAACCTGTGTTACAGGGGTCATCCATCCATCCAGTGAGTAGTGATCAGACTTAGATGAGTAATGTGCACTTATATAAAAAAAAAAAAATGAGACTATTAAAATTTAGGAATTAGTAAAGGAAAAAAAATAAATAATAACAAAAAATATTAACTGTTATGTTTGTGTATGCCTATTTACGGTTTAAGAAAATCTTCCGTGTCATCATAGTTTAAGGTAAGAAGAAAATCTTTCACTTTGGACTTACATTGAAACTTGTTTGAGTTGTGTATATCTAGGTGATTGTGGAGTTTGTTATAAATTAGTGCACTTAAGTATTGGCTATGCCGACGTGCGAAGGTCGTGTTAGTACAAACTCTGGCACAGACTGGTTTGGGTCTTCTTCTGATCGAAGGGCTGAGAGCCCCAATATTGGGCGGATTCAGTTTATGTGTTCGTGACATAGTCCGAAATATGTACATTTGCCGGACCATTAGTACCTTAAATTCGGCATACAATGTTTGAGTAGGATACCTAAACGGTTTACCAAGAAGGACTTTTATTATCGCACGCTGTGCTCTTTCCGCTTGCAATAATTAAAGCGCGACCTGAAATTTTTTATTTAAATTTAATTGGCAACATTATTCAGCCGCAATTATAGCAGTGATTCTCCTACTAGTAAGTAATACCATAAACAAAATTTTTGGATTTAACCTCCTTTTTTCAGGTCGCGCTTTCAGTAGACGGACTATATTACCTTTTGCAGATTCAGGTTAGTAAAAGGTGAGAAAACTGGCTCAAATCACACATCGACATCGGTGTTAGGTTTTTAGAGGTATGCAGGTTGGTATGACAACTGTAAATACGCGATTTTGTAGTTATACGAGGCGCCATAGATGTCGCTACAGATGGATTTTTCTGCAGCGACAAAAGTTTGAAGGAAATATTTGGGGATTGGAACCTCTAAAAACTCATTCAACATTTTTACAAGCTTTTATTTAAGTGATCGTGTGTTTGTTTGAAGCCAAAGCCAGGAACGATGGAAGGAAGGAGACCTTTGTCCAGCTGTGGGACAGTATAGGCTACGTATAGTAATATAAAAATCTATACGTATAATAAAACAGTTTGGTATATCGATGGCCACACTTGGCGCAAAAACTACTGAGCCAATCCTGTTCAAACTTTGCATAGGTACATGATTTTTACAGGCCACTTTCTGCCTTTTATAGGTATACTAGCTTCCGCCCGCGGCGTCGCCCGCGTGGTGTGTTGATAAAAAGCAGCCTATAGTAAAAATAACAAAATCCAAGAATAATAAGATTACGTTTCTTTTTTTTTTCCTGTTGACCGGTATAAAAAGTAGCCTATATGTTAATCCAAGGTATAACCTATCTACATACCAAATTTCAACCAAATCGGCCCAGCCGTTTTTGCGTGAAAGAGTAACAAACATACATCCATCCTCACAAACTTTCGCATTTATAATATTAGTAGGATACTTGTTCTGCTATATTTTATCACGCTATTTGCTATGGGGGGAGAACAATATTGCATTTTGTCGGTTTTGAACGGCTTTTACCGCGAGTTCGATCCCGGGCCGCAATCAAAATTTTTGTTATCAATTTTTCATCTTTTTTTTGTAACCAAACATTTTTTACCATCTTTGCAAAATAATATCGACATTTTTTTTCGATAATTCCCAAATGTTTTCCAAAAACTAATCAAAACACAAAATAAAATCATCATCATCTGCCTAGCCTTTTCCCAACTATATTGGGGTCGGCTTCCAGTCAAGCCAGATTTAGCTGAATACCAGTGTTTTACGAGGAGCGGCTGCCTACCAGACTTCCACAACCCATTAACTGGGGTAACACGGCACTTCATGGCAAGACTGGAGTCAGATTTACTGGCTTCTGACTATCCGTAACGACTGCCAAAGATCTACAAATGACAGCCGGGACCTACGGCTTAACGTGCTTTCCGAGGCACGGAGGAAACTCGTTATGTTAAGATGGTCACCCATCCACAGACCAACCTAGGCAAGCGTTGCTTAACCTTGAAGATCGACCTGTGCGGCTGTTATTATCTAGCCACGAGCTCCTCTCTAAGGGAACACACTCCTGGGATAAAAAGTATCCTATCTGCTCTTCCAAAACATGATCTACCCTAAGCGGGTAAAAAAATTTCGTCCAAATACTTTTAGCAGTTTCAGCGTGAATGAGTAACAAACATACTCACACACTTTCGTCGTTAGCCTTCACGCGGTGTCGTACGAACGAACAAACATTTGATGATGTGAACTACATGACACCTGCTACGGACGCGTGCAGTTGGTTTGATATTTTTACACAAACACTTTTTTTATTAATATAAACTAGTGCTTCACTGTGATCCTACCTGATGGTAAGCAATGATGCAATCGTTGATGGTGAAGCGCAATAGTTTATTAAAAGCCTATTCACCTCGAAGACTTCGAAATTGAACGTAATGAATAATGGCAAGGAAGCATATTCCCAGGATAAAAAAGTATCCTATCTACTATTCCAAAACATATGTTCTACCCGTGTGCGAAATTGCGTCCAAATCCTTGCAGGAGTTTCAGCATGAATGCGTATCAAACATACTCACCAACTTTAACCTTTACAGAGTGTCTTACGAATGTAAAAATCATTTGAGACGACCTACGGAACCACGTGAGTGCGATAAGGCGATGAGCGAAGCGAAGCGGCCGTATTTAGTTGGTTTGATATTTTAAGCTAGTCATCATCTACACAAAATAAAATCGAAGCGGTGAAATAAATTACGTATTTTAATATTAAATTCTTCCATGTAGCTTCAAATTCATCTTTTGAAATGAAAATCATCACGCTATCATGAACAGGGAGCCAAGCAGTTAATTATGACAATTATATAAGAACGAAAATTCGTGGCGTGATAGTTTCATTCTAGACTTGCACGTGTTAGAAATCAGAAGGTAACTGTATGGATATACAGGGTGATTGGAAGATCGATGCAAAGCTTTAAAGCGAAGATAGTACAGACCATTTAGAACCATTTAAGACATGATTATGTTCGGCGAAGTTTTATCATTTTTTTTTAAACCTACTTTTAAGATTTTTTTCAAAAATTCCCAAAATTTTATGTAAACTGCACATTTTTAGCCAAATTAAATAATAAGTGAATTAACTTTTATTTTATTTAATTAAAGTAATGTCTAAGCAACCGGAAAAAAACATGTTTTAGGCATTTCTGTCAAAAAACAATTTTTTTACGGACATTTAAAGTTCAGCAGAAACTTAGAAAAAATTAACAGTACGTTTTTTAAACCTTATTAAAAAAATAACGAAGGGTGCTTTTTTAGTTCAAACCTTTTTGAATACATGTTTGTTAAGCGTTCTTTCTTTTGAGGTATCATTTACGCGGATATCTTACAAATTATTGAAGTTAGGACCTAGAAACCGATTGGAGGGAGATTTTTTTAAATTTCGGCAGAACACTTAAAACAAAATTTGTATTAAAATTATTTATTTTTCATACATAAAGCTTTAAGGCGAAGATAGTACAGACAATTTAGAACCATGTAAGACATGATTGCCTCAGACGAAGTCTTACCAAATTTTTTAAACCTACTTTTGTATTATTTTTCAAATATTCCCAAAATTTTAAGTAAACTGTTTATTTATGGCCAAATTAAATAATAAATGAGTTCATTTTTATTTTATTTATTACGGTAATGTGTGAGCAACCTAGCAAAGTATGTCTTAGGTTTTTTTGTCGTATTGATAAAAAAATTAAAGGTGAATGACCAAATTAGTATGGGCACTGGACCAAAAAAAAAATTGCTGCCCCCAGGGTTGACTCTTTGTTGGTGGGTTAATACTGTTGGACTAACTATGTGTGCAAATGCGAATCAAATTCCAACCCACAGTTACAAAGTAATTCGACGTTATATAATACTGCAACAATACACTTTCGCTTGCACCAATTTTTTTTTTGTACATTATTTCTGCTTGTTAAAAATGTTGTTAGAAGGATTCACTAAATAAATAGATGAATAATGAATTAAAAAAACGACATAGTTATTTAATAATTGTTTATTTTCGAACAATTTATTTTAAATGTTATTCATAACTCACTATTCTGCACAGATGGTAATATAGAATGCGTATTATAAATCATTTTCATCTATTACAATACTGTCTAAAAACTGTGCTGGATGGTCAATATTTTCGTACCGCGCATATGCCAAAAACCATACTATAGACATTACATGAGCACATGTGCCCAAAGTACGTCTGCCACTTTTACACGAACAATAATAATGATTTAAAGCCTCCAACCCAAGGTGGTCTGAGTTTACAAGTATATATGTATGATAAATTCGGCTTCGGGTATGCCTAGATTGGACTTTACCTCTTAATAGCCAGAAGTTATTACCAGTTATATTATAATTATTTAAAAGATTATTCAAATCATCATTTTCTCGGTACACTTCTATTGTATATACGCCATTACGAGCGTGTTCACTATAATAACTCCTGGCTAGTTTTATTTGGTACGTTCCTAACGCAAACATAACAAGTTCTTCCTCAGACAACCTTGGAAATCCTCTTACATCAGGTAACTCGGCAGACATACTTTGAAACGGAATTCGCCGGCTATTAAGATTATAGTCAATGACATACTGTGCGAGACAGTTTTCCATATTGACCCTATTATTAATTCTCTCCATAAAGCCAGAAGCATTAACATTATCAGTGATTGGGTCGTGGAAAGCATTTGTGATGGCCGCGGCATTCCTAAAATCGTCCTGCATGTGAGGCAGAGCCCTGTTAAAATAATCTTGCCTGAAAATCTTAAAATCTCTCAAAATCACATTTTAGGTTATATTTATGTTTCTGTGGGACAGATTTTTTCGGTTCCATAGAATAAAATGTTGCATTTGAACTCTTCTTTCAAATGAGCTATGTGGTAAATCTGGGGGCAGACTTTGACTTTGTTTTACCAATTTTTGGTCCAATTTGGTCATTCTCCTTTCTTCTGAACTTTAAAAGTATGTAAAAAAAATTCAAATGTTAGAAAAAAAAAAAAAAAAAAATTAAATAATAATAAAAATAATTAAATAAAAAAAAAATATCCGCGTAAATGATATCTCAAAAGAAAGAACGTTTATCAAACATGTATTCAAAAAGGTTTGAACAAAAAAAGCACCCTTTGTTATTTTTTTAATAAGGTTTAAAAAACGTACTGTTAATTTTTTCTAAATATCTGCTGAACTTTAAATGTCCGTAAAAAAATCGTCTTATGACATAAAAGCCTAAAACATGTTTTTTCGGGTTGCTTAGACATTACTTTAATTAAATAAAATAAAAGTTAATTCATTATCATCACTTACAAACCTACAAATTTTACCTCTTTATAATATTAGTATAGATATATATCTACCCACACTCTCCGAGAGAGAAGGCCTGAGTCCCAGCAGTGGAAATAATAATAATAATAAGGCTGATGCTATACTACACTGTGTTCCTATGACTGGTGTGTAAGGAAAAGGTTTTGTAAAATACAGAAAGAATGAAGAAAAACACAGAAAGACAAGACTAAGTATTTATTTCAAATAGGGAATAGGCTGCTTGTTCAAAAATTAGGTCTCGTGGAGAAGAACAAGCAAGAAACTCCACAGTAGCTTATTTATAGTATTTTATAAAGACATTTTATAATATTATTAGTTATAGTTTGTCACATTAACATAATTAGAAACAAAAGTCACAGTATGACACATACACAGAATCAATATAATACCTATTATTCAACTTACGTGAGCTTTGGTACTTTGTAATGGTCTATTGCTGGATAAGAAGTAGGGGCATTTCATAGGAATTACATCGTTTTTATAGTAAAGTGTCGACCTGTGGGTTGACAGGTTGACACTTAAACGTCACCTACAAATCCATACAATATCCGCTACCTTCTACAAAACTCAGATTGTCATAAAAGTCATTATTGATACAGACAATTTATTACATTAAAGTAGCAATACAGGAAAAGTTTAACCACTGCGTATTTTTTTTTTTGGTGGCTTAGTGTAAGTAATAGAACACAAGTCGATATTCAAGGTTAAGCAACGCTTGCCAAGGTTGGTCTGTGGCTGGGTGACCATAACCATATAGGTGTGGTCTTAACATAACGAGTTCCCTCCGTGCCTCGGAAAGCACGTTAAGCCGTAGGTCCCGGCTGTCATTTGTAGATCTTTGGCAGTCGTTACAGATAGTCAGAAGCCAGTAAATCTGACTCCAGTCTTGCCATGAAGTACCCTGTTACCCCAGTTATTGGGTTGTGGAGGTCTGGTAGGCAGCCTATGCTTTCCGAGGCACGGAGGAAACTCGTTATGTTAAGATGGTCACCCATCCACAGATTTGAAGATCGACCTGTGTTCTATTACTTACACTGAGCCACCCAAAAAAAATTTACGCAGTGGTTAAAAACTTTTCTTGTATAAAATACAAGGCTCATTCCAAAGATCATTAATAATTACATAATAATTTATAGGATTTTATTATCATTAATACGGCTTCTAATAAATTCAGCATTTTATACTTGTAATCACAGCAATAATTATTATTCTTGGTAGGTATTTCAATATAAGATTCAAGCTGCATAAAGGTTACCAATGTATAAAAATACAACTAAAAATCTAGTGAAAAATGTAAATTCATGAATGTTGAATCTAACACAGTCAACAAACAACTTCTCTTTAATCAATCTCTTCAATCTTTTTTGCCTTATTAACTCGACATAGGTTTAACTGTATTACTCACCGCTGGTTTAGCAGCTTTTGCACCAGTATCATGCAATAAGCGTAGTACATTAGCAATACAGTGACCGTCGACTGTGGTTACTTTCTTGCGCTGAAGTGACTTTATTACATTTCTGTAAAAAATACATAATTATCATTAAACATTCTTATTTTGCATAACTTAAAATCTACTTTTTTGGAATACTCACTCGAACTTCGTGTTGTTACATAATTCTTTATATTTTTCAAGCCTGTAACAAAATATTACAAAGAATTTGTACTTTGTTGTTACAAATACAAACGAATATACTATAATTTAGGTATCCATAAAGCTAGATTAAATAGGCACGCCATAATTAGGGAGGTAAATGGTAAAAAGAGGGGACCCTCTTTGAGGAGTAGTAGAAATTGACGATGTTTTTATTTTTCGCAAGACGCAGGTCCTCACCGGACATGGTAAGTTCGGGAGGTTCTTATACCTGCTTTGTGCGGAAGAAAAGCCCAGGTGTCACCATTGTGTGGATCGCCGGGAGGACAGGGTAAAGCATACGGTAGAGGTATGCCTCGTTTGGGCAGAGCACCGCTGTAGTAGCCCAGCAGGGTCGAAGCCTACTGGGGCCATGGGAGGCCATGGGTTCGGACTGTGATCCGAACGACGGCGAACGTGAAAGATCGCCGTCATCAATTATTTTGAGGATCCAGCGGTGCTCCGCTGAAGTTGAGCAGACTAGGAACAGGAATTGAAGAAAGTATTTATCAACAACATTGAAGTTGCCATCAGCAATGTAGTATGAAACGCAAGGTTACTTACAGAGCTGGTGATTCCTCTAAGGCAGATTCGGCCGTTGCGGCTTTTATATCACAATTCCAGCTAACCTAAAAAAAGCATTAAAAAAAATTAAATTACGCCATGTTAGTAAAGCTGAGAGACAATATAATAATGACACCTTTCAGTTACAAAGTTACAGGTGCAGTTGAGGTTGAAACGCATTGGTGATGTTGATCTTTGATTGCGGACATAGCGCGCGTGTTTTTGCAGCGGCGATCTATCTCCCGCTATAGCGGTGTTCTACGTGGGTGCTTTTCATAAGCGTTGTCGAAGCGATCCGAAGCGTTTCATGCTAATACAACGCGAGGCAGTAGCTCATAACTTTGGCTTGTAAAAAATATTATGAAAAAATCAAACTAAAGCATCCCACCGTTCCTACGTGTCTCAACAATTGAGTCTCGATTGTTTTTTGTATTCCCGCCGCGTCGTTTCGTAATCGCGTTGAATTTATTGACTAACTGATAGACTGTCTGACTGACTAACTGACTATCTAACTGACTGAGTGACTGACTGACTAACTTACTGACTGACAGACTGACTGACTGGGTCATTCAGTTGAGTAGACCAAACAGCATTTAAAACTGTTTCAACACTTACCAATTCAAGCTTCGGTGTCGTAGTATATTTGCTAAAAATAAAACCAAGAAATTAGTATCTATTATACATTAGCAAACATTTAAAAATATAATATTATTTTGGGTATGTGTCAAAAATTATAAAAATTTTGTCAATTAAAAACCGATGTTTTAAATACTAGACTTTAAAAGACAATTCAAATTGACGAAAAATTACTCGCTTGCCGAAGTGGCTTAATTTTCCAAATTATGAGACACGCTTCGCTCACTTCAGGACTGTTTTGCTTTTTTTCGATAATCGTCATTTTAAACTTCAACTAACAGAACAACATATATGCCTATAAATAATATGCCACAACTTTTACACAACGCCATCAAGTCCCAAACTATGCAGAGCTCGTGCTATGAGTACTAGACAACTAATAAATATACTGATATATTTTTCTAATTAATAATACATACATACATACTACAAGATCAAAGCCATACCTACAGGTTGCCAAATACTGGGCAGAAAAAGTTTGATGAGAGCATCGATACGAAAAGAAGAAGAAGATCCCAACCCTAAACATTTGTCTGGGAATCGACCCTTGCGACCTCCGGCATAGCAGTTAGGGCAACGGCCCTGACTGTCCAGTCCAAAATAGTAACAACATAGTCACCTCATCTGCCTAGCCTTTTCCCAACTATATTGGGGTCGGCTTCCAGTCAAGCCGGATTTTAGCTGAATACCAATATTTTACGAGGAGCGCCTGCCTACCAGACCTCCACAACCCACTAACTGGGGTAACACGGTACTTCTTGGCAAGACTGGAGTCAGATTTACTGGCTTCTGACTATCCGTAACGACTGCCAATGATCTACAAATGACAGCCGGGACCTACGGCTTAACGCGCTTTTCGAGGCACGAAGGAAATTCGGTATGTGAAGATGGTCACCCATCCACAAACCAATCTTGGTAAGCGTTGCTTAACCGTGCGGCAGGAATTATCTAGCCACGAGCTCCTCATAAATAGTAACAACATAGTATTGTGTTCAAAATGTTTGCTTTATTGTCAGCTCACATCGAGACGCGACGCTGCACGCACATTTTAATAGAGTGACTCAAAATAGAACTTTTTTACTCCACAAAAAGATACACATTTCATTGTGAGAATTTAGAATACGTTGCTTCATGCAGCGCTGCGCCTCGTGACGCCGCGCAGCGAACGTTTTCACATTCGCGATCGTTGTGTACCCAACGATTTTACTATGTCGCAAACGTTGCGATGCGTCTCGCGACGGCGCGCGACTCACGCGGTGTCCTGCGTGAGCGACGAACTCGACGCGACGCGACGCTGTAAACGCGACGAACGCGATCAACTCAACGGCATACCCTGCTTGCGGCCTATATGACAGTCTGCGGCGAGAAGCGACGTAACGCGCACTTGTTTTGAGGGCGACCAGATGCGACAACACGAACTGAACTGTTTTTAATTGAAATTCACACTTAATATAAGCAATAATGTAATCGAAAGTAGACGGTAACACTCCACAATATTGTTTAAAAATTTTAGAATCGTTTCTTAATTTTCGATATAAATGATGGAACTCGCCAAATGTGTTTCTTTGTAAAAATATTATATTTGTTTTCTTTCTGTGCTTTTTACAATATTCTTTTAAAAAGTCTTTACTTAAATATGAACTTTCAAGCAAAATTGTACTGTACTTCTCCATGATTCGAGAAATAACGACCAAAATCACGTAGGACATTTGTCGCGTATAGCATCGCGTTGCATTACGTCGCGCCGTGTTGCGTCGCGTCGCGTCGCGTTCGTCGCTCACGCAGAACACCGCGTATTTTTAATATTCGGCATTTCAATACGTCAATATACTTACACGATACAGTCGCAAGATAAAGTGTGCAACGTTCTACTTTCAATCTTGACATCATCACCAGCGCTGTAAAACAAAAACAATTTATTAATCTAGGCTCTAACTAGTATAAAATAAAGTCGATTTTTTGCGTATTAGCACACTCCCAAGCCACGTAACGGATTTTGATGCAGTTGTAGGAATATCTCGTGTATTTTTACTGCTCTTTGGAATTACTTCGACACCAATAAAAGATTCGTTTAAAAAGAAAAATGTCTGATTTATTTATTTATTTTATTTCAATTACTAGCTATACTTACAGTATACACCAAAGCGTATAGCTAGCCAATAACGTACAAACTACAGAATTTTATACAGATATTGATCATATCTTTACTGTGTGTAGGTATAGGTATTCGGGCTTGATCACTATACAATGTGCAGTATTGTCAGGTCGACAGGTCACGGGAACAACCTGTGACCCACGGATGCCCCTCAAGCTGAAGGGTAAAATTTACAAGTCCGTGATAAGACCTGTCGTACTAAATGGATCAGAATGTTGCTGCTGTGAAAAAGACGGATGAAAAAAGATTGCATGTAGCGGAGATGAGGATGTTGAGATGAATGTGTGGTGTGACGAGAATGGATAAAGTGAGAAATGAGTATATTAGAGGAAGTTTGAAAGTGGTCACAGTGACTGAAAAGCTGAAAGGAAATCGTTTGTCTTGGTATGGCCATGTAAAGAGGAGGGACGAAACGCATGTTACTAAAGCAGTTATGAATTTACATGTGGAGGGATAGAGAGGAAGAGGGAAACCAAAGAAAAAATGGATAGATTGTGTGAGGACTGATATGAAAGAAAAGGGAATTGATGATAGTATGACGGGTGACAGGACAGATGGAAGAAAAAAACATGTTGCGCCGACCCCAAATAAGGTGGGATAAGAGCAGGAAGAAGAAGAAGAAGAAGATGTTTTTACAAATAAAATATAACTATACTTACTATAAGTATACTTACATATCCAAACTAGTTGTTGGCGTTAACTCATCTGCTTCGGTTATTGTGATGAAAAGCTGAAATATTAATAATATAATATTTCTATTATTACAAGCACTTACAGAGCATGCCCTGATGAATAATAAATCCCTTAGGGAAATTATCTACTATCAAAAAATTAATCTGAAATCGAAGAAAATATTTGACGTGGATAAAATAATTAAATTTTCGATTCAAACCAGTAGGTCCTGAGATACTAAGGACTAAAATATTGTTGTTTGTAATATAGAAATAACAAAATGAAAACATGACATTTTAGCTGTGAAAATGTACAAAATGAAATATGCTTTAACTTCGTTTGGGAAAAGTTTAAAAAAAAAGATGACGTAGAAACCTAGATAAATATTGTCTGAATTCAAATAACATCATTAATCTATATATATAAAAATGAAACCCGTTTTTCGTTGTCACGACATCACATGAAAACGGCTTGACCGATTTGGCTGATTTTTTTTTTAAAATGTTCCTTGAAGTTCAGTGATGGTTCTTACGGAGAGAAAAATTAAAAAAAAAAGTTAGGTAAAGTAGGGTAGTGTAGGGTAGTGTAGGGTAGTGTAGGGTAGTGTAGGGTAGTGTAGTGTAGTGTAGGGTAGTGTAGGGTAGTGTAGTGTAGGGTAGGTAGGGTAGTGTAGGGTAGGGTAGCGTAGGATATGTAGGGTAGTCATTTGACGGGAGCGAAGCCGCGGGTAAAAGCTAGTATGGTATAAATATGCTAACTAACTGCAAATCATTTTGGTATTACGTTTGTATGGATTATTTATTCATCCATTGCTGTCACCTTAATTCAACGATACAAAAAGCAATTAAAAATAATATTTTATAATATATCAAATAATTATTTTTTGTACCATGTAAGAAATTGCAATATTTATATTTTTTTCCTCAATTAGTTTTGACCAGGCTGATTCTGTTAATCAATTAAAGTCTTTCAGGACTTTGTATTTAAGGATTTTACAAGTACGTAAATTGTATGTAGATTATTTAAAACAACTAAAGAACTAAAATTTATTAATAAAGCAATGTTATAGACGTTTCCTTCTAGTAGGTAAGTAAGTACCTACCTAATAGTAAAATTAAATCTCTTTTCCTCTTTAATTATAAAGTAAACACATACCGGTGTGTGAAAATTAAAAAATATTTTGCCTATGCCAATAATTTAATAAAAAATAATTCAACGCATAAGAACAAAATGCAAAAGTTTCTTACCAAAATCCAAAATATTCTATGATTGAATAAATTCATTTTGAAGAGAACACTGTCAGCTTCATTGGCTATGTATTAAAACGAAACAGTACAGTCACAGGTCGGATTAGCGGCCAGTCCAGCTAGAGTATCGGATTTCTAATAATTAAAAATAAAAACTTTTATCAAGAAACCTCGTTTTCCCGGTTCCGTTCTAGATAATATTAAACTTTGTATTCGCTAATAAGTGTCTAGGAACAGTGGTGGCCCAGTGGTAACTGCCTCGACTTGTAAGTTGTAGGTCGCGGGTTCAAACCCAGTCAGGCGCATACTTTGTGTAATTTATTTCATCACCACTGCTCTCAAAACGGTGAAGGAAAACATCGTGAGGAAACCGGCATGTCCTAGAACCAAAAATTCGAAGACATGTGACATCCGCCAATCCGCACTGGGCCCGCGCGGTGGATTATGGCTCATTCCCTCTCCTAGAGATGAGGCCTGAATCCCAGCAGTGGGAACATTATAAGGCCGATAATGCTAAAAAAATAAGTGCCTACGCCAGTAATTTCAACATATGCGTTTGACCACATTGCCAAATTTAGAACTTATTGGGGTTCTATATTTAATTTTATTGATGTCTCTTATTTTTGGGATTCAGAGTAACCTTAATCTATTATTATTTTATAAACACGCTAACTTATGTCATATATCAGTTCAGCGAAATTTATCTCAATAAACTTTATACACTCCAATTAAAATTATTTAATTAAAGTGTAAAATAAAATCTAAAATCATTAGATTAATATTGTCAAATAAAATAAAATATATTATTATTAATTAAATAGTCACTCCACAAACACCACAGTCAGTCCACACCGAGACGCGTCGCGAAGCGACGATACAGGAAGATGCCAGTGCATAATAAAATCGTTGGCAACACGTCGGTCGCGAATGTAAAAACGTTTCGCTGCGCAGCGAGACGGCGCGCGGCGTCACGAGGCGCAGCGCTGCATGAAGCAACGTACCTATTCTAAATTCTCACAATGAAATGTGTGTCTTTTCAAGTAGTAAATAAATTTCTATTTGAGTCAGTCTATTAAAATGTGCATGCAGCTGCAGCGTCGCGTCTCGGTGTGAGCTGACCCTACCCTTCAAATGTCTATTGATAATATTTTTATATTTTCCTGTTTGCTTGACTTAAATGTAAATTAATTATTACCATATTTAAACGATTTTCTGTTATTTATTTATTTATTTATTTATTATATGCTTTATTACCTTACCTTTATTACTTTATTACTTTACCTTTTCTTTCCTACTTCTGGGCAAGGGGCTTTCTCCATTCCATCTTTTGTCGTATCTTCTGGTTGTCGAAAAGGCTTGCTGCCTCGATGCAGCAATTTCATGCTATTTGGCCCACAGTTTGTCGGTCATGCAGCAGACATATCCTACCGAATGTCACTTATGTTGGGTTATCATCCTGGTTTCCATTTTCCTCCGCCGGAGTTATGATGAATGTCAAACGGCCACCTTCTTCTGAAAAACAGTAATGCAATCAAAGGAGATGGCCGCAACAATAAATGAACCTAAAATTTGGAACTGAAGTCATTTTCACGTCTCAGCCGCCTCTAAAAAGATGCGTTGGGCAAAAGTTCCAAATCTTATTATTTCGTATAGGTCTACAAAGTGTACATGAGCTCTAATAAAACATGAAAAAGAATTAGCAAGAAACCGCATGGGCGTCAGGAGTAGTATGGCAATTTCCGGCTACCATATGCGTGGGCCTGCGGACGACAAGCTAAGGGTAGCCGCCGTCCAGTCATCCAGTAAATATCTAAAGATTTCTTGTAAGATACTGGCTCCAACAATTTATATCTATATCGATATAAAAAAATTTGACCTGTTCTTTCAAATTTGATTGCGGCAGTACGCAGTTCACCGATACACATAAAATATACAAAAATTGATTATTAAGGTATGAGTTTAAAAATACCCTTAAAGCAATTTAATAAAATTGGAGATCAGCTTAGAACAAACACGGTGATAAAATTAACTCTAATAATTTAGTAAAAAGGCATTTTCCGACTAAGTACGGAACCAACGTCCAACTCACACTCGCAGTTGACCGAGTACCGATACCCTAACATTTTGATAGCAGTTATCCTTAAAATGTTATTAGTATTTAATTAATTTAATCTGTTATTTTTTTTTCCTTGAAACTTCTGGAACTCGTGATAGCGAAGTTTCCAGAGTAACTGCCCCTAAATGACCCTGGGTTTCATTGCCATGAAATTGACAATTTATGAGTTTCGACAATTTATGAATGTCGTCTAAAGATACATAACTATAATTATATTATTATTAGCTGACCCGGCAGATTTCGTACTGCTGAATTAATTCACCTTTTAAACCTTTCCTAAACCTCCACGAACATTTTAAGAGCAATATAAGTAAATTCGTTTAACCGTTCTAGAGTTTTAGCGAGACTAACGAATAGCAATTGATTTATATATATGCATATAAATATATAGATATATATATAGATAATGCTTAATCTATATTAGAAAAATATGGGGGGATTCCCCCATATTTATATGGGAAACACCTTGACTTCTCCTACGCTGACGCTGAAAGTAAAACATATTCAAATGTGTATTTAAAATGTTTAACAATGCATTTATTGAACAATTACTAGAAATTAATTACAAGGAATTACTAGAATTTTAGTTATTTTAGTTATTATATTAACGTGGCTTACGTCTAGCTTCTTTGAGCTTGACGTAACGTTACAATTGTATAAACTGTACTGTTACTTTTTGGTGTACAATAAAGTTTATTCTATTCTTTTCTAATTACTTAATAATATACAAACACGGTTATTTGTGAAACACTGGCATTTGAACTATGACTTTAAAAAAAATATCATAATTTCGTAAGTAAAGAAAAATATTTAAATTGATCGTTCTAAATGTTACGAAGTCTATGCGAAGCCTGCCTTTTGCAGATTCAGTTTAGTAAAAAGGTGAGAAAATTGGCTCAAATCCCAAATCGACAACGGTTTTAGGCTTTTAGAGGTATGGCCGGTTGGTATGAGAACTCTTAGCGATCGCTTCTCACTTTGTGATGTAGTTCATACGAGGCGCCATAGATGTCGCTACAGATCTGTGTGCAGCGACAAAAGTTTGAAGAAAATCATTATGTATTTTATATTGGAACTTTAGGGTTACGCCCTATGGAGCTGCGGATCTTCACCGATGGATCCAAAACAAGTAATGGCACGGGTCTTCTCGGAGGATCTCGACATTCACATAGCCACGCCTCTGGGGGTTCATAACACGGTGTTCCAGGCTGAATGCTTGGGCATTTCCTTGGCAGCTTTAGCCATCACAACCAGGAAATTTAAGGATCACTCTATACGCATACTTTCAGACAGCATGTCTGTTCTGCTAGCACTGAGCAGCCACACAGTCAATTCTGGGCTTAGTGTCACCAACGCCTCAACCAGGTGGGGATACACAACCAGGTAACCATTCAATGGATCAAAGAACACAGCGACTCCCGGGGCAACGATGCTGCGGACGAACTCGCCAGAAGAGGCTCGAGCATGGCAGAGATAGGGCCTGAACCAATAGTGCCGCTCCCCTTCGGATACTACGCAATCTGGTCACAACCAGAAGTCTACTCCACAAACTGTGGGTAGACCACAGCAAAAGTGAAAGCGTAGATTTTCATGGAGAAGAACAAGCAAGAAACTCCAGGTATAATCTTTTAAATAATATTAATGACGACGTTATTCTAGGATTAAATACTTTTTACACAAACGAAGTTGTAGTCGGAGTTAAGATAAGAAATTAAGGAAAAAATAACGTTACACGTTTAAATATTTGTAATTTGGCAACTAATCATTCTGTTAACGGTCACGACGTACAAAAATAGACGTAGGAAAACAACTAGCCAGTCGTAGTAACTAGTTGTTCCATTCCTTATCTCTCGGATACAATTGTTGTAATGAGAATTTGTAATAATTACTCCAAGTCCAGCAAACCAACAGGAAATCAGTTACGAGGTCTTATTTACCGAAGAACCATCAATTTGTGAACAAAATGTTGCCTCGTAAAGCAACTGATTTTGCTCTTATAGCATTGTCTATTGTATCAATTTTAGATTACTGTGTATCTTATAAGTTAAGTAAAGGGGTCTGCGAAATCCACACGTACGTATTTTTTCTGTAAGCCTGCTAAGATTATTTTTACTGACTTCTGCCAGCGGTTTTGTCCGTTTGACAGGAAAAATAAGTGCCTTTGTGACTTAGTGATGAAGTATCAAAAACAATTTTAAAAGCAGTCCGATGTAGATTAAATTCTGAATTTATTCATTTCACTCATACAATTTCCTTTTCATAATATTAGTATAAATTTTTAGGTTAGTAACTACTCTTCTATTTTGATCTGTATATAAACTTTTAATTAGTTTATTAAAACTAGTTAATAAACTAAAATAATTAGGAAAATGGAACTCTTTTTCCTTTGACACTTCCATCCCAACAGTCAAGCTGTAGTACTTAGATATTTTACAGCCTCAATTATAATATTAGCATTATCATTATTAAAATAATATTAGCATTAAGTTTGTCAGGAAGTCAAATATAATATGAAATATTCTTCTTCTTCTTTTCGTGTCGATGCTCTCACTAAACTTTTTCTGCCCAGTATTTGGCAACCTGTATGGCTTTGACATTGGCCTTGTTTAAATCCTGCAAAGTGCGGGTGTGGTTGTGCAGGATGAACAGCATAGCAAGTGCCGCATGTCCTGAGTAGCTGCTCCACACTGGCACTGTGTTAAGGATGGGTCGAGGAAGCCCCATAGTAAATATTAATCTTAATATATATAAATCTCGTGTCACATTGTTTGTCCTCAATGGACTCCTAAACCACTTAACCGATTATAATAAAATTCGCACACCATGTGCAGTACGATCCAACTTGAGAGATAGGATAGTATAAATCTAAAAAAAAAAAGTTAGGTAAAGTAGGGTAGTGTAGGGTAGTGTAGGCTAGTGTAGGGTAGTGTAGGGTAGTGTAGGTTAGTGTAGGGTAGTGTAGGGTAGGTAAGGGAAGGTAGGGTAGGGTAGCGTAGGATATGTAGGGTAGCCATTTGATGGGAGCGAAGCCGCGGGTAAAAGCTAGTATATTATAGTTTTTGAAAGGAATAGAGAGTGGGTGTTTCAGCTTGATTGCTTGAAAGAAAAAAATGTAAAAATATGTGCTTCTAAACATACTGAAAGTAGTGTATAGTTTCCTAGTAAAATAAGCAAAGCATGCGAAACATTTATCCCGAATTCCCTATTAGAGAACTTTTTCCGTGTAACGAATGACACACACTTGGCTGGTTTTCATTCTTAGATATTGGCCATTATTTCATGAATCCCCGACTGGTCCTGAGACCGCGGTGTTATTGTTTTACTATTGTGTCTCGTTTTGTGAGTATGTGATAGGTTAAAATGTTTAATTTTAAAAGAAAGAGCTGTCTTGTACTGTACAATCTTTACAATAAATTTGTTAAATCAGATGTTTTTGGTCCCCAGTACGGGTCTTGATAACTGGAGATTTAAAGTTCCAGATGTAAGTATTTCCTTGTTTTTGCCGTTTTTCCCAGTTTTTTAACCGTTGCTTATATAATATTAAATATTCAAATTTCAGAACGACCCGGTAACATGCTGCGAAAATTATGAGTACGACAGCGAACTGGACCGGTGCGTGCCGATATGCAGCATGGGATGCGTCAACGGCACTTGTACCGACGTCGACATCTGCACATGTGCACCCATGCACATGCTTGTCGACCACACATGCGTCCCATTCACATGCTCCAACTGCGAACATGGAAACTGCGTCGGACCGAACGACTGCAGGAGCCATAATAGCTACTTAAAAATTAATGACACTATCAATCCCGCTTGCACTAAAGTGTGCATCAATGGACAATGTTCCGAGCTCAACAAATGTAAATGTAATGACGGCTACATATCTGATTCCAATGATGAATTTAATTGTATCCCAATTTACGATCTAGAATGTGTAAATGGGTCACGTATTGCCAATAACGAGTGCATCTGCAATGAAGGATATGTAAAAACAGAGAACAATTCAGTTTGTAAACCTTTTTGCGTCGGCTGTGATTTTGGACATTGTGTCGTGCCAAACAACTGCTCCTGTTTTGAGGGATATGAACGAATAAATTTGACTTGTAAGCCGAAATGTAATGGTTGTGGTAGCGAAGAGTGTGTCGCGCCTGAGACGTGTAGATCTTCCACAATTCTTCCACTGCAGGATGAAAGCTATGCTCCCACATGTTCACCACCATGTGACCATGTGTCCAATGAGGACTGCCTGACACCCAACCAATGTTTCTGTAACAAACGTTTTAATCTAGTGTGTTCCGTTATTTGTGAGCACGGGTACTGCTCCCGACCAAGTAATTGCACATGCAAACCAAAGAAAAAGGGCAAAATATTTAGATTTTAAGCTTGGTTGTTCATAAATGTCATTTTGATCAATACTTTTCTTTGTTTTTCTCACCTCGTGAAAGGAGACAATTTTTTTTGGGCCCCCTGATAAACGGTAACGTTTATTAATGATATTGCACATGAAAAAAGTGTTCATCTTGTTATAATTAACTGACCAAAAATTATATCGATACGTAACCGGAATAATGAAATAATAGTAAAATAGTATTACGGCAAAAAATGCTTGTTAGGAGCGTTTTTAGGTTTATTTTCAAAATCGCCGTGGAACAAAACGTAATTAATAGCCCGTTGCAGATACTCTGTGGTCCAGTTTCCACACCCAGCAGCAGCCTTCAACCTTCCAGAGCTGGATGATTTTCCTCAATTGTCATTCCAGGACCTAACTCTTTTTTCTCTAGGAATTTATCAAATCAAACAATCTCGTTCATACTATGGAGAGCATGTCAGGGCCTCCGGACAATTTAAAATCGAGGTACCTGTCCATGATTAAGGTTCAAATAATTATCTCCTACAAGATAGGATACAATCAAGGTACACAAGTAGGAAAACTTCTTATATTTATATATTAGTTGACACCACTCCATCAATTACTAACAATAGAGCTGCTCTTGCTGGATACTGTTGTAATTGTTAAGTGGGCAGACGCGCTGTTGGTTGCTGTGCACATGTGATGTGTATAGTGTGGTATTTATCTTGGGCACGGCGTCAAGGTGAGGACGAGCCACCTGCATCTTTTTAGGGTTCCGTACCTCAAAAAGAAAAAACGGAACCCTTATAGGATCACTTTGTTGTCCGTCTGTCTGTCTGTCTGTCTGTCAAGACCCTTTATCTCGAGAACGCGTAAAGGTATCAAGTTGAAATTAAAACTATATACTCAAGTCCGCATTCCCTTGAAACTGTGTAAATATCAAACTTGTAAGTTGACGGGAAAAGAAGATACGCCCGTTTATGTTGCAAAAAAACGTACATTTCGACACTGTCAAAGGAATCAAAATTCATAAGGTACTTCCCGTTGACCTAGAATCTTGAAATTATGGTACGAAGCATGGTAATTTTAGCACAAATATAGAATAAAGTCTGAAAACTGAAAATGTGTATTTACGTCACAAGATTTTTTTTTGAAAAATCTTGTGACGTAAATTGAATTGTTTTCATAGGTAAGTTAGTACAGAACCCTCAGTGCGCGAGTCCGACTCGTACTTGCCCGGTTTTTTAGATGAAATACTGCTTTTAAGAGATAAACAGTAATAATATTTCTTGTGATGTACCTATAATGTGTTTTTTTTTCCCAACCAGCTTATAACACATCACCTTATTATTTTAGATTTACAGTATTGGCCGGCAAAAACCGCGCTATTTCGAAATGAATCTCATCATCTAATCCATTTTCATGAATAAGTCTATCAAGTCGTGTAAATCACATCAAAATCTGTCACGTAGTACAGACGTGACTTTGTTTTATACTATATATTATTGAAAAGTGCAGTATTTTGACTTAAAATACCAAGGAGACCTATCCACTCATAAGACAATAGCTCTTGTGAGATTTTAAGTTATTATGAGAGTCATGTTTTGACTGTCGTATTTCACTGTATTCCGGTTTCATAAAGTTTTGCTAATATTACCACTGTAATCTATAGATTATAAGCAATAAACTAACGTGCATTTCATTGCTATACGCCACAATTTGTAGTGGGCCTATTCCCCAAACAAAAGAAATTGTCTCCTTTTCTGGAACAAGAAGATGAGCTTGTCTAAAACATTTAATTGAATGAAAACAATTTGAAATGAGTGTGTGATAATAAAGACTTTACAATGTTTTTTTTAGCGCTATTACATATTTATAATTATCATTTTTGACCCTAAATTACTGTACCTATTAAACCAGTGCTTCTGAATAATTTCAGATAATAACTGTGTTAAATATTAAAAAAAACAGAATCACTGCTTACCATTCAGGGGGGGTCAAGCACTAGTTTATATTTAAAAAAAGAAGACTTTAGAAATTAAACATGTTTGTATTTTTTTGTGAAAGGTTTTTTTATTTTATACTTTTCTGTTTTTAAACAGATTGTATACCAGGTGCAATGGCAATTTTAATTAATGCTGCGTATGGAGAAAGCGTTAAGCCTGTCCTTTGTCAATACATGCATGGTGCCTGTAACAGAGGCTACTTACGAAGAAATTTTAACTAATGATAGACATAGATAAGGATATAGCTAATGTTATAGTCAGTAACTTTTTATTTTCTCGCGGGGAAGGAACTTCATTTCCGGAAGGTGGGGGCATCTGGGAACAAAATATAGTAATAGGAATAGTAAAAAAGTTTAAAAGTATGCGGTATAGAGTGTGAAGTCTCGCAAAGTTTCGTTGAAAAGGGAGGATCCTATGACCAGGGCCTCAAGTCTTTTCAATTGTCGATCATTGGAAAGAAAGAAAGAAAGAAAAAATGTTTTATTTGGCACACATACATATACACACAGTGTAGAAAAACATTTAGGTACTTAAAAATAAACATAAATAATACTAACAATTAAAATACACTGTGTATCACACGGTTGCGCGGTTGGCTTCATAATTGTTGATTTTGACAAGTTTTGTACTAACTACCAAACTGTTGTACTATCCTGGTTGGTGTTGGATAAGTTCCGTTAACCTGTAGGACCCTGTGGCACGAAAACGTGCCAGTAAACAAGTATTTACCTTTTAACTTTGAGAACCGCTGGAAAAAAATTGTGCCAGCAAACCCTGACCAAATAAAAATTGTGCTCTAGTAGTATAATTACAGAAGCAACAGAAACAGGGCAATAACAGTTTATATTATTAATATTATTTATATTAATTTATTAATATTAATTATATTAAAATACAAAAAAATAATGGCGGCCCCCCCGGG
The DNA here is from genome assembly GCA_030763345.1 of Mythimna separata. Lineage (NCBI taxonomy): Eukaryota > Metazoa > Arthropoda > Insecta > Lepidoptera > Noctuidae > Mythimna > Mythimna separata. The sequence goes on from CM061175.1 coordinate 1,777,976, forward strand.
GCTCCACAGGACTGCCCGTTAGTTGATGTGAGCTGTTGTACTTGTATGATCCAATCACGTGCAGAGCTCTTACCCCACGAAGTAGGTGTTTTATTTAGTACCTACGTGGTTACATAGATGTCGCTACTATATGTAATAAAGTTAAATACGTGTTTTTGGTTGTCCGTTTATTTTTTCAGTTTTCTCTTCATAATAACGTTTTTAATGGGTTGTGGAGGTCTGGTAGGTAGCCGCTCCTCGTAAAATATTGGTATTCAGCTAACTCCGGCTTGACTGGAAGCCGACCCCAATATAGTTGGGAAAAGGCTAGGCAGATATGTAGATGTGAATAACGTTTTTGAGTCTTAAAAAAAAAAACTTTTAATAAAAGTTCATCGAAATTGTTACTCATTTTCGAGTATTGCTTTAGCTACGTTGTTATTTAATTTAATTGTATGCATGAATAAAGACTTCTACTTTTTAATATTTAATGTTGCACCTACTACAGTTTGTTAACTGTTAGGAAATGCCGAAAGTATTAAGCTGGGCGGGCTTTACTTAATTTTTGTGTATAAATTAATTAAAAATACATTATTGATATAAAAGCTAACTGTTAACTACATCACACATCGGCACACATTCCGAAGGGACCTTGAACCTATCAAGGCAAGCCTTGGACTGGATTGCTCAAGGAAAACGTATCTACAACGGTCGCCCTAAGCAGACCTGGCGAGGAAGAATCATTGCAGAGGTGAAGAACTTAGGAAAAACTTCAAATACAATGAAATGCGAAGCTCAAGAACAAGATGACGGCGTTCTTAGGACACTCTCTGTCCCATCTAGGGAACACAGGAACTTAGGTAAGTATTGATATAAAAACTAACTGTTAACTGCAGCAACAACAAGAAATCTACCATCTTAGACTGCATCACTGCTTACCATCATGTGGAATCGCGGTCAAGCACTGGTTTATATTTTGGAGGTATGTGGAACAAAGAGTAAAGTCCCTCAGACCTCCGTTGAAAAGGGAGGATCCTCCAACCAGATGAGTGTTAAATCTGGTGGGCAACTGCCGATAGATGATTTCGGGTTGTTGTGAATATCTATTCAAATCGCGTATTCGGGATTCTGTGACGTCATATGTAGTAGATGTTGCTACAATATTAATTACTCAGATACCCGCGAAACGAGACACAATAGTAAAACAATAACAGCGCGGTCTCATAGGACCGGTTGGGGATTCAAACGTTAATGAAAAATAAAAACTAACAACAATAACACCAGTTTTTGTAGACCACAACAGTTTTTCCGAATTATGTGACGGATTTATAATAAGGAAACAAGATGTTATAAACTAAAATTCGACCCAACATGATCGAGACCACGTGTAAGCATGCACGATGGATTTTCAACCTGCAAGTAATCTTTCTTCTGAATTTAAGCTGATTCAACATTATTTCCTACGAATTTGAGCCCAAAGTTCTAATGCCACTTTTGAGGTTTTCCACATGACCACAAATAACATCGCCAATGGCTATTAATAATAACTTCACTCATCATCAAATTTTAAGAATTTTATATACATACTAGCAGCCCGTCCCGGCTTCGCACGGGGTAGACAATTATTTATTTTTGGAATTTTTCCCGTCAAATGACTACCCTACATATCTTACGCTACCCTACCCTACCTTCCCTACACTATCCTACCTATCCTACACTACCCTACACTACCCTACAGTACCCTACACTACACTACGCTACACTACACTACCCTACACTACACTACACTACACTACACTACCCTACACTACCCTACACTACCCCACACTACCCTACACTACCCTACACTACCCTACACTACCCTACACTACCCTACACTACCCTACACTACCCTACACTACCCTACACTACCCTACACTACCCTACACTACCCTACACTACCCTACACTACACTACTCTACACTACCCTACTTTACCCAACTTTTTTTTTTTTTTAGATTTAAACTATCCTATCTCTCAAGTTGGATCGAACTGCACATGGTGAGCGAATTTTATTGTAATCGGTTAAGTGGTTTAGGAGTCCATTGAGGACAAACATTGGGACACGAGATTTATATAATATATATATATATATATATATTAAGATTAAGATTAAGATTTATTACTAGCTTCTACCCGCGACTTCGTCTGCGCCATCTATTAGATTTGTTCAAAACTGCACACAAGTTTAACAAAAAAGAATCGGGATAAAAGGTATTCAAGTCAAAGGCCATATGCATGCCAAATGTCAAGCTATTATGTGCGCAAACCCGCCTAAATAGGTAAACACACACAAATGGTTGTCGTCCAATTTAAATTCTCTCATACGCGAGATAAAAATAGTTTTTATTTCAATGCAGAAAACACGTAAAAACTTTACGTTTTTTAATGTTTTCCTGTCCCAGAATTAGGTAAATTGAATTAAAAATCATTTGGGGTGTCTGAGGTTTTGCACATTTAATACTATTACTGTACACGTTGTGCAATACTAATATTATATTCCGAAAATAACAACAACAGTTTGAAACTAAAACAAATAATAATATTTATATATATATATTGTCAATTTCCACTCACGCTATAGGCAGCACACGTTTAAATTATAGAGATACATTCATTAATATATATGTAATAATAGGTAGTAATAATAGCAAAAATATTACCTACTGTTTGTAAATAATAGATATCTACATTATTCCACATAATTAGCTAATAGGTACCTAGTTATTTTTCCGAGAATGTACCTAAAAATAATTATTATTGACCACTGTATTAAAAAAGTGCGGTAAATAATTATTAAAAGGCAACTGAAAGCTACATGTGTGGTATTATTAACTAAAAGTCTTACATGCTTTTTGCCGTTATCTGACAAAATCATTTTTGAGTTACGCGTTAAAACAGGGTAAATTAACGATGATTTTATCTATACTAATATAATAAAGAGGTAAAGTCTGCTTTTTTGTTTGTATGAGGTAATCTGTTTAAGTACTGGTCCGATTGCTAATTTTTTTCACCAATAGAAAGCTGCTGTATTCCTGAGTGACATAGGCTATATTTTATGTACGCGGGCGAAAGTGCGGGTTAAAGCTAGTTTTCAATAAGCTACCTATCTACAGTTGCAGCTACTAAAGATAAAGAAATCTATCCTTTTGCCCTTCCTTGCTTTCCTATAACCTACCAACGGATAGCATTCCCTACCAAAGTTGTGTATGAATAGATAGAATGTTACTGTTTATCGGGGATAGCTATCTATCTATGAACTGCGGTAGGTTATTGAAAACGGGCGTTAGTTGTGTGAGTCATTCCTACACTCTATTGAAAGCACGTGGATTCTTTTGAGTCTTGTAACCACATTGGCAGGATTAAGCAACCCAGAGGCAAGCGGATTGGGGTGGCGGGCAAGACGCTCTGTATGGTGTTGTTGTGTAGTCTTAATAAGCTAGTGCGCCTCACCATCAACGATTGCATCACTGCTTACCATCAGGTGGGATCGCTGTCAAGCACTGGTTTATAACAATTAAAAAAAAAATTATGTTGCCTTTTACGTTGCTCTATTTATGAGCCAACGTTACAGTATTTAAGTACTTATGGTTTTCTCCGTTCTTTGTAAACCATGGAGCGTTTGTAATTTTCCTGACTATGCCGTTGATATTGCTATTCTGCCGTCGAATATCTAAAATGTCGAATCTGATAAAATATTTTTTTGAGTTACGCACAAAAACAGTGTAAAATTACGTATAAAGCAGGGAAATTTAACGGCAATTTTATTAATTTATGTTGCTACAACTATTTGTTACTTGTTTTAACTATTGATAGTAGAAAAATAGTGCTTAGGGAGATCGATATAAAGTTTTTAGCGTCTAAAAACGAAAGCCCGTCATAAGTCATATAACAGCATTTTAGAAACAGGTACCCCCATATGTGGATTCCGCGGAATAAATAAATTCATAAATGTTTCAGGTCTTCTAATACTTAATGTTTAAATGAGGTGTAATTCCCATTTTAATGCTGACATCAGGGCGTTACAATGTTTAATATCATAATCATTTTTCCTTGAAACATATACCAATGGCTATAGGAAAATAGCTGACTGATTTATTTTAGTTTCAGTTCTATATATAAATGTGAAATAATCCGCAACTGTTTACCTTGTATTTTTTATCGTGCCATAAGCTTATTATACTAATATGTAGGTAAATAGATAATGGATTGGTCGTCGCCGTCGTCGTAATAGTTATATATAAGTTCTCTTAATTACATTAATTTAATAATATTTATGTGTCATAGTATTTATTATATACATTAATTTAAAGAATGGCAGCGTGTAGATCCAGATAACGGTAGTTTGAAAGCTGAAAAAAAGAGTGACTATGATCGTTTGAAGAAAAAAGCTAAGAAAGCTGTGGCACTAGCAAAAACTGAAGCCCAGGACAAACTGTACGACAGTTTGGTTAGTCCTGCAGGCCAAAAAGAGCAGTACGGGCTTGCCAGAACAAGAGAGAGAAAGGTGAGGGATGTTTGTCAGGTAAAATGTGTAAAGAATGAATATCAAAAAGAGGTGGAAGGACTATTTTGAAAGATTGATGAATGAGGAGAATGATTGGAATGGCATTTTAGAAAGCAAACCGGTGAATATGGGGTTAGTGAGAATGGTTAGCATAGACGAAGTCAGAATAGCAGTGAGTGGAATGAAGAATGGTAAGGCCATTGGTCCTGATGGAATACCTGTTGTAGTGTGGATGTTATTGCGGGCGGATGGATGGACGTGGTTAGCTTTATTTTTCAATAAGTTGTTGCAGGAAGAAGCTATACCTGATGATTGGAGCAACAGTTCTTTGGTGTCCATCTATAAAAACAAAGGTGACGTGCTGGAGTGCAACAATTAAGGAGGAATAAAGCTAATGTCACATACTATGAAAGCTTGGGAGAAAGTTATTGAGAGGCGGTTGAGAGAAGAGAGTGAAATTTCACAGAACCAGTTCGGTTTTATGCCTGGTTGGGGTACAACGGATGCCATTTTTGCTATACGCCAGCTGTGCGAGAAATACAGAGGTGCACATAAAAACTTGCACATGGTATTCGTTGACCTCGAAAAGGCATACGACCGGGTACCTCGTGAGGTTCTGTGGTGGGCCCTTAAGGAGAAAGGTGTGTCTGGTAAGTATGTGCAGTTGATCCGAGCTATGTACAGTCGCTGCAGTACTCAAGTCGAGTCTACAGTGGGCACCAGTGGCGGCTTCAATGTGGTGGTCGGCTTACAGCAAGGGTCGGCTCTCAGCCCTTACCTCTTCCTGCTGATAATCGACGCTTTGACGTTAGATATCCAGGAGGAGGCCCCTTGGTGTACGACATTGTGCTGGTTGCTGAGAGTGGCCTGGAGGTCCAGAGCAGATTGGAGGTGTGGTGGCATAGACTGGAGAGTGTTGGTCTGAAATTGAGCAGAACCAAGACGGAGTACTTGTTGGCGGTCTCTCCAATTCTGTGCCTGTAGCTCTCGCTGGAACGCCCATACATACGCTTGTCCAAGGGGACGGCGACACATTCTTTTAAGATAACCAAAAATAAAAAATTATGGAGCTACCAAATAATTGCACGCCACAAGTGGCAGAATGTGATGAGACCATTAAGGTTCAAGGCCATATTATATTATTTTATTGTTGAAACAAAACAAGTTAATTTGAATTTGAATGACATTCAAAGTCCGAAAGGATATCTGTACGTGTGTAATGGGTGGTCACCCAATCAACGATGGATCAACCGCAATAGTTGTTATCATTTAGCCGAGAACCCCACGGTGTACGTCACTAATGTAACTTAACTGAAATTATATTTTATTTATTTCTATTATCGTGTTAATTTCTATTATTATCTTGATTTGACTAAATTTAATGTTGTATCTTGTGTTGTGATTTGTATTGTTCATTGACAATAATTTGAAGTGAAAGATAATAAATGTAATAGTATATTTTATGACTGGTAAGAATCTCTTCATCATCATCATTTCAGCCGATAGTTGTTTAGTGTTGGACATACGGATCGCCAAGTGTTGCTATAACGACCGGTCCTGTGTCTCGCATCCACTATATTAAATTTGTTATAAGATGGTTTCGATTACAGCTGTCAAATTCATACAATGTAGCTATCTATCCTTTTCTCTCATCTTAAAGATGCATATTTTTGTCCTGCTGTCACCCAACCTATGCTATGTAAAAAAGACTATAGATTCCCGCAACTCTCACCAGGTCATCACTCCACTTTGTGGAAAGCCTTCCAATGCTGTGTTTTCCATTATGCGGCCCTCAAATATGAGGTCCCCATTCCAGAACCCTTTGGCCTCACCGATAGTCTGTACTGCGAAAATTCCTTAAAAATAAAATATTGGTCTGCGGGATCGTTCGAAACAGTCACCGACATTACTGGAATGCAAAGGGTAACTGCCAGTTCCTACAGGGGTGGATTTTAGACGGCACCTCTCGCACCAGATATTTAAAAACCGGCCAAGAGCGTGTCGGGCCACGCTCAGTGTAGGGTTCCGTAGTTTCCCCTTCGTCACAACAAGTATCCCCAAATTTTCAAAAACTGTTCATCGCATCAAGTTCAAAATAATTTTCCTAGAAAGTCTTTATAAAGCTATACTTTCCAGATTTTTTTTCATATTTTCTAAACTTATAGTTCAAAAGTTAGAGGGGGGGGGGACGCATTGTTTTTTACTTTTAGAGCGATTATTTCCAAAATTATTGATATTATCAAAAAATTATTTGAGTAAACCCCTATTCATTTTTGAATACCTATCCAATAATATATCACACGTTAGGGTTGAAATTAAAAAAAATATCGCTTTCCACTTTACATGTACGGGGCTACCCTAATAAACCTTTTTTTTTCATTTTTTATTTTACTACTTTGTCGGCGTTATTGATATACATCGATGGGTCCTATATATAAGGGCCAAACTAACAATTTGGCCATTTTTACTTTTTTATGGTAAACGCATCCTTTAAGTATAAATTATTATGTGAGCCATTAAAAAATTTAAAAATCTGCATAGAAACACGATTTTTTATTACAGTATAAAGGCATATCTAACATGAATTGAAACGTAAAAGGGCCAAAGAGGTAGTTAAAGACTTATACGTGGGTAGTTCCCGCGCGTTTGTTTCGTAGTTCGAGCCAATCTGCTGATTTGTCACTTGAACTTGCTTGATTTATGTAGAAAAAATATTATCCCACTTGCATACCACAGCTGTTAAGAAAATTTAGTAGCATCGAATGACATTGTGCCAATTAATGAAAGCGATAATGAAGAAAATTAATGAAGATTTATCAATAATTTTTAGTAGTGTTGATTTTTTTTATTTTGTTTATACCAGATAGTTATTTTAATTTTGTTATTTTTTGGATTATGTTAAACTGAACACCAGATTTAGTAAAATGTAACCGCAAAAAATAGCAAATCTTCATCTGCCTAGCCTTTTCCCAACTATATTGGGCTCGGCTTCCAGTCAAGCCGGATTTAGCTGAATACCAGTATTTTACTAGAAGCGGCTGCCTACCAGCCCTCCACAACCCATTAACTGGGGTGACACGGTATTTCATGGCAAGACTGGAGTCAGATTTACTGGCTTCTGACTATCCGTAACGACTGCCAAAGATCTACAAATGACAGCCGAGACCTAGGGCTTAACGTGCTTTCCGAGGCACGGAGGAAACTCGTTATGTTAAGATAGTCATCATCCACAGACCAACCTAGGCAAGCGTTGCTTAACCTTGAAGATCGACCTGTGCGGCTGTTATTATCTAGCCACGAGCTTCTCGCAAAAAAATAGCAAATGAACACCAAAAATTAAACAGAATTTTAATACAAAATGAGATTTCAATATGTAACATCTGTTTATCCTATAAAAGTAAATTATCTCCAAATAAATACCTAGTACTTAAAAACAGTAAATAAATTTCAATGTTGGTAGAGGACCATCGACTACTTCTGAGTAGCTTAAAAACAATAACCACGAAGGGGTTTGTGGGGTCTGTCTTCGCTCGTTCACTAGACTCCACAATCCCCTTCTAACCTAACCTATCCTAGTCATGGCGCCCCATGTCTCGAAGTAGCATTCCAACGGTGAAGTCAGGCAGAAATATCGTTTGCTCATCAAAATTTGCTGATCATTTACTAAATTTAGGGTTCATAGTACAATTTAAAGTGCAGTTACAAACTAAAATAAATGATACCATTCTAGTTTTAGGTTATCATTTTTTGATTATGGTTTATCTTTTTTGTTAATAGGTATATAGGTAATGGATGTTTGTTGGTCACGAAGTTATTTTGGGTGGTCATTATATTTTATCACTTATTTTTTTGTAATTTTATAAAGAGACTAATAATTTGAAGAAAAAGAAAATTAATGAAGACTTGTTAAGAATTTCTAGTAATGTTGATATTGGTATTTTTATTATTGATAATATATATAGTACAGAGTTTTTTTTATGTAGATAGGTTTTTAATTTTGTTTTTTTTTGTACTTAATTTTGTTATTGAAATAATAATGTAAAGTACATTATTTTGTTAATCAAACTAAGATCTGTATTAACAGTTTCCTTCTTAATTATTTTGTAATTTTTATCATAAAAATACCAAAAAGACTCAAAGACCGGTTTCATAAGTGAAGTTTTAAAACTAATTCAATTTTTTTTTCAATAAATGAATAGAACTATAGCGTATTATTTATTTTTCAAATGATCTAACTGAAAACTCTGTTCATAATTTAGCAGATTGTAAAACGTATAAGTGTCAATGTGACATAAATAACTAAATATCGAAATAGTTTATATTCTTATTAATTACATATCATCTACTTCAATTGTTACTTTATTTTATCGGTATAAAATATTAAAATATATACTTTATGCTAATTTACGTAATACGCGTATAGTGGCCAATATGGCACATGGGCCCATTTACACTGTTTTTTAAGAAAAATAATTTAAACGAAAAGTAACGTAGAAGGTTCAATGTGACGTAAAAAATCATCCTTTAAATGTATATATAAAATACTATTGTATAAATGAGGAAAATAATTGTCTTAGCAAACAAGCAAATAATTGTAAAGTTTGGTTTCATCAATCTGAAGTTATAGTAAATTGAAACTTTGAAACGCTCTCCTGTAAAGTTGCAATTTTGCAGTTTGGCCCATATACATAGGACCCATCGACATATTGGTACCAAATTTCAGCTTTCTAGTGCTAACGGTCACAGAGATTAAGCGAGGACGGACGGACAGACATGGCGAAACTATAAGGGTTTTTGCCATTTGGCTACGGAACCCTAAAAACCAGGCAAGTGCAAGAAGCACTCACGTACCGAGGATTCGGTACAAACTTACCTAAGTATGTCAATAGTTAAATCTCCGAATCGAGTCTCAAAGATAGTAATGTTGTTGTGACGTAATAATGTAATGTAATGTAATAACAACTTTACAGTTTAGCAGGGTTTTTCCTATTTTCCAGTGTTTGTGCTATAATATGTGAAATATGTGAACGGAAAGCTCCCTTCAGGTTTTCATTTAGTGATTATATTATGCTAAGTTTAGCATAAACGGCCGTATCTTTAGATTGCATTGACGTTTTATTTTTCATTGCTGCTTAGGGTAGCAGACTTGACTGTTTTTTTTTAATTTCAGCTTCATATTTCCACGTGCTCTTTAAGAGAAAGAGTCTTGACAAGCGGATAGATGGACAATAAAGTGATCCTATGAGGGTTCCGTTTTTGCCGAATTAGGTGCGGAACCTTAAAAATTATGAAATAGCAAAAACTAGATAGTTATTATTAAAAAAGAATCTTTAACTAACTACATTGAAATTAGAATACAAATAATTATGGTCTATCGGTTTAGGTGGTTAACTAAAGGTAAACAATTTTGGTACTTATGTCTTTTTATATTAAAGAGGTCTAAGGTCTAGGCTAACATCGATTTAGGTGAATACCTATTCGCAAAGATTCTTACATACAATTTATAGACAACTTTTAGATAAAAGGACATGCCAAGATTATTTACATTTAGTTAACTATCTAAACCGACGAAGTATAGTATTAAATAAACAAGTGGCATTGCCCAAATGCGCATACTATTCATGGCATATTATCAGTATTGCATTCTTTAATAAAACAATCGAATAAAACAAAGTAGTCTACCTACCATAACTACTCGCTAAAATACACAGCTCGGTATTATTATTATTATTTATTTTATAACAATTAACACAATTGTTATAAAATAAAAATGTATTAATAACTAATTTTCCTTTTATATATTTGGGGATTACCAAAAATAATTAAATTAATTGAAAGCATTACCGAATACAAGGTAATCTGTTTAAAATGTATATAAGATTTAATCTCAAATATTTCCCTGTTTTAGTTAGGTTACCCTTTTATGTATTAGGTACTAGCTTTTGCCTACGACTTTGCCCGTCGCATGTGGAAATTTATACCAAGGGCAAAATACTGCCGGGATAAAAGTGTCATTCCAAAAAATCGCTCGTAACTCTAGTAGGCAGTCAGTTGACAATTTCCCGCGTAAAAATAAAACTGTTAGTGCAGTAAGAATTTCGTGGAGGAGCTCGTGGCTAGATCATAACAGCTGCACAGGTCGATCTTCAAGATTAAGCAACGCTTGCCAAGGTTGGTCTGTGGATGGGTGACCATCTTAACATAACGAGTTTCCTCCGTGCCTCGGAAAGCACGTTAAGCCGTAGGTCCCGGTTGTCATTTGTAGATCTTTGGTAGTCGTTACGGATAGTCAGAAGCCAGTAAATCTGACTCCAGAGTTGCCATGAAGTAGGTACCGTGTTACCCCATTTAATGGGTTGTGGAGTTCTGGTAGGCAGCCGCTCCTCGTAAAATACTGGTATTCAGCTAAATCCGGCTTGACTGTAAGCCGACCCCATTATAGTTGGGAAAAGGCTAGGTAGATGATGAGTGCAGTAAGAATCTCGTCCGCACTCAAAGTTTGCTAAAGGGCGATGCTGCTAGCTTATCTCAAATAAGATGAGGTGACAATAATGTCGTATGCTTAATCATAAACAGACCTAACTCAAAAAGAGGGTGTTTGAATCTGAAAACATACGATTGAGAAATAAGGTTCGATTTTCTCTCTCTTTTTTAGGTTCTGTACACAAAATGTAAAACGGGTCCCTATTATAAAGACCCCGCTGTCCGTCTGTCTGTCGATCCTTCTGCCACCAGGCTGTATCTCGTGAATCGTGATAGCTAGACGGTTGAAATTTTCACAGATAATGTACTCGTATTTTTGTAGCCGCTATAACAAGAACTAAAAATCGAGTAAAATAAATATATCAATGGGGCTTCCTGACAACAAACGAGATTTTTTTACCCTTCTTTTGCTACGGTTGATATACAAACCTTCATGCTTTATGCTGAACTAGAACTATTTGGCGACGCTGTGAGACGTAGGTATTTATATTGTTAATTTTATTTCTTCTCGTTTTCATTTTTTATGTTTCATTTTAGTTTGCAAACATTAGGTTCATGAATCATGGTGTGCCAAATAAACATATTTTCTTTCTTTCTTTCTTTTTCTTTCATGCTTGAATCCGGCTCTAACTTGGCCGGGGTTTTAGATTTACATGTCTTTTTAATTAAGCGTACGATATGTAGAAACAAAATTGTAAATGAAAACGTGACTTCATCCAAACGTGACCTTAGTGTAATTAAAAGCAGAAATATTCGTATTCAGTTTAATATTTCAGGAAAAATATGGATTTGTATTGTCATGATTTATACTATATATGAACATTTGTGGTTTTTCAACAATTGTTATCACAATAGTATCACAGTACATAAACTGCAAACGCAGGCGGCGTTAGGATACATACATAGTGTTGTATGTTCAGATTTCATTTTGTGTGAAGTGGCCGGGCATAGCGGACGTTTCATAGTTCAAAAATGCATCACTATTATATATCGTTTGCCTTAGTATCCGTTTTGGTAAGTGATTTTTTGTACTATTCGTAATATCCGTGAAGGCAAGTTAATTTTTTGTACTTTTTTATACTTTTACAAAATATTGTGTTTCGTAAAAATGGTTTGGGATTTGGACTCCATATCCGGATTTATGCCCAGTCAATTATAAAAGTGTCAGAATTATCAGTATTTCATGACATTACATACCATAAATAAATACCTTTTTAACCGTGTTTCTTCAGTTGCCCTTTGCAGTCTAGGGCCATAGTAAATCGACACCTAGAGCTTAATCATAAAAAAGTTGATGTTGAGGTGAACTTTTTTATTAAGAACATATTGACTCTAGCCTTGAATTTCAACTTACTGTACTTATACATATAACAATAGACCTTTCCTGAAACACAGGATTATGATACTTTAGATATCTTGAAATTATTTAAGACTGAATTATTTTAATTTACACTAGCAAACGAATGTATAGATGAACGTAGATTTATGACTAGAATTGTAGCAATCAAAATGTATACATATTATATTAGACGCGTATGTTAGAGATAGACTTCTGCTGAACCTGCCAAAGAATAAAAGCGTACATGCATGTATAATTTTACTAAAATGTTGTGATAAGTAACTAATGTGGGTGGGATTATTCACCAAATTATCAGTAGGTACCCGTGACCCTGACCATATATTTTTTATCGTAATGAGCTTTCCTAACGGTTAGTTCAAAATGATGGTTGCATTTCTACCAGTTATTTATTTATTTTTTCTTTATAAATACATTGTTTTTACAGTTTTGGTTTCTTATTGTACCATTAAACCAGGATTGGTTTGTATTGGTACTCACATTCGCTTTACAACACTGCTAAACACTAATTAATACAAATATTAGTATCTAACAATTTAAATTAACTAAGTGATGAGCGTGGTCTGAAATCAATAGATTAGTCTGCAGCGGTCTTTCCGTCTGATTGTAATTAGAGTGAATAGGCTCTTAGTAAACTAGTGCGCCTCCTCATCAACAATTGCACCACTGTGTACCATTAGGTGGGATTATAGTCAACCACTAGTTTCTATTAAAAAAAAAACAATCTCTTGCTAAGTTATAGAAAAACGTACGTCCAGTATCCCAGGCGAAATCTGTATGAATCATCATTATCATCATCTTCCTGCCCTTGTCACGTTTTATTTGGGGTCGGCGCAACACGTTTTTTCAGGCGAAGTCTGTATGAATGGCTTAATAAAATCCGCCCAACTGTTGGATTTTTATTGCTTTCCACCTAGAGTTAAATGTCCAATAGTAAAAAGAAATATAAGCGTCTAATGAAAAACAAAAACTAAAAATTAAAAAATATCTCAGTACCCCTTCAAAGGGTACCCGCAAGATGTCATGTTATGAAATAGTGTTAAGAGGGTTTTCACCCGTCTATCGTCAACATAAGCATGCTTCATAAGCTTGACGATTCGTCCAACGCGATGTTCTTTTCTCTTCATCAAAGGCAACGCGAAAGTAGATAAGAGAGATAACGCCCGAAAACCAAATTTATTCGAATATTTCATAAAATTTGTTACTGGAATTACATTGTTTTTAAAAGTTTTTGGAAATAATTTTCGTCATTCAGAATTTGGTTTTAAAAGACACATTTGTTTTTTCCACTAACTTTGTAATCACGTAAAAGTAAAAATGGAAATCTTGGGTTGGCCGCTAACCGTAAACAGTTTTGTTATCGGTATCTTATTTTATATTATTCATCATTTAGTGAAGAGTTCTATGGCCTAGCTCAAAAATAATCATCAGATCTTCTCCAAATTTAAATGAGACCATCGTGCAAACATAGTCTTCTAAACAAATAAAATAATTTCTAAATGAGTAAACATTTGGTGACGATATCGTTGAACAAGATTTAAAACAATTCTATCATTCAATTGACTTGAGAACCTCTTTCTTTAGAAGTCGGTTTAAATGAGATATTTTAGTGTTGCATAGTAATCGTAAACGCTATCGTGAGTAGGTAATATAATATTAATACGTATAATAATAATTATGTGTGTTAAAATAAATAAATATACAGGACAAAATATATAAATAATAATATTTAACTAAACGGAATACACTTTGTATTTAATTAATACTATAATAACATATAAATATAGACTACTTATTTTGCAATACTAAGTTGGCTAAAAGTTCAATAATGAATAAAGAAGAACAGGCAAAAAAAACCCAGACCCGACAGAAAAGTAACATACCTCAGTTTTTTTGTTATTATTTATATAATCATATTATATAGTGTTTATATTCGAAATCACTGGCTAACACCAAAATATTGCCTTATGTTTTTGTTCAGGCTTTACACTAAAAAAGTTCAAAATGCCTACGTATCTACACAATTCGTAAATATTATGCAACTAAATGACGTAGAAAAGTAAGTAGTTATGGGATGTATTAACTAATCACCGATATAAGCTCGAACTGGCGTCAACGAATTAGTGGAATAATCCGATCTGAATCATCGAATATGCCGATTTTAATTAATCCTAAGTTGAGGGCGAATCCAGAAGGGTATGCTCTGACCCCAGTACCAGAGGCAAAAAGGAACGGAGTGGAATTTTTTAGTCAGTAAGTCATTAGATGATTTTCATCAGCTTAGCCTTTTTCCCAACTATATTGGGGTCGGCTTCCAGTCAAGCCGGATTTAGCTGAATACCAGTATTTTACGAGGAGCGGCTGCCTACAAGACCTCCACAACCCATTAACTGGGGTAACACGGTACTTCATGGCAAGACTGGAGTTAGATTTACTTGCTTCTGACTATCCGTAACGACTGCCAAAGATCTCCAAATGACAGCCGGGACCTACGGCTTAACGTGCTTTCCGAGGCACGGAGGAAACTCGTTATGTTAAGATGGTCACCCATCCATAGACCAACCTTGGCAAGCATTGCTTCACCTTGAAGATCGACCCATGCGGCTGTTATTATCTAGCCACGAGCTCCTCCATTAGATGATTTTAAACCACCTTAAAAAAAAAATCCTAAGTTCAAAAATTATATAATACAGCTGTATCTCCAGGTCTCCTGGATACATCCCATAACTATTTATCGTCATTTAGTTACATACATTACGAATTGTGTAGATAAGTAGGTATTTTGTATTTTTTTAGTGTAAACCCTGAACAAATACATAAGGCAATATTTTGGTGTTAGCCATTGATTTCGAATATAAAAACTATATAATATGATTATATAAATAATAACAAATAAACTGAGATATGTCACTTTTCTGTCGGGTCTGGGTTTTTTTTATATGGGACGTGACCGTTCTTCTTTAGACTATCTTTTTAATTTCATCCTTTTATATACCATCTTTTAACACCTTTGTAATATTATGGAATGCAATAAAGTATTGAGTAGGTGTTAGGTTCTATTAAAGCTAAGCGGCGTTGCAACGCGGGTAAGATCTGTTATGATGATGCGCATTCCTGAATCAGATCCATGTTTAATTTTCATAATTAACAGCTTTCATTGCGTACTTTACTCCTCTAACCCCCTTCGCCTCTTGTGTTCTATACTTTTCTTCTTTATTATTTATTTTCATGTTTTTGTATTTGTCTTTTTTTATTTAAAATCTTTTGCTAATGATATTGTTTTCGCTCTGTTCAAATGGACACCACCAAACAAGTATATAGCGAATTACCTGTTTTGTATACGGGAAATAATTATTTTAAAACTACTTTTAATCTATGCTATATTGTTTGATTTTCAGTAATTAATATTATTTTTACATACACTATAAATAAATAGGTATATG
Source organism: Mythimna separata (assembly GCA_030763345.1). Taxonomy (NCBI): domain Eukaryota; kingdom Metazoa; phylum Arthropoda; class Insecta; order Lepidoptera; family Noctuidae; genus Mythimna; species Mythimna separata. The sequence continues at coordinate 1,793,784 of CM061175.1, forward strand.
AAAGACGGTGATCGTCATAACTTTTTTTTATCAAATAAAATCGAAGTACACGAGTATGTTTGCATTGTCAAAATACCAGGTTTTTACAAAATACATGTTTTCAGTAGAAAACCTTAGTATCCTTATCAAAGTCAGTAAAAACGTAACCCTTATAGGATCGCTATGTGTTGACCTGTCTATCCATTTGTGAAGCATCGGCATAGCCATCATCTGCCTAGCCTTTTCCCAACTATACTGGGGTCGGCTCCCAGTCAAGCCGGATTTATCTGAATACCAGTATTTTACGAGGAGCGGCTGCCTACTAGATCTATACATAGGCAATAGGAAATAAATAGTACAATAGTGATGAAATGTGGTGGCCCTGTGGTTACCTAATCTAATATAGTATTATATTTTGTTTCCTGTGCCTGCTTTTATTGATTTTAAATCAATTTTCGTGTTTGTATAACGGAATTTGTATTTTTTCCTTAATTTTATTTATATCTAATATTAATTAATGCCAAAATGTAAAAGTTGTGAACACCTGCAAGTGGTATATTTGCACAGATTTAAGCTACTATAGTTACGCACATTAGGCACATAACTTTGTGTAATTTACTTAATCACCACTGCTCTCAAAACGGTGAAGGTAAACATCGTGAGGAAACCGGTATATCCTAGAGCCAAAAATTCGAAGACATGTGACATCCACCAAGTGGTGGATTACGGTCGATTCCCTCTCATAGGAGGAGGCCTGAGTCCCAGCAGTGGGGTGTTATAAGGCTGATGGTAGGGTATGGTAAGCTCAGTTATCAGCTCACAGTTATGTAAATGTAAAATGTAGTTAGTTCATCAACAATAATATTATCATCATCTACCTAGGTAGCCGGTCCAGTCAAAAATAGTAACAATATAGTCGTCTCATCTACCTAGCCTTTTCCCAACTATATTGGGGTTGGCTTCCAGTCAAGCCGGATTTAGCTTAATACCAGTATTTTACGAGACTATCAGACTTCCATAGCCCATTAACTGGGGTAGCACGGTATTTCATGGTAAGACTGGATTCAGGTTTACTGGTTTCTGACTATCCGTAACGACTGCCAAAGATCTACAAATGACAGCTGGACCTACGGCTTAACGTGCTTTTCGAGGCATGGAGGAAACACGGTGTGTTAAGATGGTCTCCCATCCACAGACCAAGCGTTGCTTAACCTTGAAGATCGACCCGTGCGGCTGTTATTATCTAGCAACGAGCTCCTCAACAATAATATTATAATAATTAAAATAAATACTGCCTGCAAAATCAGATTACCTACAGATTTACCGCAATTCGGGAATATTATAATAATATTGGTATTGTGACTAATTTATTTAATGCGTATTAAAATTGTTTGTGTATTATGTCATTGATATTTCCATCGATTGCACCTAATTAAAATCTATTTCAGGCTTTGCTTCATATCGCTTAGGGAAAAAACCGAATGAGGTAGATACACACGAGCAACTGTATCAAAATAATTTGATTAATTGAGGGAAAACACATTGAAATATAAAGCACATGCATAACAATAACACTAAGTACTTAGGTGGTAATTAGTGCATTAGCGTCAGCCTTATAATGTTCTCAATGTATGGAATCAGACCTCCTCTCTCTAGGAGAGGGAATGGGCCGTAATCCACCACGTGGGCCCAGTGCGGATTGGTGGATCACATGTCTTCGAATTTTTGGTTCTAAGGCATGCCGGTTTCCTCACGAAGTTTTCCTTCACCGTTTAATTAGTGCATTATCCACAGGTTAAACATTGGCTGCCACTATACGGCTAGTAATCATCATCATTTCAGCCAAAAACGTCCATTGATGGACATAGGCCTCCCCCAAGCGTCGTGTGAGCCTCAACGACCATTCCCGTGCCACTCGCATCCATCGGATTCCCACGATGATACACTTCAAAGCTAGCTAAACATCGGCAGCAATAAGATGATGATATTAGTGATAGGGTCGTGATAGCTGACCCCAATATAGTTGGGAAAAGGCTAGGTAGATAATGATGATGATTAATGATAGGCTCACGCTTGATCACATACTTGAAGTCAAAATATTTTTATTTCACATAGGCCTACATGGTCACTTATAAAACGTCAAAAACTAGTGCACGGTTCCAAATTGGTCGTTTCCTATGGAGAAGAACCGGCAAGAAACTCCATGGTTACTCTTTTCAAAAAACTATTGGGTCTACAATACTTCCATATTACAACACAGACACATATGCGAGGACAGTGTAGACCAGTCAATATTGCACCCAAAAGCACAATAAAGATAAAATACTCTTCTAAAATACTCTTCTTATGATGTAGTTAATGCTTGCACTGACTGGACAGGTCCACTCAAATCTGCATAGTTCTTTCCTCAAAAGGCCATCTCAGACATTAATCTGCATGGTTCGCATACGATTTGACCATTACATTTTCTATGGACTTTAAAAGAGACTGTGACCTCTGAGTTTGTTTCGGTGTTTCTTCGAAGGGTAGTCAGCAAGGAAACATCGGTCTCATCTTAAAATAAAAAGTGCCGAAAAAAAAATTGACGTGTAAAAGAGTTTTGTAACCCCAGTTAATGGGTTGTGGAGGTCTGGTAGGCAGCCGCTCCTCGTAAAATACTGGTATTCAGCTAAATCCGGCTTGACTGGAAGCCGACCCCAATATAGTTGGGAAAAGGCTTGGCAGATGATGATGATGATGATACTTGCCTAGAAGTAGCCAATTCACTCGTGATTGATGTAAGTCAGGCTAAATAAAGATCTGTCTTTCGGAAGGCAGGTAGAGGTATACCGAGACACTTGCCATACTGATGATCACGGTTCCATCACTTGCATCTGATAAAATTATAATCGAAGAGTCGGTTGGTGCAGTGATTGAATGATTGGCTGCTGCAGTGTGTGTCGCGGGTTCAGTTCTTGCATGGATCAAATATTTTTATTTAGTTGTTGATTTGAGTATCTTGTGCATATGAGTTTACGTGTTTGTAAATGCACCCACAGTATAGGAGTAATTTGAGTGGGGTTGTTAAAAGCTTATTTAACTTGTATTATTTTATTTCAGATACCATGGGCCGCTGCAGAGGACAAAGTTATTGAAGAAGAAACATGGGCAAAACTGTAAGTAAACCATCATGATCATCATGTGTTATGAACCGATTCCATACAATTTGGGGCTCTCGGTGTCCCCAGATCGAAGGCAACGAAGGAACGGGGTGGGGTTTAGTCAGTAAAAGTCTGAAACCCCTCTCGCTCCGCCCATTCTGATGATGATACCTGAAAAAAAATACTATTTGGGGCTTGTGCTCGTAAAATGAGTTGGAACGATTTTTTTTTTAAAGGTAATCTTGAAGAATATTTCATCATACTTCAAAGGTGGAAACTACTGGTTTCACGGGGTCAAAGCCACGGGAGTCAGCCGTTATATTTTTTTTGCCAAAAGTAAAGGGAAAAACAGCACAGTAGTACCTTCTGAATCATTATGATACTTAATATAATTATTATCTAACGTACTTATATTTTATTTTCAGTGTAAAGTCAGCTAAAGCTGTTTGCGCATGTTCAAAGTAAGTTTAAAGTTTTAATTTTATAAAACGTTAAGTTAAAAGTTAGTCTTCTACATTATTGACATCCTGAACCGTTGTTCTTGCAAAGACTGGGTAAGGCTTCTTGTACACGACTCGGTTTTACTCCGTACGTAGCGACGGTCAATTCGCCGTCCGTAAGCACGGCGCGCAGTGCTTTATGGATCACTGAGAGAGCTTGTAGATATAAACGACGACGCTACGGAACGGCACTTGTACACGTGCGGGGAAACAAAACGTGCCGCGTACAAGAGGCCTACGCGTTGGATGATTCATGAATTCGAGTGTACAGTAGGTAGAGTTACTAAAGACGGAATCATACAATTCATTTACGTTTTTTATTCGGCAACTTTCAACTCCACATGAAACGAAAAGTGTTTTTTAAATTCATTTGTCAATTGCTCTAACAATGTCTGATTATGGTAACAATTTAAAATGTCACTTACGGGATATCTTCCGTGATTATTAGTTGTTTTGATTTCCCGATATTTCGATGCGGGATGTGTTGACATTTTAAATTGTGAAATAAACCGTGATAGCCTAAAACAGTGTCTGATTATGGTGTTCAGCATCATTCACTCGAATCTGAATCCGGGAATCCAATGGATGCGAGACGCACAGGAGCGGTCGTTGTGGCGACGGTTGGGGGAGGCCTAAATCCAGCTGTGGACGTCTTTCGGCTGAGATGTTGATGAATGAAAAACAGTTAATAGTTTGAATTTAAGGAATGGTCACTCGTGTTTGCTCATTTCATCTTGAGTCCTGAGCAATTGAATGTTCATTTCTATGTCATTCTAGCTAAGCCGTGTGAAAATGGAAGCGCAGTGGTGGCCCAGTGGTAACGGCCCCGACTTACAAGTTGTAGGTCACGGGTTCAAACCCAGCCAGGCGCATTACTTTGTGTAATTTATTTCATCACTACTGCTCTCAAAACGGTGAAGGAAAACATCGTGAGGAAACCGGCATGTCCTAGAACCAAAAATTCGAAGACATGTGATATCCACCAATCCGCACTGGGCCCACGTGGTGGATTACAGTCCATTCCCTCTCCTAGAGAGGAGGCCGGAGTCCCAACAGTGGAAACATTACAAGGCCGATAATGCTAGTGCTAAAAAATATTTCCTTTATGAAGTCAGGACTATAATACCTTTGGAAATTGTAAAGAAACGTTTCAGTGAAGTGATCTTTCGTCAAGCTTAAGCCAAGTTTTTAATAATTTATGATTCACATTAACTCCACTTTATGGGACAATAGTTATCTATAAAACAATAGCACTATGCCCTAAAAATGTACAGACAGTTCACCTCAAATCGAGATAAATAATAATTAATGTATTTATTTTTAATTTTTTCAGCTACAAATTTCCAGCAACGACTACTGAAAATGTCACGGTAAGTCAAGCTCTTTACAATTATTATTGTTTTTCTTGTAAAGTCCCATTGTAGAGTCTGTAAAAAGCACAGTGAAAATTTAAGTCTTAGGCATCTTGTAAACGAGACGGTTTTACTCCGTGTGTAGCCACGGAAATTTCTCCGTCCGTAAGCATGGTGCGCAGTGATGTATGGATCACGGAGAGAGCTTGTTGCGCTACGGAACGGCGCCGCCGCCGTGTCAATGTTGTTCCGCAGTGTATGGCCGCTTATACACGAGACGGTTTTTGAAAACCGTCTCATGTGCAACAGGCTTTAGTTTGCGTTTCCACCTCCACCTAAATTGCTTGCAAGTTTTGATACATTGCGGGCTACCTAGGTGTGATGAGATCAATTGGCCGTTCGTACCACGCAATGTAACTTTATATTGCATGCAATTAAAGTTTAGTCTTACCGTGTGTCAGTCACAGATGGCTCATTGACCCTTTGGATTCGATATTTGGAACAAATTTTTGTCGTAGTTACTCTTCTTATCCTAATTATATTCGAGTTTGGAACTTCGTTTTTCTTTATTTAAACTAATGTCTGTGGTAAGCCAGTAACAGTTGTTTTAGACTCCACTAGGTATTGGCATTGTTATTTGCGTATTTCGCAGGATTGTCTTATAAAATTATCATAGTATCCTCATAGTGGTCTCCTAGTAAACGAGCCATACGTGCCCCAATCGATCCCACCACCTCCGGCATAGCAGTCAGGGTCACTAACCACTAGACCCACAGACCAGTCATAAAAGTTCTTCATTTGTTTGGTTGGGCACTCTGTCGTGTTATAACGCAGGATTTCATTGAAACGTACATTAGGTATCGTTCACAACATTGTAGTACACTGTTTATTCATCATAATTTCCTCATACCTACTGATAAGCAAACAATAACGTTAATGACGCCATTATTTTCAATTTTAACGTATTTTTTTATAATTAGATTACGTGATGAACAAAGATAAAGTATAACTGGAAAGGGCGAATCGGATTATGTCAATAAGGGCACCAAACTTTGCTAGGAATTATATTAAATTTTTCATTTAGGTTTAAATTGAATAGAAGATTAATTGACTAGGGGAAAAAGCAGTATGTTTAAGTCGCGGACGGCAAGTTAAATTTTGAATGATACGACGGTTGCTAAGTTTTAATCCCGAACAACAGTGAGGGGCCCATACTGTATTATATCCCTAGAGAAGAATGACTTGCTTTAAATTATGGTTGTATGACATACAAAAAGGCATTATCAAACAGGTGTTGTAAAAATTAGAAATTATGCAATAGCAAAATTCTTAAGTTTTTTTGTCCATAAAGAGTGTCCATGAAGTTTTTTGCACATTCTTCTACATAAAGGTGACATATGTGCTCTTACAGATCTACGATTTGGAATGTGATGCCTAATATTTAGATTCTGATTGACTTCTTGATAGTTCAAAAGTGTCTGTAAAGGGTTTATTTGAAATAAACACATGATATAATAATGGCACACTATCTGCTGTGTAAATTTGTGCAAAATAAGTATTCTTTCCTGCTTTTGTTAGCTACAGCAAAGCATTTAATTAATGTAGCTGTTTTAATTTTCAGTGCCCCAATCAGGAGGAGTTTCTAGATATGGGAGGTGATTGGTAAGTATTATTATTATTAACAGATTTATGAATCAACGTACCCACTTTTTTTAGCGAGAACTAAAAAATAAAATGATAGAGTAAAATATTTTAAAATGCGCATTTGTTGCTAGTATAAATGAAAAAGGTCCAATTTTGTAACTTTATCTGGACACTGGAAGATTATATATTTTATATAAAACATTCACATCTCCTGACAAGGTTCTATAAATAAATTGACAGGATCGATTCAATTTAATCTTTTTATTTTCCTTTTTATTAGCATTTAAATGAAACCTTGTTTATAAAAATGTTTTTACTGTTCCTGTATCCCTTGTACAGTCATCTATGTATATAAAAATCCTTATCTTGGTCTTGAAATATTTGTGGAGGTCTAGGGAAGGATTAAAACGTGAGAAAAAAAAAATCGCAGTACGAAGTCTGCCGGGTCAGCTAGTTTGTAATAAAACTTCTTCTACATAGTCCATACGAGCTCTCAAACATACATTTTGCCGATGTATATGTGTGTATAGTGAAACGTTGTATATAAATGTGTATGTATAGTGTGCATATATGTGTGTGTGTGTGTTAAAATATGATAAGATATCCCTATGAATTCATGAACAATGTCTATTTTGTGCAACAGTAAAAAACATAACAAAAAAAGGAGATATTAGGTAGCATTAATAGTAATTAAAAATAAATATTCAATGTAAGGAAGTTAATATCGTATCCAAAATATATATTATATATCGTTCCTTCGTTCAAATAGCGTCACAACTCAAAGATGTAAAAAAACGGCGAAAAATTTACGTATAGAGATATGACACCTTACAGAATTAAATAATAAAAGCCATGGGTTAATTAATAATTTAACTACAAATACGATACTATCTCAGCTTAAATGGTGATGAATCCTGAAACTACGAAATTTTGAATAGGATGGTTTCGGTGACTGTGAGATTCATACAATGTAGCTATCTATCCATTTCTCTCATCTTAAAGATGCATATTTTCATTCTGCTGTCACCCAACTCATGCTATGTAAAAAAGACTATAATAGCAATTTTTAATTATTATCTTCTGAAGTAAAACAATTTTTTTTTGAGTTATAACACTGCTTGAGCGGAGATGCGATATGTCGCTAGCCCAAGCATCAATTGGACAATAATTGTTGATTTATTGATAAGCTGTAAAGTCATCCAGAATTTTTTGTAAACAAAAATTTTATACAAATAAAACTTGTTTCAGGTTAAACCAAACTGATTTATTATGTAAAATCATTACGTAAGTATAAAATATAATAAATACTTTATCAGTCGTTTCAGCATGAAGGAGTAACTTCATTAAACTATAATTCTCCATTTCAGAAATGAACATAGTAAGAAAGCAACAATCGCAGGAGAGGAACCTACAACCGCAAAACCAGACCCAACAGGAAGTCCGAAATCTGGAACCAACAGCACAGACCCAGTAGGAAGTGGGATAATTGTAACCAACAGCACAGACCCAGCAGGAAGTGGGAAACCTGGAACCAACAGCACAGACCCAGCAGTAAGTGGGAAACCTGGAACCAACAGCACAGACCCAGCAGGTAGTGGGAAACCTGGAACCAACAGCACAGACCCAGCAGTAAGTGGGAAACCTGGAACCAACAGCACAGACCCAGCAGGTAGTGGGAAACCTGGAACCAATAGCACAGACCCGGCAGTAAGTGGGAAACCTGGAACCAACAGCACAGACCCAGCAGGAAGTGGGAAACCTGGAACCAACAGCACAGACCCAGCAGGAAGTGGGAAACTTGTAACCAAAGGCACAGACCCAGTAGGAAGTGTGATAATTGTAACCAACAGCACAGACCCAGCAAAAAGTGGGAAACTTGTAACCAACGGCACAGACCCAGTAGGAAGTGGGATAATTGTAACCAACAGCACAGACCCAGCAGGAAGTGGGAAACCTGGAACCAACAGCACAGACCCAGCAGTAAGTGGGAAACCTGGAACCAACAGCACAGACCCAGCAGGTAGTGGGAAACCTGGAACCAACAGCACAGACCCAGCAGGAAGTGGGAAACCTGGAACCAATAGCACAGACCCAGCAGTAAGTGGGAAACCTGGAACCAACAGCACAGACCCAGCAGGTAGTGGGAAATCTGGAACCAACAGCACAGACCCAGCAGGAAGTGGGAAATCTGGAACCAACAGCACAGACCCAGCAGGAAGTGGGAAACCTGGAACCAACAGCACAGACCCAGCTGGAAGTGGGAAACCTGGAACCAACAGCACAGACCCAGCAGGAAGTGGGAAACCTGGAACCAACAGCACAGACCCAGCTGGAAGTGGGAAACCTGGAACCAACAGCACAGACCCAGCAGGAAGTGGGAAACCTGGAACCAACAGCACAGACCCAGCAGGAAGTGGGAAACCTGGAACCAACAGCACAGACCCAGCAGGAAGTGGGAAACCTGGAACCAACGGAACAGCCGTAGGTCACAAAAATATAACAATTGAAACAACCACAAAGAAAGGAAACACAAAAGGAAGATCAGAACATGGAGGAACGTAAGTCTTGTAATAAACTAAGCAAATGTAAATATAGTCCGTCTAATGAAACCGCGATCTGAGAAAAAGAGGTTAAATCCCAAAATTTTGCTTGTGGTATTACTAACTAGTAAGTAGGAGAATCATGTCTTGACATCACAATATTTTTTTATTTCCTACAATTGCGGCTGAATAACGTTGCCAACTACATACATATATTTGAAAAAAGAACTCCAGGTTGCGCTTTCATTAGACGCACTCTAGCTTAAACTATGTATGTGTGTGTGCAATGTGTCCAAGTGGATGAACTAATTTCTGTGAGTGAGAGCTTGCCCTTGCTATATGAAAACCACTGGAAATGCCTTTGTCTTGACATTAAGCCTTGTCTTATCAGTATAAGAAAAGAAAGAAAGAAAAAGTTTTTATATATGACCCCAGCTTAGGATTTGTTATGTATAACGGTAGGGGGGGTCCACATCGGCGTCGGGTCGACGATGAAGTACCTGGGACTCGTCCTCGACAGCCGGTGGACTTTCGAGGAGCATTTCCGACGTTTGGCCCTAAAACTGGACAGGTCTGGGGCCGCTCTGAAGCGGCTCCTGCCCAACCTAGTGGGTCCAGACGCCCCCTGCCGGAGGCTCTACGCGAGGATCGTTTGATACGGGGTGTGTCAAACATCGACGCGAAACAAATATCATGGATTCTGGACCCCCCAGTGGTGGAATTATTCGTCAGCAGTCCAGAATCATGTACTGCATCCATGGTATTCGTTTGTGCGTCGATCAGACACACCCACAAATTACAAAAAAAAAAAAACACTACTTAGAATATGCATCATATCCGTACAAAACGGTCTACCTGTCAGCGTAATGCCGAGGGCACACACATAATGCGACTAGTCCACGATGCTAGTTTTCAGCGTGGACTGGTGACAATCGACACAAAGACGTCGGAACGGTTAACCGCAATTCTTCTTCTTTTCGTGTTGATGTATTCATACTAAACTTCTTCAGACCAAGTATTTGGCAACTTGCACGGCTCTGTCATTGGTATAGATTTTCAAAAGTACAGGTAAGGTACGATGCAAACTAGCATGGATACCTTAATGTCTATTTTCCCGTGAACGTTTGAGTTCAAGTTTTCAAAAAATACTCATCGCATTATTTCTCGCTTCGCACGATTTTTTACTGTACTATCCATGCAATTCTACATCTGACTGAACAAGGTGGTTGTGCAGGATAGGCTATGCTGCTATGCTGTAGCAGGTGACTGCCGGGAGTAAACGACGTAATGTTGCCACTTTATTACATTTTTATCGTATTTCCTTTTTATTTATGTGGTATTCAGACTTTATCTGAAAAAGAAGCTATTTATGTAATATAAAAAAAAAACTGCTTAATCAAATTTATTGGCACAAAACCGTTCCGACGTCTTTGAGTCGACACCGTCACCGGTCCACGCTGAAAACCAGCGCTTTGGACTAGTCGCACTATATGTCTGCCCACGGCATTACGCTGAGCGTTCGGCCGTTTTGCGCGGACGTAGCGCATAATATGTCGTACTGTTTTTTTTAATGATGTCTTATTGTTAACTAGCCACTGTGTTGACCCGCAAATAAATGGTTTTCCTTTCTTTCTTTCTAGTAATCGCTTGTTGTTTTCAGAGCTGGTAGTGCGGACCGTTTAAGTAAAGAAAAGCAAGAGGCTAAATATTATTCGCTGGGAACTTTGCTATTGATCCTGTTCTGCTCATTTGGTGCTGGCATCCTTTTCGCCGTTGGAACCAAAATCGCATACGATCGCTACAGGAAACGATCTTACGGTACGATGTTTTTAAAATTGCATTTTTTTTAAATTTTTATATTCAGGTATATTCAGGAGGGTGTAAGGGACAGCCCTCTGCAAACTTTAAGGGCTTGCTCAGTAGATGAATCTGAAAATGTACCAACAATTTCTTTTTCAGGAAATGAAAAAAATTTCAGCCTCACCATACAAAATTACAAATTTTTTCGGACAGTTTGTATGGACAGGTAGATTTTTTTTTCGTTTCCGAAAAAAAAATTGTATTGTGGTTATCCATAAAAAATCCCAATCCAAAATACCTACCAATTGGTGCCGAATCGGGAATACCTTGGGTGCCAAAACTTTTGGTACCGAGAATCTGGGTGGAGAAACGGGGAATACTCGCTATATATGTAGGTAAAAGTAATTGTGTAGATACAATCAATCAGAATCAGATGACTGTTACGCGGGCTAAGCCACTTATAAAAGTTAGTTAGTTGTAATAATTTGGAGGAGCTCGTGGTTAGATAATAACAGCCGGACGGGTCGATCTTCAGGGTTAAGCAACGCTTACCAGGGTTGGTCAGTGGATGACTATCTTAACATACTGAGTTTCCTCCGTGCCTCGGAAAGCACGTTAAGCCGTAGGTCCCGGCTGTCATTTGTAGATCTTAGACAGTCGATACGGATAGTCAGAAGCCGGTAAATCTGACTCCAGTCTTGCCTTGAAGTACCGTGTTACTCCAGTTAATGGGTTGTGGAGGTCTGGTAGGCAGCCGCTCCTCGTAAAATACTGGTATTCAGCTAAATCCGGCTTGACTAGAAACCGACCCTAATATAGTTGGGAAAAGGCTACGTAGATGATGTTGATGAGTTAGTTGTAATAATTTATTTTTTTTGTTTCAGTTCTCCCACCTGAACAAGGCATGCAAATGTAAACTGGATTTAAATATAGCTTTTGACTATTCTACTCATAATTATAAATTGAAGTTGTCACGGGTCGCATTTATATCGTCATAAACGAAAAGACAAGATCATACGTTTTGTTTTTACTCTTTAAGATTTAGTCATAAAATAAACCGTGAAATAATATTTAATTAGCTACTAGTTTAATTTGTTATAAAATTGAAAATTATTTGATATATAATTGTATGAAGGAACTTGTTTTTTTTATTAACCCTCATTTTAATCATTTTATTTATATCAATAGCGTGTAGCTAAGGTGTGTGTGCTTGTGTGTGTGTGTGCTTGAGTGTGTGCGTATGCTTGAGTGTGTTTAAGTTTATTCTATTCTATTCTCTAGCACATTGGAACAAGTTATCAGTGTGTAAATGTAAATAGAATAATTATTATTAATAAGTTAATCTTAATAATCACTCGAAATATTGGAAAATTAGAAACAAACAAAATTCAGTACTCCAAGATTCATTACTTTTGTTAGAGCCTTCTCAGTAACTAAATTTTTTTTTGTTTATGGCCAGTTTGATTTTCGAATAAACTTGTTTGAAGCTTGTATTATTTTAATTCACTCAACGTATTTATTACTGGAATTTTGAAAGAAATATTTTTGTATATTAGGATACCAAAATACTTAATTTCAAAGCAAAAAACAGTTGATTGAGTAGTATTTCTCAAAGAGAAAGTTATGTAGACAATTTTTTTTGCATGTGTATACAGTGTCAAAGCTCCCTTCAATCAAACCTTTTCTCAATTTATTGTCGGCTGAGAAAAAAGTTCAGTATCATCCGCATAAGAGATGATCTTGCCACTTTTTAGACGAAGATCACAAAGATCATTTAAATAAGTCAGAAAGAGTATTGGCCCTAATATACTACCTTGCGGCACACCATAGATAAAAGACAGTTCGTCATTAATTATATCTTCAACTAGCTGTTCCCTGCGGTTTCACCCGCATTTTTCGTTACTGCTCCGCTCCCGTGGATCGTAGCGTGATGGTATATAGCCTATAGCATTCCTCGATAAATGGGCTATCTAACACTGAAAGATTTTTTCAAATCGGACCAGTAGTTCCAGAGATTACCCCCTACATACAAACTTACAAATTTTACCTCTTTATAATATTAGTATAGATATAGATTTCGATGCATTGATTTGAGAAATAATCTTTAATTAAAAAAAATGTACTGAATGCTAGTCTTTGACTAAATAGATATCTTGAATCGTAGCAAAATTACCTCAAAATGGCGTCGCTTTCCCTCAAATGCGCGAGATGAATTGCAATCCTTACTTAGCGTACCAAATTCATGAATCCTTTAACTATTTAGTGGTATAATTAATGGACAGGATGCATTATGGATATGCATAAACAACGATAACGAAATCGGGGGATCTATAACACAAACACACGCTCACACACACATACACTTTCCGAACCTTGACCAGCTGGCTCTGGAGGTCGGTCAGACGGGGGTCACAATTTTACTGCAGGCTACTCGGCATCTTAGCCTTCGGTTATTTACCACTAGGCCTCCTCCAGACAACTGGACTTTCAATGGTCGTGAACAGATGTGATGCGCCTATAGAACACAAACAAGCAAAGAGTTATTTGTTTGTGTACTGTAGACGTGTCACGTTGCATGGAGATATATAGGTGTGGCTTTGCTATGAACATATTGGTAGGCGTCCTTTATCCTCACGCCTTGTCCTCAAGTCTGCTATTAGAATTGTACGAGTATCTGAATTGTCGATTAACGTTTGAATCCCCAACCGGTCCTATGAGACCGCGCTGTTATTGTTTTACTATTGTGTCTCGTTTCGCGGGTATCTGAGTAACTACTGGCTTCATAATTGTTGATTTTGTCAACATTAGACTACCTACATTAGATTACCTATGGCCCTGATCGAATGACAGACCCATTTATTTATTTTATTTAGTTTTCATGCAGCAAAATGTACAAAGGCGGACTTAGTGCCGTAGGCATTCTCTACCAGTCAACCCAGGGTAAAGAAGTGACAATATGGTACGGGTACCATTTTTACAGGGCACGGCATAGCACCCAAAGGTGAGGGGTGAAGCCTCAAGCCTTCTCATCACGGTTCACGGCCCCTTGAGGGGGGGGGGGGTCGGCAACGGCACTAGGAGAGTATCTTACATATAATTTACTTCCAATGACCGTAGATTGTTCACCTACTAATCGGAGAGACAAAACGAGAGTCCAAAGTTTGCATGAAGAAATCTACTTACACACGAGCAAAGCCGCTGACAGAAGCTAATTAAAATATAAAGCATGATTTAGCATTTGGTATAATTATAAAAAATGATTTACTTAATTACATAAATATAACAACACCATTTATATAACATTGGCACACCGCAACACCAGCCTCTAGTTTAAATTGACAATAAAAGTTGATGTGTGATGTGTATTTGAAAAACCTATTTGCAAAATAAAAACGTTGGTGCCATGGAAGGTGGGTAGGCCTCTGGTGTGGGACGCAACCTGCGTCGACACACTTGCGCCATCCCATGTTCCTAGTTCGGCGGGCTGTGCCGGCGCTGCCGCCGCGGCTGCTTAGTCCGTCAAACGGCGCAAATACTGTAATCTTATTGGTAATTACAGTTTTGAGCCGTTTGGGGTTGAAACTCTTGGGTCATGGGGTCCGAGTGCGCGTCTTCTTTTTAAAGATATTTCACGCCGTCGGATCGACACTTTGCGGGACCAGAGGGCTGGCTCGTTCTTCGCCCAAAGAATTAGCATTGGCATACAACGTGGCAATGCCGCCAGCCTTCTGGGCACATTTCCAGATGACAGCGATGTGGAGGAGTACTTCGACGCCTGAGTGTATATTTTATATTTGTATTATATGTACATAGCTAGGTTTCACTTAAGTTTTTTTATTTAATTTTTTAGTATTTGTTCTAACTTACGATTCAATAAAAATCATTTAACATAATTTCTTTTCATATAAAATTAGTTTAACTTACTAAGGGTCTGTTTCACCACCTATGATTAAGTTTCGAGTATCTTACTTGGCAGATAATTTCATACAAATTCTGTTCCTGAGTAAATTCAAAAATGGAATAGAATTTGTATGAAATTATCTGCCAAGTAAGATATTGGCAACTTAATCATAGTTGGTGAAACAGGCCCCTAATGTATTTACTCACTTTCAAGTAAAAGTTACAATTTATGAATCAAAATTCGTTAAACTATACCTTACACGATTTATTTTCAAGAGAAGTGCATTCAATGCAGAAATAGGGGACTAAAATAAAACATTACAAAAACAGGTTCAACAATCATCTCTTTAAATAATTTTTCCTTAATTTTTCCCAAATTTAGGAAAAATTCCAGATCAATTCCCTCATTAGAACTGCTGAAACAAAACCCAACGAAAACAAAATACCGATAAGATTTGGAGGAAAATTTGTAGATTCTGGTAAAGTTTGTTAAACAGCGGTCAAGCGCGAGTTTCACCTGCTCGTTGGTTCCGTTACAGTACTCAGAAATTACACTTATTACTCTGAGCGAATACAAAGAAAACAGACTACACGCACGGGTCAACTGCTTTTTTTTAAGGTTCGAAGTCATCAGAATGACTTCTCCCACTCTTGGTTCGAGCGGGAGGGTGTATTAGACTTTTACTGACTAAAACCCACTCCGTTCCCTTTTTGCTCTTTTTCCAGGGTTCTCGGTTTTCCTTTCAGAAGCTGACCCATGGCCGTGACCTATGTTCAGCTGTGGACGTCCTGTTGATAAAGATTGCATTAATAATGCGGGCAGAGAAATCATCATCATCATTTCAGCCGAAAGTCGTTCACTGTTGGCCATAGGGTTCCCCCAAGTGTCATCTCATCAGCCGGTCGTGTGCGTCTCGCATCCATGTGATTAACCCACGACCCTCGTCCCTCACCAAGTCATTTGTCAACCTTGTGAGAGGCCTTCCAACGCTGCGTATTTCGGTACCGGCAGTACAATATAAAAAAGAAAAAACCGCAACTACGGTACCCCAAAATTCTTCTGTACCTAAATACAAGTTTGGTGGATTTTCTTATCGATTGCGTAAATGGTTAATTAAGCTAAAAATATTATCGATAGCGGAACAGGCAAACCCAGGGTTTCTTGTTGCCGGGAGGTATTGTTCAATATTAAAGTATATATGCTATACGGTGGAATTTTTGCCTCCATTTCGTTTTGAACACCACCAAACTCAGTAACGTGGTTGTGTTAAATTTCTTGAAGATGTATTTGCTACGGTGTTTATTATTTTCTTTGCTGGTAAGTGTATTTTGGACTGACTTATAGTATGATATTCTTTTTTCGAGATAATAATGTAAACGAGTTATGTGTATATCGCCCTCGCGTTTGACCCCTTCCACAAAAAGCACACAATTAGCCTTCACAGACGGTTGCACTCATAAGCAATCATGCACGCTACATTCAATATAAACAATGTGTTTATGACAATAAATAAAAACACTGAAAACTTTTAGTATCGGACCAAACCTGAAATCGTGAAAAAAAATTCAGGTGTCCCATAAATATACAGCCTGACAGCTGAATATGAAAGAAGAAAATAAATAGCCTGTTTTTTTTTATAATCGTTATAAACTAGCGCTTAACTGCGATCCCACCTGATGGTAAGCAGTGATGCAATCGTCGATGGTGAGGCGCACTAGTTTATTAAGAGCCTTGAAGACACCTAGTTCCAGTCCCTCAGTCCCTATGTTACTCAGTGAAGAGGTAGCTTTCTAATGGTGAAGGAAATTTTTAAAATCGGTCAAGTAGTTTTTGACCTAAATCGTATCAATCAAATCTTTTCTCTATATAATATTAGTGAAGATAAAACAAAAGAAAAATCTCTCGTTCTACGATGTAAAGATGTAAAAAAGGTTGCGGTTTTTCGGTTTCGCAATAAGTATTTCAATCACTGTCACACACCTCAGCAAAAGTCTGACATGCTAAGGCCTTGTGTGATGATTTTATACATCAAATAATAGTTATTTGTTACACAAGAGAGCAGTTGCTTTTTAACCGCGTGTTCAATTTTGATGACCGAGCAAGCGAAGGATTCTAAAATTGAATCACGAGCGCAGCGAGTGATCCAAAATTAGAAACCTGAGCGTCAGCGAGGGAATTAAAAGAGCACGAGGCGAAAAATCTTTGCACTCGAGTGCAACACGTAACTTTTCATTCCACCTCAGCGAGGAAATGACTAAATGCAAAAAAAAAACGTTTTCCGAGAAAGTTTTGGCTCCTTTTGCTAGTCGCCACGTGTTGAACACATCCTACTGTTTTAAATACTTCTCGCGTGATTGTTGAGGGAGAAAGCTCATTTGCACATTCCTCTCGCAATGCCTTTTAGATATTCTTCTGCTATACAATGTAAAGAAAAAAAAGAAAGAAAGAAAGAAAAATTCTTTATTTACATGAACAGTGGCAAATTTACAAAACATGTACAATATAAAAAAAAAAAACGGTAAGAAATATGCGCCACGTCCATGCAAAACGGCCGAACGCTCAGCATAATGCTGTGGGCACACATGATTAGGTATAGTGCGACTAATCCACAGTGCTGGTTTTCAGCGTCGGCCGGTGACGCTGTCGACTCTAAAACGTCGGATCGGTTGTGCCAAATCAATTTGAATACTATACATAATGTTACGACAATAATTATATGAAACACTAGCAGCCCGTCCCGGCTTCGCACGGGGTAGACAATTATTTATTTTTGGAAATTTTTCTACACCTTCGGTTACATTATTCAAATTTTACCAAGGATCCCTAATTTTTTTCAAAATGAAATGTAGCCTATGTCAAATTGGAAGAATGTAGCATTCTATTAGTGAAAGATTAAATTGGCCCAGTACTTTTTGAGCCTATTCATTACAAACATACAAAAATAGGTACAAATCTTTCCTCTTTATAATATTAGTATAGATTTACATTTGCATGTGTCGACAAAATGTACGGCACAGTCGAATTTTTTTTCGCGATTTCAGTTTAGGTCCCATATTAAAAGTTATTCATAATGATGAATATTCCCAGTGTTTGCATTTATTGTCGTATTGTCATAATCACATTCTATAATAATGAACTTGTATCGTTTTGTTTCGGCCCCGACTTACGAGTTGTTTGCGGGTTCAAACCAAGCTAGGCGTATTACTTTGTATAATATATTTCATCACTACTGCTCTCAAACGGTGAAGGAAAACATGATGAAAAAAAAACCAACACGTGAACAAGAACTAAAAATTCGACATCGACCAAACCGCACTGGGCCCGCGTGGTGGAATTGGGCCCATTTCCTCTCCTCGAGAGGTGCCCAACAGTAGGAACATTATAAGGCTGATGTTACACTAAGCTTTTTTGTTTCAGGTAATTAATGCTTTTGGGAATATTACTATCGACGACGACGCTTACAAAACAATGTAAGTTAAAAATTATTAACGTTTGAATCCCCAACCGGTCCTATGAGACCGCACTGTTATTGTTTTACTATTGTGTCTCGTTTCGCGGGTATCTGAGTAATTAAGGTGACAATTACTTTTCCACGTTTAAAGAGATGTAAGCAAACTATACCCTAGCGGGGTCAAAGCCTCTGAGGTCCTGGGTTGACTTCGAAATGGAAAACCCGGGACCCTGGAACGAAGTAAATGAAGGAACTGGGTGTGGTTTAGTCAGTAAAAGTCTCACACGCCTTGTGTTTGATTTTTTACGCTATCTTGACTTTGTTTTGTTCATGATAATATTATAGGTACCAACTACCTACTTCTCAGATATTGCTGTGCCCGATAGGGTCCATGTGCACTTTTAAACCATTACTTGTAACATCTTATAAAACACAGGTGTTAATAAAGTATTACATGTGTTATATTGTGCAATAAAGTATTCGAATTTGAATTAATTTTCTTTGCAGTACGGACACATTTACAGGACCCTCATGCGCATGTTCCAAGTAAGTCACAGGTTTTTTTTTAATAGTTTTTTTTTGTATGAAAGTGTTAGAATCATATTGTAAGGTAAATGCAGGTCTTAACGATGCCCTGGGTTGAACAAAAGAGAACCTCGGGACTCCAGAACGAAAGCAAAGAAGAAACAGGAGTGGGTTTTAGTGCGCGCCCTCCCACTCCGCCCAGAGCGAGAGAAAACATATTGAATATTTACAACCTAAAAATGTTCTTATCGATTTTTAAAATTGACCATGGTTTTTGAATATACTAGTTGCTTTTTTATTTACTTTTTAATATAAATAGAAAAGCAACCAGCTAAAGCTTGAAAATGTTACGTGTTATGTATACAGGAAAACTTTTTAACCACTGCGTAATTTTTTTTTGGTGGCTCAATGTAAGTAATAGAACATTGGTCGATCTTCAAGGTTAAGCAACGCTTACCAAGGTTGGTCTGTGGATGGGTGACCATCTTAACATAACGAGTTTCCTCCGTGCCTCGGAAAGCCTACCAGATCTCCACAACCCAATAACTGGGGTAACAGGGTACTTCATGGCAAGACTGGAGTCAGATTTACTGGATTCTGACTATCTGTAACGACTGCCAAAGATCTAAATGACAGCCGGGACCTACGGCATAACGTGCTTTCGCAGTGGTTAAAAACTTTTCCTGTATAATGTGTGTGTGTTTGGGTGTGTGTGTGTGTGTGTGTGTAATGAGTGTCTTTCCGTCAGGCGAATAAAAAGACTAGCGAACAAAGTTTAGTCGCTAGAGTTGTAAAAAATAAAAGACCAGTTTTTACATTTGAAAAAAATACGTGCTACTATAAAGTATAGTTAAAAGAATACTCGCCATTTATAAATACTAAATGTTTTCATAACGATGTAAATAGTAATAAAATCTTTATTATATTTTTCAGTTTTACAATAAATAAGGAATATAAGGTAAGTCTAAAAGCGATATAATGATATTTTTTGTGGCCTAAATAACGGGGTCGTGGCAGACCATGAAGGAATTGGCGGGACGACTTGAATGCCTTCCTTAAGAATTGGCAAGAAGTGGCTCAAAGCCGAGAGCTTCAAGAAATGAAGGGAGGCCTTTGCCCAGCAGTGGGACAATATAGGCTAGGTATATTAATAAATAACTGAGGTGATAAATATTATTGTAGTTTATGAAAGAGTCTCTATACATAGTGACGTATTATAATAAAAATTGACAGGAAATATTAAATATATCAGATAAACCTGCACAATACCATTAAGTTCCTTTAAAATGATTGAGTTGAGTGGTGCTAATACTCGTGTCATGTTTGGGAACGGGCGCCGTCAGATGAGACAAGTTATTTCTTAACTGCCATTGGCCTACTTTAATTTCTATATTTTTAATCGTTTTATTTTATTTAAAATTAAATGGTTCTCATAATATTTCGCACGCTTAATAAAAAAAGTGTAATTAAAAAACGGGGATAATGAAAAATGAACCTTTCTTTTGAAAAAGTTCATTATGATGAAAGTGTACAATGTTGGTGATTTCCGCCAAGGCGGTATAGTAATTATCAGTATTCACATCTCTCTGTAATTATACGTCGTTTTTGAATAAGTTTGTTAAGAGAAACAATTTATCAAAGTATCACAATTTTAGGGTTCCGTACCTCAAAAGGAAAAAACGGAACCCTTATAGGATCACTTTGTTGTCCGTCTGTCCGTCCGTCTGTCAAGACCCTTTTTCTCAGGAACGCGTGAAGGCATCAAGTTGAAATTAAAACCATATATTGAAATCCGCGGTCCCTTGAAGTTGTGCAAAAATCAAACTTGTAAGTTGACGGGAAAAAAAGATACGCCCGTTTATGTTGCAAAAAACGTACATTTCGACACTGTCAAAGGAATCAAAACTCATAGGGTGCTTCCCGTTGACATAGAATCTTGAAATTTGGCACGAAGCAAGGTATTATAGCACTAATATCGGGAAAAGTCTGAAAACTGAAAATTTTTAGTTACGTCACAAGAAAAAAAATTTGAAAAGTCTTCAAGACTCGATTCGAGAATTAAACTGTTTTTATAGGTAGGTTGGTACGAAACCCTCAGTGCGCGAGTCCGACTCGCACTTGCCCGGTTTTTTTTTTTTATGCGCGCCATCCAGTTTTTCTTTTAATTAATCCCTAAGGGAAGTCCTAGGGGAAGGTCTTTTGACCATATTGCCTAGTCTAAGGTTTATATTTTATGTAGTATAAAAACACTTTGTTCATGTGTTATATGTAAATATAACTCACTATTGATTGCTTTACTCGTATTATAGGTACACTTCTCATAACTTATACAAACTTATAAAGTGTTTTATTTCTCTTTAAACTGAAAGTGAATAAAATTAGAGAAAATAAATGTAGTCGGGCTGTAGTGTATTGTAATTCAACATTATTTTTCTATTTTCAGTGCGACGATACAGCGAAGGAGTTAGCCAAGTGAGTAATAAATATCGAAATAAAAATCTGTAGTTCAGTACGAGATCAAAATGTACTGAACAGTCACTAATTACCAGTCACTATAAATATTGAGGATT
The DNA here is from genome assembly GCA_030763345.1 of Mythimna separata. NCBI lineage: Eukaryota > Metazoa > Arthropoda > Insecta > Lepidoptera > Noctuidae > Mythimna > Mythimna separata. The sequence continues at coordinate 1,815,186 of CM061175.1, forward strand.
ATTTGTAAAACACTAAAAACCTTGCAGGACTGTAAATTACTGAAATCATAATGATATCAACCAATATTGTTCTATAGCTTTTTTAAAAACATAATACTTTTACCAAAAACAAACCTTCAAGATTTCGTTGTTCCCTCCCGCTCACTGTTCTTGCTCCCCGCACCCCCCGCTATAGAACTATCGCTTGCTTCGCATAGACTTTGTAACATTTAGAACGTTCAATTTAAATATTTTTATTTTCGTATAAGAACATGATTAACTCTAAATGAGTAGCTAGCCTTTTCCCAACTATGTTGGGGTCGGCTTCCAGTCAAGCCGGATTTAGCTGAATACCAGTATTTTACGAGGAGCGGCTGCCTACCAGACCTCCACAACTGGGGTAACACGGCACTTCATGGCAAGACTGGAGTCAGATTTACTGGCTTCTGACTATCCGTAACGACTGCCAAAGATCTACAAATGACAGCCGGGACCAACGGCTTAACGTGCTTTTCGAGGCACGGAGGAAACTCGGTATGTTAAGATGGTCACCCATCCACAGACCAACCTTGGCAAGCGTTGCTTAACCTTGAAGATTAACCTGTACGGCTGTTATTATCTAGCCACGAGCTCCTCCTCTTTTAAAAGTTGTTGTTTGTGATGATAGTAACATAGTCCTGAGAGGTTGCCAGTGTTTTACAAATAACCCTGTGTACAGCAATGGTCGATCGTGACACGTTAGTAATGATACTTACAAAAATATTATTTGTTTCAGGCTTACAACTGACCTTGATAATTTTTGTGAAAGCTTTGGGTAAGTACCTAAGTTTATACAACGTGTAAAGTTAAATGCGCAAAACCTGAACACACACACACACACCCACCACAAACACACATTTGTCAAAAAAATCTTCAGTAAAAGTGTTGCCCTGTCTATTTATTAATGTCAAGCCAACACCTGCGTAAACCCACCGAAGTAGTAACTAATTAAACCTAAATAGTTATCAACCAATTTAAATTTTCTCATACGCGGCATAATATAGGTCTTATTTCCATGCAGATGCGAGTCTTAAACAAATTGAACCTATCAATACTCGCGAAACGAGACACAATAGTAAGACAATAACAGCGCGGTCCTATGAGACTGGTCGGGGATTCATGAGTTAAACCGCACATACAATCTTCAATTTTTTTTTAATGATTTCTTTTTCCAACAAACTTCACTTGAATTAAAAATCATTTGGGGTGTCTGAGGTTAAGCGCATTTAACGTTACACGTTGCATATCTTTCGTTTAAATTTCTATTTAACATTACATGATTTGTGAACTACTAGATATAAATTATACTACACACATCAAAAGTGTCTAGGGATCAAGCATTTTTATGCGGATTTCTTGAGATTGAGATGTGGCTTTGTTATAAATTTATGATTTTATAAATTTATATGGATCCTTTTTGGTGCATTTCATAATTTGAATCAGGAACTGTGAATCAAATTCGAGTAAAAGATGAAAATCAGCTGTCAATATTTTCCCTATAAAAACATACAACGCATTGAAGACATTATTAGTGCTACTGTTTCCCTACTACTGATTAAAACCAACGTTATTATGGAGCGGCGACGTCATTTAAGCAGGGAAGAAGAAGAAGCTCAGAGCCGTGGGAATGATAGAAGCTGGTTCCCGGCAACGTACTGTGGCTTTAGCTCTGAATACAAGTCAGAGTGTTATCAGTCGACTTTGGACACGTTACCGAAGCACTGGTACCGTGGCTGAGCGCCATAGAGGACGGTATCGCTGCACCACACGGAGACAAGACCGATACATTCAAATCTTAACTCGAAGAGCTCCAACAATAACCGCCATGATGTTAGCCGTGAGGCTTCATCACTCTTCAGGGAACTTAATTAGCGACCAAACAGTCAGAAACCGCTTGCATGAAGTGAACCTTCATTCCCGAAGACCGCTACGGGTACCACCTATAGCAATGCACAATCGTAGGATTCGATATCAATGGGCTCTTGAACACAGAAATTGGGCAGAAGAACAATGGCGTTTCGTGTGCTTTTCTGATGAGTCTCGTTTTGGTATGAGACCGGATACAAGACGTATACGACACTGGAGAACCCCTGGACGCCAACAGCGATTAAAATCCTGCCAGGAAGTCCATCCTTATAGTGGTGGAACCATCATGGTATGGGCGGGTATTTGGATCGGCGGAAGAACTGAGTTGATTTGGATCAGATTGCCTCTGATCCAAATCAACGCTCAAATTTATGCTGAGACGATTGTATCAGACGTCATCGTTCCTCTACAAGTACAAATCGGTCCCTTATTTCAGTTAATGCATGATAATGCACGACCGCACACCGCAAGAGTTGTAAGACAGACTCTCGCCGCAGCTAACATCAATGTCCTGCCCTGGCCTGCTCAGTCGCCAGACTTGAACCCGATTGAGCATGCATGGGATATGCTACAGAGAAGAGCTCTGCCGAATATGGAGGGTATCCAGTCGCAAGAAGACCTTTTTTTGTTGTTGCAACGAACATGGGCGGCCATTCCACAGCGTGATTTGGATGAACTCATTTTGAGTATGCCAAACCGATGTTCTTGTGTTGTTAGTGTTCGCGGTAGAAACACGGATTATTAATTGTTTAAGTTACCCAATAAAATTTTAAAGAAAACTGTTATTTCAGTCTTTTTTTCGAACTTTAATGTTAGTGGTTCAAATGTCAAAAATCCCTTTATTAGGAAAATGGCAAATTTCTTTATTAATGCAAAGGTAACTTGGTTTATCGTTACTGTGACAAACGAAAACACTTTATTTGATGAATCCTTAAAGAAAATTTTAATTAATATCAATCAGGAGAAAAGTTATTGCAAAAATATATGTTGATCCCTAGACACTTTTGATGTGTGTATTTTAATGATTGTTAATGGAGTTATTTATTTTGATCTGCATTTTTGTATAGAATAAAGGTATACCTTAAGTTATTATTACGGTATTATTTACGGTGGAGGTATGCCCCTCTATGGCCGAGCATCGCCGTGTCCTCGAGGTGGCAATAACCTCTCGCGCCGGGCCCTGGTACAGGCCATGGTCCGGAGCGAGGAGGAGTGGTAGGCGGTCGCATCCTTCTGCGAAGCACTGTAATGCTAGCGAAGAAGGCGGCCGCACGCGAGAGGACATCGTCCTCACGCCCCGCCGCCGGGATTCTGACCCCGATTTCCAGCCACCGTAGGGGCATGCTTGCGGACGGCGAGCAATGGGTAGCTCGCCATCCGGACGTCTGGTAACAGTCCGGACCAAGCTCATGTCGTCGATGGCGCGTATTGTTCCACGCGCGCCTCAAAGAGATGTCAGCAAACTGTAGGGGCCCGGTAGGGCTGAAGCCTTCTGGGGCCTGGGTTGACTAAAGAGAGCCCCGGGACCCCGGAATTAAGGCAAAGAAGGAACAGGAGTGGGTTTTAGTCAGTAAAAGTTTGACACGCCCTTCCGCTCCGCCCAGAGCGCGAGAGGTCATTTTGATGTTTCCCCATCCAAAGAAATAGTTATTATTTAGGTACAAGTTAGTAGCTTAGAAACAGTGCATTTCGTTCGAGAGCGCTGTTTTTGCTGTGTTATAGTTAATTGTCAATTTTATTATTATTAACACCACAGTCGAATGTTGCAAACAATTACCAGCTTAGAGACGGAATTTAATTTGTTTTTTTTTCTATTGGTTTAATCCTCCTCTCAATTATTCCACCAGTAGAACTTAGGATTAATTCCATCTTTTTTTCAGAAAATCGGTGCCTACAAAAGCGGCCGGCACAAAGAAAAAAGTGTAAGTAAAATGTTAGTTAGTTAGCCCATTGTGTCCCACTGCTGGGCGAAGGCCTTCCTTACGCGTCTGCTCTAAAGTAGTCGTCTAGTTCGTCCCTCTACCTTCGTCTTAGTCAACCTCGATGCCTTGCATTCAATGGGACCCAAATAATGGCTTCTTTTTTCGGGTAACATCTTTTATCTTTCTTTTGCCACGCAGTATTGATTTATATTACAAATGTCATCAATAAAAACAATTTTTTTTAAATTAGACAGAAAAAATGAAATTAAAAATATAAAAAATTGTTTTTTTGCGGTCGGAAATCCGAACTCCCAGGATACTGCGCTCCATGGCTCGCTGACAAACCGAGTAAAATGTAATTTCAATTTAAAAAGGCTTTTGGCTGAACTAAACTGAAATATCTTTATTTTATTAGCCTTCATCCTCTCTCCTAGCTTTGCTGTGCCCGACAGGGTCCATATTGTTCTTAATTATGTTTTTGTACCATCTATACTACATATGGAATGCAATAAAGAATTGAGTATTGAGTAATGACACAATTTTTAAATTTGGTACCATTACAAATGTACGCGTAGGTTAAAAATGAGGAGATGCGCCTGAGATAAACTGATAATTTTCACATACTAACTTAAAACTTTGACTGGCCTGTAAGTCGGTCTAGTGGTTAGTGTGTGGCCCCTGACTATGCCGACTATGCCGGAGGTCGTGGGTTCGATTCCCACCTAGGACAAATTTTAATGTTTGTGTGATGTGCACGGCCATTTGGTCCGAGTCTGGGTGTAATTTATCTATAATATGTATGTTTTTAGAAATATTTAAGTGTTTATCAGTTGTATAGTAGGTACAGTCAGCATCAAAAGTCGATGAACAGAATCAACTTAACAAAACACCTGTTCGCAATAAAATGTGTTTCATCTGTTCACAATAAAATGTTTTGTTATGTTGATTCTGTTCATCGACTTTTGATGCTGACTGTACCTAGACAGTGTTGTGTGAAAGTTGTGGAATATATTGTATTATTATACAGCAACTTTTCAAATTATAGCCCCTATTCATCAGTATGGCGATGTTTTTTTAGTTTTTTAATTATCTACAAGGTATTATTTACAAGGTATTATACAAACATTGATAAAATAGTTAACTAACCATAATTATTTATTATGTTATTCATAATGCAAACGTCATGAAATAGGGAGCCTTTTTGTCTTACATAGCGTTTAAAAACAATTAAAATAATATATTATAATTAATTTACATACGTGTCTATATGATATTATTTTTCTTTACAGCGAACCTGCAAAAACTATTGAAATGTTGCCCTGTCAATGCGGTTTGTAAGTATAGTTTGTAAAAAACATTTTTTATAAAATTCACTGTCAATTTGACAGTAATAATAGAAAATTGGGCGAGGACAATGAGCAAAAAGTTATGCTCTAAATTGTTTCCGTACACGTAGGGTAAAACGGGACTCTATGACACCGTCTGTCTGTCTGTCTGTCTGTCTATCACTAGGCTGTATCCCATGGAAGTGATAGTTAGACTGAAATTTACACAGATGGTGTGTTTATAACTAAATAACTAAATAAATTCGATAGTAAATTGTAAACCACATTTCGAATCACACACCTACACTCACTCTTACAAATATACTTTTACACACATACAACACACTCACACACAACATACATCATACACACCATACACTACACACTCTCAGATTTTGTCTTGATGTGTTCAAATTAGTACCTACTAATAGTATTGCTTAAGAGGGTGAGAGCCTGGAGATCTGTAATACAGGTCCCGAACCCACTATAGACTCCAGCTCTCACAAACGTTACAAAGAACAATGTTCAAAATGTTCGGACACCGTCCCCACCCTTGTAGCACTATAAAACCTATACCAATCGAACGGCCTTGACCGTCTCATCATTTTATTGTATGACGGCGAAGCTGAAATATGCATCCGAAAAAAGTTATATCGATATAAAGTAGCCGAAATCAGTCACAAATTATGTTCCCATCTCCTACATTTTTCCATTGTAGCACTATAAAACCTATATCATTCGAACGGCCTTGACCGTCTCATCATTTTATTGTATGACGGCGAAGCTGAAATATGTATGCGTCCGAAAAAAGTTATATCGACATGAAGTAGCCGAAATCAGTCACAATATTATGTTCCCATTTACTACAATTATCCATTGTAGCACTATAAAACCTATATCAATCGAACGGCCTTCACCGTCTCATAATTTTATTGTATGACGGCAAAGCTGAAAAATGCGTCCGAAAAAAGTTATGCCGATATGAAGTAGCCGAAATCCATGTGCTTTCATGGGTCTTCGACCGCGCCACCACCGTATTGACCGAGTACTTCCAACGTCTGGCTCCCAAATTGGAAAGGACTGGGGCTGCCTTGAAGCGGCGCCTACCTAACCTAAGAGGTCTAGACGCCCCCTACCGGAGGCTCCACGCGGGGATCGTTCGGTCCGTGGTCCTTTATGGGCGCCGTCGCTGGGTAAGTGACCGGCGGCCGAGCTGAATGCTTGCCAGAGAGTCATGGTCATCCGAATGGTTCGGGGATACCTCCGGACGATCTCCCACGAAGCGGTGAACCTCCTTGCTGGCCTACCACCGTGGGATTTGGAGGCAACAGTCCTTGCACGTAAGCACGATTTGCGCGTGGAGATGCAAGTCGAGGTATGGTGGACAGAGTTCCGGCGGGATCTCAGGGTGGCATGGCGACTGCGACTGTCGCAACCCAGTGCTGGGAACTCTGTCATTGCGGCGGTATGTTCCCTCTTTGAGGGGACCAGTAGTAGTCCAGTAGTGACCAGTAGTAGTCACTACTGGTATGGATACTGTGACTAATTCGTCCTAAGAAGTCGGTGGCAGAAGTGGTATTGGGAAGCGCTTCAGCAACTCGGAAGACAGTGAAGACGTGAAGAAGTGATTTATTAAGTGTTGTACAGTACTTTTTTCGTGATTTTACTCCAAGGAACTTGTATACTCTATATGAACTATGAGAAGTTCTGCTATAATTACAATATTGCGCGATGCTCTGCGCATGCGGCCCTTATGATTACTATGCTATCTTGCTCACCTATAGTTTCTTTGGACTATGAACATATGTTTATTGAAAAACTTGCCAACCTATAATTATAATAAATTGTAGAGCGAACATAATTGTGACTGATTTCGGCTACTTCATGTCGTTATAACTTTTTTGGGACGCATATTTCAGTTTCGCCGTCATACAATAAAATAATGAGACGGTCAAAGCTATTCGTTTGATATACATAGGTTTTATAGTGCTACAAGGGATAACTGTAGTAGAAGCGAACATAATTGTGACTGATTTCGGCTACTTCATGTCGACATAACTTTTTTCAGACGCATATTTCAGCTTCGCCGTCATATAATAAAATGATGAGATGGTTAAGGCTGTTCGATTGAAATAGGTTTTATAGTGCTACAATGGAAAAATGTTATAGATGGGAACATAATTTCTGACTGATTTCGGCAACTTCATGTCGATATAACTTTTTTCGGATGCATATTTTAGCTTCGCCGTCATACAATAAAATGATGAGACAGGCAAGGCCGTTCGATTGATGTAGGTTTTATAGTGCTACAAGGGTGGGGACGTTTTGAACATTGTTCTTTATTTGATTTGACATAATATGACGTGAACCAATGTCTGTATCCTTTTTGAGAGAAATAAAGCATTATTATTATATATTATTTATTATTATTAACTATTACAAAAAATACTAAAAAAAAAAACAAATATATAAAGGGGATAAATTTAATCGTTGTATGGGGGCCCCCTAAAATTTTGTTTAGCCGACATGATTGTTTAGCCGTTTTTACGGAACCCTACGTGCGTGAGTCCGACTTGCAGTTGGCCGGGTTTTTTAATAAATAATTTAATTGGGCGCATTAGTATTTTAGTTTCATTAAAATTTGATATTGTACTAATTTTCTTTATTTTTTTTTTCGTAGTTTCAAGAAGAATGACACGGTAAGTTTAATACTAAGTCTATCTAACTAACATGAAATGAAGAAATCGGCGGCAACGACCTCTCGCGATGGGCCCTGGTACAGGCCTTGGTTCGGAGCGAGTAGGAATGGCCGGCGGTCGCCTCCTTCTGCAAAGCAGTAATGCTAGTGAAAGAGGTGGCCCTCTCGTCAGGATTTCGCCGCGATTTCCAACCACCGTAGGCGTGGAATTGTGGATGGCGAGCAATGGGTAGCTCACCGTCGCCGCAATCATCCAGACTGAGCCCAAGTTGTGGATGGCGTGTCTCAAAGATATGTCACCAAGACCGTAGGGGCCCAGCAGGGTCGAAATCTCTGGGGCCATGGGTTTGCTTCTGAAAGGAATTCCCGGGGCCCTGAAACGAAAGGCAAAGAAGGAATATAGGAGGGTTTTATCAGTAAAAATCTAACATGTTCTCCCGCTCTGTCCAAGAACGGGAGAAGGCTTTCGATGATTTCCCACCTAGGGTGCGATATTTAACTTGATTTTTTTTTTCAGATGATTCTGAACTGTACTATTTCAAATAAATTACTCAAAATGAACGCTCCACCAGCAACGTGAGTGCCTTACCTACTTATTTGTAACTTACAATATAATTTTATTCACTAGAAAGAAACACTGTACAAATGCGAACCTAATGCCTTAGGCATTTTCTACCAGTCGACCTTCAGGTGGTGTAGAAACATAACATAGTAGGTGAAACTTAATGGTAAACATATAGAAAAGAAATATTAAAATAGCCTTCTTTCATATTTCATGGTCCATAGCTAGTTGTTCATTTTCATTAGTCATTTTTGGTCTTGCCATTTAAAGGTTATTTCTTGCTAAGCACACACCATATGGTAGCTATCTCCTGTCTTTCATAGATTCAATCTGGTCACATTAACTTGATGCATCTTTGAAATGCGAGCATCCTCCCGTTTCCCACCGCATTCCCTTAGCTCGCCTGGCAAGTGTTAGGTATGGTCAGCATCTTTGTTGCCGATACGCGCGTCGATAAATAATAATAAATTATATGTACGAGTATCTTAGCCATGGGTACTACGATACCCCTTATGAGTTTTTCACAATAAGCTAAAATTATAAATAATTTGTTACAGAATCGAAATGGTTAATTCGTTATGTCAAAACTTTACGTGGGAGTAAGTATTTTACAACTTTTAGTACTTTCTGTTTAACTTAATTTAATTAAAGAACCGTTATATATCTTCTTTTTTTATAATTTCAGTAACTTACCGCGACCAAATAATACCACAAAACCACAAAACGATACCGATATCGAAGCTTTACCAACTGTAAGTAATATAAAATCGAACCTACTTATACAGGGTGCAAAAAGACCGATCACAAAGCCGAGAACTACACATTCTGTACATGTAATTACGTAATTTGGACCAAACAATATTGCTGGGAAAAAACTTTTTTTTTTCATCTTTAAAAAATAATTAATTAGTAATAATTCCGATCAGCTGCGCGTTCGGCCGCTCGCGCTTGGTCGTTGAACCGACCGCACGCTTGTGTGTGGGAGGCACTCGTTTTTTTTAGTTTTAGTTGCATTTTTGTAACTTCAAATGCATAAGTTGGTATGAAAAATTGATAATATTGGTAATGTTTGTTCGGAAGAAAGTTTATTAATGATACTTGGAAAACGATTTTGAAAAAAAAAACGAAAAAAAATTTTTCACTTTGACATTCAATTTCTCCAGACCAATGAATTCCCAGGTATGCTCTAGAAGAAAAAAAAATATCCCAGTGATGAGTAGAATTAGGGTTTTCGTTTTCGTTAAGGGTCTTTTTACACCCTTTATAACTTTTGACGAGGTATTGTTACAATATTAACAGCCTAATTATTTTTATAAATAAGTAATATTACAAGTGCAACTGTTTAACTACTGTTTTTAAAACTCGTTACTTGCATAACTACGATAGAATATATTAAAAAGAGCGTCCGCCTAAGCTACATCTATGTTAATAAGTAAAAAAATTGGAAATTCTGTTACTGGAAATAAAATTAAAGCTCTCTGGAAGGTAATAAACAAGGAAACTGGAAAGACAAACCAATGAGATCGGAATGGATTGACACTTAAAATTGATAATGGGGTGACGTCCTCGGGGTCTGAATAAAAGTAATCGTGCTTCAGGGTTCAATCCTCGGTCCTTTCCTTTTTCTAGTTTATATTAATGACCTTCCTTACATGATGGCTAATTTATCCGATATAATTCGATTTGCTGATGACACTTACCTTATTTTTATAGTAGATAGAAAAGATGTGGATGTTTTCCGTGTCAATGAGAGTCTGCTTCTTCTTTCAAAATGGTTCGCAGCTAATAACTTCTTACTAAATGAAAACAAAACAAAATTTATAAAGTTTTTACTAACAAATGTCCTTCTCGACTGCAACGAATTGGATTTCATTGCGTAAACTTTGTTATAAGGTATAACTATCGGTTCTAAACTGCAATGGGGCGCTTAGAATCCTTAATGGTTTTTCTTCATTTCCATAGCGCGTTTTTACGCACCATGACGTAAAATTTACAAAGTGGCTGTTTAAAAGATTCTTGAAGTGTTTTGTGGATAATTTTTTCATATTGGGATATATTAATTGGGTTACATGGATATATGCGAATTGGCAACACGTATAATATTGTGCTGTTTTTCAGTTCCTGTGTACGAAGGACAAAAAACAGTGTTTCTCACAAAAGCATTTGGATAAAGTGTAAGTACCATTATTTAATAAAAGCTAAAAATAAAATTACTAACCACCTATGAAATTTACAATTATTAAATACACTTAATTTTGGTTTCGTTACCAAAAATTAAGTGCTAAAATATCGACTCAAAATTACCTATTTTTTTTGCGAATCAAGGGCTATGACACGAATATGTACAGTAACTGTTACATTACCTTAAAAAACAATATGCCCTAAATGAAAATATTCTTCTTTACAGTACAGTTCCCGTAAAAAGTATTGAAGATTTGGGCTGCCGTTTCGATACGTGAGTATGGTTTACGTTTAGTGTTTATAAAATGCATTATAATGTCTACTTATTGAACTATTAAAAATCTACATATAAGTTCATATACAAGGAGCAGTTTTGAATCTGTAAAAAAACTCAGGAGATAATTACGTTAGTGATTCTCAACTCGAAACAACAATATATTAGTATTTTTATTCTTATTTACGGAAATTGATAAATACTTTTCGTAGAATAAGTGGGTAGACACGCAACGGCTATCGTACTCACGCACACAGTGACACAAAGGGTGATTCTGTTTTTTTTAAGGTTCCGTAGCCAAATGGCAAAAACGGAACCCTTTTAGATTCGTTATGTCTAAAAGAAGAAAGAAAGACCAAACAGTTTATTCGTACGGAAAGACGCATATAAGAATAAAAATAATGATAAAAAAAGAAAGGAAAATATGCGTCAAATGGAGGTTTTGAATATCTATATTTTCTAAACTGATTATTTACGAGTTTTATAACAACCTGAAATTTTGTGTAGATTCATAACTGCACTTTGTATAACGTAAAAGTAATAATTAATGTATTCATAGACATAGTCGTTTTACAGTTTCTTCATCAAAACTAAAACTATCAGTAAAAGTATTAACTTTTCCTTGACCATTGCTGTTATAATAGTAAATGTCATCTTGTCAATGTCTTCATCCAAGTGACAGCTAAATTAAAAGTTGACTAAAACAAAATGTATGGATAAACGCAGTGAAACCAATACAATTTTATCAAAATGACAGTGACTTTAGCTTTAACAGAACTTCAATGAGCAGCAAAAGTTAAGAGCAAAAGAAACAGTAAAACTAATAGTTAAAATTGTGAAGTAATGAATTTAACCGTTATTATTACTTTATGACGTTACTTTGGAATACTTTGGATGAAGAAACTGGCTGTTAGACTGTGATCGTTTTGTTATTCTGTATTATATTTCATATATTATGGTAATAATTTGTATTGTTTTTTCGTAGTGTCGAGCTGAATAACAGGGTAAGTGTAGATTTACCAGTTTGATCTGTTTAGGTATGATAATTATTAAACTTAGCCACGGGGTCTCATAGCTAACAAAGAAAATTTGGTTCAAATAAATGTCACTAGATGGCGCGACATGTATTGATCTGTGGTTGAAGTGTACAAAAAAAGGCAAAAGGCCTTTTTTGAGGTTTATTCATATATAATCAACTCATAAACACACAAAATGATGTAAAAATAGGCTCTTATTTCAAATTTCAAAGATGATCGGATTGGACAATTAATATTTATACTAATAGATGGCGCTGTATTAAATTTCAAAGGTTAACATCTTCAGTTTTTAAATTTTGTTTTGTTTAATAATATCACTGATAATATGAGTACGTAGCAGCAGTACAAAAGTACAGTGTACAGTGCGCTTATAACGTCATCTATTAGGAATAAAAGTATAATGTAACACTTCTTGCAAAGTCGCTGCTAACACCATTAGTATTGGGAATGAACGCGATTGATGTACTAACAAAAATAGCCAGAATAGCCAGATGAAATCCGCTCTTTACCTTGGGACAATTTCTTTGTGTGGGATGAGGCATCTGTATGCTGGTATATTATACAGGGTGTAAAAAAGACCGATCACAAAGCCGATAACTACACATTCTGTACATGTAATTAAGTCACTTAGGCCAAAAAATATTGCTGGGAAAAAACTTTTTTTTTTTCATCTTTAAAAAATAATTAATTAATAATAATTCCGATCAGCTGCGCATTCGGCCGCTCGCGCTTGGTCGTTAAACCGACCGTACGCTTGTGTGTGTGAGGCGCTCGTTTTGTTTAGTTTTCATTGCATTTTTCTAACTTCAAATGCGTAATTTATTATGAAATATTAATAATTTTGATAATGTTTGTTCGGAAGAAAGTTTACTAATGATACTTTGAATACGATTTTGAAAAAAAAAACGAAAAAAAAATCTTGACTTTGACCTTCAATATCTCCAGAACCAGTGAGTTCCCAGGTATGGTCTAGAAGAAAAAAACTATCCCAGTGATGAGTAGAATATGGGGTTTTCGTTTTCGTTAAGGGTCTTTTTACACCCTTTATTATCTGTGACTTAGCTGAATAATGACTTTTTTTCAGGTGACACTGAACTGTACGATTTCAAATAAAGCACTCGAAATCAATCTTCCACTAGAAACGTGAGTACTCTCGTTATTTGTAACTTAAAAGATGATAATTATTGGACTATGGTGTGATAAAATCCTACATAAAACATAGTAATATAGTATTATTTATATTTTATCTAGAAAATATTCGAATCCTAAAAAAATCATCTCTTAGCCATCTTATGTTTATTGCAATTAATTGTATTTGTGCCTACGGAACTTTTAGTGTGATTTATTTATTTTACATTCATCACGTACCTGTAGCTAAACATAGAAATAATTTGTTACAGGAGGAACATGTTAAATTCGTTTTGTCAAAAATTGACATGGGCGTAAGTATTTTACAACTTTTAGTACTTTATGTTTAACTTGATTTCATGAAAGAATCGTTTATATATCTAATTTTTTTTTATAATTTCAGTAACTTACCGCAACTAAATTATACCAAAAATGAAAACGATACCGATATCGAAGCTTTACCAACTGTAAGTAATATAAAATCGAACCCATTTATATAACTTTTGATAAGTTATCGTTACAATATTAATAGCCTAATTATTTTTATAAATAAGTAGTATTACAAATATAACTATTTAACTACTGTTTTTAAAACTCGTTACTTGCATAACTACATTAGAACATTTTTTTAAATATATTCATAAGAGTATCCGTTTAAGCTACATCTAAGTAAATAAGTAAAAAAAATGGAAATTCTGTTAATAAAATTAAAGCTCTCGAAGGTAATAAACAAGGAAACTGGAAAGACAAATCAACGAGATCGGAATGTATTGACGCTAAAAATTTATAATGTTACGAACGTGAGTAATTAAATGCCGGTTTACTAGCAGATAACTTTAATCACCACAAAACAATGACAAATTAGTCCAATCAACAAATAACCAATCACTATAAACACTCAGAGTTCCGTTTAGTATCGCTTAGGTCGCTAGGTATCACTTCACACACTTAGGTAGTTCGCTCTGTATCGCTGACGAAATCAAACTGACTGCTACTAGCCGGGGCCCCGTATTTATATGCGAAGCCATCGAAACCTCTCGACACCGACGTTTCAAGGACATTCTAGAACAAAAGAGTGGCATCGGGAGGCCATAAATCATTATTATTACTCTCGTAAGTAGGTACTTATCTACCACCTCACATGCGAATTTCGACTCTATTGCTAATACCGGAAGGTACACATTCCCTTATCCACCCACATAACTACCTACTGAATGTTACCTAATAATAATAGTCTATTTCGGACTTTTCTGGAATTTGCCAGGCCTGAGTATGTACTCCTATTCTCGAAGCTTCGCACAGCAATGCGTTTTAATTATTTGATGCTACTCTTGATTCCGTCGAAGATATAGCGTAATCAAGTTTCACGGCGTAACAGTGCCCCCCTCTTAGTCATGCTCGTCCCGAGCATTATTAGATCCGTGATACGGCGCCAATCTATCCACGTGGACTACCTTAGGTTTCCCTCGTAACCCTTTCTTGATGCGGTAGGTAACGTCGTTGATCCTTTCTATCACGGTGTAGGGTCCCTCCCATCGAGCTTGAAGTTTCGGCGACTTCCCTTTTCGTCGAAGTGGGTTGTGGAGCCAAACCAGTGCACCTTCCTCAAATCCCTTGGCGTTGGCATTGCGGTCGTATCGAGTTTTCATTTTAACGCTGGTGTGCAGGCTATTCTCACGCACTCGTTTATGCACTTCATCCAATTGATCTTGGAGGTCACTTACGAAGTCCGTAACTGGCTTAGTCTTGTCAGGTGGCACGCCGGTTATGGTATCGACTGGAAGTCTCATCTCCCTGCCGAAATTCACTCTTGCTGGGGTATGGCCCGTGCTATCATGCACTGCTGATCGATAAGACATCAGAAATAGTGGAATATACCGGTCCCAATCTTTCTGATGGTCATCGACAACCTTAGCCAGGTGATTCTCCAGGGTCTGGTTAAACCTCTCCACCATTCCGTCCGACTGTGGGTGCGCAGGTGTGGTGTGTGTCTTGTAAATCCCCAGAAGAGTGCACATTTCCTGGAACAGCGCAGATTCGAAGTTGCGGCCTTGATCGGAATGGATCTCCAAAGGTGCGCCATACCGACATACTACTTCTTCGACCACCTTTTTCGCCACTGTCGTCGCTTCCTGATTGGGTATGGCGAAAACTTCAGGCCACTTTGTGAAATAGTCCTGTATCACCACTATGTATTTGTTTCCGTCATCTGTCACTGGGAAAGGTCCAGCAACGTCGATGGCAATGCGTTCCCATGGGGCTCCTACATTGTACAACTGAAGCCTGCCCCTGCTCCTAGTCTGTGGTCCTTTCACGGATGCGCACGCTGTACATTTCCGACACCATTGCTCTATGTCTTCTCTACAATTGAGCCAGTAATACCGCTGTCTCACTTTCAGTAGAGTTTTCTTGATTCCCAGGTGTCCACCAGAAGCGCCATCGTGTATCTCCTGAAGCAGGGGGACCACTTCACGTCGTGGTACTATCACTTGTGTGGTCACCTCCTTGCCATCGTTCGATTCCCATTTCCTACAAAGCACGTCATTCTCTAGGACTAAACTGTCCCACTGTGCCCAGTAGCTCTTTGTGACAGGACTATGTGACGATACTTCATTCCACTGAGGCCTAGTTCCACTACGCTTCCAGGCCAGTATAGGTCGAATATCGTCATCTTCTTCCTGGGACTTCTTAAAGTTGCCTTCAGCCCTAATTAAGTTCACGTGTTCCCGGGCTTCATTTTGCTGGCAATGTCTACAGTCCTCATTACATGGACGTCGCGACAGGGCGTCAGCATTGTTATGCCCTTTTCCACTACGATGTTCCGTCACAAAGTTGAACTCCTGCAGCTGCTCTAGCCATCTTGCAACTTGACCCTCAGGGTTTTTGAATTGTAGAAGCCATTTCAATGCAGCGTGGTCCGTCCTCAACGTAAACTGTCTCCCTATGAGGTACTTGTGGAAATGTTGCAAAGTTTTTACAACAGCCAGTAGTTCTCGTCGAGTCACGCAGTAGTTCCTTTCTGGTTTTGAAAGTGCCTTACTGAAGTAAGCGATCACGACTTGCCTATCTTCTTGCACCTGCGACAGCACTCCACCAATTCCTGTGTTGCTGGCGTCGGTATCGACGACAAATCTTCCATCTCTGCTCGGATACCCCAGTATAGGCGCTTCACATAGCCGTTGCTTGAGTTCGTTGAATGCTGACTCACAGTTCTTGTCCCAGATAAAATCTCGTTTATCCTCAGTCAGCTGATGTAAAGGTTTTGCAATGTCCGAAAAACTCATAACAAACCGTCTGTAGTATGTGCACAACCCTAGAAATGCACGTACTTCTGTTTTGTTCTTTGGAGCCGGCCACTGTTGGACAGCCTTTATCTTCTCAGGATCGGTTCTCACTCCATCAGCGCAGATGACATGTCCTAGGTAGCTGACCTCCTTCTTGAACAGAGCACACTTCTTTGGGCTGAGTTTTAGGTTAGCCCCCCGTATCCTGGTGAATACTTTCTCCATATTTCTCAGGTGTTCCTTAAAAGTGCGGCCCATTATAATGACGTCATCCAAATATACCAGACAGACGTCACCAAGAAGGCCCACCATGACTCTATCCATGAGGCGTTCAAACGTCGCTGGAGCGTTGCACAACCCAAAAGGCATGACGTTAAATTGCCACAGGCCGTTGCCAATTCCTGTACTGAACGCTGTCTTTTCCTTATCTTTCTCGCTAATTTCCACTTGCCAGTAGCCACTTTTCAAGTCAATGGTTGAAAACCACTTCATACCACTGAGCATATCCAGTGTGTCGTCTATCCTAGGCAAGGGATAACTGTCCTTCTTCGTTACATCATTCAGCCTTCTGTAGTCTACACAGAATCTGGTACTGCCATCCTTCTTCTTCACCAGAACGACAGGAGAAGACCATGGGCTCGTAGAAGGTTCAATTATTCCGCTATCAGCCATATCCTTTACCATTTCTGCTACCTCAGTTTCTTTAGCCCAGGGTATGCGGCGCGGTCTCTGTTTAATTGGTCTAGCATCACCTGTATCTATCTCATGCTTGACGAGACCTGTTCTTCCGCAATCTTTTCCCGTTGCAAAGATATCCCGGAACCGTAGCAGAAATTCCTTGGCTTGCTGTAGTTCCGAAACTGATAAATTGCTCTTAGAATTTTCCAGAAGTTGCTGGATGTGATCAGGTTCACCTTTTATTGCGTCTTGTTTTACTGAAGATGTGTTGATTTGGCGGAGATACTTGACTTCTTCACATCTTCCAACAACACTGTTTTTCTTCAACTGGATCTCCTTTTTCCCAAGATTTACAATCCTGACCTTGGATCTTCCTTTCGTCATAACTAATGTCCTCGCGGTTATAAGTTCCGGGTGCCGGCCAATGTCTTCAACCATAACACATCTGCGTTGCCTAATTTTCTTAGGAAATTTAACTTCGACTAAGGTTTCCGTTCTTGGAGCCAATGTGGTATCCTTTAAGCAATAGAGGTTGCATGTGTTAATTCCTTGCAGGAAGACTTCTTGGTCTGGAAATTTCAATACTCCTTTATCGATATCTAGAACACATCGGTAATTCCGCAGGAAGTCGAGACCCAGTATGCAATCGTCGGTAATATTCGCAATTAACGCTGAATGGGTGTACACTTGATCACCGATTTTAAACTCGATTTCTGTATCACCGAGGACGGAGACTGGCTGGCCGGTGGCTGTCTGAAGTCGGTAGGCTGGGGTTTCTGTTTGCCACAAGATGGCGCGTTTCAGCAACTCAGGTCTTATAATAGTCCGTGACGCCCCGGTGTCAACGGTGAAATTGCAAGCACGTTGATTCAGCGTTCCCTCGATGATCAAACTATTTCCGTTGTGGACTTGATTGATGGTGATGGTTGGGGCCTTCAATTTACCAGCCAGCACCCGCCCCGCGGCCCTGGCGACATTTAGTTTAACGACTCCTCGTTAACTTGAGTTCCGTAGTCCACACTTCCCCTCTTCCTTTTGGGGCAATCGGTACGAATGTGCCCTTTTTCTCCACATCCATAACACGTCGGAATATAGCGGGACTTTGCCGACGAAGCCACTTCTCGGTGACGTGGTTGCACTGAAGGTGAGACCACCACTTCCCGAACTCTGTGCGTACGTGAGTCTTGTCGTACGGCTTCCACTTCCAAAGCGTGGGCCATCGCACTCTTTAGAGTTTGGTGGTGTCCGAGTCGCACCGTAGCCCTGACTTCAGTATCCCGTAGACCGTCGATGAATGCTTGCACCAGATTTACTTCCACCGTCTCCGGTGTCATCGACATGTATGCCCGTCGGACCAGCCGTTCAACCTCTACTCCCCACTGCTGAAGGCTCTCGTTCGACCTCTGCGTTCTCTCGCGAAGTTGCGCGCGGAAAACATGTTCGAGGTGCTTGTCACCATAGCGAGTGTCTAGTCCCTCCATTAGACGCTCCAACGTCCTGCCGTCTGGAGGAAGGTTCTCTAGGACCAGCAGAGCGTCCCCTCGTAGGGCCAAAGTTAACGCCGCGAAAGACTGGTCATCATCCCAGCGGTTCGTCTTGACCAGTGTTTGGAATTGGTACTTAAAAGCCGTCCAGGACGACGTGCCATCAAAACGCGGCATATCAAATTTTGCGGCTGATGCACAATGGGTGTGCGATGGTGCGCTAACAGCAACGGGTTCGCGTGCTTCGAGCTTGACAATTTTTTTGTTGATGTCCAGCAGGCGATCTTCGTGGCCATCAATTCTGGTTTCGAGGCTATCAGCTCGGGCGGAAACCTCCTTGACCTCTAAGGTGAGATTTTTCACTTTCTCGCCCAACGTGACGAGGCCGTGATCGATTTTTTCGAGGATCAGGTTCTGCTTAGCCTCTTGTTCCCGGCGGGCTTCCTCCTGTTCGCGGCGGGCTTCTTCCTGGTTAGCCGCGATTAGGTCCTGGAGCTTACGTTGGTTAGCCTCTTGTTCGCGGCGGGCAGCTTCCTGTTCGCGGCGAGCAGCTTCCTGTTCGCGGCGGGCAGCTTCCTGTTCGCGGCGGGCTTCTTCCTGGTTAGCCGCGATTAGATCCTGGAGCTTACGCTGGTTAGCCTCCATACTAGCTTGCATGGCGGCCAACACTGCGGCGAGGTTCATTTCCGAGGATGGCACTGTTGGCGCCTCAGCAGCTGCCGTTGCTCCCATACCAGCCCGATCTTCCGCTTCCAGACGTTGCCGTGCAGCATCCATCTCCACTTGCCTCCTTGTTCGTGGTCCCTGTTCGTCGTCCCTCTGTAGTAATGGCATCTCACTTCTGACACCAGTTGTTACGAACGTGAGTAATTAAATGCCGGTTTACTAGCAGATAACTTTAATCACCACAAAACAATGACAAATTAGTCCAATCAACAAATAACCAATCACTATAAACACTCAGAGTTCCGTTTAGTATCGCTTAGGTCGCTAGGTATCACTTCACACACTTAGGTAGTTCGCTCTGTATCGCTGACGAAATCAAACTGACTGCTACTAGCCGGGGCCCCGTATTTATATGCGAAGCCATCGAAACCTCTCGACACCGACGTTTCAAGGACATTCTAGAACAAAAGAGTGGCATCGGGAGGCCATAAATCATTATTATTACTCTCGTAAGTAGGTACTTATCTACCACCTCACATGCGAATTTCGACTCTATTGCTAATACCGGAAGGTACACATTCCCTTATCCACCCACATAACTACCTACTGAATGTTACCTAATAATAATAGTCTATTTCGGACTTTTCTGGAATTTGCCAGGCCTGAGTATGTACTCCTATTCTCGAAGCTTCGCACAGCAATGCGTTTTAATTATTTGATGCTACTCTTGATTCCGTCGAAGATATAGCGTAATCAAGTTTCACGGCGTAACAATAATAAAGTCGTCTCAGGTAGGTCAGAAGTGGCTGAGACATTAGAAAACTTTCACCATTTTGGTGAAAGAAAATACGAAATTTTTCCCTTCTTTATCTTTTTTAGCTGAAACTTTTTAAAAGAAAATTTCATTAAGGATATACCAAGTTTTGAATTTAAGTATAATAATATCTTTGATAATACAATTTAAACAAATTATTCAAAAGTCTTAACATATAAAACACTGAGGACTTATGGGGTATATCCGTTAAGCTTCTTGGAGATAATCTTGATACAATTTCGTCTAAAAGGCGTATGACCTCTCACAAGGATTTGACTGCGTTGACCATAATACTCTGATCTGTAAATTATAACACAAGCTGCTGATCTTGTTTTTTCCTACTTATTTTACAAGCAGCAAAGTGTAATTATTTATTAATACTGGTATTCAGCTAAATCCGGCTTGACTGGAAGCCGACCCCAATATAGTTGGGAAAAGGCTAGGCAGATGATGGAAAATGTAATTATTAATGGGGTGACGTCCTCGGGGTCTGAATAAAATTGAGCGTGCTCCAGGGTTCAATCCTTGGCCCTTTCCTTTTTCTAGTTTATATTAATGACCTTCCTTACATGATGGCTAATTTATCCGAAATAATTCGATTTGCTGATGAGACTTACCTTATTTTTATAGTAGATAGAAAAGATGTGGATGTTTTCCGTGTCAATAAAAGTCTGCTTCTTCTTTCAAAATGGTTCGCAGCTAATAACTTCCTACTAAATGCAAACAAAACAAAATTTATAAAGTTTTTACTACCGAATTTGACTACTTGAATACACTCTTGACTACAACAAACTGGATTTCATTGCTCTTAATGGTTTTTCTTCATTTCCATAGCGCGTTTTTACGTGTTTTAGTGGCTGTTTAAAAGGAGGTGTTTTGTGGATCATTTTTTCTTATTGGGCTATATTAATTGGTTTACACGTATAATGTTGTGCTGTTTTTCAGTTCCTGTGTACGAAGGACAAGAAACAGTGTTTCTCACAAAAGCATTTGGATAATGTGTAAGTACCGTTATTTAATAAAAGCTAAAAATAAAATTACTAACCACCTATGAAATTTACAATTATTAAGTACACTTAATTTTGATTTCGCTACCAAAAATTAAGTGCTAAAATACCGACTCAATATTAACTACTTTTTTTTGCGAATCAAGGGCTTGTCTTTTTAAGAAATAGAATGCTTGAAAACCTCTTTCTATGCAATATGACACGAATATGTACTACCTTAGTAGTAACTGTTACATTACCTTAAAAAACAATATGCCCTAAATGAAAATATTCTTCTTTACAGTACAGTTCCCGTAAAAAGTATTGAAGATTTGGGCTGCCGTTTCAATTCGTGAGTATGGTTTACGTTTAGAGTGTTTATAAAATGCATTATAATGTCTACTTATTGAACTATTAAAAATCTACATATTAGTTTATATACAAGGAGCAGTTTTGAATCTGTTAAAACACTCAGGAGATAATTACGTTAGTGATTCTCAACTCGAAACAAATATAAAATAGGTAGGTATTATATTCCTTTTTACGTAAATTGGTAAATCCTTTTCGTAGTGTAAGTGGGCGGAGCCTTGCACAGGCTAGCGCACTCGCGTACGCAGTGACACAACGGATGATTTTTTCTTTAACGTTTGAATCCCCAACCGGTCCTATGAGACCGCGCTGTTATTGTTTTACTATTGTGTCTCGTTTCGCGGGTATCTGAGTAATTAAAGAGGTTTACTACTATAGTCTTTCTAAATAACCAAAAAGATTTTGAAAAATCAATTATCATTTTTTAAATATTAACCAGGTAGGTATCGTATTTTTATAAGATTATTTACGAGTTGTATAAGTAGAAATCTTGTGCAGATTCATAACGGCACTTTGTAAAACGTAAAAGTAATAATTAATATCTTCATAGATACCTGAAATTACATTTTAGACTGAGCTCATTTTGTTATTTTTCATATGGTACTAATTTGTATTTCTTTTTTCGTAGTGTCGAGAAAAATAACACGGTAAGTTGTTAATTTACCAGTTCGATCTGCTTAGGATTAATATTAAACTTGACTAAAAAATGTTTTTTTCCAGGTGACTCTGAACTGTACAATTTCAAATAAAGCACTCAAAATCAATCCTCCACTAGAAACGTGAGTACTCTCGTTTTTTTCTAATTTAAAACATGATAATTATTGGACTATGATGTGAAGAGATCTTGTAAGAAACATAGTAATATTTATTCTATACCTTGAAAATATCGGAATCCTAATTTTTTATATCTTAACTATCTCATGTTTATTGAAAATAATTGTATGTGTCATGGCATTCGAAGCCCGTGAGATTCATACATTCATCACGTACCTGTAGCTAAACATATTATAAATAATTTGTTACAGGAGGAACATGTTAAATTCGTTGTGTCAAAAATTGACATGGGCGTAAGTATTTTACAAGATTTAGTACTTTATGTTCAATCTAATTTAATCGAAGAATCGTCATGTATATCCATTTTTTTATAATTTCAGTCACTTACCGCAACCAAATAATACCAAAATTGAAAGCGATACCGATGAAACGATGGTAAGTAATGTAAAATATGTCTGTAAGAGATTGCTCTGTACGATAAGACCGCCCATAGTACACTTAGTTTTAACAAAGGTTTATCCTATTCATATTATAAGGTGTACAGTAATAGAGTATGCAGAAAAAGTTTTTAACCACAGCGTAAATTTATTTTGGTGGCTCAGTGTAAGTAATAGAACACAGGTCGATCTTCAAGGTTAAGCAACGCTTGCCAAGGTTGGTCTGTGGATGGGTGACCATCTTAACATAACGATTTTCCTCCTAACTTCTATAATAAACTAGCTGTCCCCTGCGGTTTCACCCGCATTTTTCGTTACTGCTCCACTCCCGTGGGTCGTAACGTGATGGTATATAGCCTATAGCATTCCTCGATAAATGGGCTATCTAACACTGAAAGAATTTTTCAAATTAGACCAGTAGTTCCAGAGATTACCCCCTACATACAAACTTACAAACATACAAACTTACAAATTTTACTTCTTTATAATATTAGTATAGATAATAACGGTTTAATTATTTTTATAAATATTTAGTGAAAAAAAAATCAATTTGTAGAACATTTGTTTTAAAAATTCAACATTTTAAGTAATGATTATGGTGTAGTTGCTCAAGATCTTTTACAAAGTGGCTGTTTGAAAGATTCATGAGATGTTTTGAGGACCAATTCTGCTGATTAAGGTAGCCATACTTGTTAGGGTGTACCTGTAAGGTTTGCCTGCACAATTATACCTATCAGGTAAGTTTGAGCTGATTAGAGAACATGAGTCTATTTGCACAATGTGCAAAATACACGCTCCGACTTATATGTAAAACTCAATTGTACAGGCAAACCTGGTAGGTATACTTTAGCTTGCATAGCTACATTAAGGGCCTGTTTCACCACCTATGATTAAGTTTCGAGTATCTTACTTGACACATAATTTCATACGAATTCTGTCACATTTTTGAATTTATTCAGTGAGTAGTGCCTACTCGGACATTGTGAAACAGGCCCTTAGGCTATATAAATTGTCAAACATTATATATGTATTTATATATGTTACGGCTAATACCCGAAGTGCGGCTACACCTAGTTTTAGCCGGTTAGAACTAGGTGTAGCCACTTACTCTTGGTTAAACCTAGTACGAGCCGATTGTTTTCGGGTAAAACTAGGTCTAGCCTTCATCATGCCGGCTACAACTAGGTCCAGCCATTCCCTGTTGGATAAAACTAGGTCTATCCGATATCATTCCGGCTAGAACTAGGTCCAGACAATCCCTGTTGGATAAAACTTAGATGCGTGTCCCACCAAGCCTTCCGCCCCGCGTCACACTGCAAGTCACAAGGTAGTGTTGAACGTGCCAATCAAGACATGTGTGGCAACAAAAAGTGCCTCTGCAAAGCTTCTGGTATTTTGTGCAACTCAAAATGTCACTCAAGTTTAAGTTGTTCTAATAAATAGTTTATGTTATTTATAAAAATGTGATTTATAATTATAATAACATTCTTTAAATTATAATAATATGCAACTACTTATTGTCTGTTGTTAAAAAAATGTTCCTGATTGTTCCTATTATATTAAAAATTGTACTCCTAATAATTTGTGTTAATTATTACAATGTGATTTATAAGAATAAAAAAGCTCTACGTTTCTTTTTATTGGATGTTTTTTTTTATATCTAAAAAAGCTCTGCCGATAGCATGCCGGCTACAACTATGTACAGCCAATCCCTGTTAGATAAAACTAAGACACGCGCTGCTGCTGCAGACGCTGTGAGTCACACTTGCTAGTAGACCTGCAGTAGATCAGCAGCACCTGGCGCTCACAACCTGCAGAGGCGCGTGCCTCGCTATGCCCTCCACCCCGCGACGCTGCTACAGATGCTGTGAGTCACGAGTGTGACGCGGGGCGGAAGGCTTGGCGGGACACGCATCTAAGTTTTATCCAACAGGGATTGTCTGGACCTAGTTCTAGCCGGAATGATATCGGATAGACCTAGTTTTATCCAACAGGGAATGGCTGGACCTAGTTGTAGCCGGCATGATGAAGGCTAGACCTAGTTTTACCCGAAAACAATCGACTCGTACTAGGTTTAACCAAGAGTAAGTGGCTACACCTAGTTCTAACCGGCTAATACTAGGTGTAGCCGCACTTCGGGTATTAGCCGTAACATATACAACGTGTAACTTTAAATGCGCAAAACCTTAGACACCCCAAACGATTTTTAATCCAATTGACCTAATACTGAGAGAAAAAAAATATTTAAAAAGAATTGAAGGGTTATGTGCTGTTTTAGTTTGTTTAAAATTCGTATTTACATGGAAATGAGTATGATTATTATCCCGTTTATGAGAAAATCTAAATTGGACGACAACCGTTTGTGTTTGTTTACCTATTTACGCAGGTTTATGCACGTGATGGCTTGATTTGTTGATAAATAGACAAAGCAAAATGTTTTAATTATTATTTTTTGAAAAATGTAACCTATATTAAAAAGTGGTTTTATTGCTTCTGCTCGTTATTCTGAACAAACAAATTTCAGGTTTTGCGCATTTAACGTTACACGTTGTATATACGAGATGGCCACCCATATAATGCGTTGTTTTTCAGTTCCTGTGTACGACAAACCAGAAATACTGTTTCCCATTACATGTTTTGGGTGAGATGTAAGTACAGTTATTGAATACTACTACTGTACTCTGCTTAGCCTTTTCCCAACTATATTGGGGTCGGCTTCCAGTCAAGCCGGATTTTACGAGGAGCGGCTGCCTACCAGACCTCCACAACCCATTAACTGGGGTAACACGGTACTTCATGGCAAGACTGAAGTCAGATTGAAGTACAGTTATTGAATAAATGTTTAAAATAAAATAAAAAATGCCTGGGTGTCGAATTTAAAAAAATATTTCGCCATTAGATTGCTACTTTATTACTGAGTGAGCTAGGGCATATGCTTTTTATTTTCACGTGGCAGAAGTCGCTGGCATAAGCTAGTACGTTATAAATTAAATTATTGTTTCTTTAGTACCCCAATCAAGTTATAACTTAATTATCTCTGTTTCAGGGTGGATGCGGTGACTAGATTATGCGTGTGTTCTAAGTAAGTTGTTTATTTTTTTATACAGGATTATTTGTAAAACAATAACAACCTTCCAAGACTGTATTACTGACATCGTAAACAACTATTGTTTTATGACTTTTAAAAAACATAATACATTTACCAAAATCTAACCATGAAGATTTTGTTGTTCCATCTGACACATTTTAACTCTGTATTTTGCTGTACCTAGCTACTGTACTATCGCTTGCTTTGCATAGACTTCGTAACATTTAGAACGATCAATTTAAATAATTTTATTTTTCTATGAAAATTATGATAACCAAAATATGTCAATTTTTAAAAAGTCATAGTTAAATGCCAGTGTTTCACAAATGTATGAATATTTTTAAGTAATTATTTAATAAATGCATTGTTTAATATTTTAAATACACATTTAAATTGAAAATGTTTTGCTTTCAGCGTTACCGTAGGAGAAGTCAAGGTAAGAATATCGTATTAAGATGAAGTTTAAAAATACTACTTTAAGATCAATATTCAATATTATGTTATTATTATATTTCTTATTGTTTTCAGTCGGAGTGCACTTACAGACAGAAACTGGATGAACAAAAGTGAGTATCTATTACCCATCGGGATTTTTGAGATTGGTTTAAATATAATGCAGAAGAGAAAAACATTTTTTTCTGGTCCACGCAAGATAAGCTAAAGATACTAGCTACTATCCTTTATATTTAAACATGGAATTATCTGTTTCAGATTGAAAAACATTGATAGTATGTGCACATCTCTAAAGTGAGTACTTTCATCTATTTTAATTTATATAAAATAATAAAAATAAAAACAAAAACATAAAGAAAATGGTTATAAACCACAAAAGGAATTCATCCAAATAATCCATGAATGAATCTGATTTCTTCTACGAGGCATTTTCACAGATAATATAATACCGTAACTTCATTTTTAAAAGGAAATGGCATAAAATGTGATTTATCTTGCAAAGTGTGGTAGTGATATGTAATCAAAAATTATACACCTAATGACAGTATCAAAATTATGAATGTCCGTTAAAGAAATTGTCTTTTTTGAACGCGCAATAGATTGTAACTTGCACATTGCCACTAACTTCGTTCGTGAGAATGTTTTTACAAAAACTTTAACACCACTACTTTTTACTAATATTTATTTTTTCTTACGCAGAAATCTCACTACTCAACTGGATAAAGTAATACAGAATATTCCAGTAACCGAAACTCCTCCTTCAAACATCCAGACCAACAACAACACTGGGTTTTTCTGTGGGAACTCGACAGAAAAACCCAAGAATAACGCCACTGATCCGCCAGTAAATCCCAATAATAACGCCACTGATCCGCCAGTAAATCCCAAGAATAACGCCTCTGATCCGCCAGTAAATCCCAAGAATAACGCCACTGATCCGCCAGTAAATCCCAAGAATAACGCCACTGATCCGCCAGTAAATCCCAAGAATAACGCCACTGATCCGCCAGTAAATCCCAAGAATAACGCCATTGATTCAGCAGAAAATCCTAGTAAAAACGACACAGGGTAAGTTGTAAAATGTTGCGTAGTTGTAGTTTTAGTTCATCAAAAAATTCGTGTAAAGCGATAAGTGACGTGATGAGTATTTTTCGAATACTTGAACTCAAACGTTCACGGGAAAATAGACATTAAGATATCCATGCTATTGTGCATCGTACCTTACATGTAGCGTTTAAGCCTGGGGGGTTATTTATACAAAATTATGACCCCGGCCTTGAAATAATAGAGGTTACCATTAAGACCGACCTTCGCCCATCTGTTTATTAGATGAAAAGTATTTTGTATCAAAAATATATTAAATATTTAATATACATATAATAAATATAAATATAAATATTTATAATAATAAATATTAATATAAATATTTAATTTAATATAGAAATATCGCGGATGGGTTGCTTACAAAACCCTGGTCAGACTACTTTCATTTTTAAATTGAAAAACGACTTTTTATAAAAATAAACTAATGTTTAAACACATTAGTATATTTTTAAATAAAAAGGACTAACCGATAGTACATTTTACACATTTTTTTTGTACATTTTTTTCTGTGTTGCCATCTATCAATATTAGGAAAATGAAATAATTAAATTATACTTTTTGTCACAGCAAATTTGAAAAATATGTCGCATCACCTACGGAGGCTGGTTCGCAGTATTCGACAGGAACAGTAGTGGCCATTGGATTTTGTGCTTTCGTTGTAGGCACACTCATCGCTGTCGCGGCTAAAATGTCGTACACTCGCTACAGAAGACGAACTTATGGTAATAGATATTTTTTATCTACATAATCGTAACAATTTGTTTAGTAATTAAATCAATAAAAAATATATTTATTGAACGATTAAGTACATATAAATCGACTAGGTAACCAGGAAAAAGTTGTTTGCCACACCCATATATTATTTAAATAAAAATATTAATAAAAGTCGGGTAGGCCTACCTACCTATCAATTTCTTTTATTTTCTTTATAATATATTTCTTTTAGTTTTCTTTTTATTTGGAGACACACAGGACCGATCATTGTGGCGACGCTTGGGGGAGGCCTATGTCCAGCAGTGGACGTCTTTCAACTGAGATATTATCTATTGACCGATGCTGCTCGAGCACACGATATTTTTCGACTTGTCCTTTTGGAATACTTTAAAATTTCTTTAAATTGTTTCAGCAGTAAATCAAGGCCGAGCTTAAGTGATAGAGGATCATAGTCGTTGGTCGGCCATCACGCAGCCTGTGCAATTAAACAGTCACAATGTTTCCACTATTATTTCTTTCACTATTTTCTTGTAATCTAAAAAATAAATTTTAAACTAAGTATATCATCTCCTTTGTTTAATTTTTCTACCTATACAAAGAAAGAAGAAATAAGATAGAAAATCCTTTTATTTGCGAGAACAGTAACTAATTTACAGTTTGACATTATTAAAAAAAAACTTCATGGAATGTAGACCTTTGGCAGTCGTTACGGATAGTCAGAAGCCAGTAAATCTGACTCCAGTCTTGCCATGAAGTACTGTGTTACCCAAGTTAATGGGTTGTGGAGGTCTGGTAGGTAACCGCTCCTCGTAAAATTCTGGTATTCAACTAAATCCGACTTGACTGCAAGCCGACCCCAATATATGTAGTTGGGAAAAGGCTAGGCAGATATTGAAATACATGCCATATTATAATATTATGTACAATTGTACATCTTTCACAGTAGATACAGGAACCAATAAACTAGAAAAAAACCATGGGCAACAATGTATAAAGCGTGGGCTCTTTTACCAACGGAGATACAGTATATGCCATTGTAAAGGGCATTATATCTTTTTTAGCAAACGAATTGAAGGTTGTGCCAATAGTAACAATTTAAGTACGAACCGAATCCTTTACAATGGCACATAGTTATCGTTGCGTCGCGTTGGACCATGAGCCCAGTTTGTCCCATCGTCCTTTGACCATCCGTTTATCCAAGGAATATTATGTTGTAAATGTGTTGTAGAGATCTGATAGGCAGTCACTCCCATGTAAAATATAAGTTTCCAGCCGCATTTATATATGTTGGGAAAACGCCAGAAGATTATGATATTATCCATTTTACCATCGGACAAACCGTCGTACGGCGAGTATCCATCATAACGTTGTCAAAACCTGCACGATCCGGACTAAGCGCTTTGCCTCGTCGTTTATACCGCGTATATTGAAGGACTGGAACAATTTGCCTACTCCGGCCTTTCCATCCGATTATAATTTGGGTATCTTCAAGACTAGAGTGAATAGGCTCTTAATAAACTAGTGCGCCTCACCATCAACGACTGCATCACTGCTTACCATCAGGTGGGATTGCAGTCAAACACTAGTTTATGATATATATTAAAAAAAACCTTAAAACGGGTCCTCCGCACTTTAATTGTCCGGCTCAAATTGTAGTTTTATAACCAGAATTTAATAATAAGCGTACAGTCCTTAAATGTAAAGGTTGCTTTACAGTCTTACAACTACCTATAACACATAAAATAATATCATCATCATCATCATCTGCCTAGCCTTTTTCCCAACTATATATATATATTTTTTTTTCCCGGTAGGGGAATCATCAGAACGACTTCTCCCACTCTTGGGCGGAGCGGGAGGGCGTGTCAGACTCTTACTGACTAAACCCCTACCCCGTTCCTTTGTTGCCATCGATCTGGGGGACACACACGGTGACAGCCTTTCGGATACCGTGTTCCCCAGAGGCTTCGGCCCTGCCGGGCCCCTACAGTTTGCTGACATCTCCTTGAGGCGCGCGTGGAACAGAACGCGCCGTTGACGACTAGGCTCGGTCCAGATTATTACCAGACTGCCGGACGGCGAGCTACCCAGTGCTCGCCGTCCGCGAGCCCGCACCTACGGTGGTCGGAAATCGGGATCGGGATCTCGGCGGCGGCGGCGTGAGTTCCGTTGCCTCACGCGGTCGGCAGCCTCCTTCGCTAACATTACTGCTTCGCAGAAGGAGGCGACTGCCTGCCACCCCTCCTCGCTCCGGACCATGGCCTCTACCAGGGCCCGGCGCGAGAGGTCACCGCCGCCGATAGCCTCCACAAGGACACGGCGGTGCTCCGCCCAAGCGGGGCACACCACTACCGTGTGCTCCACCGTGTCCTCCGGGCGGTCCACACAGTGGCGACACCCGGGCGTCCTTTCCTCCTTGATCCGATGCAGGAACCTCCCGAACTTACCGTGTCCAGTGAGGACCTGCGTCATACGGAACGAGAGGACGCCGTGACCTCTTTCCAACCACTCCTCAAAGAGGAGACTTACCGCCGCAATGACGGCATGCCCAGCACTGGGTTTCGACAGTCGCAGTCGCCATGCCACCCTGAGATTCCGCCGGAACTCTGTCCGCCATACCGCGACTTGTCGTGGCAGCGGAGTTTCGCCCCGGCGTTGCATCTCCACGCGCAAATCGTGCATGCGTGCAAGGACTGTTGCCTCCAAATCCCACGGTGGCAGGCCAGCAAGGAGGCTCGCCGCTTCGCGGGAGATCGTGCGGTATCCCCGCACCATCCGGATGGCCATGACCCTCTGGCAAGCGTTCAGTTTGGCCGCTGGTCGCTTACCTAGCGATGGCCCCCAAACTGGCGCCCCGTAAAGGGCCATGGACCGAACGATCCCCGCGTAGAGCCTCCGGCAGGGGGCGTCTGGACCCCCTAGGTTGGGCAGGAGCCGCTTCAGAGCGGCACCAGTCCTGTCCAGTTTGGGGGCCAAACGTCGGAAATGCTCCTCGAAAGTCCACCGGCTGTCGAGGACGAGTCCCAGGTACTTCATCGTCGACCCGACGCCGATGTGAACCCCCCCTCTCTCTCTTCTCTTCTCTTTTATATGATTTCACTGGAGTTTTCATCATCTACCTAGCCTTGTCCCAACTATATTGGGGTCGGCTTCCAGTCAAGCCGTATTTAGATGAATACCAGTATTAAAGTAATAAATAGATAAATTGTTACAGATGAAATAAATGTTATTGGTTTTTTCTTGTATAGTCCCTGTAATCTATCTGTGCAATCCTTTGCCTAGTGAAAAAGAACAGACGATGGTAAATTTCATGGGAATATATTTAATTGTAGAAATAAATATGTTTTCTTTCTTTTCTTTTTTTAAATTTTGTTTGTAAGAGTGCAGCGGTTGTGTCTAGTTGTGTTGTATCCACCAAGTTAGGAGTGCGCTTTGCTTTGTTTAATTTATTTCATCACCACCTGCTATCAAAACGGTCGCGGTGAGAGAAAACATCGTGAGGACCGATGATGATGATTTCTTTGGAAAAACAAATAATAATGCTTAGTCTCTACAATTAGTAGTGTATGTGTAACTCACATACGTTACCTATGTTTTTTTAGATACAGTAGTAGGTACTTGTGTTGGGGCTGTCGCTTTATAAATTCTTACTATTTGTCGTTTAACCTTGTTGGTTTAGTGGTCGTAAAGTTACCATGCCATGTCCGGAGAAGAAATATATACATACATGAGGCATCATGCAGAAGGTGACGATGCCGTGACGCCTTTCCCGCAAGTCTTACAAGTCTCAAAGAAGGGACTTCCAGCCATGATTATGGAGTGCCTTACGTACGTTTACCCATGGTACTCGTAATTAGTCTTCAAGCTCGGGCATGTCGCTATTTTTATTTATTGGTATAAACTGGTGCTTGACCGCGAACTGATGGTAAGCAGTGATGTAAAGGTTGATGGTAAGGCGCACTAGTTTTTTAAGAGCCTATTCACTCTAGCCTTAAAGGCACTCAAATTATAATGGGTCGGGAAAACCGTGGCAGGCAAATTGTTCCAGTCTTTCGATGTACGCAGTATAAACGACGAGGCGAGAGGTTTCAACACTGTAAGGGTGATCACTTCTCAAATAGAGGACTTACCGCCATGCTCTCTATCGTCATGGCGGTTAGTTTCCCGTCCAATAGTGGGCCAAGTCAAGATTTACCACTTAAAAAATAGTGGTCAGTCTTCTAGCTCGGGGAAGTTGCTAATAATACATAATTCAAGGATTAAAGTCAACTTCCTTCCTTAAATAGTTTTAGCATAATTATTTGGATATGATTATTTCTTTGTGGCTATTTTTGTAAAAAAATTGTATAAAATATTAATCATTATTGTTATTTGTCAGTATTTATTTATCTTAAGACCCTGGAGTCTTTTTTAAGGTGAGATTTCATTAAAATAACTTCTCTCGTTCTGAGCAGGGGGGGAGGCGGCATGTCAGACTTCTACTGACTAAAATCCACTCCTGTTCCTTATATACCCTAATTCCAGGGTCCCGGGGTTCTCTTTCGTCAACCCAGAAGGGATCCTGGGAGCCTACTGGGGAGTAAGTAGGCTTAAACCCCGTTTGGCCCCTACGGTTTGCTGACATCTCTTTAAGGCGCGCGTGAAACAGTACGGGGCGTCGACGAAATGGGCACCTGGAAACTCGGTATGTTTAGATGGTCACCCGTCCACAGAACAACCTTGTCAAGCGTAGCTTAACCTCGGCTAACTATCGGCCCGTGCGGCTGTGATTATCTAGCCACGAGCTCCTCATCTTTCCGCAAAGACTCTATCTTAAGATTATGGTCCCTGCTTGAGCGATGTTATTAATAAACATCATAAAAGGCGAATAAAAAACAGAAAATTATCTAGCTAGCTCGAAGTGACGTAGCAACAAGTCGGCGATTGTGGGTGGCACGACATTGGTCAAGTCGGTAATTCGTCAAGTACGAAGTTCGTCCAATTTGAAATTGGTCAAAGCTGTAGTTCGTCTAATCGGAAATTTGCCAAATTATGGAATTCGTCTAATACGCAATTGGTCAAGTCCATGTACAGTCGATCAAACGCGAAACGTGTACCATCAAACGCGGTACATAGGAACGCAGGGGTGAATAGTCTTTGATTAGGATGTTCACTTTTGTATTTATTTATATTATTGATTTCTATCAGTTATTAAATGGTAAATTAGATGTGCTACAGTGCTTAAAACAGTTATGTTGGGTATAAATAATTAATACGCAACACAACTGTTTCAAGTACTGTAACACATAATAACATAACTTTTTTTTTTCTTTTCCAATGTCCGATAAAGCCCAACAATTGTTTGAGTTAATTTTAAGGTAGATTGTAAGTTTTTTGTGTTTTTCTCTACTGGGCGATGTGGTCGCAAAGCGACAAAGCCCTTTAAGCAAATAAAAAAAAAACTTTTTTTTTAATGGAACATTAAAAGTGTAATGAGGATTTTTACATTTAGTGTTTCACGCCGTTTCGTATCAGCTTCGTAGTTTTAAAGATCTAAACATACATAGGGACAGACAGCGGGATTTTTTTTATACTATGTAGGAAGTATTGATAATGATTATTATGTACATAAGTGTAAATATGAATAAAATAAATAAGTTAATATAAACTACCTCGGCACTCATTTTTTAGCCGACTGTACTTAAATCACTTGACCAATTGCGTATTAGTCGAATTAAATAATTTGACAAATTTCTGATTAGACGAACTACAGCTTTGACCAGTTCTCACAGCGTTGACTCAGTTCAGAACTACAGCTTTTTCCAGTCTTCGCGCGAACTCGTAAGCGTTCGGGTGCAGAAAAATGTCTTCCGAGATAGTAAAGTGGGTTAGGGGTCGTTCGGCCCACTATGGAACTGGGACTGGGGACCAGTTACCCCTTATAAAATTGATAGTGGTTAACTGGGCCCACATATGTTGTGCTTTTAGTCAAGCCAAGGGTGGCTTAAAATGGTTTAAATATTATTAAGTATAAAATAGATTTTGTACAGGTACAAGCATTTACATATAAATATTATTTTTATTACTATAACATACATAGCAAATTGCAAAAAATGCAAGAAAATTCGAATCCGAATCCGACTCGGCTGGGCAGCGTTCAGGAAGCTGCACGGTATCTTCTCGTCCAACCTACCGCAGTGTCTCAAGACAAAAGTCTATGACCAGTGTGTGTTGCCAGTGATGACATATGGCTCGGAAACGTGGTCGCTCACAATGGGCCTCATCAGAAGGCTAAAAGTCACCCAAAGAGCAATGGAAAGGGCTATGCTCGGAGTTTCCTTGCGCGATCACATCAGGAATGAAGATAACCGCAAGAGAACTAAGGTTACCGATATAGCCCGAAGAATCGCCAAACTTAAGTGGCAGTGGGCAGGGCACATTGCTCGTAGAACAGATGGTCGATGGGGACGGAAGGTTCTAGAGTGGCGGCCACGTACCGGAAGACGCAGCGTCGGAAGGCCTCCCACAAGGTGGACCGACGACCTGGCGAGGGTCGCGGGAATCCGATGGATGCGAGACGCGCAGGACCGGTCGCTGTGGCGACGCTTGGGGGAGGCCTATGTCCAGCAGTGGACGTCTTTCGGCTGAGATGATGATGATGATGATGCAAGAAAATTTGATTTTTGCGGGCAACCTTGGCGCTTTCGCCTTAAGAACAACAAGTCTAATTACACAATCAACCTATCTTGTCAAAATGTAGGTAACAGCTGATGTTACAATAACGCCATATGAGCTGGTGCTTTAGTTCATGAATCCCCGACCGGTCCTATGAGACCGCGGTGTTATTGTTTTACTATTGTGTCTCGTTTTGCGAGTATGTGATAGGTTAACTCCGGGACATGTTGTAGATACATAAAAATATATTGACATGTACTCGTAGATTTAAGAAAAACAAGTCTATTTAAGTAGGTAGTAAAATCAACATTCTTTCCGAGCCATATGTCATCACTGGCAACACACACTGGTCATAGACTTTTGTCTTGAGACACTGCGGTAGGTTGGACGAGAAGATACCGTGCAGCTTCCTGAACGCTGCCCAGCCGAGTCGGATTCGGATTCGAATTTTCTTGCATTTTTTGCAATTTGCTATGTATGTTATAGTAATAAAAATAATATTTATATGTAAATGCTTGTAGTACCTGTACAAAGCCAGTAAATCTGACTCCAGTCTTGCCATAAAGTACCGTGTTACCCCAGTTAATGGGTTGTGGAGGTCTGGTAGGCAGCCGCTCCTCGTAAAATACTAGTATTCAGCTAAATCCGGCTTGACTGGAAGCCGACCCCAATATAGTTGGGAAAAGGCTAGGCAGATGATGATGATGATGATGCTTGTAGTACCTGTACAAAATCTATTTTATACTTAATAATATTTAAACCATTTTAAGCCACCCTTGGCTTGACTAAAAGCAAAACATATGTGGGCCCAGTTAACCACTATCAATTTTATAAGGGGTAACTGGTCCCCAGTCCCAGTTCCATAGTGGGCCGAACGACCCCTAACCCAGTAAAGTGTGTATCATGTAATATAGTCATAAACGAGTTATTATGTTTTGTGCAAAACAAAATTGACATTATGGACGAGGAGAGTTTGATCCGGTTATGCCTAAGCACGTATAATAATGAAGAAATTGAATCAGCAAAAACTTTGTTGTACGAGTCCATTTCTACGAGTACCCGCAAAATATCGAGGAGAAAAAACAAAGAACCAAAGAATATTGAAGACATTATAAGTGTTTTAAAAACCACAGACCCAGATAAAACTCCAATTTTCGTGGCCAGATTGTTAGAAAAATTACCGCCGATATCCTTTGACCACGTCGATGTTTCAGCCCTATTAAAGGACATCCTGGTGTTGAAGCAAGAAGTACAAACTTTAAAACAGTCTAGTGTAACGTTGGATCAAATAAATAGTCTAAAAGCAGATATAAACCACATGAAGTTTGCGTCACTGTTAGATGCGGAAAGGCCAGTGTTTGTCAACAATAGACGCGGTGGATACTTAGCGGAGAGAGGGCGAGATAGTGGTCCAATCGGTATCATAAATCTCTCAAATACGTATAGTAATGAGGAAAGTACACCGAAGAATTTTAATATGGTTCCAGAAAAAGTTCATTTGCGGCGTTCACCCGCAGTCCGGCAAAAAAATCAAAGTGTTCGCCGTCGCGCTATCTCTCTTGCGCGGTGCCCGAGCTCAACAGATATCGTCACCGCGGACACGAGTGCCAGCGACGACGTCACACAGCAGCGGCCGGCGATGGCCGATGGCGGAGTGAGTGACTCACGTACTGCGAATACTGTGACGCATAACGTATCGTCGCCGTCGAACCGGTTTGCTATAGAAATCCAAGCGAGCGCGAGCGCCGAGGGTTCAAAAAATATAAACAATGATAAGTCATTGGCAGAGATAGCGCGAAGTGGGGCATGGAAATCAGCAATCCCTAACGAAGAGTGGATCACAGTGCAAAGGAAAAGGTACAGAAACAGAGACGCTAACTCTGTTGTTCGAGGAAAAGTCGCTTTCATGCCTGAGGATAAGTTTAAGCCCGCCAGTTCGAAAATACCTTTATTCCTTTCCAATGTACACCAAGATACGACGGAGAATGATATTGTGGAGTACGTGTTTTCGAAGACTGAGGAAAAAGTTGTTCTTCATAAAATAAAAATGAAAACAAAAAAGTATTATAATGCATACAAAATGATGGTTTGTAGTGACAAGATAGGCATGTTCTTAAGTGACGAGCTCTGGCCAGCAGGTATAACATGTAGGCGTTTCAGACCTTACAAAAACCCTACCGCTGGCAGTGAAGAAATAAAGAAAGTGCTTTCTGATCAAGTATGAGTGCGACCTTAGTCACTTACAACTGTAAGAACATTAAGCGTTCCATAGACGATGTACGGCGGCTGTGCAGCTCTGCAGATATAATTGCGTTGCAGGAGACCTGGTTGCTGCCGGGTGAGTTATCTTACCTGGCTGAGGTGCACAGTGACTTTGGGAGTACGGGGACATCTGCCGTTGATACGACCGTCGGCATTCTCAGGGGCCGGCCGTTTGGTGGAGTGGCACTGTTGTGGCGTAAGGCGCTCTTTCCGTGTGTCGCTGTGGTCCCGTGTGTGAATCCGCGTATCGCTGCGATACGCGTGATAACAAGTGATCGACCTGTGCTAGTATTCAGTGTTTATATGCCCACAGACTGTGCGGAAAATATGGCGGATTTCATAGACTGTTTAAGTACAGTGAGTGCTATAATTGATGATAGTGGTATAGAATCTGTGTTCATACTAGGGGACTTCAACGCGCATCCAGGTGAGCGTTTTTATCGTGAACTTTTAGCCTACTCACTGGAACAAGACTGGACATGTGTGGACACGAGTAGGTTACAGGCAACATCTGACACATTCACTTTTATTAGCGACGCTCATGGCAGCAAACGTTGGCTCGACCATTGCATGGTGACAAGCGCTGCCTTGGGTTGTGTTACGCAAGCGTATGTCAAATACGGTGTCTATTGGTCCGATCATATCCCTCTAGTTGTTA
The DNA here is from genome assembly GCA_030763345.1 of Mythimna separata. Lineage (NCBI taxonomy): Eukaryota > Metazoa > Arthropoda > Insecta > Lepidoptera > Noctuidae > Mythimna > Mythimna separata. The sequence goes on from CM061175.1 coordinate 1,852,622, forward strand.
GATGTAATCTAGATATTATCAGTAAAAAAGTTTTTGACAAAATCCCTGTTTGTAACAGAATTAAATGGGGAGATAGGAGTGCAAGTCAGTGTATGGCTTATGAAAACTTATGTAACTCAAGACTTAGGCATATTGACCTGAATAGTGAGCTACAACTGTGCTGTGGCAAATATTGTGATAGTAGTTCTCACAGGGAAGCTATAAGTACCATGTATGAACAGGTAGTGGATATTTTATGTTCGACTGCTGAGGTGACTTATGAACAAAAGCCTTGCAAACGAAGGAAACCTTTGGCTGGGTGGAACAGGTATGTGAGCGAGGCTCATAGGAATGCCAAGCAAGATTTCATGACTTGGTGCGACCGTGGCAGGCCCTCGTCTGGTCCCTTATATAGCGCAATGGTAGCGTCTCGTAAAGTTTTTAAAGGTAAGCTCAAGTGGTGCCAAAACCATCAGGAACAATTAAAGATGGATTTACTGGCTAAACACGATGCCAATTCAGATTTTAAAAGTTTTTGGAAGGGTACTAACAAGTTAAATCCCAGGCCTGGCATTCCTGTGAGTGTCGACGGGGTTACCAACCCTAAAGATATTGCAGAGCTGTTTAGAAACCAGTTTACCACACAGTCGCCCCTTGGACCACCATGTGGGGAGCTCGATGCTGTTCCCAAAGATGAGGAGGTACCAACGGTGGTGCTAGCGAGGGAAGTTAGAACCATAATTAATAAAATGGTTAGAGGGAAGTCCCCAGGCCATGATGGGCTCAGCATCGAGCACCTACAGCATGCAGGTAGACACTTGCCACGAGTACTCGCACTTTTATTTAATTTGTGTCTATCTCACTCGTACCTGCCACAGAACATGTTGCGAGCTCGGGTGGTACCAGTAGTTAAGAATAAGACTGGAGACGTATCGGACGGTACAAACTATAGGCCGATTTCACTGGCCACTATTATTGCCAAGGTACTTGACAGCGTGCTCAACGCGCATTTAAATAAGCATGTCAAGATCCATGATGCCCAGTTTGGTTTTCGGCCTGGGTTATCAACGGAGATCGCCATTATTAGTCTGAAGCACGCTGTCAAGTATTATACAGATAGACAAACACCTATCTATGCTGTTTTTCTGGACTTGTCCAAGGCCTTTGACCTAGTCTCTTATGACTTACTGTGGCGGAAGCTGAGAGCTACAACGCTGCCGCCAGAGCTCGCAACTCTCTTCAAATACTGGTACTTAAACCAAGAGACGCGGGTAAAATGGGCAGGGGAACTTTCAGAGCCCTGCAGACCGGAGTGTGGGGTGAGGCAAGGGGGACTGTCCTCACCACTGCTCTTCGGTTTGTATGTGAATGAGCTGATAGAGCGACTCAGCAGCATGCGCGTCGGTTGCTATGTGGATGGAGTTTGTTTTAATAATCTCAGTTACGCGGACGATATGGTGCTGCTGGCTCCCTCTATTGGTGCTCTCCGCAAGTTACTGGCTGAGTGTGAGTCATACGCCGAGTTACATGGGCTAATGTACAACCCTAAAAAGACAGAGTTTATCGTCTTCGGGTCTGGTGCCAGATGTCCATCTTCGGTCCCTCCTCTGTTACTCAAAGGTCTTCCGATAAAAAGGGTTTACAAGTTTAAATACCTGGGCCATCTGGTGACAGATGATCTGAAGGACGATTTAGATCTTGAGAGGGAGCGCAGAGCATTGTCGGTCCGGGCGAACATGCTGGCCCGCAGGTTCTCACGATGTACAGTGGAAATTAAAATAGCCCTCTTTAAGGCATATTGTACGTCTCTGTACGCGGGAGCTCTGTGGTTCAGATATACTCAAAGGGCCTACAATGCTTTGCGTATCCAATTTAATAATGCTTTCAGGGTTCTGTTACGACTGCCACGCTTTTGCAGCGCGTCGGGGATGTTTGCCGACGCGCGCACTGACAACTTTGACGCAGTATGGCGTAAAAAATCTGCCTCGATGCTTCGCAGACTGCGTGACAGTCCTAACAGCATCCTACACTCGATAGCCACCCGGGTAGATAGCCCACTGGTGCATGCGCTGGTCGATCGAACGAGATCGTTATTAGTTATTAAGTACTAACGTAGGGTAAGAAATTCTGTTACTAACACGGGGCGTGGACCTCTGTGGTGATGTGGTATACTGGTTTATTACGTTTGTGAACATTGTTAATTTTTATTTCCCATGACATTTAATTTTATAACATTTTAATTTTGATTCCAAGACATTTTATTTAGTGACGTTTTATTTATTCATTTTTCTTGTTTTTATCTTGACATTTAATTTAATTTAATGACATTTTAATGATTATTATTTTATGGTTTATTGACATTTTAATTTAGAATCTATGACATTTTAATTTAGTGACAGTTGTAATTGAATTGGTTTTATTGTAGGAATATCAATCATATTAATTATTAGATATTGTAAAACATCATGGAGCTCCTGAACTAACATAGATTAAGTGGTACTAACAAATAATGTGGACCGAAGTTGTCTTGAAATGAATAAATTATTATTATTATATTATTATTTGACCAATTTCAAATTGGACGAACTTCGTACTTGACGAATTACCGACTTGACCAAAGTCGTGCCACCCGCGATTGTTCCTGAGGTGCTTGAGGAGTGGAAAAGCAACTAGCATCAAGTTTTTCTTTTGGTAACTGAATCTGTATCTAAGCGGAAACTTGAATCTAAGAATAAAAAAAAAGGAACATTCATAAATAATACAGACCAGATTCTATTTTAAAATGGTTAGTATTAAAAATAAATATAAACCAGAAAATATTATACATGTCGTGCTTAGGTCTTAGAATTAATCAATTCATGATATGGCCAACTACAAGTGGCCTGATCGTTTTAACGTTAACATTTGAAGATATGTTCAACCACGTTTGACCAAGTCTTTGCCTCGTGGTCCGTTCCACGACATGTAGTTCTATACCCATCGCTGCGCTGACATCAAAGAGCACACCATGATACTAATTGAGTGTTTAGCCTTCTCCAAAAAGCGGTCTGCATGGAACTGTTTTCCAGGACGACGTCGTCGGCTATATTTGCTAGTTTCCTTGCGCGATTATATCACAAATGAAGATAATCCGCAAGAGAACCAACACTACCGGCATAGCCCGAATAATCGCCAAGGGGGAGTGGTGAGTATCGACACATACATACATTGTTCGCAGAACAGATAGTTCTGCGAGCAATGTATGTGTCGATGGGGACGAAATTTCTGAAGTGTCGACCACGTACAGAAAGACGCATCGTTGGAAAATCCGATAGATGCTAGAAACTCAGGACCGGTCGTTGTGGCGACGATCGGGGAGGCCTTTGTCGAGCAGTGGACGTCTTTTAGCTGAAATGATGATGATGACTGGAATAATGATAAAATTAGATTCTGTTAAAGTTTCTTTACAATACAAAGTATTCCACATTGAAACACTTCTGATTTCCGAATGCAATGACACAAAAGACTATAGTATCCATGAAATTTGGTTTTAAAATATCATAGTTTTAGAGCGATTGTAATAGAAAGAAAGAAAGAAAACATGTTTATTTGGCACACTATAATTAATCAACAAACATTAATTAAACATAAAATATAATCAACAATATCATGTGTCACGACTGCGCCAAATAGGTCCAGTAATACCAAAGACTGCTTTGGTATTACTGGACCTATATTTTATTCTTTTCACCCACTAGATATAATAGGATTTCGATATAAATTCGTTTTAATGAAGATGCAATTATAGGTATAAACTAAAAATATAAATACAACTGAATAAAGTTTATCCTTTTGTGAAAATTCATCCACTGTACTGCGTCACGTGTCTGTTTTTCAGAAGGGGATTCCCATATCATACTACTATTAAGCATTATCCTAACTAATATTATAAATGTGAAACTGTGGACGAGGAGCTCGTGGCTAGATAATAACAGCCACACGAGTCGATCTTCGAGGTTAAGCAACGCTTGCCAAGGTTGGTCTGTGGATGGGTAACCATCTTAACATGACGAGTTACCTCCGTACTTCGGAAAGCACGTTAAGCAGGCTAAGGTTCCGGCTGTCATTTGTAGATCTTGGCAGTCGTTACGGACAGTCAGAAGCCAGTAAATCTGACTCCAGTCTTGCCATGAAGTACCGTGTTACCCCAGTTAATGGGTTATGGAGGTCTGGTAGGCAGACGCTCCTCGTAAAATACTGGTATTCCGCTAAATCCAGCTTGACTAGAAGCCGACCCCAATATAGTTGGGAAAAGGCTAGGCAGATGGATGGAAACTGTGGATGTTTGTTACTAAATCACGCAAAAACGGCTGAACGGATTTGAATGATATTTGGCATGCATATGGCCTTTGCTACCTTTTAATAATTAATGATATAATAATTATATGTATCTTTAGACGACATGAATACTTCGAAACTCATAAATTGTCAATTTCATGGTAATTAAATTCAGGGTCATTTAGCGGCAGTTACTCTGGAAACTTCGCTATCACGAGTTCTAGAAGTTTCAAGGAAAGAAAAAACTAACAGATTAAATTAATTAAAATGGCGACCTACTAATACTAATATTTAACATTTTAAGGATAACTGGTATCAAAATGTTAGCGTATCGGTCAACTGCGAGTGTGAGTTGGGCATCGGTTCCGTACTCAGTAGGAAAATGCCTTTTTACTAAATTATTAGAGTTAATTTTATCACCGTGTTTGTTCTATGCTGATCTCCAATTTCATTAAATTGTTTTAAGGGCATTATTAAAATGATAACTTTTCAATCAATTTTTGTATATTTTACGTGTATCTGTTACTAAAAAAGTACAGGTCAAAATTTTTATATCGAAATAGATATAAATCGTTGCTAAAATTCACAATAAATCTTTAGATATTTACTGAAGGTTTGGACAGCGAACTACCCATGGCTTGTCGTCCGCAGGCCCACGCATATGGCAGCTGGAAATCACCCTGCTACTCCTGACGCCTAATTCCTTTTCATGTTTTATTAGTGCTCATGTAGACTTTGTAGACCTATGTATATGAAATAATAAGATTTGGAACTTTTGCCAAGTGCATCTTTTTCAGAGGCGGCTGAAGCGTGAAAATTACCTCAGTTTCAAATATCAGATTCATTCATTGTTGCGGCCATTTCCTTTGTTTGCATTACTGTTTCTCATAAGAAGGCAACCATTTCACATTCTTTCGCACTCCAGACTAGAAGAGTGAAAACTAGGATAACTGATGAAGCTCAAAAGTCTGTTCATAAGTAATTACACATTGCTTCACCACTACTGTCATGAATCAAATACCTTTTAAACATTGAATGCTGTGTACAGTAGTAATTGGACTTCAGATTTATGTAATGTATGTTGTTTTAAATGTTCTCATTGTCTTAGTCTGTCACTGTACTTATTAAAATAAAATAAATGAGATTTGGTAGGATATGTCTGCCGAATGCCGCCCGACAAACTGTGGGTCGAATCGGACGAGGCAGCGAGGCTTTTCGAAAATTAAAAGACATGACAACGGAAGGAGTGGAGAAAGGCCCTTGACTAGAAGTAGAAAAGAAAAGGCAAACAGAATAGTTGCATAGACACAGTATTAATTTATAAATTATATATATTGAAGCAAACAAGGAAAGTACGTAATTATTTATAACTGAAAGTAACGCGATGTGGTGGTGTTGGTGGAGTGACTATTTAATTAATAATAATATATTTTATTTCATTTGACAACATTAATCATTATTTAATTGTAGTGTTTAAAGTCCACTGAATTCATAGATGATATAAGCGTCTTTAAAAAATAGATCAAGATGAGACGCGAGATATCAATAAAATTTAATACAGAACCCCAAAAAGTTATGAACCCAAAAAGTACTAAATTTGGCAATGTGGTCAAATGCATTTTGATATTACTGGCGTAGGCACTTATTAGCGGGTGCAAATTTGATAGTTTAATATTATCTAGAACGGAACAAGGAAAACGAGGTTTCTTGATAAAAGTTTTGTTTTTCATTATTAGAAATCGAATACTCTAGCTGGGCTAGCAGATATTGAGACCTGTGACTGTACTGTTTCGTTTTAATATATCGTCAATGAAGCTGACAGTGTTCTCTTCAAAATGAATTTATTCAATCATAGAATATTTTGGATTTTGGTAAGAAACTATTCCATTTTGTTCTTATGTGTTGAGTAATTGTATATTTTATTGGTTTAGGCAAAATATTTTTAATTATGTAGAGTAATATGTATTTCTGTAAATTTAAAGAGGAAAGAGTTATAGTTTTCCTTTGGTAGGTACTTACTTTACTTGCCTACTATTAGGAAATATCTATAACGTTGCTTTATTAGTTAGTTTATTAAGTTGTTTTACATATTCTACATACTTGTGAAATCTTTAAACTTCTTGAGGAAAAAAATACAAATATATCAATTTCTTTCATGGTACAAAAAATAATTATTTGCTATCCTACGAAAATTGATACACCTTAAAATATTTTTAATTTCTTTTTATCGTTTAACAGAATGTCTGTAGTTTTTATACAAAAATTAATCAGAATGACCTACTGGTTCGAATTGAAAAATTCTGTTAATATTGAATAGCTCATTTATCGAAGGAAGGATAATTTATATAACATTACGCTATAATAATAATAATGAGATGTGGTCGCAGTAGACGTGGGGCTAACCCTGTTGTCCATGGCTAAAGATAACTGGCACAGACCTGTAGTACTAACTACTGATGACCACAAGAAAGTATGGAAAAGCAAGGAGCTCCACGGGCGCTTTTATCGGGCCCTCCATGAGCTTGATGTAGATTTCTTAGCGTCCGTGGCCTGGTTACGTTTCAGCGACCTCTTCGGAGAAACTGAAGGTTTCGTCTGTGCAATTATGGATAAAGTTATCTTGACGAACAACTACCGTAGACATATAATGAAAGACGGGACGGTTGACGTGTGTCGGGCATGCCATAGTCCAGGTGAGTCTATCAGACATATTATCTCTGGCTGTTCTCGTCTGGCTAACGGCGAGTATTTGCACAGGCATTACCAAGTAGCCAGGATTATTCATCAGCAGCTTGCCTTGAAATACAACCTTGTTGATTCTGTGGTTCCGTATTACAGGTATGTGCCCGACCCAGTTCTCGAAAATGACCATGTCACGCTGTACTGGGATCGGTCTATCATTACTGATCGGACTATTGTAGCCAATAAGCTGGATATAGGGTGATATACCGATTAGCGCGCCGCGCAATGATAGTCGATGTCACCATTCCACATGACGAGAATCTCGTGAAAGCTGTGAAAGAGAAACATATGACATATCTCGACTTAGCATACGAGGTTGTCGACATGTGGAATGTGGACTTGGCTGCCATTGTGCCGATTGTCGTAACCGCCAACGGCCTGATGGCCAAAAGCTTCGACGACCATCTGTCGAAGCTGTCGTTGCGCGGTTGGATCAAGGGCCTGATACAGAAGGCAGTACTCCTTGATACGGCGCGTATCGTGAAGAGGTTTCTGTCTCTGGAGCCCTAACCACCGGTAGCTTGGACCCTGCTTCCGCTATCGGTGGCATTCTATTAATTATATATTAAAATGTTTTTTTTTTCCTTTTTTGTATTTGTAAGAAATATTTAAAAATATAATTTATCCACATAGATAATTTAATAGAGAGATAATAATAATAAAAATTTCTTTGTTCAGATAACTGAGATCCATACACACTATAAAAACTAATAAAGAATAATAAGCAGGGACTTTATCCGCTGTACTAATTTCCACGTGAGAGGACAATCGAATCTATTGGCTGACGTCACTCAGGATGCTGTGACGACTTTCACGCAGTCGACTGAGGAGTGAGAGAGACACACAGCTGCAAAGTCATATAAAAGTCACATGTGCATCAGCAAACATTCCTGATGCGCTACAGAAAAGTGGAAGCCGTAACAGGGCCCTGAACGCGTTGTTAAATTGGACCCGCAGAGCATTGTATACTCTCTGGGTATAGTCAAACCCAGAGAGTATACAAACCTCCCGTGTACAGTGAGGTGCAATACGCCCTAAATAAGGTGATTTTGACCGAATCTGTATACCGGGAGAATCTGCGAGCCAACATGTTCGCCTCAACTGACAATGCTGTGCGTTCCCTCTCCATATCAACATCATTTTTCATATCGTCGGTAACCCGATGTCCAAGATATTTGAATTGGTATAATCTATTCAAAGACTCACCATTCAGAAACAGTGGTTGTACAGGTGGACTCTTGGGACCCGATTTAAAAACCTTGTAAACTGATTTCTTAACATTATATATGAGACCGTGTGAAGCCACAAACGACTCACAAACTGCGAGCAACTTTCGGAGAGCTCCGACCGAGGGGCCCAGCAGCACCATGTCGTCCGCGTAGCTGAAGTTGTTATGCTATGCTATGACTTATAGGAGTGGAGTAGTAGTTAAGGACGTGGGTGCAGCCGCGAGTACAACGAGTGATGTTTTTATGACAGTAGAATCTTTTTGAGTATGAAAACTAACTTAACACGTATTATTATAAACAGTATTGGTAATTTGAAAATTAAATTTTTTTATCCACGTCAAATATTTTCTTCGATTTCAGATTTATTTTTTGATAGTAGAAAATTACCCCAAGGGAACAAATTCCGAATTATTATTCATCAGGACATGCTCTATAATATTGTACAAGAACTTGTAAATAAAAAAATAAATTAAATTATAATTTTTATTTCAGTTTTACATCACAATAACGGAAGCAGATGAATTACCGCCACCAACTAGTTTGGATGCGTAAGTATTAATACTTTTTATTGTTTAACTGCAAATATTTAGCGAAACTATTATTAATCGACTTGAAAAACGAGGAGGTTCTATGTTCCTCTTTATGTATTTCTTTTTTGTGTATGTCCACCGATTTTTCGGTTAATTGTGGACTGATTTTGAGCAATTTGTTTTGACAGAAATTTTATACTCCCAAACTAGTCCCATATAAATTTTGTTATGATCTGATGATGAACTTCTAAGTTATGGAACGGAACTCCTCATAGGATCGTAGCAGAAATGTCGTAACAAGTAAACTTGCTTTTTTCATACGTGTAATCGATGACTGACCAACGGAAGAAGGGGTTGAGGGAAAAGAGAGGTATCCCGTCCTCCCCCACGTAACTAAAAACTACAAAATAACTTTAATTTCGGAAGTGGTTATTTTATACTTATAGTAGTTATTTTATACTTTTTGGTGTATTTTAACATTGAAGACGGTTGTACTTTTTTGTGAAAAGTATGTATTGACAAGATCATCTTTCGGACCGCTAATCTAATATTTGGTTTACTGAAATAACGTTACTGTTAACGACTTGACTAACATTCAAAATTAAATTCTGATTATGATTCTGCTTTCCTCAGTTACCAACCAACACAATTTTAAGCAACATAATAATAACATCATCACCATCATCATCTGGCTTTTTCCCAACTATATTGGGGTCGGCTTCCAGTCAAGCCGGGTTTAGCTGAATAACAGTTTTAACATAATAATAACATCAAGTTATGAAATTGAAATTTCGCAACAGTATAATTTCGGTAACAGGAAAAGTTATAAATAGCTTGGCCACTATGAACGTTAATAGGAAGTATGCTTAAATAAATATTTTTTTATAATATTCTGCACGCCAACTCAGAAAATTGTTTTTTTCTTACAATTGAAAGGAATTTTAAATCCATTGTTTTAAAATTTGGAAAATCTGCTTTAGTTTTCCTTCTTCATTTTTGTTCCTGACTATTAACACAAAAGTTTCTATTAATTAACTTAAGTACGAGTAGTGTTTGCAATTCCTGATATTTTTATAACATGTTCTAAAATTCAACGATAAGCTGATACTGGAGGATAACCCGGCTTATGACTACTCTGAGAAAAATACATCACTATTATTTTGAAGTTATAAAAAATTAGCAAATTCTTCAAGAATTTTGACTTTTACGATTAGTGAAATTTTTCACTACCTTTATCACAATTGTTTAAATATTTCTATCTTTTGGGTAGAAGCAACCTGAATAATATGATACCAACCACAATTTCATTAGGTAAAATCCAGAATACCTCTAGATTTTTCACAAAAATTAATGAAAATTAAGGGATTCCTCTTTATTGACTTGACTTAACTTGTCATGGTGGAAAAAAAGTATGGCAAGTTTTTTTTTATAAATTAACAGTATTTTTAACTTCATACAACCTACCACTGGCTTGCAAATTGCAAAAAACATCAGTTTCTTCATCATTCATCATTTCATCAATTTCGCGGGCTACCTGAAGTATTCACCTTAACATACCGAGTTTTCTCCGTGCCTTGGAAAGCACGTCGTACGCCTTAGGTCACGGCTGTCACTTGTAGATCATTGACAGTCGTTACGAATAGTCAGTCGCCAGTAAATCTGACTACAGTCTTGCCATGAAGTACCGTGTTACTTCAGTTAATGGGTTGTGGAAGTCTAGTAGGCAGCCGCTTCTCGTAAAATAATGGTATTAAGCTAAATCCGGCTTGACTGGAAACAGACCCCAATATAGTTGGGAAAAGGCTAGGTAGATGATGAGGAACTCCCAGAAGTAACGCAGTAGGTAAATACGAGATATTCCTGCAAGATTATGTTAAGTTGCGTGAACCTTCCGTGACGTGGTTTGGGAGTGTGCTGGTACGCAAAAATCGACTTTATTTTATACTATTTAGAGGCCTGAGTAACAAATTGTTTTTGGTTTACAGCGCTGGTGATGATGTCAAAATTGAAAGTAGAACGTTGCACACTTTATCTTGCGACTGTATCGTGTAAGTATATTGACGACTTTAAGGGAAGGTTCATATCTGGCGGAACATGCGTCGCGTATTATCGGTCGCGTAACGCCAAAACAGACAAATGTATAGACAAACACTTGACCGTTCACACTCAACCGATGATACGTTAGTGCGTCGAGCGTACAGCGTCTATTCCGTTTCCGTCAACGCATTGTCGGTCGACGTAAGAGCTAGTGAGGACTTAGGTAGACTTTTTTGCTAGATCTTGGCTTAAATTATTTGTTAAGCGACAAAAAAATATAGCGACTATTCTAACAACTTCTATTTCTTGAGTTTACAATAAAAATAAATAAGTACCGCTCTGTAGATGCTGAACGGACAAACTGATTAGACGCTTAATGAGAAAGGTCTAATTTGACGGTGTGGATGCGACCGATGATACGCTCGACGTATTTTCCGTCAGATGTGAACCGTCCCTAAATGACGAAAATTAAAATATCTAAAGCAAACATACCGATTTTTTTGGTCGATTCCCAGTCAAATGTTTGTGGGATGAGCATGATCATTTTTTCTGTGTCTGGTTGTAGTAATTTGTTTCTTTTTTATTTGACATTATTATCTTAATTTTCGATACGTACATAAAAATAATATTATAGTTTAAAATGTTTGCTAATGTATAATATGTACTCATTTGTTGGTTTTATTTTTAGCAAATACACTGCAGCACCGAAGCTTGAATTTGTAAGTGTTGAAACTGTATTTAAATGCTGCTTGGTCTACTCGACCGAATGACGACGCTTATGAGAAACACCCACGTAGAACACCGCTATAGCGGGTAGATAGATCGCCGCCGCAAATGCGGTGTTCAACAAAGATCAACATCAACCATCATCACCAATAGCACATCAACAACATCAATGTCATCATCGTCATCATCTTGCGATCATTTGGTCGCAAGATATGAGGATCACAGAGTTATAAAAATGTCACGATGGTCTCTTCCAAAAACGAACACTGCACTGTTGACTTGACTTGATGACGTTATTTTAAAAAATAGAAGACAAAGTAAAAAATCGAATCTGAAAAAATCTTTGCAATGATTGATAGACTTATGAACTGAATTCTATCAAGATTATTTTAAGTTGTCACAAGAAAAAATCTACGAATTAGTTCTTCTTTTAGCACACTATGTAGTTCAGAAGCCACGGCTATAGCGCACGAGTCGCGTGACGTAGAGGCGGGAGCGTCAAATATGATAATATGCGTTTAAATCTCAACTGCACCTGCACTGCCAGTTTGTAACTGAAACGGCGTCATTATTATATTGTCTCTCAGCTTTACTAACATGGCGTAATGTAATTTTTTTTAATACTTTTTTTAGGTTAGCTGGACATGTGATGTAAAAGCGGCGACGGCCGCATCTGCCTATGAGGAATCACCAGCTCTGTAAGTAACCTTGCGTTTCATACGACATTGCTTGCTACTTCAATGTTGTTGATAAATACTTTCTTCAATTCCTGTTCCTAGTCTGCTCAAGTTGAGCGGGGCACCGCTGGATCCTCGAAATAATTGATGACGGCGATCTTTCACGTTCGCCCTCGTTCGGATCACAGTCCGAACCCATGGCCTCCCATGGCCCCAGTAGGCTTCGACCCTGCTGGGCTACTACAGCGGTGCTCTGCCCAAACGAGGCACACCTCTACCGTATGCTTTACCCTGTCCTCCCGGCGATCCACACAATGGTGACACCTGGGCTTTTCTTCCGCACAAAGCAGGTATAAGAACCTCCCGAACTTACCATGTCCGGTGAGGACCTGCGTCTTGCAAAAGATAAGAACGCCTAGAATTTCTACTATTCCTCAAAGAGGGTTTGGTCTGTTTACGATCGACTCCCTTAATTATGGCGTGCCTATTTACTTTAAGCCTTAAAGATACCTAGATTATAATAATTCATTTGTATTTGTCACAACAAAGTACAAATTCTTTGTAATATTTTGTTACAGGCTTGAAAGTTATATAGAAATATGTAACAACACGCAGTTCGAGTGAGTATTCCAAAAAAGTAGATTTTAAGTTATGCAAAATAAGAATGTTTAATGATGATTATGTATTTTTTACAGAAATGTAATAAAGTCACTTCAGCGTAAGAAAGTAACCACAGTCGACGGTCACTGTATTGCTGATGTACTACGCTTACCGCACGATACTGATGCAAAAGCTGCTAAACCAGCGGTGAGTAATAAGTTAAACTTAAGTATAATAATATAATATGTTCCACAACTATCCACACAACGCCATCTAGTCCCAAGCTAAGCAGAGCTTGTGTTTTGGGTACTAGACAACTGATAAACATACTTATATATTTCTAAATACATACATTATTATAGATAAACTAGCAGCCCGTCCCGGCTTCGCACGGGGTAGACAATTATTTATTTTTGGAAATTTGGATATAAAACACATTTTTTAGTGACTTAAGACTCATTTTTCTACACCTTCGATTACATTGTTTAAAATACCAAGTATCCCTAATTTTTTCAAAATGAAATGTAGCCTATGTCAAATTGGAAGAATGTAGCATTCTATTGGTGAAAGAATTTTTTTAATCGGCCCAGTACTTTTTGAGCCTTACAAAAATAGGTACAAATCTTTCCTCTTTATAATACTACTAGTATAGATTTAATTACACCCAGACACAAAACAAATGAACGTACTCATCACACAAACATTTGTCCTGGGTGGGAATCGAACCCACGACGAACGACGACGAAGTGTAGTTAATAAGAATAATTGAATTACAATAAAAAAGATAAGAAGAGTTGTTTATTGACTGCATATCGGGGTTATAAATTACAGCCTATAGATTAGATCACCTAACATCATTTCATTTATTATATTTAGTATTTGTTTCACGACGGTAGTAAATTCTACACCCACATTAATTGTAGGTGCAGAATGGTTTGGGAAGAAGTCAAAAGTTTGTTAATATACTTGTCTTATTTTATTTCAGGTTACTAATAAAACTAACGAGACACACTGTGTCCCCGTGCCAGATTGGGCTGTCATGTAAGTATAGTCACTTTGTAACTATGCCGAAACCTGTCTAATAATTTTATGGTTTATGAATCAGACTCCAGGTGGTTTTTCAATCCGGAGTAGCTGCTCAATGCTGTGATCTTTATCAAACGCATGTTCTGTTGCTTCTGCAGCAATGCTTGCTGCCCTAGAGTCGATTGAGAAGCAAGCTATAGATATAGATCATCGGCAATGATACACTTGTCGAGTTCAAACTCCAAAGAGTTTAGCCGTCGATGATAAATACTTTCTGAGTCGCCAGCATGTCGCACAATTTAATTCCGCCAAGCCCGTTCTATCATCAAACCATTAGACATACGGCGTTGTGCCATCGATACATGATGGTAGTCCCACCCGTAGGACCTTACCGTTTCGGGAACACATTAATTGTGTATACAGCTAAGGAGTGGAATTCGCTGCCGGAGTCTGTGTTTTCTGATAGCTATAATCTAACAACTGAACCCAATAACCTATTTTTCACATACCGGAGATAGAAAAACAAATGAAACAACTAATTACATGTATAATTTTTGTATTGTATATCATTTGTTTTACTATCTCAAGTATGCCAAAGCAGGAGATAGATAGGTTATTGGTTTCGGCCATTAAAGACCCTTAGTCTTAAAGTCAAGAGTGAATAGGTTAATTCTAGGCAAGCGTGCTCAATCGTCGACCACATTATCGCTTACCAAAAGGTTAGATAGTGGTCAAACGCGAGCCTATACATAATAAAAAAAACTACATACGAGCCATGTTACTGTGAGCATTCTAAAGAGTAACCGCAGGCAGCTTTATTGCTCGTTATATGTACACAACTTGAGGAGCTCGTGGCTAGATAATAACAGCCGCACGGGTCGATCTTCAAGGTTAAGTAAAACTTGCCAAGGTTGGTCTGTCGATGGGTGACCATCTTAACATAACGAGTTTCCTCCGTGCCTCGGAAAGCACGTTAAGCCGTAGGTCCCGGCTGTCATTTGTAGATCTTTGGCAGTCGTTACGGATAGTCAGAACCCAGTAAATCTAACTCCAGTTTTGCCATGAAGTACCGTGTTACCCCAGTCAATGGGTCATAAAATACTGGTATTCAGTTAAATCCGGCTTGACTGGAAGCCGACCCCAATATATGTAGTTGGGAAAAGGCTAGGCAGATGATGATGATGTACACAACTTCGAGCAGAGCAGTTTGAATTGACAAAAAACAAGAGAAGAGCGAAAGCGAATCAATTTGTGTCAAACATGGCAAATAGCATGAAATAAAAATAACAAAAACAAAAAATATGAGAACAATAATATACGAGTATGAGTCACATTCCAACAACTGAATCGACAGTGGACTCTGTCCTAAGTCCTACTGATTCATCCTTCCTGTAAAAGTTTTCAACCTTTCTAAATAATAATTATTAGGAATTCTTTTGTCCCATTTCAATGTATTTTTTTTCAATGAAGTTGTTAAGCAATCTAATTAAGTAATAATGAAAAATACTTTCAGGGTGGAAACGGCAGCAGACGTATGTGCATGTTCCAAGTAAGTTGGTATTGTACCTACTCGTATTAGTTTACAAGCTTAGAATAGAAACAATAATTTTGTTGTTTGGTTACACAATCTGTTCGAAAGCGTCGTATTACATATTATTATATTTAGTTTATTTAATTATGTATAAATTATATTGATTTTTGTTGTATCTGGATTCATCTGTATGTCATTTCAATATTTTATTTTTTCTCTCTCTTTTATTGCACTTACTAGTTACTAATCTTCTCGTTGATCTTTAAGCATTAAGTCCACCTGTGTACCCTTATGTGCATAAAGTTTTAAATAAACAACCTTAAGTTATTAGTTTAGTCGGGTCAATATTATCATTGAAATATGATTTTAATTATGAAATTCAATTTAAAAAAAAATGCTTTCTATGAGTAGGTATCTTAGAAAATGTTAGGTGAAACTTTTAACAATTTTATTTAGATATGGCCAAAGAAATAAAATAATTCACTTGCACACAAGGCAATAAAATAATTCACACATGCTATGCCTTAATGGCATAGGCATATAATATATTTTTCATTTTATAAAATAGAGTTCTACTGGTAAGAGATTTTTTAAAATTAGCCCGGTAGTTTTTGAAATTATGCGTTACAGACAAAAATGTAAGTCTTCCTGTTTATAATATTTTCATGAATATTATCTATTTTATAAAAATATATAGTATTTTAAAATAATATCTGATTCAATATTGATGATATTTATTTTGTTACGACAATAGGTACAAGGTATTTACAGTATAATAAAAACTAACTCTAAACTAATTAAAACTAACTTAAAACAAACTAAAATATGGCGTCAAAAAACTCCTCCACATCGCTGTCGACTGGTAAAGTGCCCAAAAGACTGGCAGCATTGCCACGCTGAATGGCAATGCTTATTTTCTGTCCAAAGTAAAAGCCAGCCTTTGGGTCACGCGAAGTGTCAACTAGGCGCTTCGAAAGATCTTTATACAATTTGTGAGCACTCGGACCCCACGAACCAAGAGTTTCAACCCCAAACGGTTCGAAAATATAACTTCCCACAAGGTTATTATATTTCCGCCGCTTGAGGTTCTCCGCAGCCGCAGCGGCGGAACCAGCACAACACGACGAGCTTGGAAGATGGGATGGCGCAAGAGTATCGACACAAGAAGCATCCCATACTAAAGGCCTACCCATCTTCCAAGGGAATAACGACATACCGTCCGGTCTCTTGCCATCGTCGCGTGCCAGGCCATGAGGTTCTAATACAGCTGGAACGCCGACGGTGACAAGAGCGCGTCTGATTATGTCGTTGATATTCGCGTGCCGTGCTATGCGACCCGCACTTCGGCTGCATGATAGACCGTGGTGTCCGAGGCTGTTGACAACTTCGCCACAGTGGCAGCGATGAGGAGAACAACAAGGAGCCCCTAGACGTAGGGAAGCAGCGAGACGGAAAGTGGTATCATCGAGCAGGGTGCCTAAGTTCGATGACGGTAGTGCATGAAGCCAGAGACCCGACTCCCACTCCCCCACAGCTAGCAGGCGCGCACGCTCTGCAGGAGTAGTAGATGTTGCAATCAGGTTTTCCTGAACTACTCTGCAGAGCGGCTCATCCCACCGTCTTTGGGATGAAGGGTCGTCGGGTGGATTAGAATTCGGGCAAGTGAGTCTCCAGGTATCTATAGCTTCGGTGAAGCACGGCACATTGAAATTGATCAGTGAGGAAGATAGGATATTCCTGACCAATTTCTCAGTGCCGTGAACCGAGGATATAAAAGCAGGTAAACTAATACTGGAAATTTTGCGGATACCGAGGCCTCCCATACGGATTGGAAGGGTAGCTTGACTCCAAGCTCGGTCGTCCATGGCCACGTTTAAAATTGACGTAAGGGTTTGTCGAATAATTTGATCCATTTTTTCTAAGAGTTGTGGATGTTGCCATAAGTGAGAAGCGCGGAGGAAATATGTTAATTTAGGGCCGAAACAGCAGAACCGAATTAAGGTGATGGCCGAATGCATATTAATTTTGAGCAATCTTTCCGAAATATTATTAAAATTTTGAATTTTTTCCTCAACGAAATTGGGAAAGGAATCCTCAAAAATAGGAGACCCAAGGAGACGAAGTGAACTTTTTTCAATAATTTTTATTTCTGGGGCTATTGTGTTAAATTTGGAAAGAGTCAGTTGTCTGTCAGTACTGTCATTTAAAAATAATTCGCATTTTGAAAGATTAAGTTCGAGTCCTATTGAGCGAAGTTGATTTTTTAGGAATTGTAAATCATTCAAAACTATATCTGCTTCGCCTCCTAGGGTTCCATCGTCGAGGTACCAAACGTTAAATTTGGAATTTAACTGTCGAATAATGGGGTGAATGGCTAAGCTGAAGATCACCGGCCCGAGGGGATCACCTTGTTGACAACCAACAGCGGATTCCAAATGGTTGTCCCGATATAGTAATTTAGATGGTTTCCTGTAACATTGCCAAAGAAAACTAAAAATTTGGGGTACTTCTTTTTTAGCTTCTGCCAGCAAGGTGTCCCTATTCACTGAATTAAAAGCATTTTTTATGTCAACCTTCAGGATGACCTCTCCTAGGTTAGAATTTAAGTAGGTCGACAAGGCGTGTACGGCAGCCTCGCAGCCCCCTTTAGAGCCGAAACCAAGCTGTAGGGGCTGAAATTTTTCCGAAACAGCCTCACCATAAAATTTGCAGCAAATTTTGGCTGCCATACGCCGATAGGTAGTTCCCACAGCAATGGGTCGAATACCGCCATCTCTCTTGCGCAGAGCACATAAGTTGGCCCCGTACAGAGTCTCGATGACGGCTTCGTTCACTTTGCCCGAGAGCATGAGGTTAATTAGAGCTGTAAGCTCCTTCAAGAGCAACTCACCAGCTTCCCCGGCGCCTGAACAAATGAGATCCTTTAAATGTTGAGGGCTTAGGCCGTCGAGGCCGCCGGCAGAGCCACTCCGGAAGGAGCAAACAGCTAACACTACCTCTCGACCTGTAACGGTGAGGGTATGAATGTCCGAATCAGGAGGATCAGGAAAAGAAAGGCCATCCGCTGGGGCAGGGTGTTTACTCTCCAGAGCTACTAGAGTAGCTGGAGAACAAGGAGCCAGCACATCACTACTGAACAGAATTCTGGCTGCTCCGCTAATGTCACCTTCCCCTAATTTAGTTTCGACCAGATGGGATATACCTCTAGAAGAGGTAACCCTCTGTGTCGATAATTTAGGGTCTAAATTAAGGGCCGAAATATTACAGTTTTCTTTAATTTGTGTAGTCAAAGACTTTTTGTTTGTCAAATCCTTTCGAACATGTAGTATTCTGTAAGGGAAGGTGAGAAGTTGTTCCCAAGCACTTAGCGAGTTCTCCCGGGCGGCAAGGCGGACACAACCTGCTAAATTTTGTGCTACTACAGGTCTTGCACCACGGGGAACTCGCTTTAAAACAGGAACAGAATTTTTTAATTTTGTAAGGGTTTTCCAAAGGGGGTCCGAAATTAAAGTAGCTGGAGTAGAGGATAATGGAGTAAGGACAGGGTCTGAATTGAGTGCATTTTGGGGTTTATGGGCCTTTCCAATATGCACATTCAGACCCCGCTTACCTTTAAAAAACCGTGCTTGGGTGCAGAGAGGGCACCTCTCCAGAGAACTCAGCGATGTTGAAGGTTGACACGCACTGTCCACCGTATCACTGCTGCCACTCAACATTAATATAATTACAAATAAATAGTCCACTTAACTATATATTACAAGAAAATAAACACCAAAAAAAAACAGTCAAAAACAATAAATGTCAATTGTAAACTGTGACACCCGTCAACGGTATGGCGCAGTCGCTTTGGCGGCCTGGGGCGCCGCAACGCCGAAAAAGACATTTCAGCGGCGGCGCCCTGGCAACCGTTGCCCGGTAACTCGCGCAGCGTCGTCGTAGGCGTCGGCTTCAGACTGGACCAATTTCCCAACCCAAAAATTTATTGACGTGTTGCGTTGCAGATATTTGAATTCGTGTTTTCCATTTTACAGGTTATTTCTTAATGCAAACACTTCTTTCATAAGAAAGGCAGTTCTGTTTAAATTATTTCTGTTGTTATTGTTGTTGATACACGAAGGCTTATTTTTCAAGGATGAAGTGAAAGCGAAAGCTCCTTTTTGTTTATATTATCCTATTTATCGGTGATAAATATTTCTGAAACTCCTATAACTTTTTAGACAATAAAAAGATAATAACAATACAATTTATATTTTTTGTTTTACTTTTATATTTTTATTGACATTATGAATTCGATTTGGTTTGACAATGCTTACGGGTTATTTTCAGTAAGTAAATTTTAAATTGAAAAACGTCTTTTCATACACGTGCGCCTTAATGCTCACGAGGGCGCTCAATACTCAGCGAAGGTGTTATAGAGCCTCCGTCCTAATTCTGCATTAAATAAGCATTGCCATTCAGCGTGGCAATGCTGCCAGTCTTTTGGGCACTTTACCAGTCGACAGCGATGTGGAGGAGTTTTTTGACGCCATATTTTAGTTTGTTTTAAGTTAGTTTTAATTAGTTTAGAGTTAGTTTTTATTCAATATTTAATTTAAATATCTTTGTTTTTGTTTTCAGTGAACCACTACCAGAATTGAAGGTAAGTGTGCGTCTTTAGAATTAAAAAATCGTGGAAATTGGTAATACTTACTAAATTAACACTTTCAGCTGAGCATCTGGGTATTCAAGTTTTTGTTGCGCGGCGCACTATTTTCTCATAAAAAATAAATGACGATTAGTGACGTTCTGTTTTTTCACAAAAAACTCACCTGGAGTGGCGCTAGCAGTCCCAAAATTTAAAGTGATACGGCGCGATGACGTAGCTTGAAGGAATTTGTATAAGCCTCAGCCGTTCATAGACGTTCTTTGAAGAAAGTCATATTTTTCACTGATGTGATTAAACGTTGTGTCAAATAGCATTTATCAAATTTTACGTATTATAACGTTGCTCCGCTCAAAGTATTAACTAATGATAATTTTCAAACGAAACGTTTTTATATTTCATAATCAGATCTTGTGCACTGTTCACAGATGCGTTTTAAAGTGAAACTTTTGTTACATCGTCTCAAACTATGTGTTGCATGTCGCGTGACGGTCGGCCGCGGGGTAGAGATAAAGTGAAAGGCGCTCGTCAGAGCAGCCGGGGCCAATATGGCGGCGCCTATAGTTGGCATCAGCTGACCGTGTAGTGAATAGACTATTAATACTATCCCGAAATTTTTATTTAAATCTCTATTCCTAATGTGAAAAAAAGTTTTACTTTTACCGTAGTTTCATAAAAACCACACAATCCTTTTTTTTAATATAGCGTAAGGTTTAAGTCTTATCTACTGACCTGGTTGTATTTCTAAATTTATACAGTTAAGATTTTTAAGGAATATCTGTTACGTATCTAAATTTTTTGTAGATTACTATTTAGTAAATATAGCAAGAATAAACACATTCCAAAGATGAAAGAGGAAGGGATGCCCTAACAGGCGTTGAACAGAGGGGGTTCCGGAATGGACTTTTAAGAGGTCACGGTACCCCTTTTATGTGCTGACGTTCATCAGCGGGGTGGTTTTAGTGAGGTAAAAGTCCCACACTCCCCGGACTTATTCCGAAAAGTCCGGGCCGGGCCCAGGGTTTCCCCTCGAAAAAAAAGGAACAAACACATTACAATATTATATATAATACATAACATTATACCAAAGCGTTATTTTTACAGTTAAATTGCTCTTCTGAAGAATCTTGGCTGCGTTTAGGTGCAGAACAGTGAGTATTATTACCTTTGCTTGCCTGAACGTCTAATTTTAGAAACCAATGTTTTGCATCGAATAGATGTGGTGGTAAGTCTACCACTTACCACTACCACTTATAATTATAAGTACTATTATTACAAATAATTAGATCTTTTGTAAAATGCTTAATAAAATATTATTATTTTAATTGAAATATGAACCAATTTGTTTCAGGTTGCGTCGAATTGATAATACTTGTAAAACAATAAAGTGAGTAGCGTTTTATGATTTTGTTTGTTGACTTATGAAAAATAATAATACTTTGTCGTAACCTTTTTACAGAACAATCCACTCTGATTTTCAAGAAATTTTAAAAGAAATTACAAAATCAAGGGATCGTTTGGAAACTGAATCAAATTCAACGGATCCTGTGACCAGTACAACTGAAACTATGGATTATAGTGCGGAAACTACAAGACACCCAACAGATCGTGAATGTGGGAATGAAACTACAACTACAAAAACCAAACGGTTAGTGGCTTTCTTTTTTCTCTCTTTCAAATATTTTAATTATGAGTATGGATTTTAAACCGCTGTAGATGGCATAGTGCATGCATGGTATTCGATTCACTTTTATGTACTTCTAATTCTTTGATTTATACTTCTGCATGGCCATGTGCACCGACATAAGTTTAAGATAACCATCTGATTAACGTCAATAACCGACGATAAGGAACAGGAAATATTGCTAAAACAGCCGTTTTAATATTAAAACAGTCGATTTGGTGTCGGTGAACATCGCCCTTAATAGTTTAATCTGTTTTTTTATGTATATTTTTACGAAGAAGGTAAGTCAAGTAGGTAAACTGACAGAGTAATTACTGTAAATATTGAAATTTACTTTCAGAGTGACAGCGTGGCTAGACTTGTGTGCATGTTCGAAGTAAGTTGGCATTTTATTATTTTAATTTATAAGCTTTGAACTGAATCTGCTCAACAACGTCGTATTGCACTATAAATTAAATATTATATAATGGCATCGTTTTATTAGAGGGCTAGGCTACGACCATACATTTTAGTATTTACTGAAAGTGGCATAACGGCTTTTATGTAAAATTTATTGTCGTTTTGTCATATTTTCCTTCCTTATACGTATTTAGTAGTTACAGTAAGCAAATTTAGCTGTGAAACATTTTTAACTATCATCTAAAATTGATAAACTCTTATGTCATTATGTCATACCTATTTGCGTTTTTCAATTTGATCTCAACAATTTCAACATCATTTCAAATTTACAAATTTAATTGACGAACTTATGTTTTTCTTTCAGAGCACAAATAGGAGAATCGAAGGTAAGAGGTCATGCTCAGAACTAAAATCGTGGGAATTAGAAAATTAACCAATAACAACGTTCAAATTATATAGGTACATATATATTCTTATGTACCTATTTATTCATTTAATTCTCATACATAAGAAAACTGATTTTTATCCGTACCTACACTCAAAGGTTCAGTTGAAAATCAGCGTCAGGCAACTGCTACGTAGTTGCCTGGCATTATGCTGAACTGGATCTATTTGGCGAAGCCGTGAAAGAAAGGAAGAAAACATATTTATTCCGCCCTAAATGGACGCACACTAAAATATACATTAAAAATAGAATTAAAATGTTTTTACATTAAATTTAACGCACACTTAAAAATATATCTAAACTGTCGGGTAAGTGTGGACCCGGCATTAACTTTATGGCATCATAGACACTCTTCCCTAGACATTATAGACAGAACACATTTGTCTATGATGTTTAAATGTTGTCTATTGCAAGTTATGTTCAAAGTTCGTGAGACCTATTTTTATATTGTTGATTTTATTTCTTCACATTTTTACTTTTTATGTTTCATTTTAGTTTAGGAGTTTAGTTTAGGAGCTCGTGGCTAGATAATAAAAGCCGCATAGGTCGATCTTCAAGGTTAAGCAACGCTTGCCTAGGTTGGTCGGTGGATGGGTGACCATCTTAACATAACGAGTTTCCTCCGTGCCTCGGAAAGCACGTTAAGCCGTTGGTCCCGGCTGTCATTTGTAGAACTTTGGCAGTCGTTACGGATAGTCAGAAGCCAGTTAATGTGACTCCAGTCTTGCCATAAAGTACCGTGTTACCCCAGTTAATGGGTTGTGGAGGTCTGGTAGGCAGCCGCTCCTCGTAAAATACTGGTATTCAGCTAAATCCGGCTTGACTGGAAGCCGACCCCAATATAGTTGGGAAAAGGCTAGGCAGTTGTTGATGTTTCATTTTAGTTTGCAAACATTAGGTTCATGAATCATTTTGTACCAAATAAACATATTTTCTTTCTTTCTTTCAAACGAAATGTTTAATCCGCAATCCTGTATTCATTAACACCCCATTCGATATTTTAAATAGATAATGAACACGAAAAATATGTGAAATGTTGCGATAACTTTTAAAAATAATTTAAAACGCATACCAAATTCAAAATAATTTAAAGTTGAAACAAAAAAACAAAGGAAGTTTCTAGGACTATTTTTTTGAGATTTCTTTAGAAGTAAGCATCAGCAGAGTTGTACCTATCGTCTGTTTTTTATACACTGAGACTAAATTGACACGGGTCAAAAAAACAGGCTTGACTGGAAGCCGACCCCAATATAGTTGGGAAAAGGCTAGGCAGATGATGACTAAATTGACACAGGTAATGTCAAAATTACTATGGGAATGATGCCCGTTCTTTTGTGCTGTAATATCATTCTAGTCTCAGGATATATAAAAAACAGACGGCACGTACCTACCTCTTTTCCTGTGTTCTTCTATTTATCTTATATTTTGTGTGTACATACTCGTAAAACTGTTAAATAAAAATAGTGTTACGTTTTCAGCCCAATTGCTCAGCTTCTGATCGAAAAGCTAGGCTTCGTTTAGATTCAGAATTGTGAGTATTGCCTTTTAAGTTTTCTTGTCTGGATTTAAGAAACTAATGTTTTGCATCGCCTAGTGGCGATGAAAGTCTATAAGTAGGTACTATTATTAAAAATAATTAGATTTCTTGTCAAGTTATTTCCAATAAAATATTATCAGTTTAATTAAAGTGTGAACCAATTTGTTTCAGGTTAACTCGAATTGATACTAACTGTGAATTTATAAAGTAAGTGTCATTTTATAACGTTGTTAAAAATTATGACATTGATAAAAAATAATAATAATTTGTCGTCATTTTTTTACAGGACAGTTCATTCTGATTTTCAAGAAATTAAAAAACAAATTACACTGATTGAGACTGAAATGAAATCAACGGCAACACAACCAACAGATCGTGTGGATTATTCGACAAAAGCAACGCGACTTGTGGATAATTCAACAAAAGCAACGGGACCTGTGGATAATTCAACAAAAGCAACGGGACCTGTAGATAATTTAACAAAAGCAACGGGACCTGTGGATAATACAACAAAAGCAACGGGACCTGTGGATAATTCAACAAAAGCAACGGGACCTGTGGATAATACAACAAAAGCAACGGGACCTGTGGATAATACAAAACCAACGGAACATGTGGATGATACAACAAAAGCAACGGGACCTGTGGATAATACAACAAAAGCAACGGGACCTGTGGATAATTCAACAAAAGCAACGGGACCTGTGGATAATACAACAAAAGCAACGGGACCTGTGGATAATACAACAAAAGCAACGGGACCTGTGGATGATACAACAAAAGCAACGGGACCTGTGGATACTACAACAAAAGCAACGGGACCTGTGGATAATACAAAACCAACGGAACATGTGGATGATACAACAAAAACAACGGGACCTGTGGATGATACAACAAAAGCAACGGGACCTGTGGATAATACAACAAAAGCAACGGGACCTGTGGATAATACAACAAAAGCAACGGGACCTGTGGATGATACAACAAAAGCAACGGGACCTGTGGATAATTCAACAAAAGCAACGGGACCTGTGGATAATTCAACAAAAGCAACGGGACCTGTGGATAATACAACAAAAGCAACGGGACCTGTGGATAATACAACAAAAGCAACGGGACCTGTGGATAATACAAAACCAACGGAACATGTGGATGATACAACAAAAGCAACGGGACCTGTGGATAATTCAACAAAAGCAACGGGACCTGTGGATAATACAACAAAAGCAACGGGACCTGTGGATAATACAACAAAAGCAACGGGACCTGTGGATAATACAACAAAAGCAACGGGACCTGTGGATAATACAAAACCAACGGAACATGTGGATGATACAACAAAAGCAACGGGGCCTGTGGATGATACAACAAAAGCAACGGGACCTGTGGATAATACAACAAAAGCAACGGGACCTGTGGATAATACAACAAAAGCAACGGGACCTGTAGATAATACAAAACCAATGGAACATGTGGATGATACAACAAAAGCAACGGGACCTGTGGATGATACAACAAAAGCAACGGGACCTGTGGATAATACAACAAAAGCAACGGGACCTGTGGATAATACAACAAAAGCAACGGGACCTGTGGATGATACAACAAAAGCAACGGGACCTGTGGATAATTCAACAAAAGCAACGGGACCTGTGGATAATTCAACAAAAACAACGGGACCTGTGGATAATACAACAAAAGAAACGGGACCTGTGGATAATACAAAACCAACGGAACATGTGGATGATACAACAAAAGCAACGGGACCTGTGGATGATACAACAAAAGCAACGGGACCTGTGGATAATACAACAAAAGCAACGGGACCTGTGGATAATACAACAAAAGCAACGGGACCTGTGGATAATACAAAACCAACGGAACATGTGGATGATACAACAAAAACAACGGGACCTGTGGATGATACAACAAAAGCAACGGGACCTGTGGATAATACAACAAAAGCAACGGGACCTGTGGATAATACAACAAAAGCAACGGGACCTGTGGATGATACAACAAAAGCAACGGGACCTGTGGATAATTCAACAAAAGCAACGGGACCTGTGGATAATTCAACAAAAGCAACGGGACCTGTGGATAATACAACAAAAGCAACGGGACCTGTGGATAATACAACAAAAGCAACGGGACCTGTGGATAATACAAAACCAACGGAACATGTGGATGATACAACAAAAGCAACGGGACCTGTGGATAATTCAACAAAAGCAACGGGACCTGTGGATAATACAACAAAAGCAACGGGACCTGTGGATAATACAACAAAAGCAACGGGACCTGTGGATAATACAACAAAAGCAACGGGACCTGTGGATAATACAAAACCAACGGAACATGTGGATGATACAACAAAAGCAACGGGACCTGTGGATGATACAACAAAAGCAACGGGACCTGTGGATAATACAACAAAAGCAACGGGACCTGTGGATAATACAACAAAAGCAACGGGACCTGTGGATGATACAACAAAAGCAACGGGACCTGTGGATAATTCAACAAAAGCAACGGGACCTGTGGATAATTCAACAAAAGCAACGGGACCTGTGGATAATACAACAAAAGCAACGGGGCCTGTGGATAATACAAAACCAACGGAACATGTGGATGATACAACAAAAGCAACGGGACCTGTGGATAATTCAACAAAAGCAACGGGACCTGTGGATAATACAACAAAAGCAACGGGACCTGTGGATAATACAACAAAAGCAACGGGACCTGTGGATAATACAAAACCAACGGAACATGTGGATGATACAACAAAAGCAACGGGACCTGTGGATGATACAACAAAAGCAACGGGACCTGTGGATAATACAACAAAAGCAACGGGACCTGTGGATAATACAACAAAAGCAACGGGACCTGTGGATAATACAACAAAAGCAACGGGACCTGTGGATAATACAAAACCAACGGAACATGTGGATGATACAACAAAAGCAACGGGACCTGTGGATGATACAACAAAAGCAACGGGACCTGTGGATAATACAACAAAAGCAACGGGACCTGTGGATAATACAACAAAAGCAACGGGACCTGTGGATGATACAACAAAAGCAACGGGACCTGTGAATAATTCAACAAAAGCAACGGGACCTGTGGATAATTCAACAAAAGCAACGGGACCTGTGGATAATACAACAAAAGCAACGGGACCTGTGGATAATACAAAACCAACGGAACATGTGGATGATACAACAAAAGCAACGGGACCTGTGGATGATACAACAAAAGCAACGGGACCTGTGGATAATACAACAAAAGCAACGGGACCTGTGGATAATTCAACAAAAGCAACGGGACCTGTGGATAATACAACAAAAGCAACGGGACCTGTGGATAATACAAAACCAACGGAATATGTGGATGATACAACAAAAGCAACGGGACCTGTGGATAATACAACAAAAGCAACGGGACCTGTGGATAATACAACAAAAGCAACGGGACTTGTGGATAATTCAACAAAAGCAACGGGACCTGTGGATAATACAACAAAAGCAACGGGACCTGTGGATAATACAACAAAAGCAACGGGACCTGTGGATAATACAACAAAAGCAACGGGACCTGTGGATGATACAACAAAAGCAACGGGACCTGTGGATAATACAAAACCAACGGGACCTGTGGATAATTCAACAAAAGCAACGGGACCTGTGGATAATACAACAAAAGCAACGGGACCTGTGGATAATACAACAAAAGCAACGGGACCTGTGGATAATACAAAACCAACGGAACATGTGGATGATACAACAAAAACAACGGGACCTGTGGATGATACAACAAAAGCAACGGGACCTGTGGATAATACAACAAAAGCAACGGGACCTGTGGATAATACAACAAAAGCAACGGGACCTGTGGATAATTCAACAAAAGCAACGGGACCTGTGGATAATTCAACAAAAGCAACGGGGCCTGTGGATAATACAAAACCAACGGAACATGTGGATGATACAACAAAAGCAACGGGACCTGTGGATAATTCAACAAAAGCAACGGGACCTGTGGATAATACAACAAAAGCAACGGGACCTGTGGATAATACAAAACCAACGGAACATGTGGATGATACAACAAAAGCAACGGGACCTGTGGATGATACAACAAAAGCAACGGGACCTGTGGATGATACAACAAAAGCAACGGGACCTGTGGATAATACAACAAAAGCAACGGGACCTGTGGATAATACAACAAAAGCAACGGGACCTGTGGATGATACAACAAAAGCAACGGGACTTGTGGATAATTCAACAAAAGCAACGGGACCTGTGGATAATACAACAAAAGCAACGGGACCTGTGGATAATACAACAAAAGCAACGGGACCTGTGGATAATACAAAACCAACGGGACCTGTGGATAATTCAACAAAAGCAACGGGACCTGTGGATAATACAACAAAAGCAACGGGACTTGTGGATAATTCAACAAAAGCAACGGGACCTGTGGATAATACAACAAAAGCAACGGGACCTGTGGATAATTCAACAAAAGCAACGAGACTTGTGGATAATTCAACAAAAGCAACGGGACTTGTGGATAATTCAACAAAAGCAACGGGACCTGTGGATAATACAACAAAAGCAACGGGACCTGTGGATAATTCAACAAAAGCAACGGGACTTGTGGATAATTCAACAAAAGCAACGGGACTTGTGGATAATTCAACAAAAGCAACGGGACCTGTGGATAATACAACAAAAGCAACGGGACCTGTGGATAATTCAACTAAAGCAACGGGACTTGTGGATAATTCAACAAAAGCAACGGGACCTGTGGATAATACAACAAAAGCAACGGGACCTGTGGATAATACAACAAAAGCAACGGGACCTGTGGATAATACGACAAAAGCAACGGGACCTGTGGATAATACAAAACCAACGGAACATGTGGATAATACAACAAAAGCAACGGGACCTGTGGATAATTCAACAAAAGCAACGGGACCTGTGGATAATTCAACAAAAGCAACGGGACCTGTGGATAATACAACAAAAGCAACGGGACCTGTGGATAATACAACAAAAGCAACGGGACCTGTGGATAATACAACAAAAGCAACGGGACCTGTGGATAATACAACAAAAGCAACGGGACCTGTGGATAATACATCAAAAGCAACGGGACCTGTGGATAATACAACAATACCAACGGGACCTGTGGATAATACAACAATACCAACGGGACCTGTGGATAATACAACAATACCAACGGGAAAAGTAGAAACTTATGTAAGTTACTAATATCTTTTTGTATGACCTCACTACTGAAGACCTGTTTTTATAGGACTTGGCACCAAATAAATACATGACGTCTGGGAATTATAATAATAATATTACAATACATTGACAAACCATATAGGGATACAAATGGGGACCAAAAAGGGTAGTACTGCTGACTTGGTTCTATACTGAAGGATAAAAATATGCATGAAACCAGCGACAGTAAGCGACTTACGCCCGTTTTCAATAACCTACCGGAGTTCATAGATAGATAGCTATACCCGATAAACACTAAGATTCTATCTATCCATCTACCACTTTTGGTAGGAAATGGTATCCGTCGGTAGGTTATAGGAAAGCAAGTAAGGGCAAAATGATAGATTTGTTTATCTTCAGTAGCTGCAACTGTAGATAGATAGCTTTTTGAAAACGGGCGTTAATGTATGTTAAAAAATAATCAAAAACGGTAAAGACAGTATTAGAGGAGTAATCGTTACATATTATAATTATTATACATACCATGACAAAACACTAGAACGGCACTTCATTTTGCTCCTAAGGGATTTCACTTTGGGACACAGTCTTCTCGTAAAAATTTAACAATTTTGTTTATTTAGATAAATGTGTCACATTCATCAGCTCAATTCCAAGACAAAAAAAAAACATTTTATTTTTATTTTCAAAATCAAATTGTAGAATACAAAAATAAACATCTAAAAAGATTACAAGAATTAAAGAGTTTTGAGGTCTTTATGCTGGGTTACACTACAAAATACAAAAACCACATGCACTCACTTTTCCAAATCGTTGTCATCCGGAAATGTGAAAGAGAAGAACCAGAAGACTAGCCTCATGTCACGTTAAACGGCAATGCAATAGCTTCGGGGAAAGAACGATGCGACCCTCTGGTCCTGCAAGGCATTGATCAGTCGGTGAGTTTTGAAAAAGACTCGCGCACTGGGCTTCAAACAAATTAAATTGTAAAATTACCAACAAAGTCATTTATGATTTTATGCAGTCTGAGAGCGATGTGACCGGCCAAGTAGACAGCACCGTGCTGAGGCAATGTATATAGACGCATGCCCAGTAACGTGTACTTATTTCATTTGAAAACACGATCTGAGACTTGTTTTGTCGAATACTACGTTATTATTTATTATTAATTTGCCTCAAGATAGGTAGGCCGTAGACGTACAAAATATTGAGAACTTAAGAATCTTTGAGACAATAGGCCTTTTTTTATTAATGGTTAATTTACTTATTATTAATTTTTATTTAAAATAACAAAATCAGTATCGTACGTATTCCTAATTTTGATTTTTATTCTTATCTTACTGTTGGGGAAAAAGGCAAAAGTTTATTAATGTACTTGTGTTATTTTATTTCAGTTTATTTGCAAGCATGACAAGATACACTGTGTCCCCATGCCAGATTTGGATGTCATGTAAGTATAGTAATTTTGTTTTTGTCAGTCTTTAATATAGGTATATAAGGTAATACAGGAAAAGTTTTTAACCACTGCGTAATTTTTTTTTGGTGGCTCAGTGTAAGTAATAGAACACAAGTCGACTTCAAGGTTAAGCAACGCTTGCCAAGGTTGGTCTGTGGATGGGTGAACATCCTAACATAACGAGTTTCCTCCGTGCCTCAGAAAGCACGTTAAGCCGTAGGTCCCGGCTGTCATTTACAGTCGTTACGGATAGTCAGAAGCCAGTAAATCTGACTCCAGTCTTGCCATGAAGTATTACCCCAGTAATTGGGTTGTGGAGGTCTGGTAGGCAGCCTATGCTTCCCGAGGCAAAGTGTAAAGAAAAAATTCAAAGTGCCCTGAATTAGCAAATAAATCGATGTGCCGGTACTTATCAATTATTTTTTTGTAACTTTTCAATGTATTTTTTTACAATGAGTCATGTAACCTAATCGAGTTATTATTACAAATAAATAATGAAAATAATTATTTTCAGAATGAGAAAAACAGCAGACATATGTGCATGTTCTATGTAAGTATTTTTTAATAAAATTTATAAGTTCGGAATAAGAACAATAGTTGTATTTTCATACCTTTGCCTCGACATCTTAAAATATTATTCTAAATATGTCATATTTTGTAATGGCGAATTTAAATATAAAGGCTAGACTGTAACTACAAAATTTTTCTTTGTAGACTGAGAGTGGCATAGCGCATATTTTGTTGTTTAATATATTGTCGTTTTTTCAAAAAGTGTATTGATTGATTACAAGAAGTAATTTGTGATTTAGTCAGTTGCACTTGATTTTAATTTTTAAAACCATCTACACTAATATAATAAAGAGGTAAAGTTTGTTTTTTTGTTTGTATGAGGTAATCTTTGGAAGTACTGGTCCGATTGCTAAATTTTTTTACCAATAGAAAGCTGCTATATTCCTGAGTGACATAGGCTATATTCTATGTACGCGGGCGAAGCTGCGGGCTAAAGCTAGTCATCTATATGGTCAAACCTAATTTGAGTAACTTCATATTATTATTATTCTGGCAAATTTGCAGTTTTTAATTTCATACAGGATGTGTCGAATACCATGGATCCAGTACATGGTTTTAGACCCTCTGGTTATGGAATTTTTCGTTAGCTTAATCTTCATTAAAAAAATATATCTTTGCTTTTTAGGGTTCCGTACCTCAAAAGGAAAAAACGGAACCCTTATAGGATCACTTTGTTGTCCGTCTGTCCGTCCGTCTGTCAAGACCCTTTTTCTCAAGAACGCGTGGAGGTATGAAGCTGAAATTTATATCAATTACTCAAGTCTGCTGTCCCTTGAAGCTGTGAAAAACTTCTAAGCCAATGCAATCAAAAGATACAGCCGTTTATGCCGCAAATTTTCGACACTTGCAAGGGAATCAAAACCTACAGGGTGCTTCCCGTAAACTCAGAATCTTGAAATTTGGTACGAAGCAACGTTTTATAGCATAGATAAAGGAAAAATTACGAAAACCATAAATTTTTAGTTACATCACATAATATATATTTTTTTAATAATTTTAAACTTACTACCCATTTCCTCATAAACGCGTAGAGGTATTAAATTGAAATTCACACCAAATACTCAAGTCTATAATACTTTTAAGCTGTAACAAAATCAAACTTCTATGTCAACGCAATCAAAAGAAACAGCAATTTAAGCTGCATATTTTGAAACTCGCAAGTACTCGCAAGGGAATCAAAACCTAAAGGGTACTTCCAGTCGACCTAGAATCTTGAAATTTGGCATGAAGCAACGTTTTATAGCACTCATATAGGGAAAAGTCTGAAAACTGAAAATTTGTTGTTACGTCACAAGAATTATTTTTTTGAAAAATCTTCAACGCTCGATTCGAGAATTGAACTTTATTCATAGGTAAGTTAGAGGTATTGAGTTGAAATTAACACCATATAATTGGGTCCGTGGTCCCTTGAAGCTGTGCAAAAATCAATTTTCAATTCAATTGGTAAAGTGACGGGAAAAAAAGATTCGTCCGTTTATACTGCAAAAAACGTACATTTCGAGACTGTCGAATTGTTCGATTGAACTGTTTTTATAGGTAAGTTACTACGGAACCCTCAGTGCGCGAGTCCGACTCGCACTTGCCCGGTTTTTTTAATTTTAACTGTGTAAAATAGTTATTCTGAATTTCATTATACAGGGTGTTTGGTGCATCGTGTGCCAAATTGATATGGTCGGCTGGAGGGGTCATCTGCTATCCTATCAGACCCTTAAATACTATGAGTAGTATGAATGTTAATTTTATGCGACTCGATTCACAAAACTAGTGATTTCACACAATTGTAAAAAGATTTTTAGGGCATGTGGCACATCACTAGCAAGAAGATAGACTAGAGTATTATTGAGAAAGTTTGAAGATCTCAGTCTCTTTTTGTTCTTTTTTGCAGCCATGTAAATAGCTGTTACATTAACAGCTTTAATTAAAGTCCGAAACATTGTGAGTAAATTTAAAAAAATCTAGATGACAAATATCACCAATTTTGTATTTAAAAGTACCTTCATACAATAAATGTTTAAATAAAATTTTATTTATTTATTTAAGTTTCATGTACAGTGGTGGTACATAGGCGGACTTAATGCAACAAGGCATTAATTTAGGCTCTATATCTTATATATTTTTTAATATTTGTATTTGAATGCAAAATTCGGGTCTGATTTTCAAAATACACTAAAATTCTGATGAAAAAAAATCCACAGTGCATGGGTAGTGTTTAAGGGTCTGAGAAGAAAGCATATGACCCCTACAATCGACCATTTCGATTTTGCACACGATATACCAAACACCTTGTATAGTCAATCTGAGATTCATTAGTTCAGAATAACTATTTAACAAATTTTTAAGAACAAAGATTTTTGTTGAAAAAATTAGAAAAAAGCTGACGAAAAATTCCACCACTTGGGGATCCAGAAGAGTCTCCCTTGTGTTGCCGAAAATAAATTGACAAATTTTCACTCCCCAAACAATTTTTCGCATAATTTCATTTGCCAAATTAATAACTATAACGCAAACCTAATGTTTGGCAAGTGAACGTTTAAGCAATAATTTGCTTACCAACTAGTAGGTACTTACCTTTATATGTAATCAAATATTTCAATAAAAATATTCTAATAGGTAATATTCTGACGAAGTTAAAATTTGACGAAATGGAAATTTTCGAACTAACATTATTCCAAATAATGGAAAAAAATAATTCCAATTTCCATCGCTATAATAAAATGTTTCTAAAATTGGTTTGGGTAATGTTTCGGCAAAACGGCAGGCTCCCGATCCAGAATCATGTACGCATTCGTTTGTGCGTCGGTGTCAGAAACACGGTGTATAGTCTACTAGACTCATTTTAAATTTACATTTTTAATAGAATTTCATATGTTTTGCTTTCAGCGCAAAAATACCAGAACTTAAGGTGAGTGACCACGTTTAAAACTAAAAAAATCGTGGGAATTGAGAGAACATAAAAATAACTAATTTAGAATAAAAATAAAAAAAACAAACTGAATAATTTTTGTATACAAATATTCTTCTTCTTCCTGCCCTTATCCCAAATTATTTGGGGTCGGCGCAACATGTTTTTTTCTTCCATTTTATCCTATCACCCGTCATGCTATCATCAACTCTCTTTTCTGTCATATCAGTCCTCATACAATCCATCCATCTTTTCTTTGGTCTCCCTCTTCCTCTCCATCCACGTGTAAATTCATAACCACTTTCGTAACATGTGTTTCATCCCTCCTCTTTACATGACCATACCAAGACAAACGATTTCCTTTCAGCTTTTCAGTCACTGGTGCCACTTTCAAACTTCCTCTAATATACTCATTTCTCACTTTATCCATTCTCGTCACACCACACATTCATCTCAACATTCTCATCTCCGCTACATGCAATCTTTTTTCATCCGTCTTTTTCACAGCCCAACATTCTGATCCATACAGTACGACAGGTCTTATTACGGACTTGTAAATTTTACCCTTCAGCTTGAGGGGCATCCGTGGGTCACACACGTGGGTTGTTCCCGTGACCTATCGCCATTTCATCTATCCTGCGTTGATCCGATGTGTTACGTTTCGTATACGAATATTATACTGACGTAATTTTAAATTTTACTCACTAACAATATTATGGACATAAAAAAATATTAGTCAGATTTTTTTAAAATTAATAATTGCTAATTTTGAAATGAAACTTTTGTAAATATATCATAAACGCTTCAGATCTGGAGCACTGTTCTTCAATCCTTAATCTATAATATAATATACAATGTACCAGCAAGGTAGGTTGGTAGGTTTTAGATTGTATTCTCAAACTACGAAGACATCTGAGGAACATCTATGTAGTACCTATATTTTTTGAAGATCACTATTTTGTAGATATAGCAGGAACCAGCACATTCTTACCATAGTGTTATTTTTTCAGTCGAATTGCTCAACTTCTGATCAAGAGTCTTGGCTGCGTTTAGGTGGAAAATTGTGAGTATTGCCTTTTCAGTACCTATAAAATAAATCATTAAAGAAGCCTACGTGTGTACCAACAACAAGTGTTAGAAGCATTATTTGAAGAAAACCCTATTATATATAATGCAGAAAGCATACCAGAGATATGGCTATCAAATGAAAACTAACTATGAATAAATTATTCAACCATTACGTTATATAAAATATTCATAACACTTATCATCCTATTCAAATAACTGACGTAATCAACAACTTAATATGTCAATACAAAGTAAAGATAAAAGTATGTACAAACGTGTATTAAATAAAATGATTTCTTCTTCTTCTTAGTCATGCACTCTTGACATGGATTTACTGGGCTACAAAAAAATCATCCATATCGATGTCAATAAGAACAGTGCCAAGAACGCTGGCAGCATTGCCACGTTGAATGGCAATACTGATTCGTTACCCAATAAAAAGCCCAGCCCTCTGGTTATGGTTACAGTATAGCACCGACAAATTACTATTGCGCCTGCATGCTGCTACAAGATCATATCGCTAAGCCGGGGCGGGTCGCTAGTGTAATATATGTCGCAGGTTTTTCATCAAATTAGATTTTTGATCAAAATCCTAGGTTTTTGATGAAACAC
This sequence comes from Mythimna separata, assembly GCA_030763345.1. Taxonomy (NCBI): domain Eukaryota; kingdom Metazoa; phylum Arthropoda; class Insecta; order Lepidoptera; family Noctuidae; genus Mythimna; species Mythimna separata. The sequence goes on from CM061175.1 coordinate 1,888,595, forward strand.
CGGAAGATGACACATTTTAAACTCAATTTCATCATCAACCTGTATCAATCCAGATTTTTTATCAAAAACCTGAACTAGTTTGGGTTTATGATCAATCTAATAAACATTTCCGTTGACAGCGCCTTTAACGAACCTGTATCGACAAATGAACTGAGTTTTCGTGAAATTGTTTCAAAGATGTCTTTATTTGGAGGGTTTTAAGAAATGCTCGTGCGAAAAATCTAAAGTGCGCTGCAAGACAAATCGATGGGCATCTAAAAAAAAAATTACAGGCGTTTATCAACAACGCAGTTATTAAAGCCGAGGAGCTCGTGGTTAAAAAATAACAGCCGCACAGGTCGACCTTCAAGGTTAAGCAACGCTTGCATAGATTGGTCTGTGGATAGGTGACTATTTTAACATACCGAGTTTCCTCCGTGCCTCGGAAAGTACGTTAAACCGTAGGTCCCGGCTGTCATTAGTAGATCTTTAGCAGTCGTTACGGATAGTCAGAAGCCAGTAAATCTGACCCCAGTTAATGGGTTGTGGAGGTCTGGTAGGCATCCGCTCCTCGTAAAATACTGGTATTCAGCTAAATCCGGCTTGACTGGAAGCCGACTCCAATTTAGTTGGGAAAAGGCTAGATGATGATGATGATGATGGATTGTTTTATTTATTTCATTTAAATTGATTTATTTGTCATAAAAAAAAGCTAACCCGTTGTTTTAACAACAATTTTATCATAAACCCAAACTAGTTCAGGTTTTTGATCAAAAATCTAGATTGATACAGGTTTATGATGAAATTGAGTTTAAAATGTACCATCTTCCGGTTTTTCATCAAAAAACTAGGTTTTTGATCAAAAACCTAATTTTATGAAAAACCTGCGACATATAAATGGATCTCTTGTGAAGATATTTTAATTGAAATGTAAACAAATTTATTTCAGGTTGCGTCAAATTGATAGATACTGTGAATCTGTAAAGTGAGTAGCTTTTGTGAAGCCACAAACATTTTTATGTCTGTGCTTATGAAATGTTATAATAATTTTTCATAACCCCTTTTACAGAAAATTCTACACAGATTTTCAAGCAGGGCGAACAGATATAGATACATTAACTACAGTAAACCCCATGAATTCACACACAGAACTCACTGCATCAACTACATCAAAACCCATTAATTCTATAACAACAGAATCAACAGATCATCATGAAACTACAATAAATACCACTTTGCCGACGCCACCACCACCAGGTGAAACTGGACCTAGTACTGAAAATACTGAACCCACAACGTAAGTAGCTTTTTATCTTACAGCAAATATTTTTGTTTCGTATGAATTTTAAGAAGAAGCCAATTTATGAATAATATTTTCAAGCTTAATCGCCGAGGCTCCTTCGACACTTCTGATTGAAATGAATAACCTAGTTACAGAAAAGTTAGTATTGAATTTCAATTATCTACAACGGGAATTACACCAATTAAGACAGAAAACAGTGTACTTATTACAACAGAACCTGATTTTGAAATTGAATCCACAGTAGATTTTATTAGGATATAATTTCGGACCATTTAAACCAAAAACTAAATGATAACCGGTACTAATAAATTTATCTGTTACAGAGACAACATCACAGACTTTAATAAGACAAGAAGAAACCCCTTGTCAATAACAGACAATACAACCAATGCATCGGTTGATAATTCTACAGGACCTAAATCAAATATTTCGGATCCACCTAAGCCGCCTAAAATGTAAGTTTTCGACTGAAACATTGCATTTGAACTTAGTTCATACTATTCAACAATTCCCATCATTTAGGCAATCTGTTACATTATACGAGTAGTAGGAGCCATGCAGACGATACTTTTGCGCATCAGAGCCGTTTTTGTTGGATAAATGCGAATTCAATGTATTTTTTTTTGTCAATTAACCTATTCAAGTAATAATTATAATTATTTATATCTGTTACAGAGACAACATCACAGACTTTAATAAGACAAGAAGAAACCCCTTGTCAATAACAGACAATGCAACCAATGCATCGGTTGATAATTCTACAGGACCTAAATCAAATATTTCGGATCCACCTAAGCCGCCTAAAATGTGAGTTTTCAACCGAAACTGCGTATGAACTTAGTTCATAACTTCATCATCATCATCATTATCATCCGTAACCTTACTTCATCCACTGCAGAGCACAGGCCGCTATTTTTAACGCCAATTTCTACGTTTCTACGTTTTATTTTTTCATACGCCTTCTAAACTTTGGGCAGAGTATTTTGTATCCGCAAATAAATCAATTTGCTGATATTAATCCATCATCTTTGCTGTTAAAATACAATATCTTTTTTGTCCCTTTTCAATGTATTTTTTGTCAATTAATCTATTCAAGTAATTATTATAAATAATGATAATTATTTTCAGGATCGAATTGTCAGCAGGCATATGTGCATGTTCTAAGTAAGTAAATATTTCATTATTTAAATTTATAATTTCGAAGTAGTTTCTCCTCGACAGCTAATAATATTACAAATATTATGTCATGGCGTTTAATATAAAGGCTAGGCTGTAATTATAACATTTTTGTATGTAGACTGAGAGTGGCATAGCGCATATTTTGACGTTTAATAATTATATTGTACTTTTTTCAACAAGTAAACTTTTAATTATAACATTTTTGTATGTAGACTGAGAGTGGCATAGCACATATTTTGACGTTTAATAATTATATTGTACTTTTTTCAACAAGTAAACTTTTAATTATAACATTTTTGTATGTAGACTGAGAGTGGCATAGCGCATATTTTGACGTTTAATAATTAAATTGTAGTTTTTTCAACAAGTAAACTTTGTGTTCCTTGATAATTTGTGATTTAGTTAATTTCACTTGATGACTAGTTGGAGTAAGGGCCTGTTTCACAATGTCCGAGTAGGCACTACTCACTGAATAAATTCAAAAATGTGACAGAATTTGTACGAAATTATCTGCCAAGTAAGATACTCGAAACTTAATCATAGGTGGTGAAACAGGCCCTAAGCGAAATAAGTTAAACACTTCAACTTTAAAAACTCTAATAATAAAAAAAATAATAATAATAATAATATTTATTGCATAAGTTTGAACCAACAACACTATTTACAACTATGATTTATGACGAAAGATACGTTTTCGATGAACTCTGGCACCCAAGGTAAGATTTAACTTGTGTTTAGGGTGCCAGCGTCCTCGCCCAGCATTTGAACATTACTTAACATTAAGTCTTACGACGAGCACATTATACTTATAATATTAACAAAAATACTTTTTTACACATATTTTTTTCTTTTTTACTTGTCTTCCATATTTGTGTAATAAGGGAACTTTAAAAATGTATATGTTCATATGGCCATGTATATGTTTATGTGTGAGTGTGCAAGTGTGTGTGTGAGAGAGTAAGCTAAACCACAATTAAAATACTTTATTACCTTATTCAAAATTACCTATGCGAGCGATATTTGTAATAAGTCTTCAGTCTGACAGTAATTGAGTGTATAGAGCCATTTGGTGACCTTGATCTTGCATTCATTTAGACATACGGGAGCAATGGTACAAACTTTGTTTATCCTATTATAGAGATGGTTTGACAAGACATCGAAATGACGCTGAGCAAGTGCCGTTCGACTACCATAAGTTGTGCATACCTCATAGTATCTGCGTTTTTTGGGTGCATTCGGGTCGAATAGCACAGAGGGATGCTTACGCAGAATACTAGCTAGAACAAAAAGCTGTCTCACAGTTAGGACCCGGCATTCTGCGTAGAGAGCCACGGTCGGATATCTAAACGGCTTTGAGGTCATAACTTTGAGGACAGCTCTCTGTGCACGTTCCAGAGGCAACAGGGTTGTCTTCGGACATCCTCCCCAAACAGTGATGCAATAGTTTATTATGCTTTGGCATAAAGCATAATAAACAGTTTTGATAGTTCTGTTGTCTGCGGAGTGCCTTAATTTTTTAAATATAAAAATACACTTACGAACTCTTGGCAAAAGACTACTAATTTGGGGTTTCCAGCTTAGGGAGCTATCAATATAGACCCCAAGGTATCTAACAGACTGAGACCTAGAAAGTTGTGGACAAGTGCATTGTGAAGAGGTCAGGCTGAGTGTGCAAGTATGCTCTATATGGTCGAAACATAATTTTACTAACTACATAATTATAAATACTTTTTTGAGATATTTTACATTATTAGACGAGTCTGAAAATTATTATCAGGTCAATACTAAACATGATTCTTGCAATATTATAATTTCATATTAGTTTTAATTTTATTCAGGTACTAACCTCGTTTCAAATTTACATTTTTAACTGAATTTCATATATTTTACTTTCAGCGTACAAATACCAGAACTTAAGGTATGTGAACACGTTCAAAACTAAAAAATCGTTAGAATTGACTAATTTTTGTATACGAATATTATGTTGATGTAGTTTTAAGTTTCAGTCATAATAATATGGACATTCATATTTATTAGTGCAAAATTGCAAAATTAACCATTGCCAATTTTACAATTTTGAGCACTGTTCTGCAATCTTTAGAGGAGCTCGTGGCTAGATAATAACAGCCGCACAGATCGATCTTCAAGGTTAAGCAACGCTTGCCTAGGTTGGTCTGTGGATGGGTGACCATCTTAACATAACGAGTTTCCTCCGTGCCTCGGAAAGCGCGTTAAGCCGTTGGTCCCGGCTGTCATTTGGAGATCTTTGGCAGTCGTTACGGATAGTCAGAAGCCAGTAAATCTGACTCCAGTCTTGCCATGAAGTACCGTGTTACCCCAGTTAATGGGTTGTGGAGGTCTGGTAGGCAGCCGCTCCTCGTAAAATACTGGTATTCAGCTAAATCCGGCTTGACTGGAAGCCGACCCCAATATAGTTGGGATAAGGCTAGGCAGATGATGATGTTCTGCAATCTTTAATATATAATATAAATGTTATTTACTAACAAGGTAAGTAGGTAGGAGAGATTATATATTATATTGAAGACATCTGAGGAACATCTATGTCGTACATATAGTTTTTGAAGATCATTATTTAGTAAATATAGCAGGAACAAACACATTCTTACCGTAGTGTTATTTTTCAGTCAAATTGCTCAACTTCTGATCGAAATTCTTCGCTGCGTTTAGGTTCAGAAATGTGAGTATTGCTTTAAAGTTTCGTTATACAAATGAAATAATTCATTAAAGAAGTTTACATAAATTTTATAAAATATTCATTCAATTAAAAAAGTTTTAGTTTAAATAAATTTTATAAACTATTCATAACACTTATCATCGTATTCAAATAACTGATGTAATCAACAACCTAATATGTCAATACTAAGTAAAGATAAAAGTATATACAAACGTGTATTAAATAACATGGATTTCTTCTTCTTAGTCGTGCACTCTTGACATGAATTTACTCGGGCAACAAAAAAAATCATCCATATCGATGTCAATAAGAACAGTGCCAAGAACGCTGGCAGCATTGCCACGTTGAATGGCAATACTGATTCGTTGCCCAATAAAAAGCCCAGCCCTCTGGTCATGGTTACAGTATAGCAGCGACAAATTACTATTGCGCCTGCATGCTGCTTCCAGATCATATCGCACAAGCCGGGGCGGGTCGCTAGTATAATATAAATGGATCTCTTGTGAAGATATTTTAATTGAAATGTGAACCAATTTATTTCAGGTTGCGTCAAATTGATAGATACTGTGAATCTGTAAAGTGAGTAGCTTTTGTGAAGCCACAAACATTTTTATGTCTGTGCTTATGAAATGTTATAATAATTTTTCATAACCCCTTTTACAGAAAATTCTACACAGATTTTCAAGCAGGGCGAACAGATATAGATACATTAACTACAGTAAACCCCATGAATTCACACACAGAACTCACTGCATCAACTACATCAAAACCCATTAATTCTATAACAACAGAATCAACAGATCATAATGAAACTACAATAACTACCACTTTGCCGACGCCACCACCACCAGGTGAAACTGGACCTAGTACTGAAAATACTGAACCCACAACGTAAGTAGCTTTTTATCTTACAGCAAGTATTTTTTTTTCGTATGAATTTTAAGAAGAAGCCAATTTATGAATAATATTTATAAACTTAATCCCAGAGGCTCCTTCGACACTTCTAATTGAGCTGAATAACCCAGTTATAGAAAAGTTGATATTGAATTTCAATTAACTACAACGGGAAGACAGAAAACAGATTTTATTACGATATAATTTCGGACCATTTTCAACAAAAACTTAATGATAACCGGTACTAATAAATTTATCCGAGAGAGAGTCCTCAACACCGAATTTAATAAGAAAGAAAACCCCTCGTCAGTAACAGATTATCTTGAAACCAATGCATCGGTTGTTTAACATTAATTACACTATAAAGTAAACAACTTTATTGACGTAGTCTAAAAAATAAATATCAATATTATCTTTGTCATAAACTTTTTACAGGAAAGCTAATTTAAAATTACAAGAAATTATCAAAAAAGTTAAAACAACAATCATTTTTAATTCACCATAAACCTTCCGTAACTTATTCTTGTTTTTGTATAGCCCCTTTTTATAATGTGGGACGGATTTTTAAATTACTTTCAATTTCAACCTATTTCTTTATGATTATTTTTACAGTGAATATCGTTAAATCACAAGCTCTGCTTAGCTTGGGACTAGATGGCGTTGTGTGGATAGTTGTGGAACATATTATATATAATATTATTATATCAACAATTTTTTTAAAAGAGTAACCATGTAGTTTTTTGAAAGTTTTTTGCTAAATATCCAATTGAACCCATGCAATATGTTCTACGTTTTTAAGTGCCCATGCAAGCCTACGTAAAATAAAAATATTCAGATTTTGATTTTGACGTGCGAGGGTCAAATCTAACCCGCAGATATACTTTTAATGGAACTGAACCCTGTTACAGAAAAGATACAGGACTTCAAACAACTACAACGGGTAATACACCAATTAAGAGAGAACCCAGTGTAGTTATTACAATAGGATCTACAAATATTACTATAAATACCATTCCATCATCAAATTTACCCGATATTATTGCAAATAGTGAATCCATAAGGTGAGTAGTTTTTTTACTAAACGAATTCGAGTCATTTTTATTACGTATGAAAAGGTAAAAAAGGATAACCGGTACTAATAAATTAACCTGTTTCAGAGACCTCAACGCCGAATTTCTGAATAATTTACTAAGGCTAGCAGATAAGGAAGAAAACTCCAAAATAGTTCATCTTAAAAATCTGGTGTCTGGGGTTAGCAACGAAACACGTTCTACCACAATTGTGTCCGGCGGTATTCTTGCAGATACGACTACTACTACCGAATCAGCTGGAAACATATCGCCAGTTGTTAATTCTACAGGACCAACATTAAATAGGTAAGTCGGGTCCATTTATAGAATAGAATATTTTTATTCCAGACCGGAGTCCATAGGGTTAGTAACCATTTTGACTTAAATTCTAGTATTAGTAGGTTACAGACACATAAAAATATACAATTAAATTTCGGCATGGCCGCATCCACCTACGCGACATTGGGGAATCTCTACGACCTACTGGCTAAAATGTATGTTTGCATTCGAAACTTTTCTTATGATCCTGGCTAATAGCTTGATCATCATCATTATCTATAATCTGACTTTATCCACTGGTAGCAAAGTGAAGTCCGATTATGGATAGAAATAGGGACCTATGTTCAAGTATATGTCGCTATTTTTTTGTAAGTCAATCCCCACGTTCATGTGCCAACCTCATCCAGTTTCATACAATGTAGTTTGCTATCTTACTGGCGGACGACCAAGTTTTCTTCTTCCACTCCTTAGGCAGTTCTAGGTAAGCCTTACTCTGCTTTCCATGACTATACACCTTCATTTCCGATTTCGACAAACTCTTCGGATATTGATGTTTGGAATTGCCTATTTACAGTATGTCAAGCATGAAACTCTTCATGTCTGATAGTTTCATATTATTTGATGTAGGATCAGCGTTTTCACATTGTTTACTGCACCATATTTATGTATTTTTATCCGTGATTAGGTCTCGTTTGAGGTCTAGTCTCCTTTAAAGATACTTTCTGTACATACTCAATAATTTATTATTATTATATCTAGCCTATACCGTCCCACTGCTGGGCAAAGGCCTTCCTCCATTCCTTCCATCGTTCCCGGCTTTGAGCCACTTCTTGCTAATTCTTATTAATTTAGTGTTCATTATTATTTTGTTTTAAACATTAACAGTGGTCTAAAAGATTGATGTATTAATTAAAAACAACTAAATTATATTTTTCTCACTGCTATCAAGATTTGTTTAATCGATTATGGCACCGATTAAAATCTTCACCGTATTATACATTCCATTCGTATTTTGTTATTCCAGGTTAAAAATTGAACCAGAAGTAGAAAAAACTGATTCATATTCAACGATGACGGTGGTCGCTATTGGATTAAGTGGGTGTATTTGCGGCGTGCTTCTTACCCTGGCCATCAAGATGTCATGTAGTCGGTACAGGAGGCGACGTGACGGTATGTAGTTTAAGGAAATTTTATATCAAGTTTTAAGTCATCGGCTGTCTTGAGCGTCACAAAGCATGTAACGTCACCGTACCAGCAGTGACTACAGTGTAAGGCTGGACAGGAGAAGACTGGAATGTTACGGTTCCATTACGTTTCCTCCAGTCTAATATCAACCACTCAGGATCACAGCGTCGCTGACCATCACAGCGTCGGCTCATAAAGTAATATTGAAAAACAGACAAACGATTTAAAGCCGTATCACCGTATCTATTTGCCTATTCCGTTTTTATATATTCCTGTCTAATCAAGTAATCACTAACCCATATTAATATATTAACCCATGATTAATAATTTGTTTTTAATATTTTAGCACCACGTGGTCAATACCAGCCGTGATATCCAGGTTCTTTTAGTCATTGACCTGATATGCTTCTCATCCTGTTACCAAGAATTTGAACAAGCAATCTCAACATCACGGACTCAAGCGGTTTACACCTGCAGCCTTTTTAATGGAGACAAACATTAGTGAAAATGAAATCTATTGTAATATTAGCCTATCATGTTCCACTGCTATGCAAAGGCCTCCCTCTTTCTTTACCATACACATCTGCTGTTTGTAATTACTTAGCCTCCCTCCGGCAAGAGAGAAATAAATCTTTTAAAAAATGTCATTTTCATTAAATAGGCCTTTTTATTATTATTAGTTGTGATATTATTATTGGATGGGATGATAGTTTTTGTTACTGTCTCTTCTAGTGTGTAATTTTTAATTACAATATTAGTTTAGTTATTACTTTTAAGAATCATTTATACAAATAAAAAGAAAAAATGAAGCACAGAGTGCTTATCTATAAGAAATTGTAATCAGTAACCTTACAGCCTAGAAAACTATTTTTAACAGTTGTCAGTGTATACAGAATTTTAATTGAAAAACAAAATTTTTTGTGCTTATGTAGTGTCTCAAATGACAAGATTAATACACTTGAATTATGAGTGCAATCGAATTTTTTGTTAAAAATACTTTGACATATATACGCCCGTTTTCAATAAGCTGACTATCACATATCGGAGATAGAAAAACAAATGAAACAACAGAAAACATGCATAATTTTTGTATTGTATCATTTGTTTTACTATTTTCAGTATGCCAAAACTGGAGATAGATAGCTTATTGAAAATGGGCATTAGTCAAGACAAACTCAGGTAACGAAAATAAAATCTAAATTCGAAATAAAATGCAAATTTCGAAACAACAAACTCAATGTCGTTCAAAATAAAGTTCTGTCACTGTTTTTCGGGGTAAAAACATAATGCGCTTGTTGGGAGATGTCTCCGCCAACGCTATTATAGATTCAAATATTTTTACTTTGGATAATCGTTACTATCTGACTGTGTATTACACTAACGCATAGATGTCAAACTACAGGATTAAAGTATACTGTATCTGAGTTTGACTTCAAAAGTATAGTATCAACAATTTTAGTGTGCTCAGACTTCGATCTAAGGACTGATATAGGATTCAATGCCTTTCCTTACAATATGTAACTAAAATAAGGTTGGTGAAAGACCTGATGGCAGAAATAAACAGTTATTAGCGGTAGCTCTAGAGGTGAACCTCAATAAATAATAATATAATCCATGTATGCCTTGTCCCCATAGTCTGTGTCCCCTTAGATGACAACGGTACGTCGTCAAATTTTCTTATTTTTGTCCCCTTTACGTACACACAGGCGGCGGAGACAGTTAAGACTTCACGTGTCGTTGTTCACTTTAAAATTGTATATTTTTTTTAAAACCTGGGTTATTTGGTGTAGTTAGCTTAAAATTAATAAAATAAATTGCAGCATGTCATTGTACTATCAAGTTAAGATCATAACTAAATCTCAATCAATCAATCAATAATGTTTATTTGTCAGAATATGGTATAGTAGATCTTACAATTAAGGCAGGATAATATATATACTGAAATGATTCTAATTTTGATTGATTTTAATATTAAAAATAAATATATTATTGTGCAAATGAATGACCCAATCAGAGCTTAGCAAAAAAACAATAAAATAACAGATCTATCACAGCTAATTAGCCAAAGAGCGAAAGAAGTAAATTTGGAATTTAAGAGCACCCGACATGTAAGATATAATGCAAAATAGCATGGATACCTTAATGTCTATTTTCCCGTGAAAGTTGAAGTTCTAATGTTCGAAAAATACTCATCGCGTCATTTCGCGCTGCATACGATTTTTTTCCTGTACTATCCACGCAATTTTGCATCTGGCTCTACAGGTTAGGTTAGATGAGGATCACTATGATTAGGGTGAGCGAGCAAACGAAGCCTCCGATATCCCCTTCGACTTAGGTCATACATGATATATTTTCTTTTTACCTTGCATGTGAATAAATAAAAAGATGTTTCATTTCATTTATATTATATTTATTGTTTTATTTACTGTATCTCTCTTGTGACCTAGCTACTGCACTTTTACTGATCCAAAGCTTCCTTTTCTGAGGTGTTCCTGGGTTTTTATAAGATAGATTTTAAGTTATTTACTCTGGCTAAAATCATTTTTGGAACAAATTAAGTACTGTTCTGTTTATAATGCACAGTAGTTGCTGACATGTCGTTTTCTGAATCTGAAAAAATGCATATTAATTATAATCATTTTACAAAGTTGAAGAACTATCATTTTTTAAATTTCTAATTATTGCAATAAAATATGACAATGATTCCATTATAAAATTAAAAGGTCTGAAAATTTAAAATTTGAAGGTTCCTTCCATATGTATATATGAAAATATTTTACTATAAGGCTAGCCATGAAATCACGAAAAGATTATTACTTATTCCGCGCAATTAAAATTGCATACATATACGAGTAGATATTACAATTATGTAATAAAGAAAGTAACACTAACAGCCGTTTTATTTTGGTTACTTACTACTTTAAAGATGAGTTACCAGGCAAAATTTAATACAATCAGGGGAAATTTACCTTAATTGTTGTGGTATTTTTATTATACTTACTATGTGCACTGAATATCATTTTCCTTAACGATTCTAGATATTTTCTTTTCAAAAATATGGCAGCCATCAGAATCATAAACATTAATATAAAAATAGAACCCATTGCGTAGAACCAGTCGGAGTTATACCTAAAAGTAGAAAATATATTTTTGTAATAGCCGCAAATAAAAAAAATAATTGAAAGTACTATAGTTAGTTAGTCTAAATTTAAATCGATTTGTTTACCAAGACGATGCCTTCTCGATTTTTAATTCATTGTAATCAGTGAGATCACTTTCTACAATAGTGTTAGCTTCGTCGGACGTAGCGTCAGTTGTAGTTATCATAAAAGTTGCTGCTATCATTTCTTCAGTAGCCTCATCTTTATCATACATAGTTACACTTGCAACAGTAGAAATGTTCACACATATCGTCTTTTCACATTTAGTAGCATCATCGGAGCAGTTGTTTACACAATCACATGGTCCACCATCCGCGTTTACCAGCGTTATTTCTTGATGCGCTTCACACAAACATATATCAGGAGCAACACAGGCACCCTCGCAGTTACTACACATTGGTACACATAAACCAGTATTTTGTTCTTCGAGAATTACTGATTTGTCAAGTTCATAACCTTGGTAACACTCGCAGGTGTTAGGAGCGACGCACGTGCCATTCCCACAGTTGTAGTCGCAGTGCGGCAGACATGTACCACTTGACTCTGTTCTATACCAGCCCGGGTCGCAGACACAGGTCTGTGGACTCATGCAGCTACCATGCACACACTCAAAACAGAATGGCTCGCACATGTCGTTTTCAGTCTTTTCGTACCCATTTAAACATTCACATATTTCTGGAGCAATACAAGAACCATTGACGCAAGGTTTTGAGCACACCGGTTCACATGTTTCAACTGAATTCTTGATTACATTGGTCCACCCGGGTTCACAAACGATGGTAATTATACACTCGCCAGTGGCCGTATAACTTGAGCAGAAAGGTTCGCATGTGTCGTTTTGTGTTTTTTTGTAACCTGGGAGGCACTGGCATGTTTCGGGGGCCACACAAGAGCCGTGGAGGCATGGTTTAGAGCAGATTGGCTCACATACTCCGTCTTCGAGTTGATATCCTGAATCACATATGCAAATGTTTGGTGCGGTACAGGTGCCATGCTCGCATCCTTTAATGCAGAGTGGTGAGCAGGCATTCTCTTCGAACACGTCAGGCAGGTAGCCCGGATTGCAGGCGCAAACTCCAGGAGACTTGCAGTAGCCGTTCACGCAAGCTGGTGAACAGTTCGGCTTACAATGTATACTGGAACTAAAGTAATATAAATAAGTTACTATATTAATATAAATTTTTCTAAGTTTTCTTAGATTAGAAATTACCTGTTTCCGTCATTGTTTTCATCTTTAATGTAGCCCTCACAGCAAACGTTGATTTGTTCTGGTATTAATTTCTGGAATCATTTTACAAAATGTTCTAAAAGCTCATGATCAATTTTCATAATATATTTTTACAACCTTTTACAAAAAAATACAACCATTTGTAGCACAGTTTCTAGTTTAGTTTTTCGTAATCCCCTCAAACCCTGTGCTGTCGCGAATTATTCGCTGGCGAAAACAGTAGAAATGCGAAAAAACCGTTTTTTAAGAAATCATTATTATATGTTTTTTTAATTCTTTAATTAAAAAAAAAAAGAAGGGATAGACCCTTGTTTTTATTGTTTTAACGTCGTTCTCTGCATCCGTATTTGCGAATAAAGAAAAAATTAAATAAAAAATCTAACATCACAAATTACGTAATTCTGAGTTGACACGAGTAAATGAAATTAAAATTATCGAATTAAGAAGCTGAGAAGAGCTTTTCTTTTGAAGTTGATCAACATTAGTTCAAATTATCTCGATATTTGACAGCCAGGCGCACTGGTTGAGCGATTGGCCTTTGCCCTGTAGGTCACGGGTTCCTTTCCCAAACGTAACAAATATTTTTATGACGTACTGATCATTCCGAGGTAAGATGTCTTATGTATGTGAAATAACATGTTTGTGAATACACCCATGATACATAAGTAATTTTTAGAATATGGCAACAGTTTTTAAACAAAGCAAAATCTCACCCTTACGTTCCTGGTTCCCATGGCGGTGGCCACCCTTGTGGCAGTGCACCAGAACAGACAGTCCGGCTTCTCATAAGCCTCCAAATATGTATATAAGAAGGTTTCAGGAACGTCGTGGTAGTCCCTATTCGGAAAAAATATAAATAAACCAAGTGCTCTATTTTATTAGGTTAACAATGAAAAAAAAATATATGTCATTTTTTTATTATTATCACTTAGCTCACAATAATACTTTATTTTTCTACGAAAGATACTGATAATTATAAAGACAAGTGGTATTGAATTTTGTTCGGTTTTATGTTAGTACCTACTCAAAATCTATTCAGAAAAAAATAAAAGTTTCATAAATTGCAAGACCGTAATGCAAACAATTCAAGATAATTTCAGACCAACTCCATTTTATTTATTTTAAACAATTATCGACATAAGTTTCACATTTTTAATCTTTATTTTTAATTCAAGATTAATAATTATTACAATAAACTTATAGACAACAAAGTATAGTTTGTAATGTAAACTTTCTCATATTTCAAACTACGTTTTATTGGTCCAAAATTTTCAAATTATCTTGAATTATAAATTCAACTAAAACAAATACAAATATTTGATACTTACATTTTCGTTTCCACACATACTTGACACAATGTTTTTGTTGGTATAATAACATACAAAACCAAAATACTAGAAATATTTCGTTTCAACGACATTTTTCGAATCACTATACTATAGATGTCAATTAAACTAAAAAAAATGTAATTATAAAATAATGTGTAATATGAAAATACCAATTTAAAAAATCTGAAATATTTATTATATTACCTATTACAAAAAAAACTTGTCCTACGTCTTAATAGTTCAAAGCAGCAAAGCGAAGAAGGATAACTAAACTAAAATATTTAAGATAAAACAATATCTGTAACAAAACTCATTCCATACTTTAGAAAAAAAAAAACAATCTGTCATTAGAGTAGCTAGGTACCTATGCTAGTGCTATCTATTCTGTGGTATGTACAGTGAACTACTAAAGTCAATGCAAACGGGAAAATAACGAATAAAAATTCGTTTGTCGAAGACGGATTCCTGCTTCCTTGACGTGTCTGAGGAATTTCTCAATAAAGTGGAGCGTCTGCAGAATTTGTGTATCCGCTTCAATTTTTTGACCTTCGAAAATACGGCCTCCTTCTTCTTCCGGCCCTTATCCCATATTACTTGGGGTCGGCGCAACACGTTTTCTTCTTCCATTCTGTCCTGTCGTCCGTCACACTATCACTAACTTCCTTTTCTTTCATATCGGTCCATACACAATCCATCCATCTTTTCTTTACCACCAACAAAAAAACGACCATGTGTCGGAATTTCAATGACAACTGAAGCGGTTACCTATTCGGCAACTTCGGGATTGCCAACTCTTTCTTTTCTCTTCTCTGTTCTTCATAATCCCAAATCCCCCTTGTATCTTAGGGAACACTTTGAGTATCCTGTTCCGAGAGGAAAACTACTTTTAATTCGATTATTAGTATATCTATTCTTATATTCGTTGTCTCTCTTATTCCTCCTGCCACTATTATTCTCTGCATCACCCAAAAGTGGAGTGGTAGTAAATACCTAAGGCATTAAGTCCGCTTCTGTACTTTTTGCATAAAGTATTTAATAAATAAATAAATAATCCTTATATACTCTTATTTTATTCGATACATAATACACAAAGAGTTTAATATTAAAACTGTAGGTATATTATATGTAACCTATACTGTCCCACTGCTGGGCAAAGGCCTCACTATATTCTTTACTAATTGCCGATTCTTAAATAATACATTTAAACACGCTGAAGAAAGGCTCCATAGGAACCTCGCCTGCCGCTCGGGCGCTTTTCACCTCGGTCGCAATGACAAACTTTCTGCACTTTTATCAAAATGTATTACTTACGTTGGCAAAAAGAGATGAGGATTAAAAAAAACAATTTGTAAGGCTTGGTCATAAGACCGACTATTAGCCGGTCACCATTTCATTTATTAGTAATAATAAATGATATTATTAGCAATAATGGTGATATAATTATAAATTAGTATACAAATAAATGAAATAACATCAAACTATGTTGATTTATACAATCTCGTCACATTAACGTGACGGAACTCTGAAATCCGAGCAACCCTGTATCCCCCCGCATTCCCTTTGCTCGCCAGGCAAGTGTCAGGTATGGTCAGCATCTTTGTTATCGATACGCTCGTCGATAATTTGGCTAGTTCTCTGATGTTATTATATTGTTTTTGGACATTATTTCATCGACGCCAAGCGTCAAGTTAATATGACCGAGTTGTATGTGACTGTACTTGTTAAGGTCACGTTTTGTTTAAGGATACTATAATATATGTACGTGAGGTTGACTCAAAACAATCATTCTGAATATCAAAACAAGGATCTTAATTTGTTTAAATTAAATTCACGTATTTTGCCGGGGATTTTAAACTAGACAGTAACATCGAAGAGAACCTTAGTTAACAAAGTAATTAATATTATAGGAATATAGCACCCGGTTAACACCGTAAGTTTATAATAAATCACGTGATATTGTTTTTTTTTTACACTTACCTTATAATTATATGTGTACTTTTTTATAGTGCCATTATTATTGTAAACTATAGTACAGATTTGGATACGATTTGATGTATCTAAAATGATCTATTTACAGTGTGTTAAGAGCTTTAGTGTGGTCAAGACTTATTACAATATTACGGTGCTAAGATCCGGTGAAAAGACATTTTACATTAAAGGCAACTACAAGAAATATTGTTAGTTATTTTACTTATGTAGTTAAGTACAAAAAAATAATAATAAAAGGTTAAAATTATCGTAGAAAAGGCACTGAGTTGTTGTTGCAGATAGAGTGCGTCTAATGAAAGCGCGACCTGGAGTTTTTTTTTAAATTTAATTGGCAGTATTATTCAGCCGCAATTGTAGGAAATAAAAAAAAATGTGAAGTGTCAAAACATGATTCTCCTACTAGTTAGTAATATCACAAACAACATTTTTGGATTTAATTTCTTTTTCTCAGGTCGCGCTTTCATTAGACGGACTATATCGTTGCACTCGTGTTTCGATTTGTTCACTATTTTCGCGTTGATCTCTTAGGCGGGAACTACGCCAGCTAAAACAATTAAAAGTTTAATTTAATATGTAGAACCACACACTAAACGCGCTAAAACCTGAAAATAGTTTGATCAGAATAAGGAGTAGAAACAATTAAACCACTTTTTAATAAATAGGTCACCTTTTTAAAAAAAACCTACATTAAAAATGTTGCCCTGTCTATTTATTAATAAGTCAAATCATCACCTCGGAAAAAATTTAGTTTAAGACATCGACACGATAAGAAAAAGAAGATCACCTGCGCAAACTCACTGAAATAGGTAAACAAACAAAAATGGTTGTCGTCCAATTTAAATTTTCTCATATTTTATTAGCATTATCGGCCTTGTAATGTTTCCACTGTTGGGACTCAGGCCTCCTCTCTAGGAGAATGAAGGAATAGGCTGTAGTCCACCACGCGGGCCCAGTGCGGATTGGTGGAAGTCACATGTCTTCGAATTTTTGGTTCTAGGACATACGGGTTTTCTCACGATGGTTTCCTTCACCGTAATTAAAAATCATTTGGAGTGTCTGAGGTTTTGCGCATTTAACGTTACACGCTGTATATAGATAGAATACTTCAAGCAATTACTATTCATCAACAACAGACCGACACAAAGTCAGAACATGATAAGTAAAATATAAAATACAGCCAAGCCCATAATTTTATTACTCATTTCTGAGTAATAAAATTATTAAAACATATACATAAATATGAATAAAATAAAACCTCACAATAACATTTTAAATAATGTGACCAATTTTAATGAAGATTAGCCAAGTACGCCTAATATAATAAATAGTGGCAAAAACATGCTACTCTATTTCTTTACTCAAACACAATTAAAAAAACTAAAAGAATAAATAAACGCTGGGTCGATACTTCCAAATTCGTATGTTCATGAGATTATATTATGCCTTTATTTTAAATGAGACCCGATCGAAATAATTATACACAATGAGAAGACGATGTTTCGACAATGACTAAAACACTGGCAATATGAGATACTACCATTATGCAGGCACGACTATTGCGTAGGTGCCATCAAATCTGACAGTGAAAAAAAATAAAAGTTACCAGCTATGCTATTCTCTAAAATTCATTTTCATAGCTGTAGGCTGCGACGAGCTCGACGTCGAGACAGCCTTCAAACAGCGAACGCAAATGTATGAAGAACTATCATTGTCAAATTGCACTCGTCTCGACGTTGAGCTCGTCGCAGCTTGCAGCCATGAAAATTACTTTTAGAGAATAGCACAGCATTATTTCAAGCAAAATATAAAAGAAAAAAAGAAGAATAATAATGTATTTGTGCCAAACATGGCGTGTAACATAAAAATGAACAAAAACAATACAGAAAGCGTCTGGGAAGTCATGCGCCACGTCCGCACAAAAAGGCCAGCGCTCAGCAAGATGCTGGGATTCAGACAGGCGTAAGACAGAGCCACAGCGCTGATGTGTTGTTGTATACTTGAGACGTTGGTCGACCAGCAAGGTTTAAGCTAAAATTATAAAACAATCACACTTAAAAACAAACAACAACAAACAATTTTGCGTACGGTACTAAAACAAGAAAGCTAAAAACAAAACAGTAACAGCAAAAAGAAAAACAATTCGTATAAATCGACAATAATTTAAACTCAAAAGCCACAGTCACAGTCAATGCTGTCACATTGAACATTTAGGATCTGTGGTAATAAAAAAAGATGGAAACGTGCTCAGAAGACTAACGGCTAATTCTTTGGATAGAGAACGATCTAGCCCTGTGATAAAGCACTTTCGCACCCATTATACATTATATTGCAAAGGTTGGTCTGTGAATGGGTGACCATCTTAACATAACGAGTTTCCTCCGTGCCTCGGAAAGCACGCTAAACCGTAGGTCCCAGCTGTCATTTACAGTCGTTACGGATAGTCAGTCAGAAGTCAGTAAATCTGACTCCAGTCTTGCCATGAAGTAACCCTGTTACTCCAGTTATTGGGTTGTGGAGGTCTGGTAGGCAGCCAATGCTTTCCGAGGCACGGAGGAAACTCGTTATATTAAGATGGTCACCCATCCACAGACCAACCTTGGCAAGCGTTGCTTAACTTTGAAGATCGATCTGTGTTCTATTACTTACACTGAGCCACCAAAACAAAATTTACGCAGTGGTTAAAAACTTTTCCAGTATTTGTCTCCAAAATAAAACGTAGATGTGGTTCAAAAAGCTGCCCAACTTAAATGGAACTGAGCCGAGACATGTCTGTCGTATGTCTAACCAACTGTAGACCGGTAAAACACAAGACAGGCGCCCAGACACGGTCACATGGGATCGCGACCGAACACTATGGAGATGACGGGATGACTTGAATAAATCTCTTACTTGGGAATTGGAAAAAGACAGCGAGAAATTGTAACCATTGGAAGGAATGATGTTATGACAGGTGACAGGACAGAATGGAAGAAAAAAGCATGTTGCGCCGACCCCAAGTAATATGAGATAAGGGCAGAAAGAAGAAAAAGAAGGAAGGAATGGAGCGAGGCCTTTACCCAGCAGTGGGAAAATACGGGCTCGTAATAATAATAAAAGCAAGACATTTTTGAGACGACTCAGTTATTTTTGTAAAATAATTCTGCTTAAAAACCTACCTGGCTAACAGCCAAACTGATATTGAGAAGAAGTAAATTGCAAAAATAAATTTACAATATTTTGTATATGTTTTGGCTGAAAACTATTGTCGAGTAAATATTAAATGCTATAACTATAACTTTGAATACGGTACTAGTCTTACAATTTTGTAAATTACGAAAACATTCTGACAAAATTCTAACACAGTTACAAGCACACGTAAAACTACTTAAAAGTTGAAAGATACTTACCTCCAGGTTGAAACCCGGTTGCACACACATAGTCTGTATTATAATTAACCATTTAATCACTAGTTTATTTAAAAATATTCACCCAAAACCAATAAAATAATTAAACAGTAATAGAGCAGTTTTGATCGCGCGCGAAGTTTAACGACTGACGTTTGACTTTTTTTTTTAAATTGCAATGAACCATAGTGAAACTATTGTAGTATTTTTAGCATGAAGAATTTTATAAAGAATCGAGTAGAAAAGAGAAAAAGGATAAAAACATCATGTAATAGAATGAAATAGATGTATTATGACGACATATCGTACGGAAATGCAAAAAGGGACAAAAGTCACTTAGGAGCGCTCAACGGCAAAATGAAAAAAGGGACAAAAGTCACTTAGGAGCCATTTACCTTCCTCTTGAATCACTCTATTAAAAAAACCGCATCATAATCCGTTGCGTAGTTTTAAAGATTTAAGCATACATAGGGATATAGGGACAGAGAAAGCGACTTTGTTTTATACTATGTAGTGAACAAGATTTGAGAGTTGAAAAGAAAGAAAAAGCTTAGATCTAAAAGTCAAGATGACGTCATCATTCCTCAAGTAAAATAGCAGTTGTTGAGGTGCCTATCAAGCTTATCTAGCGAGATCACGTTTAGGTCATAGTAGTGCGTCTAATGAAAGCGCGACCTGGAGTTTTATTTTTAAATTTAATTGGAAACATTATTCATTCGCAATTGTAGGAAATAAAAAAAATTGTGAAGTGTCAAGACATGATTCTCCTACTATTTAGTAATACTTGTATACATTTTTTTTTGGATTTAACCTCTTTTTCTCAGGTCGCGCTTTCATTTGATGGACTATATATACCCATAGTATTGTCAGTGTTTTAATTCGTTGTCTTATCGTCTCCACACATATATACGAGTACATTCTGTTTAATTAACTACTATTAAACGTTATCAAAATAAGTCACACAGTCATGGTTCATTATCACAATAAAAAAATATTATTTACCTCTTCAGAATTATTCCTCTTGCAACGCACTATAACAATGATGACAATAAGTAGTAGCACTAAAACTATGATTGCAATAACCAAGACATATACCCAGTTAGACTTCACCCTGAAAACAGAAAACGAAGTTCTTATTTATCACAACGAGAGAACAAAAAATGTTTTTGTCATAATATAAAAAAAATCTAAGGAAATCATGTATTTCATAACTAAATATTTTTAATCACTGCCCAAAATGTGTAGTTATCGCTTCGCAAAGTTTGTATCCGTGTCAGTTATAGAGGAACAATGAATAATTTCAACATAAAAAAAAATATTAACATAGATGCGAGTTATTAGTTACGGCTTAGGAAAGAGTACAACTTACCAATTTTTTTGTTCAACTTGACATGTACCATTTACTTTTGTATATCCGCTAAAACATTTACAAGTTTCTGGAGCGACACAGGTACTATTCACACAAGGTTTAGTACATATTGCGTGACACGTGTGGTACGTTTTGTTACTTGAGCCTACTGGCTTGTGCGACCAACCTTTGTTACAGATACATGTTTCAGGTTTCACGCAAACGCCATGAAGACATCCTTTTGAACAGTGAGGTACACACGTTTTGTTCTTTGCCAATGTATATCCTTTCAAACATGAACATACGTTTGGCGCTATACATGATGTACCATTTGCACATCCTTTAGAACAGTAGGGCTTGCAAGTATTGTTGTTATGTTTAGATATACTCGTATAACCTGCCCTACATTGACAGACGGAAGGCGCAATGCATGTGCCATTCACACAAGATTGGGAACAATGAGGTCGACACGTTTTATCAACAGATCTAAATCCTGGCTTACAGCTGCATGTGTCCGGGCGAACACATGTGCCATTCGGGCATCCACTGGTACAGTGAGGCTTGCAGGTGTTACTAATGTTTCGATATCCCGGCAAACATTGGCATTTATTAGGGGCAACACATGTACCATTGAGGCAAGGTTTATCGCACACTGGTCGGCAAGTGTGGTTTGAATGTGTACTCGTATATCCTCTGTTGCACTGACACGTATCTGGCGCGATACAGGTGCCGTTCTTGCAGGGTGGAGAGCATTGTGGCAGGCAGTTTGTTTTATTCCTTCGGTCTAATGTATAACCGCGGTTACAGCCGCATTCATTTAAGCCGCTGCAATAACCATTTTTACAAGGCTTGGAACATCTCGGTACAATAAATCTGAAATATGAATAGCTTAATTTTAGTACAATTTTGCGATATTACCTAAATATTTAAAATTTATAGTAATTCTTCAAATTGAACTATAATTAATTATTTAATTACCTGCATGAAAGTAATCTAATGAACTTAATTTCTTTTAAAACATAGATCTATTTAGGTACAAGGAAATAAAGTAATCTTCATCATCATCATCATCTCAGCTGAAAGACGTCCACAGCTGGACGTAGGCCTCCCCAAAGCGTCGCCACAGCGATCGGTCCTGTGCGTCTCGCATTTTTTTCAAAATCGGTTCTTTTGCGGTTTTGAATTGTTTCGGCCCTGTCTAATTACTGGCCTCAAATAAGCAACATTGCTTATACATGGCAAAAACAATTTTGATCATTATTATAGATACGATACGATGTCGCATCCTTGCACGGCGGCGGGCGTAAAGGTGACGCCACTACACTGTTTTGCTGTTTTTTACGTCATAATCGATAAAAAAATAAGTATTAATTTGTACTTACGGTTTTGAATTATTCTGCAATAAAATAAAAAGGACATAATTAATACTAATAATTAACTATCTTGAATACTAATCAGAATCTGAACTTTTCTTATTTTTATCAAACAAGAAAGTACAGAAACAAAAGTGCAAACTTGAAATGGTGGAATTAAGAGAATCATTTATATTAGGATAAATTCATCATCGTCAAAAGCCGAAAGACGTCTACTGCTGGACATAGGCCTTCCCCAAGCGCTGCCACAACGACCAGTACCGTGCATCTCGCATCCACCGGGTTCCCGCGACTCTCACCAGGTCATCGGTCCACTTTGTGGGAGGTCTTCCAACGTTGCGTCTTTCGGTATGTGGTTACAACTCCAGAACCTTTCGTCTCCATCGACTATATGTTTATAACATTGTACTCTGCCCAGTACCACTTAAGTTTGGCGATTCTTCGACATATTTTATAGGCAATTTCAACTCCAAAAGTGGAAAAGTCTATAAAACATGCTGTGGAAACCAGTTTTCGAGTTATAGGGGTCAGGTTAGGCAGTATTTCTATGTACAGTTCTGTGGATGTAGTTATTTACTCTACGAACATACTCTATCTCTACTTCCGTTAGTTTTTTGTAACTCCCTAGCCGATCACTCAGTTATGAAGTAACATTCTACTAGTGAAAGCATTTTTAAAATAAGTTAAAATGGGACTATTAGTTTTGAGTGTCTTTATTACAATCTAGCTTCCGCTAGTGACTTCGTCCGCATGGAATCCCGATTTCGAAACATCATTAATTGGTGCTCCGCTCCTATTAGTCTTAGCGTGATGATATATAGCCTATAGCCTTCCTCAATAAATGGGCTATCTAACACTGAAAGAATTTCTCTAATCGGACCAGTAGTTCCTGAGATTAGCGCGTTCAAACAAACAAACTCATCAGCTTTATAAGCTAGTGCGCCTCACCACCGATTGCATCACTGCTTACCATCAGGTGGGATCGCAGTCAAGCACTAGTTTATAACAATTAAAAAAATATATAGATTAATTACAAAAGTGTCATGTTAACTAATTTATAAAACGTAAAAAAAACTACACTAAGTACTTGGTTGTAAGAAGTCTTAAATTGTAAAATAGTATGTTCCAAAAATATATTTCGTTAGAATCTAGATCGCCGAGAGAGACAAAAGAGATTTTTTACGTACAAAATTATACATCGACTGATCGGAAAATAGACCATGATTCAGAAAAGTAATGTTTATCGTCTGTGGCTCAAAATGCTTACTAATTTTAAACTAGTTTATCATAATTATCATTCCTAGAACCGGTGCAAAAAAAGGAACAAGTAATTCAACAGTAATACTTTACAAAAATGTATAGTCCGTCTAATAAAAGCACGACCTGAGAAAAAGAGGTTAAATCCAAAAAAAATGTATGTGGCATTACTAACTAGTAGGAGAATCATGTCTTGACACTTCACAATTTTTTATTTCCTACAATTGCGTGCGCGCCTGCTAGCTGTGGGGGAGTGGGAGTCGGGTCTCTGGCTTCATGCACTACCGTCATCGAACTTAGGCACCCTGCTCGATGATACCACTTTCCGTCTCGCTGCTTCCCTACGTCTAGGGGCTCCTTGTTGTTCTCCTCATCGCTGCCACTGTGGCGAAGTTGTCAACAGCCTCGGACACCACGGTCTATCATGCAGCCGAAGTGCGGGTCGCATAGCACGGCACGCGAATATCAACGACATAATCAGACGCGCTCTTGTCACCGTCGGCGTTCCAGCTGTATTAGAACCTCATGGCCTGACACGCGACGATGGCAAGAGACCGGACGGTATGTCGTTATTCCCTTGGAAGATGGGTAGGCCTTTAGTATGGGATGCTACTTGTGTCGATACTCTTGCGCCATCCCATCTTCCAAGCTCGTCGTGTTGTGCTGGTTCCGCCGCTGCGGCTGCGGAGAACCTCAAGCGGCGGAAATATAATAACCTTGTGGGAAGTTATATTTTCGAACCGTTTGGGGTTGAAACTCTTGGTTCGTGGGGTCCGAGTGCTCACAAATTGTATAAAGATCTTTCGAAGCGCCTAGTTGACACTTCGCGTGACCCAAAGGCTGGCTTTTACTTTGGACAGAAAATAAGCATTGCCATTCAGCGTGGCAATGCTGCCAGTCTTTTGGGCACTTTACCAGTCGACAGCGATGTGGAGGAGTTTTTTGACGCCATATTTTAGTTTGTTTTAAGTTAGTTTTAATTAGTTTAGAGTTAGTTTTTATTATACTGTTAATTATCTGACTTGGGTATATTTTTTTTTCAAATTGCGGCTGAATAATGTTACCATTAAAAAAGAAAACTCCAGGTCGCGCTTTCATTAGACGCACTCTATCAGTTTACTAAGTAAATATATGTCACGGCTAATACCCGAAGTGCGGCTACATCTAGTTTAGCCGGCAAGAACTAGGTGTAGCTGGCCACATGCGTTTAAACCTATATGTATCGGTTAGAACTAGGTTAAGCCTTCATCATAGCGGCTAAAACTAGGTGCAGCCACTCACTGGTGGATTAACTTAGGTGTACCCTGCCGTAACATATATAATAATATAATTGTAATATAAAAATAAATATTAAAAAAAAATACTTACAGTTTTCCAGTTGGTAACTCCTCCTCGCGTGATATTTGCTATGTTTGTAAGATTCGCCGCTTTCTGATGCTTGGGGCTGAAGAAAAAATAAATTCAGTTGCTTATTACAAGTTGCATACCTTATAAATAATTCCTACTATAATAACAATAAGAGCCAGTAAGCCAGTAGCCAGTAAGAGCAGTGGTGGCCCAGTGGTAACTGCCACGACTTGCAAGTTGTAGGTCGCGGGTTCAAACCCAGTCAGGCGCATTATGTTATGTAATTTATTTAGGAAAACATCGTGAGGAAACCGGCGTGTCCTAGAACCAAAAATTCGAAGACATATGACATTCGGCAATCCGCACTGGGTCTGCGTGGTGGATTATGGCCCATTCCCTCTCCTAGAGAGGAGGCCTGAGTACCAGCAGTGGGAACATTATAAGGCCGATAATGCTAATAAAAAAATAATAACAATGTAGCATCAGCAATCGGTTTAATAATTTTATTATTTTTGTTAACATCTTATTTGTTGATATGTTTGATTTTGTTTTTCTTATATTTATTCAGACTCTCTCTTATAGTGTGAATGAAAGGACACTGTAGACTATGAATTTTAATTACTATCTATTTCAACCCAGTTTTTGATTAATTTTATTTTTATTGTGCTTTTGGTTACAATATTGACTGGTCTACACTGTGCTCGCATATGTAAACTGTGTGACTGTGTGTGTATGAACTATGTTGTGTATGTATTGTAATAAGGAAGTATTGTAAACCCAACCATTTTTTTTTAAAAAGAGTAACCATGAAGTTTCTTGCAGGTTCTTTTCCATAGGAAACGACCAATTTGGAACCGTGCACCACCAACCAATTTGAAGCTATAGATATTAACGTTTTATAAGTGCCCATGTAGGCCTATGATATGTCTTTTGTTTATTAATTTTAAGTACATAGGTGTTCTTAAAAATAATAAACAAAATAAATAAACGACTGAAGATGAATATTGTTGAAGACTAAAGTCATGACCAACGAAGCACCAAAAGCAATAAAAGTACACAGAGAGACAATACAACATGTCCAGGAATATCTTTACCTGGGCCAAGTAGTCTCTTTGCAGGCGAGGCAAGACAAAGAAATCGCAACACGAACTGAAAACGCCAGGAAGAGCTACTGGTCCATGAAAGACCTATTCAATGTTGAGTTGCCCATGGCACTAAAACCGAAACTCATGGATATGGTGTACTCTCCCCGTGTTGACGTATGGCGTACAGACTTTAACTAACATTCAGAAGTCCAAACTCGAAGTTTGCCAATGAGCAATGGACCGCAGTATACCTACTGGGTGCAAAAATTAGAAAGAAAGAAAGAAAAATGTTTATTTGACACACAATATTAAAACAATAGATA